>JAWNNR010000313.1:2400000-3600000 GCA_035044725.1 Scaptomyza caliginosa
GCCTAACGCTCCAGCATAGATCCTCAATAGATTGTTCCAAATATCATGTTGAAGCGTTAAACCATGCGATGCACATAATTAAATTATAATAAATAATAAAATTATAATTAAAATGTTAAGCAATATGCAAAACACGCACATCGAAATAATTAAATACCCATATTTATTAATAGTTGTAGTTGGTTTATGGTTTTGAAATACATAGTAAACTGTTTAAATTGTAAACGATAAGAAATGATTTGCAATTGGTAAAATGGTGCATGCGAAATTCTATTTATACTTGGTAATTAAAACTAACTAGCATTAATTGAAAACTCAATGATTTGATTTACTAATGATTAAACAAAAACCATTTACTATTAGACGTATTTAATGATAAATATTATTAATTAAATTGGCTTATAGCAATTTAATATTTGAACCAATAACCGCAAGCACAATAAAATAAAGACATCATAGCTTTCAATATGTTTTTTATGAGCAATACTCGAGGCCAATTATATAAATATATAACTATTAAGCTGGGTCAATAGAGCCACATTCATTTGTCAGCCTGTCTGTATGTGTGCCGTCCCTACGTCCGTTTCTATGTTAACAAATATCTCAATATTTAAACTACGTACGTGCGCTGGCGAAACTTGCTGGCCAAATGATTAATATTGTCATAGAAACAGTCTGTCAAAAGAAGAGAAAATAAGTTTTACGCAACTTTTCGTTGCACTTGACATCATGAACAAGATATCCAAGTTTAAGTGCATCGATTATTCTGGAAAGTATCATTTGTAGCGATATGATTCGTTAGTAAAAATGTGTTTTCGAAAAAAAAAAACTTAACGCTCTGTAGTGTTGCTTTCAAAATCACAATTTAATATTTGACAATTGGTATTTATCCAAGATAAGATAATAATATTTGACATAACAAGACAGGCAATGGTATTTAAAAGATTAGACGTCCTATTGTAAATCGTTTTACCAGAATAGCAACAAAACGTTAAAAAATACAATTTGGTTACATTTTAGCTAGTTGCCCTTATAGAAGCAAACACTTGGGCTAAGAGAGCTGTTCTATGTGATTTTACTCCATTCAAGTTGTAACTAAAGCCGGCTTTGCACACACTCAGCAAAGCGTAAGCCACTCGAGTGTCATCGTTTAAATCCCTGCTGAAAATCTACGTATCAGTGCAACGTTTGTGGCCGGTTTCCAGCCGCTTGCCACATGAATAAGTAAATCAACAAACTACTTGTACATGCACATACACTACATACACCCAAACAGACACACACACACACACACACATGCAGATTAGCATAGAATCCATTAAATAATGCATTATGTCTGAAGGAAGTACATGAAAAAAGCGTTTATTGCAAAGTTAATGTCATGCCACGCCCACAATTCATGTAGGTTGTGTTTGACACCGCAGTCCTTGCGCAAACTTGTAAAGTTTTGCTTTTATACGTTTGCAAATTGGCCCTGTGCAAACTTTGATGTGAAGAAAAACTTGCATTTGAACTGAAAATAAATTATTTAATTGTTTGAATTTCACTTGTTTTTATGTGTCATATAATTTTTGGAATGTCTGTTAATCCGTTAGTCATTTGGCCAACGGCGTCGATTGCAGCGTTCCCATATGAAATTCAATTTGTGTGTTACTGAACTGTCAAAAGTTTCGCTCAAAGTACAAAACGCAAGATACATTTGTGTCCTCTGCAGTAAAGTTCTGTAAAGTAATGCGTGTCGTCTGCTAATGAATATATAACTTAATTTGTATTTTGACATTTTATTAAAAGACAGCGTGTGTGTGTGTGTGTATGTGCTGTTGAGTTGCTGTTGCGTGTGTTAAACCTCAGGCAGATCAAAGTGATTTTTTTTACAACTTTACTACCTTTATATATTCCTGTTTATGCTGGTGACGTTAATTGAAATGTAGTCGCAAACTGTTGGTCTTGCATCAGATTGCAAAATAATTACTTTAACTTTATGCATGTTTTTAAAATTACATTCTTATGTTATAAGCTTAATACATATTCTAAGTTTCGTTTTCGGGTTACAATTTTCTTTGATGTTTTGTGGTATGTTTTTTGTTTGGGATCAATAGCATTAATTGCATGGCTTTTGTTTTATGTTTGTGTCTCTGTCTCTATCTCTAATGTCTATTATTTTCACTTTGACATACCAAATTTTTGTTCATGTAAATATCACCAACAATTTTGCACACACTCACACTCATATATTTGAGGCCACCAACATAAAGCACCCTTCATTCCGTGCTTCTCTACAGTTCTCCAAATGAACACAGCAATACTTAGTACGATGATTATTTTTGTTAAGTCTCAAATTTTTACTGTTTCAATTACAACAATTACTAATGTCAAATTTTATTCTGTCTCTGTAGGAAGTGGTGCTGCCCAAAAATCAAGGTTCACTTGGCTTCAGCATCATCGGCGGCACGGATCACTCCTGTGTTCCATTCGGTACACGAGAGCCGGGTATTTTCATTTCACATGTAAGTTGCTAAAACCAACAAACTAAAAAAAGGGGGCGGGTAATGTGGTATGTTAGGCGGTTACCAGTGCGCGGCGAAAACTAGTAACAAACTTTGCAAATTAACGCAATTGAGGTGCCGCAACTTGTGGATGCAAATGAGCTGCACAATTAGCTTGAAATGTAGCCAGCTGCTTTACAAGCAATTAAATAAGCCACGGGGTCTGGCAAGCTCAGAACTTTTGACATCTGATTGCTGCATATACTTTCTACTTCGTTTCTGCATGTATCATATTGAATTTATATTTCTTTCACTAATTCCACTTTTAACCTTCTCAGATTGTGCCCGGTGGCATTGCTTCGAAATGCGGCAAACTTCGCATGGGCGATCGCATACTCAAAGTGAATGAGGCAGATGTCTCGAAGGCCACTCACCAAGATGCCGTAATGGAGCTGTTGAAGCCGGGCGATGAGATCAAGCTCACCATACAGCATGATCCACTGCCACCAGGTTTTCAGGTAAGCAAAGAAACTTTCTTTTAATTTCAAGCTCTTTTTGGTCTTTAGTTTGCTTTTCTGCCACTTATTAGTTACGCTGTATATAGTATTTGAATTATTATCGTCACAACGAATATATCTTAAAGCTTTGAGTCAAACACAAAAATCCTATTTATACTTCTCTCTCCTCTATGCTTTATGAATGCTTATAAATATATAAAAAAAAAAAATCATTTACGATGCAAAGCACATAGAAGTAGTTTATATTAAAACCGAGGTAAGATTTTTAAATATTCTACACTGACAACACCATTGGAAACACTAAATGTACTTACATATGTATTATCAAATGTTTATTTTCAATTTGCTTTTAATTGTTTATCTGTTTAACAAATTAGCGAGCTGAAATAATCCTTAATATCTTAAACTATGTGATGAATAGTTAGCTATGTAAAAAAACGTGTTTAAATATGTAGTTTTTGTAAAAAAAAAAAATAAAAAGTTTGAGTATATAAAAAAACATCATATCTAATTATATTTTTGCATTTAAAAGTTTGAAAATAAGCTTATCGAATCGTAGATATGCAGTGTTAATAGAAAGCAACACTTGCGTTGGATGTTAAATCCTTTCTATAACTTCTTTTTATTGCTTAAAGTGGTATATAAGCAAATCCTTAGAAGAACTTAACACAGCTTCGCTTAGCATAATTATCATCTAAATTGTTTTGCCTTAGTCGTTTTGCTCGTATTTATAATTGTCGTGCACTTAAACAAAGCCAATGCTAATTTTTATGCTCTTGTTATTGTTGTTGCTGCTGTTGCTGGAAATCGTAGGAAATCCTGCTGGCCAAGGCAGAAGGCGAAAGACTGGGCATGCACATCAAGGGCGGCCTGAATGGACAACGCGGTAATCCTGTGGATCCGTCTGACGAGGGCGTCTTCGTGTCCAAAATTAACTCAGTTGGAGCTGCGCGACGCGACGGAAGGCTTAAGGTAAACGAAGTTGGCAATCAGATTTGTTGGGTTTCAGGGCGCAGGATGTTGTCTGGCCAAGCTGGCTGTGGGCAGCCAAATTGAATTGACTTGAACTAAGCTGAACTTTTTCTGTATTTTCCCAGGTGGGCATGCGTCTGCTGGAGGTCAATGGTCATTCATTGCTCGGTGCCTCGCACCAAGATGCGGTCAACGTGTTGCGCACGGCCGGCAACGAGATTCAATTGGTCGTGTGCAAGGGCTATGACAAATCTAGTTTAATGCATTCCATTGGCCAGGCAGGTGGCATGAGCACTGGCTTTAACTCATCGACATCCTGCAGCGGTGGCAGTCGCCAAGGTGAGTAAATCCAAGAGATAAAATCAATAATAAATATATATTTTCATGCAATTGTACTTTACTGTAGGCTCTCGTGCATCGGAAACCGGCTCGGAGCTTAGTCAAAGCCAGAGCGTGTCCAGTCTGGACCACGATGAGGACGAACGTTTGCGACAGGTTTGTGCAGTCAATTATCCTGTCCGATATGATAAACCTTTCTTTCAATCCTTCTTGTAGGACTTTGATGTGTTTGCAACACCACAACCCGATGTTGCTGCCAAACCGGAGCCCACAAGTCAAATAGGTTTAGCAGCTGCCGCTGCCTTGGTTCATGGCCCGCCTTCACCCAGAGCTATCACACCGACCCCGCCTGCTGGCTCTGCGTTGCCCGCTGATTTGCCGCTGTCTGACACGGCAGCCGCGCAGACAGTGGCGCTCATTCACGCCGAACAATCGCACCAACAGCAGTCGCAAGTGGCAACAATTGGGCAGGAGAAGAGCACCCAGGAGAAGGTTAGTCAACGACCTTAACCTTTAGCAGACGGGCTGGTTGGCAGCCCGACTGTTCCAGTTGCTTAATTTGTATCGCTACCATTATTTGACTCCTGCGTTTGTTTAAATTAAATTAGGTGCTGGAAATTGTGCGCGCTGCGGATGCCTTCACCACCGTGCCACCAAAATCACCATCAGAGCATCATGAACAGGATAAAATTCAAAAGACGACGACGGTTGTTATATCGAAACATACGCTCGACACGAATCCCACTACACCCACAACACCTGCACCATTGCCCATATTGCCAGCGGAGTCAGCGACCGCTGCTTCTACTGCTCCACCAGTTGTTGTTGCACAGACACAGACACAAACCAATACAAGTCAACAGTCAACTCAACAGCAGCAGCAACAACAGCAGGTATGTTTCTAAACGCACGTTTTTGCTTAACTTTACCTGTAAATGTCTGTGTTTGCGCGTGTGTGTCTCAATCTTGTACGAACGCAGTCGTATGTGTGTACGTTACCCTTTGTTTAACGTCTCTAAACGTGTGACTGTCCTTTATGATTTTACTGTGCTACACTTAACATAAATAAGCGCAAGCGACTATCGCGCGTTCAGCAAACCCAAACCAAAAGATACCTTACCCCAACACCACCAAAACAAAAACCTCCTCCACCTGCATTATTTATTTATATACATATCTTTGCTTGCTATCTTCAATAACTTCACTAACGTCTGGCAAAAAAATAAAAAAAAAATCAAAAATGTTACCTTACTGTGTGTGTCGGTATGTTTATGTGTATCAGTGCCTGTTTGTGTTTCACATTTTATAAAAAATTGTACATTTGATACAATTCATATGCGCCAACATCTGCCACATCTTCACAAACTTACCCCATGAATATAACACTCCATCCACTCAATATTCACATAACATAAAAGTTCGTTCCACTTTGCCCTTTAAAATTTGTTGACAATTGATATTAGGTTTGTAATCGCAAAAATCAACTCAAAAGACGAGTTTTCATATTTAATAAGTATACTTTTTTATCTAAAGCTTGACATCACTTTAAGTAATGACAAGTTAAAATAAAGAAATATAAAGCGTATATTTTTGTTTTAACTTATTAATTCAATGAATATAAACACACGTTCATCATAATTACACCTTCAGTGGTATACAAAATCAATAACATATATTTTCTCATGAGCATTCATTATAAATCGTGTTGTATGTACTTATGTTGTTGTTTTGCTGCGTTTTGATTTATTAGTATATAGTACCGTATAATCATACTTATCAATGCCTCAGGGAATGGAGGGGTGCACGAGGGGCATTTATGTATGAGTTATAGTACAGTAGAGTGCCTGCTAAATGCATGCTGGCTGGGTCTGCTTTGCTTAGCCCTAATGTAAAGCTTGAGCTGTTGGCTCCCTCGATGAAGTCAGGATTGAGAGCTTAGAGTTGGGGATCTGGTAGAACTGGGACCACGTGTCCCACATTTATTGAAATGGCAGCAGACGATTTATTATTTATTAGCATATTCGTATGAAAACGAAAGGGCGGGGGGCAGGAAGTGGTTATAGGTAGAAGACTTACCTTTCTTTCGTTATGCCTGTTCAATATTGTTGTAGCTCTTGCTGTTGTTGTTCTTACTGTTGTTATCTTATTTATGCTACTTACATATTATATCAATTTCTGTTTATGCCTTTATTGTTACCTTTTGGATGGCTGCTGTCGCTGCTGCTCCTGCTACTTGGGCGGCATTGTTATTGTGTATGATTGTTGTGCCTGTTACTGCCTGTGCCTGTTGCCGTTGTTCTTCTTGTTTTTGTTGTTGTTATTATTGTTATTGTTGTTGTTATCGCTGGATGCTGCCGCTGCCTTACCTTTAAATCCAGTAGCATTTAAATTTGCATTGGCAGTAACCGTAAGAAAGAAGAAAAGAAATACATAATACGCATAGATAGCACGTAAAATAAATGTTTATACGTATTTTTTTTCTTTCTTTTATATAAACTGATATATATATGTATATATATATAAGTAATTCAAAAACTGCTGAAAGGAATTTCCATTAAAATGTTTCTCTTATCTTCTTCTCGTTCTTCCTTTTTATTGCTCTCAATGACGTGCGCGCCGTTCGCTGCTTTTCAACATATTGTTTTTTTCTTTCTCCATTTTACATTCGATTTTTTTCCTCCTATTTTTATAATAATTTTCTGTTTTTTGCTCTGTTCTGCATTCGTATTGCTTCGGAATTGTCATTTTCCGTGGCATTTTGCGTAGATCTCGCTGCAGCGTATTTCTTAACAAGCGGATGTTTCCCACTATAAGACTGAGTATTTAGTTTAAAAATACAGGAAAATAAAACTAAAATACAAATGCTAAACAACAATAACAACAAAATGATAATACAGACAGCAGCAGGGCAAAGTCTTTTTGTTCAAGATTATATTTACATACTAAGGCCTGTCGTGTTCAACGGGCAAAGAGTTACTGGTTACTGGTTCACTAAACGCATTAGGCTGAGGTTATATGTACATTTGTGTATCTATTCGTATATAGATGACAATATATGCTCTCTATGACCCAACCCAAAACACTGAACACACTCTTGTCTCAGTAAACGGTTTCAATATCCCTCACCGACTAGATCTTAAATCTATCCTAAAATAAAACAAAACCTTAAAAAAGAAAAGTAATACCAAATTCAAATGTACTCATATCTATGGAGTCCCGAACTTTGTGTACCCTTGCAGAAATGTTGAGTAAATTCTATTAGTAGACTCTTGATATATATTCAATAAAGTGGTGTTTAACACAATATATGCAATATGTAATGAAGTTAAACTTAAAAATTAAATACTTAAAGCAATAAACCTTTGAATTATAAAGCATACAATTATATTGTATTTGTTAAGTCTGTTCTTTCATAGCAAATGGATTTAATACAACTATATTTACTACCAACATACCTGCCAAATCAAATAAAATACTCTTGTCTGCAAGGGTAAACAAAACGGCTCTAAGAAAAAACACTCAAAGTCCCTCCCATTAATTGTAAATGCAAACTATCTAAGTATATTAAAAACATTCAGTGTCGCCATTTTGCGGCCTTCACTATTCGTATACAGTATAAGTATCGTTGTCTTTTGATGTTTATAAAGTCACATAAAAATGTGACACACTGTCTATAATTGTATTATTATATTATTGCTATATGTGTAACACTGTGCAACAAGCACACGAAATGGTCCAATTACGCAACCAAAAAGTACTCATTGACAAATATCATACTATTTAAACAAATAAGCAAGGTGTTTAAAAATTCAATTCAATGTAAAAACACAAACTCCACTTACGGATAGAATAGCTATTTAAAATCAATTTGTTAATAGTTCAATTGATACAATGAAAAATGTTTTTTTGTTGTCAGTTCATGTTTGTCAATATCTTATAATGAAGTGTGCACATATGATGTCAATAAATGAAATCTAAATGTTATAATCGCAACTACAAATAAGATTAATTATGGTTTTTTTTTTCTGGGATATTCTAACCAATCCGATGTTCAGTGATTAAAATAGAAATATATTTGTTAGGATTTTTTTTTCGAGGCTAAAAACTTTTAGTCTGTTATGTTTTGTCCACATCGCTTTTATTGTAAGTTATTTCCATTGTTCATTTTTGTATTATTTTATCTGTTTCTTGTCCTCGTCTCTGTTTCGCTCTTGCTGTTTATTCGTTTCAATACATTAAGTCGTGGTTGTTGTGCAGCTCTCATTCCACATCCATCAAGCAAATTGGCCAGAGCAAACGCAAATGCACAACCTCTCATCATCAGGCAGCAACATTGCTAATTGGCTAACAAAGGTGCTGGCGGCCCCGTTACGCGTGTACGTAAATGTAAACGTTAAGAAAAACACTGGAAAATCGTGTCCATTGCAGCAAGCACCAAATATGTTTCATCATGATCACCAAATCATCAACAGCATTTCAACCAACCAACACTACCACAACAACTACAACAACAATCACAAAAACCTCACTCAAAACGCACTCAATTAACGTCGCACATTGCAATTTGTGTTCCATGCTTGTGTGTGAAGCAGTTGCTGAAACACACCCACCACAAAAAAACAAACAAACAATCAAAAACGCAAACTAAATGAAAAACCCCAAACAATCCAAAATCTAATAGCAGCGTGGAACGCAGACACCGGAGCAACTGGCGCCCGGAGCACGCTATTCCTATCAGCAAATGCTTGAAGCCCAGGAGTCCGAAACGAAAGAGCCAATTCCAACGACGCCCAGAAAAGCCGAACCTGTTTATATCATAGACGACGACGAGGACGATGATGATGATGGCGGAGCCGACGATATTGATGCCATTCCCGAGGAAGAGGAGGAGGAAGAAGAATCCACACCACCGACTGATATGCAATCGCCACCTTCGTACGCAGATACAGACTCCGATTACAATGAGCGTCCGCGCGGCCGCTACACGAGCGACTCGGAAAGCGATTATCGTCCCTATAAGCCTTCTCGTTCCGGTCGTAGCACACCGGAATACTCAGGCGTGCACCGCAAATCCGTAAGCTTTGATTTGAGCGGCGATGAACATTCCAAGTCGGACTACGAACGTTCGCGTTCTCGCACGCCGGATCGCTTTACACGCGCCTACGATTCGGAGCAGGATACACGTTCAAAGGTTAGCAGTCGCATGCCACGTAAGGGCATTCTGCGTGCCACCAGTCCCAGTTCCTCAACCAGCTCCACACTGGAGCGTCAGCCAGAAAAACCAGCGCCCATTGTACCAACAGTAGCGCGTATCAGAGAAGTAGAATCCCCGCAGCTGCAGCGTGTATCACGTGCCACGTCACCTGACCGTCCTGGCGAACTTGAGCGTGAGAATCCCTTCCGCGGCGCACAGGCTGGCGAAGATGACGAGTACACTCAGATTGCCAAGGCGATAAGTCAATCACCACGTTCACCCCGAGATCAGTTCTTCTTTGGCTCGTCACGCTCCAACGAGGATCTGCTGGAGCAGTCGCATTCCAGCGGACGCAGCACACCCAACACAGTCATATCAAAGTCTACGGAGAATTTGACAGGTGCGCGTCCGAAAGTGCCGCCTCCAACGCTGCCAAAACCGCAGCTTAAAAAGGCTGATTTGGTGCGAAACGTAGCGCTGGAAACGTTCCAAGCCACCGATGTGGGACAGGGTGACTTTGCTGTTTTCGAGCACGATGCTAGCACCAATACCATACACCAGTTGCCTAAGCTACCGGTGCGCGTAGGCAGTAAGACGCCACCAGCCCGTCCACGCGAGAGTCCACCGCCGCCGCCCGTCAACTATGCGACATTACCTCATTCACCAAGGTCGAAGTTGTCGCCTGCTGTGGAATCGACGTATATGGAAGCATTGCCACCTGCACAACGGCGGCCACATGATTTTCTGCACGAAAACTCGCCGGACAACATACTGGTTACGCCGGAGCAGCATCGTGACTTCCTACTCCGAGAGAATGAGATGAGAAATCAGTTGAGGGCGCCTTATGAACCAGCACCGCCCATACCCTACAACAACAACTATGCGGTAAACAATCCTTTTCTAGATACTTGCGATACTGACATTGACAGCCTGCCACTGCCCCCACCGCCCCCAATACCAGAATCACCACCAACAACACCGCCTGCCCAGCACTCACGTCATTTGCATAAGCCGCCACTAACCGCTGTCGCCACTAACGCATCAACATCTTATTCTCCCATTGCCAATGCTAACAACAACAAATATCTGATGGATGCCGCCACAACGCAGCAGCTGCTTATGGCGCCAGCGTCGCCCGCACAAATCTTTCCCACGGCCCAAATACTGCCCGTTCAATATGCCAGCCTGCCGCAGCCGCAACAGCCCAATAAACTTACATTGGGTGCGGGCGGCTTGGTGGCTCAATCGCAAACGCAAACACAGCCACAGCCAATATTCAATCTGCTGCTGCTACCCAGTGATCAGCAGCTTTTTCTACAGGCTACCTCCACGACTTCATCGTCGTCGCCTGCAGTAGCATCACAGTTATTACCGGTGAGTGAAACGCGTGCTGTTGTCTCATCGTCGCAGTCATCACAATCGAAGCCATCGACGCCCTCGTATACCACAATGAAATTCCCAACGTTCTCGGAAATTGTGGTCGGCCCCGAAAGCGATAGCAATTACCAAAACATGACCACAGCTCGCGTTGACATATCAAACTCGTCGCTGGCCACCGACAGCTCCTTCTCCATTAATTCATCCAACTCGTCGCTGCGGACGAAGACAGCCACGACTACGACCACAACTGGTGCTCCGGCTGGTCCCTACAAAAGCTATTATGAGACAGCCGAGGAAATCTATTCGACTATCGAAGAGGAGGCCATTTATAGTAATACGGCGTTCTTTGACTCTCGCCGCAGCAGTGATACCTCCCTGAGTTGTCGTGCCTCCAAATCGCCCACCCCACCACCTTTGCCACCCAAAAGACCACTCAAGCCACCCAGCAAGCTGCGCACAGCACCACCGCCTCCAGTGGCCCACAAGCCACACGGTCTGCGTAGCCTGGGCATGAGTAACTTTAAGTTGCGCTCACAATCGCAGCCTCAATTGCTGACAATTGCATCCCCTCATACGCCCCGCAGCACACCCCAAACACCAACGACGCCAAGTGGCAAGGAGACGACCGTCTAACTGTAATGCTTGTCCACTTGAGTTTAGCTTTGCCTCCCGTCTGTTGCCTGTTGCTTTTCTAGGTCAAGTTGGCGATGCTTTTAAAGTGCTAGTCAAGCTAACTATGCACTCACTCCCCTAACATTTCGCTCATGCATTTTAATTAAAATCCAACACCTTTTTAGCCATCAATTAAAAGTGCAACAGCAAATTGAGCAAAGTTCGCTTGCCGTTCACAACTCTTTAGTAGCTCCACTTTTTTTTATATTTCTATTTGATTGATTGCTTACTGGTAACAACCCCACTGTAAAGAGGCAACTGCAACCTGGCGCATCAGTCTTGCTAATTAGATGCGACTTTTTGTTGACTTTGGCGCTCAGCCAGTCAGACAGCCAGGCCCTGCAATCCGCATCCACAGTCACCACACACACAAATTGCTGCTGACATAGATCAGGCAGCCAGTGAAAAGTACAAGAGTAATTTGCGCCCACCACAACCTTTATTCCCAACCTCTTTCTCTCTATCTCTTTATCTCACACTTTTTGCCCGGGTCGACTTTAATTTGACGTTGATTGAAACAGTTGGCTGCTTGAAGCACTGCATTCTGCTGCCATACCCCCTATCGATTCATTTATACATCTGTTCTTTTTGTTGGACTCTTTTGCGAATACGAATATAAAAACCAAACGAGAAAATTGAAATAAGCTTACAAATACACAAAGGCACCCAAAGACCCACACATACAAAAATTACAACCATTTATATAGTTAATTTTTGCCGTACAGCTCTTAAGTTGATTTTAATGCTAATTTATTTTGACTTACAAAACGATGAAACAAATTGAATATATGTTTAAATACGTATTCTAAATAAACGATTCTGTTATTCGATATGTTAAATATCTTTCATTTTGTGTTTGTCCCCCTTTTCGTTCTAATCTTATCTCAAAGATACGTGAACAAGTTTGAACTAGTTCCACTATACGCAGCCCACTCGCTGTTTGTTCTATTACACCAGTTCGCATGTGGAACGCAACACGCTGCGTGCCACACTCTTTGGCATCTGACACTGCACTGATTTCTCGCATTTCGCTAAGCGACGCATTTGGCATTGCTCTCTGAGTCAACTTGTATTCTTATCTTATCAGTTTACTCTGTTAATTGTGATATGTGATAAGCGCTGCCAAAGTATGTGTATGTGACACATCAACAAAAAGCTCAAAGTAAAAGCCCTGCAACTAAGTTGCTAGAATTTTTCAACAGCTTATTGGCTTATATGGTGCTGTCCAGTCAAGAACTGCTGCTTCAAGAGTAGCAAGAGCTGCAATCGCTATTGGATGGGTCAATGGCTAGATTCTCAACACTTTCATGGCTCGATAAATTTCTATTAGCCTTGTCTGTCGGTGTTGCACAGTAATGAAGGATGTAAGAAGTCCAGGTCGGCAGTGTTGTTTTCCCAACCTAAGTACGAGTATTGAGTTTAATTGAAAATCGAAAAATCCGATACGAAATTAATTTCTTTGCTAAAAATACAACTCAGCTCTCTTTGCTTCTGTTGCAAGCTACATCCTTGATACTGACTCTGACTCGGTCTCTGGCCTGATGCCTGATGGCTTTTGTATATGTAACGACCTACTTGACGGGTGCTTCGGGGCTTCGTGTTGTGACAGAGGGGGAAGAGTGTATTGGTTAGCTAATATCGCCTTCCATGCACTTGTCGTTAGTTGGTCGCTTGGTTGCTTGGTCGGTTGGTCGCCTCCTTTATTTATGAGCCTGGCCTTGTGTGTAACTGGCCATTGTAGCTGTTGTTCTTGTTGTTGCTCTTCTTTTTGTATATGTGTGTGCGTGTGTTTGTGTGAGCTATGCGAGCCAAAGGATAAGGTTGCAATTTGTGCAGTTTAACGCTGGCTTTTACTCTTGCTCTTTCTACTGCCGTTTAATGACTTTGTCGTCGTAGTCGTCGCAGTCGCAGCAACCAACAGCGTTGCATCCACAAACCGTGGCGGCCAACGCCTCCGCCCATTCCTCCTGGCATTGGCCTTCTCATATTGCCTAAAACGAAGAAATTGCATGAAAGCATAAAACCGACAGTACATGACTTTGGATGATAAATGGCCTGACCCGGTCCTGTGTGTGGTGTGCTGTTTTCTGCTCTGCTCTTCTGCTCTATTATTTTTGTTCCTGTCCTCTACTGTTTGGTTTTATACTGCCCCTGCAGCAGCTGTAATTTGCGAATCCCCCGCGACCGTAAATTATATGCCTTGGGGGCAAAAACAAAGCTCTGATCTCGTCCCGCCTCCGGCACAACAACTCTGTTGGCCACTTTATGATTGAAATGCTGGCTTCTCCTCTCCCCCTTAACTGATGCCCCTTCTTCTGGTACTTGTGCTGTTGGCGTTGGACAAACAAATGCTTCTCCATCGTTCCATGTGTTTTTTAATAAACTTGTGCAGTGCCATCAATTTTGTTTATGGTCGTTTTGGATTTCTTTGACTTTCACTTTGGAAAATTGCCGTTTTTCCAGTCGTTTAATTGAAATTTTGCCAAGCAACTCATTCAGAGCAGCTGACAGTAATTTGAACATTTCTTTTTATGATTGATATTTTTTTGGTATCATTTTTTATGTTTCGTATTTTTTATTTTGTGTACTTTCTAACAAGAGGCTTTAAATATTTGCAGTTATCACCTGCGGGAGAAAATGCTCCTGCACTGGCAACACCAACAAAAGGGCCTAAATCGGTATCTGATAAAAAACGTTTCTTTGAGTCTGCTATGGAGGATCAACACAAGCCAAAACAAAAGACAGGTAAGTTGACTTAACAGACAGAAAAAGTAGTCTATATATAATGTAGACTTTTTCAAAAATAACTTACAAAAATTGACTTTGTTTTTGCAATATAGTAAGTTAGATTAATAGATTTCTGTTAGGACATGATATTTTTTTAAAGAAACCAAATATCCCGAGTCGCGCCTAACTACGATACACAATAAGCCAAGAACGAAACCACTTGTTAGTGGGTTTTCCCGACCGCGTATTATGCAAGCAATCCTTATCAGGTTTTTGCTCAGTGGTTTGTGTAATTAGAAAAGGAGGCGTGAAACTTTTTTTGTGGATGCCACCCCTCAGAGGCATTTGCATGACAAAGAGAATGCGCCACAAGAGCTGTACTGAGAATCCGCTAGGCAGCTTGCAGTTGAAGTGCACGATTGCATTTAGGAGCTTAAAGTCAGGCAGGCAGCCAAAGAGCAGAATCACTGTGTAGGCAGCAAAAGCTTTGCTTTATTTTCTTCTCTTTTTAATTTCCTCATTTAGTTTTATGGTCTTAGAGTAGACTTGGGGTAAGGAGGAGTTGCCTGGCAATAAAACGTTTCTGCTTTGATTTTTAGTAAGAGGAACGACATTGCTGTTGGCATTAAGCTGATTTGGTTGAATTTTCTTTTCACTTTAAATTGCAGAGAAAGTTTTCTCATTCCTGTCAAAGGATGAAGTCGAAAAGTTGCGCCAGGAGGAGGAGAAGAAAATTGCAACACTGCGGCGTGATAAGAAATCCAGATTATTAGATGCCGCCAATGACAACATTGACAAGAACGATGCCAGGCATGCTGATAAGCAACTAGATAAGACCGCTGATAACAGCAATAGCAGCAGTTCGAACAACAGCGATGAGGACGACGATGAGGATGACGATGACCACAGCGATGCTTATGAGGAGCAAGAGACGACCAGTCGGAAGGATGTCGTTGACAACGCTTTGCTGGCTCAGTTTGGTGATGCGGAGGACATTAGGTGAGTGAGCTGATGTCAAAGTCTTATTGGATTATATTGGTGCTTGCGTTCTCTTTTTGCATTTTATGTGTTACATTTCAATTTCAATTTCAATGCACAGACACGTCCACAATTGGTCATTTCACAATATAAATATGATAATGAAACACTTACATACTCACACCAACACACATACACACATACTACTATATAGTTAATAATTTAACGGTGTTTGTGCATTTATTTTATCTATTTGCTTCATATTCAGTTTTAGGTATCATTGGTAAAGTTTCTACTGCTGCCTTTTGGTTTTGGTGCTGGTGCCGGAGCAAAGAATGTATTAAAACGCTTTGATTTATGTTGCTTTTATATGAAATTTTTCACATGCATTCTATAACACAATCATAGACAGACCACATACGCTTACGTATATATTACCCTTCATGCCACACAGCAACCATCAACTGACTGAGTAGATCCTCATCATCGAAATGTAGTGTAATAACACACACAATAAGCATTTACTATACTAGCTATCTAAGTGGCCCTTAGATTGTAGTAAGTACCCCACATACTTGCTTATATAAATGATGGACAGTTTACACCCTAAGCGGTTTAAGTTTTAAGTAGCACTTAAGTATTGTCTGGACTCGTAAATCGCAGGGCGCCTCTAAGGCGTTTTTGCCACTTAAGAACACGTTATGCCTCTTGCTTACTTCATGCACACATATATATGTTTATCAATTTTTTCATCCATCACAGACACTCATAGACAGACAGAAAGCGAGAAGATGGAGCTAGTCAGAGAAAAAGAGAGTTAATTTTTAATAATTAGAACGGCTTAGAACGTAGGAGCATGTTGCCGTTAGTCAAAAAATGTATGCTCGCATTAGGACGTTTTGTTCGTATATTTTGCAGCACGTTGCGTATACGTGGCATGTTGCCAGCCACTACCCGAGGCTTGTGAGCTGCTCATCTGTCAGTGTTGTTGCTTTTGTGCACTGGCAAAAATTTGATTCCCTGAGGCACAATGCCAGTTGTTTTTGCAATTGGTTAACTTCATCGTTCCATCCAGCCGCAAATTGTGTACGGTGCGTTTGCTACCCACGCGGCCAACTGTAAAGGTCGCTGCGTTGGCTGGAATTCGCGCACTCATAATTTAATCAGAGCGTTGATTTTAAATTTATTCCAGGTATCATAGGTAAAGCCTAGGTGCCTACAAAAGTGAAACCAATTTACTGTTCAGCTTCTGTCTATAAATAAGTTACCCAATTACTATTCGCTTTTACGCAATGGAATTTGGTGTGACCCTAAACGTTAGAAGTGTTGACCGTATTTAATCATTTTACATGCTGTGCTAATTGTAGTTTGTGTTTTTCTTTGTTACCTGAACGAATGGCAAAAGCCGCAAAATCCCTGCCAGTGTCATTTGAAATTGCATGCAACACGTAGCAACCGCACTCCGATACATTTGGCAGCAACAGGCCCGTGCCAACATATACACTTATGAATGTATGTCAGAAAACAGTTGGGAGTCAGCGCTGATGTCATTCCCATATCCGCTAGCTTCTGGCACACTTTAAGCAGTTGTTTCTTCAGTCTTTTCTTTATTTTCTACTCGACTGTCAGTCCCTGTAACCGGAATACCTTACATGTTTAACAGGGACAACGTAGTATGTATGTCGAGCGTGTACTGCTATCACCCACAGCGCGATTCTAGTTGTTGACTCTGGCAGAAGCATTATGTAATGAGCAACAACAATGTAATTTAATACAATTTTATCCACTCCTCCACCTTGTTGAAAGAGAGTAGAACAAAAACAGACGCTAGCATTGAGGTGACAAAGGTTCAAATACCCTGGCAAAAAACAAAAAGAAAAAAAGTGCAAATCTGATTAGGTGTTATATTCTTTAATTTAAAGCAATGAAAAAGTATGTTTTTAAAGTCACAAAGAGCTTTGGGTAGAGATTCACTTCTGTGCATGTGTTGCAAGCGAGCATCCAAAAGTTGCAAAGCTTATGTAGGTGGCAAACAATGTCTAAGCATGCACATGAAACGACATAAACACGAGATATCATTTAGCGGCACAAAATAACAAGTTGCAAGGACATTAGAGCGCACAAGGAAAGCCAAGTGAAGTAATGTTTTTTAATCTCCGTCGCTTGTTTACGAATTAAACGCATTTAGAACGTGTTTAGGGAAAGAGTGGGCTATGAAAATATTACATAAACAAAGTTGAAACAACGCACCATTTTTTGTGAAATGTTTATGTACATTTCATTACGCCAACGTCTGTAACGAAACAATAATGACCTTCGTGGGCTAAACATAAACTGTAAAGTAGGACGATTTTCTAAAGCGGATATTATACTTATGGTTTTTTTTTTGTTTTCAATGCACTTATCAATTCTGGGTTAGCGCAAATTGTTTATCATATTGCCATTAATTTTTAAAATGATCTCATGTCAATTCATACAAGCCCAAATTACTGGACAAAATATTTTGTTCTTAAATGTTATTTATAAACATATTACATGGCAACGTTAGTAGTCAACACAAACACAAATCAGTGACAACCTTGAACAAAAATTTGCGCATCTTCAATGTAAGCCGATCTGAACTGAACCGAGCCCCGACTGACCAAATGGCTTACAGCCAGTCCAATACATATTTACATAAATTTCAATGTGCGTTATAATGCTGGTATCGTTTGGCCTTGGAATTCATAACGAAGAAAAGAAGATAAACATGTTAATAACCTATTTAAAATTTCCCAGCAAGAATTTCTACCAGTCTTGTTATTTTTTTTTTTTTTCACGCATAAATTTTTGGCAGCGACCAAGCTGCCATAAAACGGACAAAAGAATTGCGATTGAAAGAAGGAGAATCAAATTCTTATACAACTTATGTATATGGCCACTAATGCCATAGCAAATTAGCCGGCAAAGCATTGTTCTCAATGCGATTTGTATTTATATTCAAATTAAACTCGTTTAAATCTATAAAAATTGGTGTAGCACTAAGGCTCAGCCAGATCCGTGTTTATGAATTCTATGCTAGCTTCCGTGGCGACTAAGCGACTGAGCGCTAACGTCAACGTTAACATCGAATTCGATGTCGGCAAAACGCAATCGAATTATTATTTGTGCATTAATCGGCTAATTTATAGTTTGATAATTTATGAACTATTTCTAGTTGGTCCGCCAACATCGTCAGATACTTAAACGCTTTAGCTAACCGCTTTAGCCAGCGGCCAGCAGCTAGCGGCTAACACTTAACGACTCCCTCGCTCTCGCTTTCAATTGGCTTTGGCGGTTTGGTAGTTTGTTGGTTTGACAGTATGGCGGTTTGGTGGTGCGGCAGTTTGGCGCAGCGGTTGCCCTTGAATTGATCGCGGCGACAAGACAATTGGTCAGCTTTAGTTTTTGTTTTGTTTTCTTTGTGTGTTGTCTGTTTGTGTTTTTTTTCGCTCTTTTGGATAGTATATTTTGTTTGGTATTTACATTTATGTATGTGTGTACGCAGGTTTGTGACCGACCGCAGCTTCTTGGGCCGCTTTTGTGATTTTATGCAGATGAAAATATTTATGTTTTGTTGATTGCGCATAAATTAATTTATATTTTATGGCGTTGGCGCTAAATTTGGTCCACAAATGGACCGCAGCGCACCGCATCGCATATGCAAATCGTCGTTTAGTTGTCTGTGTATTCTGATATAAAAGAATAATTTGACCTTAAGCTAAAATGAGGGCGTTAATGATGCTCTTTATATGTGTAGCTGTGTGTATCTATTTCTTTTACTGCGAGTATAATTTTTGTTTTTCTGTTTATTTTTAAACTCTGTGGCAGCTTTGCGATTGTTTTTTCAACATTTGGTTTGTTGCTTCTGGCGCATAAATATTAATTAAAGCTGGAAAAACCACGACAACATTTAGCATTAAATAATCAGAGTGAAAAAACGGCAACACCACCAACACCAAAACCAAAGTCAGTGAAACATATCTTTGCTGGCACAAAGAATTGTATTATTTATTTTTGTTTCTTTTTTAATTGATTTTCCTGTCTGTATGTACTACCTGCAAAACCAGTGCACCTGTTTAATTGTACATCACAAAAACTTTCTGTTTCTGCTTCTCACCAACTTTTTTCAGGAATCCACTTGACGAAATTGAAGCAGTTTTTAGAAGCTAAAACTAAACTAAGTTCTGACACACACACCCACAAACACAAACCACACACTCTAAATAACATACATACACCGTTATGAGAATGTGACACTTTTACTTACTATGTTCCGAAATCTAACTAATTAGATACCTAGCATAAATACGTATAAACAATTTCTAAGCGAGAGAATTTGACTATAAGTTACTACCCAAAACAAAAAACTAACTCTTATTCTACATAATTATAAGCCACACTCATTTTTATATGCAGCAAACTTTTTGTACACCAATCTATACAGTGTTAAGGACTATAATATACTGCAGCAACCGCAGCTCGCACGCCCACTTAATAATCATAGTGTTAATGTTGACTTTTTTCATTTCATAAAACCTATTATTTTTCTTTTCAATTCGCGCCCAACTTTTACAACATGGTATGAAAACAAAACAAAAAAACCCAACAGCGCAGCACTGCTCACTTTACCAGCACTTGAAATGCTTTTACACACTACTCCCACATTCACACACCTGCAGCGTTTTTAAATTACACACACAGACATTCTACATTCAGTTGTACACGCCCACACACTAACTGACCGCCCTTAGCGCCTAGGGTCATGCTATTAGCATATACATACAACTAACATACGCATTTTGTATTTTGAGAGCAAGAACAAAAACGGAACGGGGGGAAAAATAAAAATAATGATTTTTAGAGCAGGACAAGGAGACTAATTACAATATTTTATGCACGCTTAGAGTTGCCTTTGTACGTGCAGCGAAATAAGAAGAGAAAGCAAGTGAAAGAACATTATAGTGCCTAAGTTGTATGAGTTACTCCAACTCTATCTAAAGTTATATTTGTGTATTCAATTGTCTAGCCATGCGAACAGTCATTTGTCATTTTTTTTTTCGTTCAATATTTATATTGTCGTTAGCCAGCTGTTATTAAGCTAATAACTACGTTACTTGTTGAATTAATTCAAGTGAAAATCTTTGGCTTACTTATTTAATAACTACAAATCCATAGACAGCTCTTTCAAAAATATTCCTACAAAACGCATGCACGTTAAGTTTGTAACAATAATAATAATTGCGTTGTTTGTTATCAGCGTTACATATTTTTATATATTTTATAAATAATTTGTATGAATGTATATGTACTATAAAATCAATAATAAACAAAAGTTAATTTACTCTCGAGCCATATGTTATTATAATAAAAACCCATATATATTGTATGTTTTATATATTAAGTATACGCAACCCAAGCATCATCACCTGCATCAACATGAACCAACAATCACTAAGTACTTTATAAGCTCATACATTGCCAATGCATTTTCTAAATAACATGTGCCATATACATTTTTTGTTACCACCTCACAATGGAAAATTGTCATTAAATAAATGGAATTTAATAAATCAAATTGTAATACATTTTATACTGTGACGGTTCTAACTAATCAACAATAATTCCTCGGTCATGGTTATTTGTAGTTTTTGATTTAATTAACTTCACCTAAGTTATTGAGAACCAACAATTTAGTTGAAGTAAAAAGTTCGAAGGGCATTGCAAACATAAATCTGTCAATTGCAAAAGTTCAACGCGTTTAAATACTGTAAGGTCGGGTCGCTAAGCCAAAAAAAAAAGGTGCAGGTTCTGCTGGTGGCGCCCTCTGGAGTGCCTGTGCAAAGTTCATTTAAAAGTCGAAAGGACAAATGAATGAATAAAACGAACCAAGCAAATGGCAACGTTAAAATGTGATGTAAAAAAAATAAGAAGAAAAAAGACCAAAAGAAGTAAAGAAGAAACACTTTAACAAGTGCAGCATGGCCGGGTCAAGCCTGGCCGCACTTGGCTAACGCTGCAGTTGGCTTTGCGAGGCGCTTCTCTTCAGCCGTGACAGCAGCTTGTTCGGCTCGTAGGTAGCGCCGAGGTCCTTAGACGCTAACACCGGAGGCGGTGTGTAAATTGGAATACATAAATCACTCAAGCAGAAGTTGTTGCCAGTGCCTCAACGAACGATTCAGCTGCAATAATTTCGAATTAAACTTGAACCGTGTGTAGCAATTTGTTAAAGACAAAAGCCACTTGCAGCTAGCAACGTGGCAATGTAGCACTGTAGCCAGTCTGCCAGCTAGCTAGCTAAAAGTCAGGCCACAAAGTTCTCGTCAGCGGCAGATACAGGGATTACTGGATGTGAAAAGTGTGCTTGAGGGCAACGAATAACACTGGCAGATGAAACCTTATTGCAATAGTTTTAGTGCACTCACATTTAAAATTAATTTTACGTTCATACATACATTTATGCATGTGTGTACGAGTATATACCTCTGCATAGATGCGTTCAAATAGATATACTCCATGTGTATGTAAAGCACAAGTTTTACGACTTTGCCGACTTTCGGCTGCTTTTGGCTTATGCCGCCGTGGCTGCCTTTCTTTAGTCTCAAGCTCTCGCTTTTGCTGTAGTTTCTACTCTGTTCTCCGTTTGCTAGCTGTGCCTTCGCTTTGTGCTTCAGTGCTTTGGTTGTCTGCCTTAACACGCTAATCTCCAGATGCCATGTTATTGCACTTGTTGGCAAAGTTGTTCAAAAAGTGATTTTGTCGGGGATGGGGATTTTGGGGGGTATGGCTAAAAGTTTGCAATGTGTTTCTTGGTTTTTAATTACAACAAATTTTACTTGCGATGGCAAAGTTTGTTGCATGAAGCCGCCGCCGGCACGTACACATGTAACTAAAATGAATTAACGTCATTGTTTGTTATTTTTTTGTAACCACTCATATCATGTGCATAACAAATTTTCATGTTTGTTTGTCAAATCAACGTTCTGGTTTTTTATATATATATATATATAATTAATATATGCAATACCACTTATATATCTTTGTATATTCATATGTGTGTTTTACTTTGCACAATTAAAACACCCAACAATTGTTCAAAACCACCAAAACAAAACACAAAAAAAATACAACAACAATATGACAGAACCGCACAAAGTCAAGCGCAAACAACGCACGCGCCCAGCAAAATACCCAAGCAGCTCAGGCAACAGCAGCAGCAGGATGTCAAGGCCACGCCCACGACGGCGCCTGTAGGCGATACGCCCAAGCCATCACTGCTGCCAAAGCCAAAGGTCAAAGTTGTGATGCCACCAGCGCTGCAACAACGTCTTTGGCAACAGCAACAGCAGCAATCCCAGCTACAATCTCAACCCGAGGAGCCAACCATACACGAAGAGGAGCAGTCAATGGCTACCACGCCCACGAACTCTAGCAGTCGCATACCCGTACGCACACTAAAAGCAGAACGCCGCGCCTTAGCAGCAGCTGCACGACAGGCAGGCGTCAGCCTGGACGAGTACATGCTACAGCTGGAAAAGGAGCAGCAGCTGTGGCAGGAACAAGATTCAGGCGCCACTCCAACAACGCCCACAACAAAGCCTGCAGGCAAGAGCCGCTCCATGATGAAGTAAGTTTAATGCGTGACGGTCAAAGAGTTGACAAGCGTGTCAGCAGCAGAAAACGCAGCAAAGGTCACAGGTCAAATATCCTAGGAAATCAACAGCTCGTAGGCGTAGACATTTAGCTTAAGTATCCGTTTGCCATTTAGGTTTGTCGGCAAACAAGTTGTGCACCCACACTCACACCCACACACATACACACAAACAAACACGCAACAAATGAGCACCTACACTCGAATCACTCACACACAGAAACACACGTGTAAGGCAACTATCTGTTTCAGTGTTATTTTTCAGTCTGTATCTATATATGTTTATCAATATTTGTTTCTAGGGCAACACTTTCAATTTTCTTTAATCTATCTTTTAGTTTAATTTGTAATAGTTTTTGTGGTGTCTGTTTTGATCACTTTCTATGTACATAAATATATACAATGGTATTTTCTATAGTAAAAGTACTTCTTTCTTGTAATTTTTGCCTTTTGCTCTGAAGCACAAGATTAGTTCTGGTTTGTTGCAGCTCTTTTAGCAAATATTACATTTTTCCAATTGATTTTTTATTTAAGTCTGTTATTATTAACTTATTCTCTTCCCACTATTAGTGCTGAGAAGCGTGCGTCTTGGCGTGCCGCACGTCTACGCTCCTTGGAACAGGGTGCCGTCGAGGCTCAGGATGTGATCAAAAATATGCGCAAGATGACAGATGATTTAATCACACATGAATCCAGAGCCAGCGAGGTAAGTTTGAAGCAACATTACCAGCCACATTTCTTCACACTAACCATTTTTCAAGCGAACCCCATTATATAAAAAACAAAATCCAAATTTTAAAACAAATGCAATTAACATGCGTGTTAAGCCTGAGGAACTTGGCTAGCATCTCCAACCCATATAGCTACATGGTTTGCTTTACTAACTGCAACAATATACTAAAATCTATCAAGTGCCAACATCAGAATGTTTTCTGTTTCATGCTCAAGTGTAACTAATGCAGAGCAACTATATTTCAATTTTCAATTGTAGCTTGAAAATAAATGTTCATAGGTATTCGAAAAAATATTGAAACGACAGCTCAACAACAAAATTTATCAAAATTCTTAAATCGCTTTAGCTAAAACAATGCACTTCTCTTTCCTTCTTTTGCAATGCAGCCAAAAATAGTGTTTCCAAAAATTGCCATAAAATCAAGCGATGGTCCGGTCATCGTACGCGAACGCGAGAAAATACTCGATGAAAAAATCGTGCGACGCACTGAGGAGGTGCCCTGCCCCATAACGGGGCAACCTCAATTGCGCACAGTTGAGTACATTGAGAAAATCATCGAGACGGAGGTTAGCTGAATTCAACTGAAAATAATTGTATTATGCTACAAACACACACATACATATCGTATCTTATAATAATTGGCACCAAATTGAGTTTCGTTAGCAATGCAAAAGCGTTTTATATATATACACACACACACACACACACGTATACATATATGTGTGTTATGTAAGTTCTTATGGTTGAAAGCCGCTTCTGTTGTGTATTTGTACTTGTAAGCGTTAGCTTTTTGTGCTCTCGTTTCGCTGTCGATTTTTTGTAGTATCTTCACGTATTTTGCACATCCTAAAAAAACACATTTTATGCACTGCACACACACACACACACCCAGTGCTAAAAAAAAGAGAGAGCGCACTCTCAAACTTCACTCGTATAGTACTCGTACCCTTTGTCATTGTAAATAGCAAACATTTCATCTACACACAAAAACTAAGACCTAATTATTTTATAGAGCTCATGATTTTTTATAGGTCTGCAGAGTTGAAGAATGCTGCAGAATATTGCTATCCCTATAAGATTTTATATCTGTAGCATCTTGTAAGTGCCGCCGCACCACAAATGTTTACCAAGCAAATTTTAATATCTACGCACAGCGCAGTGGCTTTTGTTGTCATTTTGCGACGCCCACCTGAAACTGAAGCGGATTTTGAAGCTGTGGCTTGGGCTGAAGTACAGCGCATAAAAAGGACAATAAGCTACCCACCACAAAAAGATTTTCTGATACTCGAGCAAGCTTTGTTATTGTTGTCTTTTAAGTGTCGCGGTTTTTAAGACCACACGCCCATTCGCTCGCCATCCAATTCTATTCGGCTTGTGTCTGTTTTGTAGGGGTCTTAACCTTCAAAGAGTTTCATTGTGTATTTAAGGGCTTGTTGCTGTCACGTGTCCATAAAGCGTCTGCGGCCACCGTTATTTTTACGCTTTTTGGGACCTGGTTCTTGATTCATTTTAAGAATGCAAACGTATTTTAATGACGCAGTGCCTTTTATGGCCAACTCCATTAAAATTAAAGCAAAAGTTTTGTTTTCGTTTTATTAGCTGCGGTGTCGTTTTAATAATTTTAGCTTTAATAAAACCAACACTCCGCAAAACCAATTTAATAGCTAACCGCATCTATTTTTGGCCAGAAAAATCTGTAGTTGAAAAAAATTGCTTCTGTCGTTCTACTCGGCTTTCAATTTGCAAACGGAAGGAAGCGCTACAAACGAGAACCGGCTAGAATGTCAACGGCATACAAGTTTCTGCCTTCCTTCACCATTTGCTCTGTTCTGGTAATACGAGAGCCACAGCTTTGCCCAGAGCAGCATCTAGCAGGCCCCTTAAGCTGACCTGAATGCACTGCGGGATGCCTGCAGTCGTTTTTATAGTTAGCTCAGCGCAAGACTGTCAGCACCAAGCCTCAGCTTATCGTCCTTTTACAATGAAATCCTTTTACTTTGTCATCGAGCAAACGGAACAAATGGAAACGCTGGCAATTTGCTCTGCAGTTGTTCTTTTTTTACTCATCAGTTTGTCAGTAGTTGCTTCTGCGACTGATGTACGAGATTCATGCCTAATATTTCCTTGGGGCCCATTCACGCAACTAGCATATTCTCGCTTTCATTATATTGCATAAGTTTTGTCGCTCTTTTCTAAAATATGTATGTTCTGAGAACTTTTAAGTTGTTTTTATAGCAATTTATTTTGCGGAAATTCAGTATGTTAAAAGCTCTCTCAAGAGTTTTCTCAAAGTTTTTGATTTATCGCATAGTGAATAAACTATTAGTTAGCAAGTTCGTTAGCAGATAAAGTCGTCCTTTCAATGTTATTATGAACTCCAAACTAATCGCAGGATGCTGATAAAAGATTTCATATTAATCAGCGCTTTAACATGCTTTAATTTACTTTAAACACTAATAACACTATATGCTGCTCAGAAATAAAGCAACTGAAATAAAATGTAATTAGCTTCTCTAACAGCCTTTAAACTATATTAGCCTTTAGCATTTCAGTTTTTTGCTCTATCACGTTCATTTTCTGTTAATATAACCATGCCATCAAGCTCACATTATAAAGTACAAAGAAGAATTTAACACATCATATCCACATCATTTGCATCCATAATAAATTTATATATACGATATACATAGATTATTAGCATGCCTTTGGTTTTGGTCTACACGTTTGGTGCTGTTTATTGTTGCCCTGATTAGTAGTTTGTTAGTGTGCTATCAAACCAAATGCACAACGTATCGCATTCCAATATACCTACATAGGTGGAGACCTGCAAAGAGCGCATCATTTCCTTGGAACTGCAAGTGCCAGAGGCTGACGAAGGAATACTTGATGATACACAGCCACCCCTAGAGCTGCAGGGAGATGATAGTTTCGACAACGATGAGTACGATGACGATGATGAGGAGGAAGATACTGCCTCCATTGTAACGGTGCAGGCGAACAGCGACAAACTGTTTCTGCGCCACGATGCAGATGCCTATGGCCCATCGTCCATTGAGAGCGTCTCGTCGGGTAAGATACGCATTAAAGCGACGCCACTAACAATGCACCAGACAGTGGCCAAGGAGACGACCATTGTTGAAGTGCTGAATCCCGTCATTGGAGGCGACGGCAGTGCGCGCACTATACAAGTGAGTGGCACGCCCTTCGACATGGATGAGCTAGAAGAAGGTGAGGGCGCAACCTCTGTGCTTCGCAGCGAAACTTTTGTGCTGTCCACTGGTAGAGATGGCGGTAGCGTTGGCAAGTCGGAGCTGTCATTAAATGCAAAAATGAAGAATGTTCTGGAGGAGCTGCTGGAGAATAAGCGCGTTAAATTGAATTTGCAAAAGAGCCTCGAGGAGAACAGCGACAGTGAAAGGGAAGACGACGACTTCGAGGAGGCTGAGAATGTGTATGTCGATGCACGCGATGAGGATGAGAGCGCCTATGGTGATGCCATTGATGATGTTGTGGACTTTGGCAGTTCACCAATGCCTACAGGTAGAACAACAGTGCAAGACGATGCCAAGAATGGCAATCAACAGCTGCTGGAGGCGCTGATTAGGGACAGTAATCGCAACACCATAATGGGCAAGCTGGCTAGCCAATTGGCTGCAAACGACGAGGATGATGATGAGGAGGATGACGAAGAGGAGGAGGATGAGAGTAGCGATTCTTCGGACGATGATAGCGATGACTCCGATGACGAGGATAACGCCGAGCAGCGATTAAACATTGCCTACGTGCAAGGCGCGCAGGTTATCGAGAATCTCAACACTGTGGCAACGGGAGGCAGCAAGCTGCAAAAGTCACAGACTTACAACACCATGAAGCAGGCGGAACTGAAACCAGAAAAGGAGCAGCCGCAGGAAGAGGAGCAAGCAAGTGGCAAAGCACAAAGTCCATCACCCTGTGGCGACACACTGGCCCAGCTGCAGGCGGAGCAACGTGCACTGGCCGAGATCTCAAAACAGCTGCGCAAGTCTGTCGAGGATTTGCTCAGCGCCGATGGCAGTGGCTCAGTGGTAGAAACACAACGCACCTACACACTGCCAGCGTCCAGTGATAGCAGCGCCGTCGTCACTGTCACCGAGGTGGTAAAAAAACAGAAGAAAACTGGCCGCCAGTCAAGGCCTGGTGAATCTGGCGAAGCCATTTTCAATCGACTGCTCAGCGCTGGCGAGTCGGAGCGTCAAATATTCGATCAGCAGCAGGGCGAAACCATCACAACAACCACCACAACTACGGAGGCTTTGCCTGCCACAGCAGCATCGGCAGCTCCCGGTGAACCAAGCACCAGTGTGGTGACCACTACTCGCACTGTCTCCAACATTGTCACCAGTGGCATACCGAGGCTCGAGACCAGCAAGCAGCATCAGCAAACCAGTCGTAATAATAACAACAACAATAACAACACCAGCAACGCGGGCAACGGCAACAACAATCGAAGCAAAAACAAGCGCAAAGGCAAGAAGAAATAGGCGCATACGACACACGGTCTGTATGGGATACAACTACACACACTACAAAAACATACATATTCTCACTAGCCCCTCACTACCAAACCCGTCCCTCTGCAACTCATAAAGGCATAGTCACATATCAGCGCATTGAGGAGCATTTAACAGTGTGCCGTTATACATAATGTATGTACGATAAATATATATGCTTACATATGTATGTACCATATATGTATATAATTTTAATTAATTGTGCAAATAACTTGTCGTTGCATTTAAAAACACATTTGTAACTAATCATAAAAAGTGTGCAGATCAAAAATCAAAGCTACAAAAACTGAACGAAAATAATATCATGATTAAAACAAACAACAAAAAAAAACGAAAAAAAATCGTGCGAGCTTTTAACAACATTTAATCCCGTAACAACAACAAATGTCAATTAAAACTCCCCTACCCCAAGGAACTAAGTATCGTAATTGCGTTTAACAAAAATCTTATTTAATTGATTTAAATAATTTTATTTTGTTTTGCATTAATACATCATTTCATTTCCTTTTTTGTCATCCAATATTGGTTTTCGAATCTTTATGAAATTTAATTTTTCGTTTTTTTGTTTTAGCCTAATAAACAAATAAAAGAGTAACAATAAATAATACGCCCCAGAGCCGGTTAAAAGTATTTTCGATGATCCCTTCTTATGCAATACTATGAACCCCGAGCATTCCGATAGCCCAGTATGAATTGGGCTTAGGTTTAAGGTCTAGCAATAAGCGACACAACACTAAAGCAAAAACAAACACTAACAACAAGATATAAGGTTCGATATATGTTTGTGTATTTATGGTGTTGTATTATTATAGTTGCTGCAAAATTTATAGCTATTGTATACAAAGCACAACAAAAATATACAAGTTAGTCATCCTCTAAATGCCTAATTTAAATTGTAATTGTAAAGAACCCAAAACGAGCAGACAAAAAACATATAACACTTACGTATTTGATATGTATCTAGCAAATAAGTAAGTACACAAACTTTTATAAAATGACAACAGCAAAGATAAAAAAAATCAGATATGTTGTTGCAATGTAATAAACAATTCAATTAATTTTTTAATTTGAAATCAATCTTTTTACTGTTCACTCCCACATATTCCCAATGATGCATGCTGCGCATTTATTTGTATTTTTCGTTTAAATAACAGCTTTCAACTCCCACACGATATGTTCGTGGAATTATGTCAGATGGCCAAATAGCTGTGCCATTGATTACATTGTGGGATAAAAATAGCAACATGCTATTTTTATGCAGCTTTAAAAGTGGTGGATTATCTACTGACAGCAAAAGTCCAGCACGTGCCATCAGGTTTATATTTGGCTAGTTACCTGATGAGTGGTAAAAACCGCTTTGTGAAATATTCGGGTGCATGCTGAAATTAAAGAAGCTTATAGATTTTTATAGCTGAATATGCGATTATGGATGAGTTTTTGATATTATCTATGAAGTACCCATTTCGTGGCTTGATTAAATCTTGTATACTAGTTTACAAAGATGTTTAAGCCCCAAACAACAAATGCTATATAAAATAAAATTAAAGATTTTGTTGCTCTGTGCGGACCGTCAAGGAAATTAAAGACAAGCATTAAACAGAGGTACCCAATTGAATATGTAACACTTGGGTTGTATTGTCGCCACAGGCAGAACGAGCCTGGCATCAAGCTAAATGGCATTAAACGGAAGATGTTCCATTTTAAACTGTGATGCGCAACAAAACGGCGTCGGAAATGTTACCACGCCAGTGTTATATGTAGTCAAAAAGATAGACAGTTGACAGGAAGGTGGACGGGTGTGGCATATGACTGGGGTGCTGGGGTCTCAGGCTACTAATGTAAAAATCGTTAGAATTTGTTGTGAGCAACATCATCATCAACTTCGACATCAGCAAGTAAGTTTCTAACGGAAGCTCTCGACACCGGCAGCACATTCAGCGCTGCGGGGCTTACGTTGCGTATGTGCAATGTGCATAATTCGATTTCAAGTGCGCACAAACTGAGAGTATGCGTTATACTCGTGTATAAAGACAGTAAGTATATATAGTATGTAGATATTTGAAGCAAAATATACCTGTGTCAGCATTTTAAATATTTAATGCCAACCAATTGAATTACACTGCAAAACTAGTCGTTGGATGTCTCAAGTGGGTGCAGTTGCAGATGCAGCTGCTGACGCAAGTCTTGTTGCATGTGCATGACGCTGGTGCCAAGAGCAAGTAGTACAGCACTGTTCCAGGCAGGTCCAGTGCCTGCTGCGCGCAAAGCAAGACAAATGAAGTCCCGCCTCGTGCATATATGGCATTGAGTTTTCCGTTGCATTTGCATTTGTGCAACACTTCAACTACAGGCGCCACCATGCAGGAGAAACGCTGCGACTATTTTGGCAATGTCGCGTCTAATGTTTGCACAACCCCACACCCACCACTATACCACTAAAGTATCCAATGTGCTGCGCATTAATCAAAATCTCATTTTTGTGGGCGGATCACAGTGCAGTTTTTGTTTCGAATGTTGTGCATTTTGCTGTGGGTAGAGAACAATAGCAGTTTGTCACATTATAATACACTTCACTGACCTGAGCATGTAGTCAACGTCATTGCGGTGATGGGTCAGGGTCGAGCGGCATGGAAGGTGCTCATTACATGGTCTGTCTGCGCCAAAAACTCCAAACAATTGTCGTTCTCTGTCATATTTAATAGGATTATGCTTGGTTAAACACAAAACGTCCTTCCACGCGCAATCACATAAGCTACCCAAGACATTTTTTTTTTAAATTTGATGCGTGGGTGTGTGAGAGAGGGTGTCCTACGAATTTACGGTATTTACTGTTTGAAATTGTTCACATTACACACGTAAATTGTGTAAAGATGCTTCTTACTGCTATGCTTCTTTGTCGATGCTAGAAAAATGAAAAATGTCCAGTTTGCACTGGGAGCAGAGACACACGGGCACACACACAAATGCGTACATGCAGGTGTCCTGTGCTGCTTTAGTCCTTGGGCGAGCTTGTCGTAGTGTTTGCTACAGCCAGTTGTTGAGTTATCTGGCAAATAATGGAACGTGCTGTGCAGCTGATGCGTTATAATAAATTTAAAATAAGCGCAGCAGCTCCCACAATGCTCGCAAGAAACGGGAACAAAGCAACACAAACATACAAAGAGCCTTAACGACCCACAGGCGTCTGTGCGCCTGCATAAATTCGCCATATTAGGGTGTAGTTAAACTTGGCGTAACCCAATTAACTGGTCAGCAAAATGTTTTACTTGTTATTCATCATGAAGTGTTTTATTACTTACAAATTTAATAATTACTTATAAAACTATTAGAATGAAAATTTTGCTGAATTACACAAAACATAGGCTAATAAATATATTTAAAAATTTAGAGGTGCAGGTGTTAGGTAAACTTAAATATATTTTTGTATATTGCTAGTCAACTATTTGTTGGTATAAAGCTTTTATAAGAAACGAGTAAAAAACCATTATTTTTTATGGATTTTTTCATATAATTTATTAGCTATTATAACTGTATTTTAATGATAAAATAAAAAGGTATTATCATAATAGTTATAGTCTAAACATTGCTATAAGATTTACTGCTTAATAAAATATATAAATATTTTGCTTTCTTTATTCCCATCAGTATATCACAATTGCGTAATAATATATGGACATAGTGCTCTATAAAAATGGGTTACAAGAGTACAAGGACAATGAACATGCAGTTTGACAGCTAAGGCAGCACATAAGAATGCAATGCTCGTCCTGCCATTTAGATTGCGCCTCCTGGCTCCTATGAAAGCCGCTTTGTGATATGGCTGCGTAAAGATGTTGTTGGTATGGTTATTGTTACTGTTATTGTAGCCTGTTGCTGTTTTGCAGCAACCGATGTGCGCATGCGTTGGAAAACCACGGAAACTGTTGCAGTTGGTAGGACAAAAAACATTGCCCCTAAAAGGGCCAGTTTTATCCGTTTGGCTTATCCAAAAAGGCAGCTGCCTTTATTAGCTGCCGCTGCTTGTGTATGGGGCAGGTCCCCACGGCAGCATCCGTCGTCGTCCTTGTCGTCGGCTTCCTCATCGTTATTGTACCCATTCCCTTGAATTGTTCTCAGTATTCTAACCTGGAAACCCACACAAGGCTTTGGTTTTCTTTTTTGTTTCAATGCCTGGAATGCGTCGCTTTTGCTACTCTTGGAGGTTATTTTTCTTTTCATTTTGTTTTTCTCTTTCTACTTTGACATTCGACTTTGGCGTGCTTTCCGCTGCTTCCTAGCTGAGCTGTCTTGACTTCTTCGCGAAGCTGCTGCTGCCTTCTACTGGTTTCCAATTGCAATTTTCAAGGATAAGGATATGCTCGAAACAGATTTATATAGAGGACGTAGAACGTGCAGAATTTATTAATGCTGTCTCAGCTATAGGTTTGCTACAATCGGAGTATGCCAGCCCATAACAAAGACGCCCAGTCGTGTTATATAAGGTGTGCTGTCTGTCATATTGAAGTTCGCAAATCTGCTATGAGTTTGGCGCGGGAAATGAAGCTGCCGGCTTGTTTGCCCGGCATTTAAATAACGAGATTTCAAATGAAATTGACAGCTCGGCACAAGTAAGTATTGTTGCTCTGTTTTAGTTCTGTGGCACAATGAGGTCGATGAAACAAACGAACTGAACTCGCAGCAGGTGATGTTTTCGTTAGTGCTTGTGAATCTAAACAACGCTCACGTATTCGCATTAACAAACTTCGATGCTTTAAGTGCAGTGGAACAGCAAAGACCAACATTACCAAAAAGATCCCGGTCGAAATTGTAAGACGTGGTGCAACCTTTTGGGATTGGGCAGCCTCCGGCTTCGCAGCGCTCAACTTTATCTGTGTTTGTGCAGTTGTTCAACATAGTTTTAGGAACTTGGCTACGGGCAAGAGAATTGTTTGAGCAAAGGGTGGTCTGACTCTGATTATGGAGGCATAAACAGCATCTAGCTAAGAAACACAGTCAAATTCAAACTTGCGATAATTCTATGTTGTGCTTACATCAAGGCTAATTAATAAAGCTTTTCATGACTGTTTCACTTACCTGCATGACTTAGTGTCGGAAAAAGAAAACTCTTTAATTTATTTATGTCTCAAAGCTAGTCTGAGCTAATATTTGTTGACCTGCTTAGTATAAATATAACTTTAATCATTGACATATGAGAATTCTGATAATCAAATAAGTCTGAACATTGAAATCCACCGATTCATTACTCAAAAATGTCTTATGCAAACGCAGCTTGCGTTTAAATGGTATTAAGTTACCACAGCTGTTAAATATCTTTCACTTAAGCCATATTAAATTCCTACGATTTCATTCCAGCCAAGCTGAACTTCAGTTAATTAATTTGCATGCCCGCACAGATAATGTGCATGCACAGATGAATAAACCCATAGATTGCCATCAAGCATCTCGTCTACCGTCCATCACAAAAGCAGAGAAAAATCTGATTAAATTGGTTTGGAAATGCAGCAGAAACAAGAGCGATGCGGGAACAATTTGCATATATTTGGTTTGTGATTATCGTTGACCACAGATTTAAATGGGGACGTGATGCTGGTGCGCCAAACAGAATTGAGCAGAACAAAACCAAGCAAAGCATTCAAATGAGCAGAACAGAGTGATGATCTGCCAGGGCCACTTGCTGCGGCGCATCGTTTCTGTCATCGTTTGTGCCTTGTGCCAAATTGAGTGACGCGCGCTCATTAATATACGCAACGTTCTGCGTACAGCAGCGGCGTCATCAACAACAATATTGACAACAACAACAGCTGATGACGAACATGTGGTTGTTATGCTGCCTGGCTGATGGCTGGTGCTCTTTGCACTTTTGCCGTTTAATGTGGATTATTTATGTTGGGCTTTTGGGCTCTGGATCTTAACTCATTTTTAAGCGTAATGTGATACTTTCATTTTGTTAAATAATTATTTTTCAGCTTTTTTTTTAATCTGTTCGAAAGCATGCGAACAATATTTAATATTAAGTTCAGCTGCCTTAAAGCTTCTTACTGTCATTCGAAACAATATTTTTTAATCAACAGTCAACAAAATATCTTTAAAAAAAAATAATTAATTTCAATTGAAGCTTATAGTAATATATCCCTAGGTGTGACATGTTTAATTTGTTTGGGTATTGCAAATAAAATATTAATTACTTTACGTATCAGCAGCAATTGCAAGTCACCTTTAAAGGCGTTGAGCTAATGAATAAAATTTTGCACAAAAAGAGGGAAAGAACGTTAAGCACTTTGAAACTTTTTATCTCTTTATTTATGAGCACAGCAAACGTGAAAGTTGTGTGTTCTGTTTAAAAGTTTTAAACTCCTGACTCATCAAATAGGAATCTATGCCGCGCAGTTTGGCATACATGGCATAGATGACGTATACATAATATGCTATTCAGCCAATACAAATGAACTAAAACAGGAATAGTTGAGTTGCCGCTGTTGCCTTTTATCTCACCATCTGAGCTCCAGCAACAACTTAACTGCAACCAGCATTAGTTTGTTATCGACGCTCGATTGCTGTAGAAAATTGAAAAATATTGACGCTGTGTTATATTGTCTCAAAGTGGATCGAGCTCAGTAAATGGATGCATCTGATGATGTTCCATGCTGACGTCTTCTTGCCAGCTCTTTCCGTAGTCCGTTGTTGCATCATAGTTCGTTGTTCGTAATGATGTATTGTACTCAGTGCGTCTTAGCACACAGACGCGCCACAAAGCAAAGATAGAAGAAGTTTTGCAACTGGGGCCTACGCAGGCCAAAGACAATCCTTTGCTCTGTACTGGGAGCAACCGCCACTCCCATTTTTCAACAACTAAACTTTTTGTTTGATTTTACATGCCTTCAGTTGCAACCCCTTAACCCACTTGCCCCACCTAAAACTACTGGTAATATGGGTCACAGTATGTTGTATGTTGTGCGAGCTGGATGCAGATAAACGCAGCGCTTCCGCCAGCACTATATGTTCTTTCTTTTTTTCTTAAAATAAATCATTTTGATCGAGTGAACGCTGTCATCTAAAATATTAAAGCAAGCGAAACAAATGCGAGATTAAACGAAATAAGTGTGAAGTAGTCTGCTAAGCGCTTAAACTAATTTAGTAAGCTATATAACTAAACTAAGTTAAATTCTGTTAGTCATATGTGTAAGTTAAAGCGTTCGAAAAACTTATATTTAAATATGCTTATCGCTTAAGCCAACATTAAAGTATATTAAAATTAAAAAGGATTTTTGTAGCAAATGATAAATGAGTAGAGGACAAAGAACTCATAACTTGTTGCTCCCACCTTCTCGTAAAACATAATTCATTTGTCAACGAGCCATGGCCGGTCTCGCCTGCTACTCTGAAATCGTGCACAGGCACGCTAATATGGTCAATGCCAACTGTTGCCAGTGAGACAGCAGCGGGCATTCAATTGCAGGATACCGGCTGCACGACTCTATAAATGTATCCGTCTCACTCTCGTTACTCTTGGCGTCTCTTCCATAAAAGTCAAGTGCATGTTGCGCTGGCAGTGTTCCAAACGGTTGCGCATCGTCATCGGCAGCGGAAACGGAAACGCGCAAAAAATGGCAATGGCGAGGGTGACACTGTCACACCAAACCCCAAACCAACTACACCCTACAACAGCAACCAAAGTGGCAAAACATGAACAAAAAGTTTGCTCGTTGTGCGGCCGACAAGTTGAAACTAATGACAATTTTGTTGTAATTAGTTGCGGCTTTCCTAACGCTGCGGCTTGTCTCGACTCGGCAGCAAATAAGTTGTCAGAGGACTTAAGTTAAGCAATTTTCATAGTTTTCGTCGCTACCGCGTGCGGCCAGAAATCTTTTTGCTTTAGTACAAATTCGCCGGAAATGAAATTCATTTGTTATTTTTACCCTGAATTGCTGGGGCTGTAGTTGCAGGAGCAAAATATGAGGTAGAGGGCATGGGCGTCTCCATTACTCGGTTACATTCTGCATGTTCCGTCAACTCGAAGGCATGCATCCTGGCATTTTAGCATGCCCAGTGCCTGTGAGATATTTCATAGCTTTACCCAGCACCTGGCTTTTAATTATTTTTAATTGCAAACAGCAGCTGCTCTTGACGTGCCACAAAACACATTTACCAATTCTAGCTGGTTCCGGTCCAGCAAAAATGCAACAATTGTTCAACTGCCATCCAACACAGTTGACGCCTTGGTAAACAAAAATGCAATTCATACAATCACTTTAATTTGCAATGTGGTTTTGGCATACCCCAAAAACTTTAATTTAAAAGCAGCAGAAATTGTTTAAGTTAATTGAATCGATGGCTAAGAAGAATTTGAAATGAATTTTATTCCGTATTGCCATTCAATTGTAGTGTAGAGTAAATTGCAAATACTTTTTATGTAAGGCATTAATTATTTCCTTTTAATAATTTTTATAATTATCACTTACGCCGATGAATGGGATGAAAAATGATTTCTCAATTGCCTGCAGGAATTATAGCAATGATAAAAAATGTACAATATACACATATGAACTACATATTTAAGCCACCATTCCCACACTCGGTATCCTTTGACCTATTTTATACGCATTGTTGCGCACTTAACGGCTACTTTGTTGGGTTGTTTTATTTTGACTGCGTCTTATTGTGGGTTTTTCTGAGTGCAAAATCCATTTTAAAGGGCCTGCATACACAGCGAAAGTCAGCCACATACACAATATTTTATGTGCCCAAGTGATTCTTTATTTTACGCGCAATATTTTCCTTTTTTCACACAACTTTTGGGCGCAACACGCGTTTCGGATTCTGCGCCGATTTGAGTGAGGGGCAAAAGCAGAGCTCAATCAGTCGGTTGCCGTTGTAGAGTGACACTGCGATATATATATATAAACAGTTATTACAAATTGACGATGGGAATTCGGTGTTTAAGATGAGTTGCCTTGACTTGACATTCTATGGGGCATTTACAGCGTTGCACAACTGCAATATTCCAAAAGACTTTAATTGTTTTTTGGTTGAGTCTTGACTTTTATACACTTACAAGCGAAAACAGCAGTGCTTGAAATATTAATGGAAATTTGCATATGGCCGACCGCGTGCGCTCTGAGCAGGATGGGAAAAAGTGTGCGACGTTCTCTGTTCGCGCATTGCGTGCACAAATAACATATTTGCATATCATAAAAATTCATTTTGTGGCAAATTTTGTGTATTTTTTAAATTGAGCATCTGCAAAGTTTTGCATTGCATTATAAACACAAAGTTGCTTCCTCCTTTTGAAAAGTGCTCTATTTCGATTCACTGCCCAGTTTGTCTCTCAATCTGCTGTCCATGCCTGCATATAAATTACGCCCTCTTGTACTTGCAGTTTCTTTGCACGTCCCAGTTTGTCGCTTCCCCTTCAAAGCCACAATCCCAGCTGTAGTCCCTTGTCCCCGTTCGGTATGCACGCACATAAAATACATCAATGTGACTGTAACTCAAGTCCAGACAAGTGGAGTTTGTGGCAAGTCGAGACGCACAACAAGCCTTGACCAGTGGCCAGCTTGCAGTTGTTCTGATTTACTGGCTCTTATGACAACTACCACTCTTCATAGTTTCTGCTTAAGTTTCCCCTGTGCATCAACTTAAAGTCCAACCGTATGTTTGCTTGCAGGTTTAAGATAATTGAAACTGTTGCAAAACTCTATAAAGTCCTGTCTTTATCGATCGTTTTCCCTTGTTGATTGCTCTTCAATGGCGTTTCATAGATTACAACAAAGAGACTGATACAGATACAGACAGAGAAACAGATACATAAACCAGATACTTACGGTTGCACAGACACACAATTTGTGTCATTGTTCGGCCATTAGCTTTATTTTTATGTGGCAGAACGAACGCATGTTGAAATATTGTTTATTTACTCAATTAACACTAATTGCTTGTATCAATAAATTTTTATTTACCTTGCGCTTAGAGGCAGGCACAAAGCTAAAGTGGCAAAGCAGCTAACAAGTGGCGTTATATCATTGTGCGAGTTCTATAAAACGAATTAGATGGCATTCTCATTTTGTGAAGTAAGTCGCAATAAGTCTCAGCTGCCATTAATAAAGTCATTACCGTCTGCCAATCTGCTATTTTCACTTATCAAATACTTGAAGCTACATCAAATTTAAATGACCCAAATACACGAGCGCAATCGCAGCTGCAGTATTCAGCAGTAATAAATTTATTGGCTTTATCTTGAGTCTGACAAGCGGATGTTTCATTACGAGCAGCGTGCTTTTGCGCCCATAAGCAGGCATCGCATTTTAAAACTGCTTATTAAACTTTGCCAGTGTCACGTACAGTTGAAGAGGAATGCGAAAAACTGGCTGGTAAGGAGTGGCAGAGAGAGGTGGGGAGAGTATGTGCGGTAGGAGGTGGGGGTAGCTGCGCTTTAAGTTTAAGTGGCTACTTTACAAAATAGCGCCGCATAAAATAAATTTCTTTTATGTACTCGCAAATTGCCAGCCAAAGTTTCCATATAAATAAATAGAAAAGCGCTTCAACAACCAAAGAAAACACACAACAAAAAAAAAAAGAAAAACAAGAAACAAAACCAAAAAAAAAACAGAGAATACAAAACACAAAATGCTATTGCGGCTACTTGTAACAAGTGTCAATGCTGGTGCGCCCACTATAAACATACAATTTTTCTTGGCTCGAAAAGAAAATTTCTTAAAAAAAAAACTTTTGCGAGGCGTGGCAAACGCATTAAGCGTGCTTATTGTGTTACCAATTCGCTCTTGTTGTTGTTTTCCTTGGATTTTCGTGTGAGTGTGTGTGTGTGTGCGTGGGTATATGTTAGGGGAGGCTTAACGGCAATTGAATGCCAAGTTAAGTGGCGATGTGTGCGAAGGCGTTTTGCTTTTGCAATTTGCAATAACCAAAGCAAGACCATAAAAATATAGTTGCTTGCCTCCGAAACCGAAATGGCAATAGAAAGAGACAGAGCCTCTGATTGAAAGAGAGAAAAGGAGAGAAACAGGCAGCGACACAATGAGTTTTTGATTACTTTGGAATTTCTTATTTGACTTTCAGGGAGTCTCAAAAAAAAAATCGCGCCCTGAAACTGTGCAAATATTGATAAGCGTTCGTTCGACAGTCGCAAAAAGGCGCCTATTCATGCACACCCACACACACACACACACACACACACACACAAACAAACACACAGAAGCTTTGGGATGTGTTTGGTTCGACTCTTTATTTGTCTTACAATCAGACAATGGAAGAGCACGTGCTTGTTCTTAAGAGCATTTGAATTTGGTTACATTAGTCCGAAAGACTCTAACTATGACTCATAAAGGCATAAAAGCGATCAGCAAAGTTTCGGGTGAAAATAACATCAACAAAATATTTGATTACATTAAGTAGGCAATAAAATAAAAACAAATAACACCATTGCTTAGTCTACATTTGTTTAATAAAGCATTGTTACATTATTTACGTCATCAAGGACAGCGATAAAAAATAGCTTATACTCTCATTGATTAAAAAATTTGAATTTGACTGCAGTTTATATTGTTATCCCAATTAAAGAGTCTTTGTTTTAAGAAATTTTCTTCTCTTTCTCACTTAAATCAAAATCTGTTGTCAGCATGTGGCATTGGTGCCTGATGTCAGCGCTGCCGCGGTGAGGTGTTTTCGAGTATAGACAAGAAAGGCGCGCTAAATTGAAGAATATTTTGCGTAATAAATTTGAAACGTGACGCACGCTAAAATACGTTGATGCCAACTGTGACCCTGTGTGCAGCTTATTGATAGAGCAAAAAGTATCCAAACCTTATCCTGCGCCCGTTCGGGCAATATACATTAGATTCATAGATAACTGTCACCATGGCAGAAGATGGGGATATGTGGGGCCAGTAACTGACAGCTCTGTCACCTGCTCACGTAAGCACAAAATAAGAAACAAACAGGAACAACAACAAAAAAAAGTTTGGAGAAAAGAAAATCGAAGAAACATTTGGCATTTGCTACTTACACGGCCTGGGTCACCATAATATGATAACCTTTGCAAACTATCTATGAATTTTTTCAATAACAAGCCCCAGGCTTAGCCAAAATTTCCATTTATTTGCCTCTGACCAGTCTCATAAATTACAAAGGCTTAGGCTATAGCGTGCGGTTAATGTTGGCCCCAGCCTGGTCAAACGCAAGTACGTGCAACGTTTTGTTGATTGATTAAACCGCGTGAAGATCAACAGTGCAGCAACAACTGTAAAAGTGTTTGAAGCGTTTCAGGAATTGTTATTACATCGTTTGCTAGTTTTTCCCATTTGGCACACCTAGAATCTTCGGCTCATCAAATGGATTGCGGGAAACGCTCGTTTATGCCAAATGGACGGCAGGACGCATGGTCGACAGTCACACGTGCCAAAGTCACTTTTGATATAACTACATGATGGCAGCACTTAATATGCCCCGCAGTTGATTTTTTGGGACGGGGCTTGGGTCTAGGTGTATGTCTACTCGCCCGTAGCTTATAGACGTGACGAGTGCGTACAATACGCATTATGTCCTGGCTGAGAATAAAGCCTGAACTCATTGTCATGTACGGCGCATAAGCAGTAACTGGGTGGGCCAAATACTAGTCGGTAGCAGCGAAAAACGAGTGAATACTCAATACGACCATTTCATAGTCGCAGGCATGCCCGCAACAAGCATACGCATCATGCACCTTAAGCTGTCCCACTTGAAGCGTATAAACCTTCAAAGTTGTCTACTAGATGAAAAAACATTAAACAAAGCAGTTGCCAAGCAGTCGGTTTGAGATGTCTTAAAATACATTTTATACTCAACAGACAAACAATGAAAATTCGCAGTAGGTGGCCATCCCGTAATTGAGCTGACACAGCGTGAGCTTGTTATGTAACTAGCAAAACTCCTGTCAAGTTAATACAATGCGACAATATTTCAGTCTAGCGTTGAGACTCACACTATGCAATGATGCTATTGTCACAGACAATTGTGCAATCAGATTACCTGAATTTTGTTTGAAAATTATACAACTATTTAATTTGGCGGAATTTTGTTAAGCTAAAACTGACATAATAGAAAATATTTGTGCTTTGTGTATTTAAATCTAATTAAAGGCAATAAATTGGTTTTAAAAGCCAATAAAGTAGCTTAATTAAGCTGCACGAAATTGTTACAGCGGGGTATATAAGCAAACACATTGTTAGTAGGCAGGCAGAAATTAATACAAATTTTGCAGTTTTAAGTTTGTTAGCTTTTAACAATGCTTTTGTGCTTACGGCATATTTTTTACCATTTCCAATGTTAAAAATTTAATATTTCGTTTATAACGAATCAAAAAAACAAATTCTGCATTACCACAATGCCTTTCCATTTTTTGCAGGCTATTTTACAGACAAGGGAGCACTTATTCTCATTTTATTTTGCTTCACTTGACTATCCACAAAAAGAGAAAAAACATTGACCATTGGCCTGCAGTTGTGTTCATTAGAAATGCAAATAAGTCTGGCGACATCTTCAAGTTTAATCTGACCATAAAAATTCATAGCGGGTGTGCATGCCATGAAAAGGCCAACAAACCAGGTGACAGTCAAGCCAAAAGTTGTCTAGTTTGTTAACCCGTTTTAAGCCTGAGGCCAACGTCCAAATGCAGCAACCTACGGCGACGCGTCTCGTTGAACTGGCAGATAAGTTAGACGTTTTTGTTTTATTAAATGTTTTTTATTGTTATACGTCCGCTGTATAAGGCTTTTCATGACATATACGCACTGTGTACCAAATTTATGACACTCAGAGTCCTTTAACATGCCCCTGTGTACAAGTATTTTTGTATGTGCGTGAGTGGGTGCTTTATTTTCTAATTACAGCGTACTTGCGCAAGTGTGTGTGTGTGTGTAATTAGTGTTTTGTGTGTTTATATTAAAAGCCATCGCTGCTTCGCTGCTTAATAAATTAAACGACAATTTGCACATGCAAAAGTCGCTAGCCAATGTTGTTGTTGTCATTAGATAGTTGCTGTTCTTGTTGGTGCTGCTGTCAGTGCTTGTAAAGTGTTGTTAAGCTACTCTGTCCTTATTAGCGAACGAGTTTGAAAAAGCCGCTGCGCTGCCACAGGACGAGACAAGGCCATTATGTGTGTGGCCATAATGTGTAGGCATGTTTGCAATTAAAATAAAAACCGGGGCACAAGTGTCAGCTGCAGCTGTGTCACCATGCATATGTGTAAAAGTATATATGTGCTGTAGGCCCTGTACTATATACATTCACTAAAATGTCCTAAGCTGCGACTAAGCCTAAGACTTGTCCTTAGTCGAGCTACAAAAATAAGTTATTGCCTACTTGTGGGCGCTGAGAAGCTCGCAATAAGCTGCGAATTTATGTGCACACTTTTCTGCTTTCTGTGAGCCTTATCCTCAAGACAATTGGGTAGCTTAGCTAAGTACTTATGCTACAGCAGCTGCTTTACGGACAGGGTATGTCGAAGTCAGGCGATTGTATTTGCATTTGTTTCTGCCGTTGTCCTCAATTTGTTGCGGTAATTTGCGACTGATTTGCTGGCATTAAAGTCTTCTATGTCCATGTCTAAATCTCATTTTTTATACTTATCTGTTAAATAAATAATTTTACGTATATTTGACAAAAAATCAGCACCTGCCGCAACGGCGGCGATACCTGGTTGTTGACACAAAACGTTATGACCGTTATGGCAAATTGATAAATAAATTGGCCAAAGATAAAATAAATTGGCAATAATTCGATTTGATGTTCATTTTTCTACAGGTGACGAGTTATTAAAATTTTTATTGATGAGCTTAACGTTTCGTTTCATGTTGGCTTTGTATATATCTATGTTTGTTTCTTTATATACGAGTATTTTATTTTTTTGACTCGCAATAATTGCCTTAATTTATTTGCATGGCAAATGTGAGAAATTTGCATATTTGCTTAAGTCTAAGTTAATATTGTTTAATACATTGTTCTGTGGTACGCGGAAATATGTGCGAGAAAAAAGTCCTTAACTGGCGGCAGCACAAACATTTATGCAAATTAAATGAAAGAAGTAAACAAACTTGTTAAACTGGCACACAACTTACGAGAACAGATTTGCAATTTTTTCAGATAAACTTGATAATTTAGAGAGTTAACTAATGCTCCAATTTATAGCAAAGCAGCAGTTAAATTTTTGGCACCCAAACACTTAAAAAGGCTCCGCCCAGATGGCATTTTTAAAATAATTGCATAAGTTAAAAGGACAACCAATATGTTGTTTAAATATTACTTTTAAAGTAGATGTTTTACTGGCCAGTAACTGCGCTCCGTGCGCTGAAGACTAGAAAACAGATTTTCATAAATAGATCGATTGACCTATAGGGCATTAACATACAACGCTGCTGCCCTCAGCACGATCCGGGGTCTGGCCACATTTTATACATATTTATTACTGATGCGCCAGTGTTGTCCAACGGCTTTTACCAAGCGTTGTTGTTGTGCGTGTGGCGCCCCCTGCTTTTTTGTGAATGCTGTTATTATTATTTTTTCTTTTTCCGTGTGTTTTAGTTTTTATGTTGCTTCTGCGTGCATCTTTTATAAGCGTGTGTCGCCCGAGACCTTGAAATTGTAGCTGGTTTATTTTAATATGTTTACATTTGTTTAGTTTGCATATGACATTGCCACCAGCGACAGCTACGAATTCCAAATATCCCAGCAGTGCGCCAGCAGAGCATCAATCTACAGTATTTAGTGGTCTGGGTGGAGCCATACACAAAATGAAGACAAATTATATTTGGTGTAAGGCTGTGTCTTTGGCACTGAATCTTGACAACTTCTCCATCGACGCCAGTAAAAACAAAACAACACAAAAATGACGAGAAAAACACACACATTCGCAACAAAATCATGAATGAAAAGGGAAATAGACAAGTTTCGAAGAGAATTTGTAGAATCAATTAATAGTAGTTAAATCTGTTAAGACTTCAAGCCAATGTTGTATTTAATATATGGTTACTCATAGCAAATCTTATCTATGATATGCATCAGTCTGGCGCCGATGATTTGCAAATCTATTCAGTTATCTTAGTTATGGATCTATCGAATTTGAATGCTGAATTCAAATGAATTATGCAAATGAATTCAATAGCAAATTTGTTGTTGGCATTTATTTATCTATAGCAGGGCTCGAAAAGTCAAAAACAATAATTTTTATGATATCAATAAAGCATGATGAAAACGTGATAATCGCTGATCAGATTAAATAGTCTTCGCCTGGCGCCAGCTGATTACCGTCGCATAGCTTTAGGTGACGAACAGTAAAAACTTCAAGGTCGCAACGCTTGTTAACTTTATGGCTTCTATTTTGGCAAGCCAACGGCCTAACTGGCTAACCAAGAAATCGCTCATCGTGGGCTAAACGGATGCGCAAAAAAAAATCAAATTAAAACTGTCAAAAGATTGGAAAATTGATTTCTGTTGGGGCTACTATTATTTGTATTGATATTGAGGCCATTGTTTAGTTTGACACACGCATTCCTTTGGCCGTAACTTGATAAATTTTAGGGGTCCCTCATCAAATAATATGGCAAAGTTGGAAATTCATAGCAAACTAGACACCATAATCGATTGGGAATTTCCAAACTAGAAATCTTCGACCAAAGTCAACCAACCGACTTTACAATTTAAAATTCGATTCGAACTTGTTTCGATGCGCCGTAGCGTCAAAATCGATATCGTCAACGTTTGGCATCAACACGAAATCTTTTTGCGTACAAATATGTATGAAGAAAATAATTTCTTCTTTTTTTTTTAAACATGATTGTATCGCAAATCATTGTGAGCTTGTTTTATTGCTGCTACTGATGCTGCAGAGCCTAGCCCTAATTTCGCCCCTAGTTGGTTTGCCAATGCGACTTGCTTTTAAGACTGTGCTGCGCCTTCATTTGCATAACGCCCACAGAGATATTTGCAAGAATAGGCCGATAAATCGAAGATGCGCAGTGGACAAGACTCGATGTTGACATTGTCGACTCCCATTGTTTTTATCACACTGGCTCGTCAATAGACAAAAGCAGCAAAAGAAGTTACTGCTAAATGTTTCGTGTTTTTTTAATAGTGACAACAGCAGCAGCCGCAGCAGTAACAAAAACAACTACACCGCAGCCGCAGCAGCAGCAGCAGCGACCATCGCGGCTTGGTCTCTTCATGAAGCTCAGCGCAGTCGAGTGACACAGTTTTGTGGTTTTCGTATAAATAGTGGACCTTTGGATGCTTAAAGCGTCAGATACAATCGAACAGTCAAAGTTAAAGAACTTCAAATAAATTCAAAATGCGTGCATTCATTGTAAGTAAAAAGGAGCCTACTGCAAGTATAACTTGGAATTAACTCATTTTATTATCTTTTCTCTGCAGGTTTTATGCTTGGTGGCAGTCGCCTGCGCCGATAAGCTGGGCTACAACTATCAGCCCGTCGGACACTCCGGCTCAGGATTGTCTTTTGCTCCTGGCAGTGGAGGTGGTAGCATTGGCGGCCTTAGCGGTGGCGGTCTTAGTGGAGGCTCCCTAGGCGGTGGCTCTTTGGGCGGTGGCTCGTTGAGCGGTGGATCCCTGGGTGGAATTGGTGGCACTGCTCAATTGATTGATGACTCCGGTCTTGGTGGTGGCAGCATTGGTGGTGGCAACCTTGGTGGTGTATCCGGTCTGGCTGCTCCAGTCTCTTACAACGCTCCTGCCCCCGCTGCTGAGTTGGAAAAGGAATTCTTCACCTTCACCGCCAACGAACAGGACTTCGATGAGCCCCAAGCTTTGGAGAAGGTGTCGAGCTCTCTGAACAAGGGTCTCCGTGTTGTCTTCATCAAGGGACCCGAGAACCGTGGCTTGGAGAACGCTGCTCTGGCTCTGGCTAAACAGGCTGCCCAACAGGAAACCGCCATCTATGTCCTGAACAAGCAGGCTGACATCAGCGATCTGGCCAGCAAACTGAATGCCATCCGCAGCAACAACAACAACAAGCCCGAGGTTCACTTTGTCAAGTACCGCACTCCTGAGGATGCTGCCAACGCACAGCGCGCCATTCAAGGACAATACGACTCTCTGGGAGGTTCAAGCCAGGCCCACAACGGTGGTGTTGCCCCCGTGCTGAACTTCGCTTCTCAGGCTCCAGTGCATCAAGCTGCTGCCAAGTCCCCCGAGAACGCTTATCTGCCAACCTCGATCTTCCGTCGTGTCTAATTTTCAGTAGGATTTAGATCACCTGTTTTATAATGCCAGCGATCTTTGACTGATTTTTAAACCTAGTTATTGTTGAATAATGATTAAATAAACCCCATTTCCTACATATTAAAACAAACGCCTTGTTTCTGTTTCAAAAAGCTAACATCTTTTGAAATGAGTCTTTAAATTTTCCATTTAACAAACATTCTAATACTTTGTTGAATTGTTATATTTTTCTTACTTTTTGTTTTAAAATCTCAGCTTACGAGTAGCACAATTTGAATAAGATATAAAGCGTATAGTTGGTATTTGATTTGCAAGAGTTTATTGCACACACAGTTTTCATCAGCTGCTTTTATGTCCCATATGAAATGTTAATTTTGTTCGGTGTGACAAGCTTTATTGACTCGCACTTAAGAATTTATACCTAAAGTGGCATATATTTTCTTGTTGATTCGGATCTTCCTCTGATACCCATTAGACACATTTTTATTGGCTTATAAACTTTAATAATAAAGTCTATATATATTTTGTAAGTGTGTAATAAAAGTGAAACTTTAAAAATAACAGAATCCAATGAGAATGGGACTAAAAGGTGACTAAAGTGTCATACATATTTATTTATGGTTTTATTGGTGTTGTTTGGACATCCCATCTTTCTATTACAGAGAAAAAAACATAACTAAATTTTTTATTTTTATATTTTATTCGAAGTCTTTTCAATTCATTTTATACATCGATCAACATTTAAACTTAACTCACATATTTCCCATTGAAAACTTACATATAACAAACTAATGACGCAGACGTCGCAGGATTGAGGATGGCAAATAGTTGCTATCGGGTGCTGTGATCTGGGCAGCGTTAGCAGGAGCTGCGGAGCGAGATGCAAAGTTAAGTGCATTGGCCACACCACCATTAATAGACTGGCTAGTGCCTCCCAAGGAGTCGTATTGGCTCTGGATTGCCTTCTGGGCGTTAGCAGCATCCTCTTGTGTGCGATACTTGACAAAGTGCACCTCGGGCTTGTTGTTGGCATTTTGACGCACGGCATTGAACTTGTTTGCCAGTTCGTTAAGGTCGGGTTGTCTGTGAAGCAGATAGATAGCGGTCTGCTGCTCGGCAGCCTGTTTGGCTAGAGCCAGAACGGCATTCTCGAAGCCACGGTTCTCTGGAGCCTTAATAAAGATCACACGAACACTCTTCTTTACGGCGGCAGCAATCTTACGAGCTGCATCGGGATCCTCAAAGTCAGCCTCGTTGGCATGAAACGAAAAGAATTCCTTATGGATACCAGCTTGTGGCGCTGCATTGTAGCTTACTGGACCATTAAGACCTGATCCGTGACCAGTGACGCCAGTACTACCAGTGCTGCCAATGCCATCGATAGCAGCGGACGTGCTACCGGGTCTGTAGTTATAGCCCAAACGACCGGCACTAACTGCCGCCACCAAACACAAAGCAATCAAAGCGCGCATCTTGCCGTCCTCTACCGTTCTGTTAGAATGCTAGGTATGCGTATATTAACTAGGCTTTTATACCGCCAACGCCAAAAGCAGCTTAAATTAGACTAGTTGATCTAGCTGAATTAAGTCGTCACGCTCTCTTGTGCCATTGCATGGAGCGTCCGCTCGCCGAATGCTGGCGGAAGACGCCGACAACGATTCTGACCAAGACTGGCTAGATGTGATTGGTTATTGGCTAGCGGGTTTTTGGAATGATGTTAATCTGTTAACATAATTTCGCTCTTAACACATTTAACACATTGTTTTGAGCAGCTTCAAACATGCCGCCAAAGCTGTCGCGTTTGTTTCCGATTGGCAATTGGCTGATCGTGATTCACCAATAATTGGCTTATAATTTATGCATAATATTTAACTAACACAACCCCAAATAACCGACTTTTTTGTTATAGCGATTCTTTGTGTTAATGATTTCAACAAAAAAGTGATCGTCAGCACAATAAAATTAATGATTAGATTTGTTTATTCTCTTTGTGTTATAGCAAATCAGGTTTTGACCAAACATAAATCTTATTAGCCTAATATATGTGTGTGCGTGTTTGTCCTACAGTTTAGGTTGCACTTGAAATTCCTTTCTAATTGTACGTGACACACAACAAGGTGACACCAAAATTCAGGTCAACTAACGGTTTATGATTGCTGGGCGGCCTTCATTCACATAAGGTGTATCATAAATCATGAAACAAAAAGGCTGAGCAAAACGAATTATTAAGAAAACTTTTTAGATATTTTATGAAGCTCAATTATTCTTCTTGTAAAAACTAAAAAAAATGCTCCTAGTGCCAAACAACACTGAACTACCAAACCAAGACTACGTTTAAATAATTTTAAAAACTATTTTATAGATAGATTGCACTTGCCTAATTTGACTACCCTATTTTTTTCTACAAATCCAAAAACTTCAAAACCCATTTATATACTCAAATAAAGTTTTTGTTTAAAAATTATTATTTCAAAATCAGTATAAAATTAGACATTAGTCAACAATTGGTAACAATAAAGATCTCTTTTCTCGTCCAGGCAATATTAAAGACGAAAATTTAACGACGCAGACGACGGAAGATAGAGGTTGGCAGGTATGCGTTGTCGGGTGACTTAGCGCTGACTTGATGCACTGGGCCCTGGGAGGCGAAGTTCAATGCGGGGGCAACACCACCATCAGCAGACTTAGAAGAACCACCCAGCTGATCATACTGGGACTGGATTGCGTGCTGTGCATTGGCAGCATCCTCGGGAGTGCGGTACTTGACAAAGTGAACCTCGGGCTTGTTGTTGTTGTTGCTGCGGATGGCATTCAGTTTGCTGGCCAGATCGCTGATGTCAGCCTGCTTGTTCAGGACATAGATGGCGGTTTCCTGTTGGGCAGCCTGTTTAGCCAGAGCCAGAGCAGCGTTCTCCAAGCCACGGTTCTCGGGTCCCTTGATGAAGACAACACGCAGGGCTTTGTTCAGAGAGCTCGACACCTTCTCCAAAGCTTGGGGCTCATCGAAGTCCTGTTCGTTGGCGGTGAAGGTGAAGAATTCCTTTTCCAACTCAGCAGCTGGGGCAGGAGCGTTGTAAGAGACTGGAGCAGCCAGACCGGATACACCACCAAGGTTGCCACCACCAATGCTGCCACCACCAATGCTGCCACCACCAAGACCGGAGTCATCAATCAATTGAGCAGTGCCACCAATTCCACCCAGGGATCCACCGCCCAACGAGCCACCGCCTAGGGAGCCTCCACTAAGACCGCCACCGCTAAGGCCGCCAATGCTACCACCTCCACTGCCAGGAGCAAAAGACAATCCTGAGCCGGAGTGTCCGACGGGCTGATAGTTGTAGCCCAGCTTATCGGCGCAGGCGACAGCCACCAAACACATAACCTTCGGGAGTAGTAAAAAAAGAGATAGGCTTAATCCTTTTGTGCCTTGGCAGTTGCAGATCCTTGTTACTTACAATAAACGCACGCATTTTTATGTCAACTGTTTTTTTTTTGTTCTTCTACTTTGAGTTTCGAATTGCTTCTGTCTTCTGCTTGGAGCAATCTTTATTATTTATACAAATCTGTCTTCGAGGCTGATAAAAACAAAACTGCCGCCTTGGCGTCGCTTGCATAGAAATCGCTTTGATGCCACTGTGTTTTGCCGCCTACAAAGCTTTTGGCTATACAGTTTTATGGTCAATTTGGAATTTTTGTTGCGTTTCAATGGGCAACGGCAGTGACTGCGGCTGATTGTTTTAGGTTATTCAAATTTTCAAGTTTTGTATTCAATAATTTTTACAAGAATTAATATAAAATTAATATGTCGCGAGCACATTGATATAAGTTTATATGCATACCGATGTGATAAAGTTGGGTCATAATTACCTATTATAGATAAAAAATAAATAAGTTACCAAATTCTTCGGCAAGGCTAAATGCTTGTTTTATGTAGGACATCTGCAGTTGGGTTTTTCTATTTAATTTTAAATACTTGATCATTTGTATGTCCGGCAATGCTTTCTGACTAAAATTGATGTTATTGATTTATTGAGATGACATCAAGCCAATAATTTGGGGGTGCGTTTAATGAGATGTTTGAAATACCGCCTTTTTTGATTCACTTTAAAAAGATAATTACGTAATATTAATGTTTAACCCTCGTGCCCCATCATCATTATTTATTAACTTAAACTAATAGCACCTTTGCCCTATAATAAGTAGTGTATTAAGTGATTGTCACGTTTACATTATATATACATGCATGAATAAAACATTCAATAATTTATTCAGCCTAAATGCTTGGCACAAATGGTATAATTTTTTAGTTTTACCCTAACCTATTATTTTCTTATTAGTACCAGTATTTACTTGATATTTATCTAATAAGATAAATATGTTAGAGATATTCTTACTTAAAATGTCATAATGCAAATGATTTGAAATATTGCTGTATTAAAACTAACTAAAAAGTCATTAAAAATTGTTTTTTACTACAAATATTGGTTAAACAAACTTACAACTAAAAATAAGCACATGACTAAACTATAGCTCAAATATATGGAAAAAATATATTAAATCAATATTATACCAACCACTATTACTGATAATTCGTAATATTTAAACAATAAACACAGAGTTAACTTTTAATTTTTTATTTATTTATATAAGAACAACAGTTAATAGAATTACTCAACAAGTAGTCACCAGAATTTGCATACTTCTAGATGTTCAGTAGGAACTCTTTAAAACCGACGGAAGATTGAAGTGGGCAGGTACGAGTTGTCGGGAGAGTGGACATTTGCCTGACGAACTGGAGCCTGAGAGGCAAAGTTCAAAACGGGGGCAACACCACCATCAGCAGACTTAGAAGAACCACCCAGCTGATCATACTGAGACTGGATTGCGTGCTGTGCATTGGCAGCATCCTCGGGAGTGCGGTACTTGACAAAGTGAACCTCGGGCTTGTTGTTGTTGTTGCTGCGGATGGCGTTCAGTTTGCTGGCCAGATCGCTGATGTCAGCCTGCTTGTTCAGGACATAGATGGCGGTTTCCTGTTGGGCAGCCTGTTTAGCCAGAGCCAGAGCAGCGTTCTCCAAGCCACGGTTCTCGGGTCCCTTGATGAAGACAACACGCAGGGCTTTGTTCAGAGAGCTTGACACCTTCTCCAAAGCTTGAGGTTCATCAAAGTCATGTTCGTTGGCAGTAAAGGTGAAGAATTCCTTTTCCAACTCAGCAGCTGGGGCAGGAGCGTTGTAAGAGACTGGAGCAGCCAGACCGGATACACCACCAAGATTGCCACCACCAATGCTGCCACCACCAATGCTGCCACCACCAATGTTGCCGCCACCAAGGCCGGAGTCATCAATTAACCCAGAGCCGCCACTAAGTCCGCCGAGGGAGCCACCTCCCAGAGAGCCACCGATTCCGTTGCCAGGAGCAAAAGACAGTCCTGAGCCGGAGTGTCCGACGGGCTGATAGTTGTAGCCGAGCTTATCGGCGCAGGCAACTGCAACTAGGCACATAACCTGTTTTTAAGTGGGTTAGATAATTAATCCTTTAGTATATCCTTTGGCTTGATTGGGCATCAACTTACAATGAAGGCACGCATCTTGAATTCTGCTGCTGTTGGTTCTGTTGGTTTGAAGCTCGTTTGGTTTCTGTCTTACACAGCGACGGCGGTTATTATTTATACAAATCTGTCTTCGAGGCTGTCAGCGTGACTTCTCATTAAAGACAATGCGGCGGTCACCTTAAGTCTTTTCCGCCTAAAAATAGCAGCGTTCGTCTTTTGTCTTGTTGCCTGGCTCGGCAATTCAGCTTTGCATAAATGCTATTATAAGGAAAGTGATAAAAATCAACATGGTGAACATAAAAATGCAATATTTTTGCAAAATGCGGCATGAAATATGTTAAACAAATACAATAACAAAATGGCTGTAATTTTGTGTTTACTTTATTTGGTCGATTTTTTTGTAGTAAGTGAAAAAATTCTTAATAAAAAAAACAATAATCAGTGAAACTCAGTTCTTCTAGCGCACACGCAGGCGACGCAGAATGTTGGCTGGCAGGTAGGATCCACTGGGCGCACTGGGAGCCGCAAAGCTACCATGTCCGCCACCCCTGCTCGAATGGCCGATTGGGGCACGGGATGCAAAGTTGATGGCTGGGGCAACTCCGCCGTGGATGTTTTGGGTTGTACCGCCCAGAGAGTCGTACTGCGACTGAATGGCACGCTGTGCATTGGCAGCATCCTCGGGGGTGCGGTATTTAACGAAATGCACATCTGGCCTGGCGTTGGAGTTCTGACGCACAGCGTTGAACTTGTTGGCCAGATCTCCGATGTCAGTCTGCTTGTTCAGGACATAGATGGCGGTCTGTTGCTCGGCAGCCTGCTTGGCCAGAGCCAGAGCAGCATTCTCCAAGCCACGGTTCTCTGGTCCCTTGATGAAGACAACGCGCAGACCCCTGTTAACACTGTTGGCGATTCTCTCGCTGGCAGCTGGATCGTTAAAGTCTTCCTCGTTGGCCTCAAATGTGTAGAACTCCTTGTTAAGTCCACCCGATGGCGCATAGGATGAGCTTGAACTGGTTTCAGCACCACTGTAGCTAGGCTCGCTGTAGGCAACACTGGGAATGCCGTTGCTGGCGGATGCTGTATCAAATCCTTGTCCATAATTGTATTGGGCACATGCAGCGCCAAACAGGCAGATCACGACGAGGAAACGCATTTTGAATTCTAAAGAAGAACTGAGTGTGTGTACTGGAAAGCCAATAACTGAGACTGAATCCTGATACTGCGCGACTTGGCTTTTATACATCGCCTTCGTAGCGGGATCGAGCCAAGAACAATAGGGATGGGTTCTTTACCGGCATCATAATTCAACATGTCTCTTATGCAAAGCAGTGCGCTTATGATATGATTATGCAAAACTATCCAACTAGACAGGCTCTACAGCTTTCTGCGCTAGGGAAGATGAGAACGACAGACCGGTTCTTGGTGTTAGTTTAAGTCTCTATAATGTTGGAATTTAGGTTCTACAGAGAAATTACTTAATAACTATCGAACTTGTTCTTAAAATGAGCCCCGCATCCAATTAAGGTTTGGTTATCGTAAATGGCAAATATTATTCCAGCATCCGCATTAAAAACAAAACATATATACATATATTTCTATATACATTTGAAAAAGACAGAACATTGAATCAGACGATTAAAATAAAATATGCATGACGAAATAACATTTTGTTTATATAACCCCAATTTTGCCGGAAGAAATGAATGAAGCAAGAATTTTTGACTGGTAAACACTTCGGTTATTGCCCTGGCCTAATACTTGTTTGACTTCGACGTCAGCATACAACTTGTTACTTTTAGAGATGGAAAGCAGTCGTGCTGCTATTAGAATGCCTGAACATTTTTAATATATAATGTTATGAATAGCTTTCGTGCTGCCAAATGATGGAAATTTGAAGTGTTAGGCTGCCGGACAGGCATGTCAAGGATGTTAAACACATTATATTAACTGATTCTAAATTTCTAGATTATTATTCACCCCAAATGAATTTTTCAACTTATAAATATTTTTCAAGCATGGATGGCTGAACTTAACTCTGCGAAAAATGTATTGCATTAATATATTATTTATAACATTTTTATTTATTAACAAGCTTCAATAACAATATGTCACATATAGAAATACTACAGTCGTAAGCTGCGGAAAATGTTCGCTGGCAAATAGCTGGCGCCGGGAGCGGTCGCTGCTCCAGCATGTTCATGAACAGCAGCTGGCGCATGTGATGCAAAATTAAGTACTGAAGCAACACCACCATTCTGACTTCTTGATGAACCACCGAGCTGATCGTATTGTCCTTGAATGGCGCGCTGTGCGTTGGCAGCATCCTCGGGAGTGCGGTACTTGACAAAGTGAACCTCGGGCTTGTTGTTGTTGTTGCTGCGGATGGCGTTCAGTTTGCTGGCCAGATCGCTGATGTCAGCCTGCTTGTTCAGGACATAGATGGCGGTTTCCTGTTGGGCAGCCTGTTTAGCCAGAGCTAAAGCAGCGTTCTCCAAGCCACGGTTCTCGGGTCCCTTGATGAAGACAACACGCAGGGCTTTGTTCAGAGAGCTCGACACCTTCTCCAAAGCTTGGGGTTCATCAAAGTCTTGTTCGTTGGCAGTAAAGGTGAAGAATTCCTTTTCCAACTCAGCAGCTGGTGCAGGGGCATTGTAGGAAACAGGAGCACCTAGAGATCCTCCAGACAGACCAGCGGATGGACCAGCATTGCCTCCACTTCCAATGGAACTACCGGCACCGTTCAATTCATCGAGCGCACCAGAGACGCCATCGAGTCCTCCAATTCCGCTGCCAGGAGCAAATGATAGTCCTGAGTTGGAGTGTTCACTTGGCTGGTAGTTGTAGCCAAGCTTATCGGCGCAGGCGATGGCCACAAAGCATAAGACGATAAAACTACGCATTGAAATTGAGATTTGGTATATTTTGTATTGAACGATGATGTGTATCTGCCTTAAAGACTCGATGACTTCTCTTTTATAAATGTAAGTCTTAAGATATTTGAGTTGATAATATATTGCATTGCAAAGTATCGGTTCACATGCTTAAATGAATTTGCATTTACAAAATGCATAAATAACATCATAAAAACGAGTTATGGCATCTTTTCAGACGGGCGTCATTGTAAGTGCAGATTTTTGCATAGTTTTCGAGATGAAACTATTGGGTTTAGCAGAGTGTTGAGATGCAAATGAAGGAGAGGGAACACTGTGTCGTTTTTGATTGCCAAATGAGTGGCGCCAAGAAATTTATTAAATGTCCAATTATCAAATTATCTTATTTGGTGCTGACACCGCGCTGCAGCCCAAGCGGCTAATTAACTAATCGATCGCAGCTAAAACACAAAGAGATGGTATTTATTTTTAGCGATGAAGTCGAATGATACCGGCACTTCCGGCGCCATTCAAAATCCACATCCACTGACGGCTGCGGAAGGTCGCCTCCACCCGCAACATTAGCATAAATCAACGCACAATAGCTGAAAAGCTGCGACAAAGCCTCGCAAAGAGGCAATAATAATTTCGCGGATCGTTAAAATATGTTTTGAATAATACGACGGGGCACATCTCATTTGCATGTTTTGTTTGGCTATCGAACGATTTTGGGTAACACTTTTAGTCCCGTGTTTATTGCGCATAGTATTTAAAGTAGTCAAGTGTATCGCAACGATTTCAATTTACGATCCATTTGGCCAGATTTATACTGATTATGGAGATACGTTTTGTCAAGGTTATTAAAAAAAAAGAAACGGCAAAGATGAATATTAAGAATTATTGACAAATGCAGAATTTTCGATTTCATAAGTCTCATGGCACAGATGACCGCATCGTTATCAAGATCTTCGACGAGTAATGGATAAGCCATAAACTTTAAAAGAGACTAGCCAATCAAGCTGTTCTTTTGCATATTCAATAGGCAACACTGAGAAGTCTAGAAGAACGATTGCATAATCTAACCATTTTATTCAAGCGTTTTGCATAACGGTAAATGCTCCACATAGCTTCCTGCATAAAAGCCATTGTTCCATCTGCAACAGGCATCACATTCTGCAAACAACTCAAACGGACTAAACATGAGACATTTCTCTGCTATTCTCTGCTGCTGCCTAATGGCTTTTGTCAGCGCTGATAAGCTTGGCTATAACTATCAACCTGTGGCGCATTCGGGCTCTGGTCTTTCGTTTTCGCCAGGCTCCGCGGCAACTAATGTGGCACCCACATATACATCCGGATCTGATCACGTTGATGATTCTGATAATGCCGACATCGCTCAGCCCTCAGCTGTAGAGCCCAGCTATCAGCCAAGTTATCAGCCAGCTGCTGAGCAAACTGCCGATGCTCCCAGCTATGCAGCAGCACAACCCGAGCTGCAGAAGGAATTCTTTACCTACACAGCCAACGAGGATGACTTTAGCGATCCTGCAGCATCAGAAAAGGTTTCCAACTCTTTAAACAAAGCTCTACGTGTTGTCTTTGTCAAGGGTCCCGATCACAGTGGTCTGGAGCAAGCAGCATTGGCTCTTGCCAAGCAAGCTGCTCAGCAGGAGACCGCTGTCTATGTTTTGAATAAGCAGGCTGACATCAGCGACCTGGCCAGCAAACTGAACGCAATCCGCAGCAACAACAACAACAAGCCCGAAGTTCACTTTGTCAAGTACCGCACTCCTGAGGATGCTGCCAACGCACAACGCGCTATTCAAGGACAATATGATCAGCTGGGTGGGACTTCTTCTCTTCAGGATGGCGGCATCGCTCCTTCCCTTAACTTTGCATCCAGTGCTCCAGCGCCTGTTGCCGCAGTCAGTCCTGCCGCTTCCGCACATGCCCAACACTTTGCTGAACCTGAGCCCACGGAGCCGGTTTCCTCATACATTCCCCCAGTGACGCCAGGCAGCACATATTTGCCTTCAAATATTTTACGTCGTCTGCGTTTTTAAGTCCTAAGACTTTGATTTGTTATTATTTTTGTTATTATTGTTTTCCTATTGTTTTGATAATACAAATTGTTTGTTTAAAATTATTTGAATTCTTAAATACTTGTTTATTTTATTTGGAATATTTTAGTATTTACATTAAAGGGTATTTACTAGACAATCATAGTAAATTGTTATAAATTGAATTGAAATGAGCATGGGCTTTTATGTTTAAATATGTTTGAATATTTTCTTGCATAGGAATTTGACTTTGTGTAAATGATTTGAATTTGTATTTGGAAACGGATATGGGTTTTTTTTTCGTCTAGCAAACAAGTTCAACGGGTTAAATTAGGATGTCGAGCTGTTGATTTTATATGAAAATTTGCAAATTCAAAAGACAACAAGTTCTTTGACAGCATTTTTATGTTTCAGAGATGTTTTTGAATGCCACCATTAATGTGTTTAGTTTAAACAAATCAATATGTAAATGTATGTCAGTGCGTCCCACGCATTTCCCAAATTGATTTTGTATGAATTGTTTGACAAATTACATGTAGCTTAAAACAAACAATGCCCAAAACTGTAGCGCCAAGCAATTTAATATTATTAAGCTCGCGTACTGTCCCAAAAACTTATAATATTTGAAGCCATTAGACGGAGTTTCACTTTCAATCGTAGCGGGTTCGATTTGCATAACAAAATGGGCGAACAAAAGAATTTGGCTACCGAACAGCCAAACAATTTGGAGCTGCTGCTGCTTTTGCCTCAGTCGCAGTCGACTGTGCTGTCAGCATCACGACGCTTTGGCTAATTTGCATAAAAATTTTCTTTGTAAGCCGAAGTTCATCAAATTTTAATCAACGCCGCCGCCGCTGCTGCCAACGCGTTCGGGTAATTATCAAAAACGCCTAAAATACAAAACATGTTCGACCGCATATTGGAGCGAATCTTATCTTGATTTTTAGCATCGTTGTGAAACGCTTGTTCTGAGAGTGACATTCATCTTGGTATAAAAATGGCACCTCACCTCTTCACTACATCATTCTGTGCTCATAGCTCCGACTAGAACTAGAACTCCAAAGATGCGCGCCTTTATCGTATTGTGCCTTGTGGCCGTTGCCTGTGCCGATAAACTCGGCTACAACTACCAGCCGGTTGGACACTCCAGCTCAGGACTGTCGTTCGCTCCTGGCAGTTCAAGTGGTAGCATTGGCGGTGGTTCCCTTGGAGGACTCGGCGGTGGCTCCCTCGGAGGGCTTGGCGGAGGTTCGCTCGGTGGTGGCTCCCTTGGCGGTGGCTCTTTGGCAGGCTTAGGTGGTGGACTAAGCTCCGGACTTGGCGGATCTAGCTTGGGCAGCTCTGGATTAGATGGACCCGTCAGCTACAATGCTGCTCCCTCATCCGAGCTGAACAAGGAGTTCTATACATTCACTGCCAACGAGAACGATTTCGATGAGCCAGAAGCTTTGGAGCGCGTTTCCAACTCCGTCAACAAGGGTCTGCGCGTTGTCTTCATCAAGGGACCCGAGAACCGTGGCTTGGAGAACGCTGCTCTGGCTCTAGCCAAGCAGGCTGCCGAGCAACAGACCGCCATCTATGTCCTGAACAAGCAAGCCGACATCGGTGATCTGGCCAACAAACTGAATGCTATCCGCAGCAACAGCAACAACAAGCCCGAGGTTCACTTTGTCAAGTACCGCACTCCCGAGGATGCTGCCAACGCACAGCGTGCTATTCAGTCACAATACGACTCTCTGGGTGGTTCCAGCCAATCCCACAATGGCGGTGTTGCCCCCGCTCTGAACTTTGCTTCGGCACCACAGTACCGTCAGCAAACCGCTCAAATTCCAGAGAACTCATATTTGCCATCATCAGTGCTCCGTCGTCTGCGTTTCCGTTATTAAGTAAATTCAAGCTATAGCATTGTGTTGTTAACTGTCTGTTATCTATTGATTTGTCAAATGTTTCAAATATACTTTTTATTTAAAATTTATTTATCCAAATTGTTGCTCATCTGTAGCTTAACGATAGAGTTGTCTCATACAAACGATCGTTGAAGGGCTTGAATATTATTTCGTTGCTTCACTGTCACAAAATTGCAGCAATGTTTGCTGCAGGCCATAAAAATTCCAGCGTTGTGACGATATCGTCGAAGTCAAGTGGAAACCAATAAAAATTAACATCTTGTCATGTTGTGCGTACGCCTATTGTACATAAGGTGCAAGACAACATTTTTGGATAATAATTAAAATGTTAATCTGTGTGAAGTAAAAGGTTAGACAAACTATTGGCATCCAAATTTATGGCAACTGCAAGACGGAACTATCTTGACTAGGCCAGTCAAAGCCACTTCAATACATTATGTATGAGTAATAACAGAGCGTCCGAATGAATGGCCAATAACAAGCCTAAACAATAATAGCTATGTTCAAGAGCACCCACTATTTTTGATTTGCATAAACAAAATATTAACAGTCACAATAGTTTTTTGAAATATCATTAAAAAATGCTTACAGGCAAAGTGAAAAAGAATGTAAGCATTTATTTTAAGCGATCAAGTATTAAAATAATTTTATGTTTTCATTTTTCCAGAATTTTGTCTACAATATTTCGCTTTGTTTAAGCTTTAGTGCGTACAAGTTTTTTATTACTTTTAAATGGCATTCCACAGCTAAGATGTATATTTGAATATAAAGTTTTGCGAAATTTGAGCTGCAAGTTAACAAACTACAACCATTGTTATGCAAATTTTGTTTTATACAGCTACTTAGACTTAAACCGGTTCTACAAATTGGTATATATATATTAACTAAGTTAATACAGTTTTAATACCTACGAAATTATTTTCTTTGTTTCATTTCGATTTGACTATTTTATAGTCAGAGCTTGCACTTTTTAAATTTAGTTTTATTATTTATTGCGCAACTATTTGAATTAACACTGCTTCAGGCTATTAATTTATTTTTGCGCTCGTATCCCCAGATGCTAGTCAGCCCTTGCAAACAAAAACAGAGGTCAACAAAAATTGGCAAATGTGGAGCAGCATACACCATAAAAGACAATCGAAGATGCAAATTGGGAATTAGTAAAATAGTGAAACATACTACGAAAATAAACAAGAGAAAAACATTTAAAACAAAGTAAACAGCGAATTGAAATTGACAAATGGCGCCTAATATGGTTCACAAATCACAGAAGGCCAATAAAATAGATAATGCAAATTGCTGATAGTGCGAAAAACAAAGCTTTTGCAAAATGGTTTGATAGCGAATATAAAAAGAGTGGGCGTTTGTGAGACCAACAGACTCAAGCTTGATACGTCCAATAGTTCGGAAGTATTATCTCAACAGTGAACAAAATGCGCGTCCTTATTGTCAGTATTAAACGGATCTGCTATGTGTTAAACCATATTAATCTTACCAAACTTTTACAGACTCTATGCCTGTTGGCCGTAGCTAATGCCCAGAATTTGGGATACAACTACCAGCCTGTGCAGCAGTCCAACACTGCCGCATCCTACACCCCAAGTGTTGCCGGAAATGAACAGGCTGCTTACATTCCACCCGCAGAAGCTGCACCCGTTCGCCAGGAGCCTTTGATCTCTACCGAGCCCATTGCCCACCATGCACCCGCCCCCGTCGAACAGTCGTATCAGGCTCCGGCGGAGCTGCATAAGGAATTTTTTACCTATACCGCTGATGATCGCGATTTCCACGAACCAATCAATGCCGAACAGCTATCAAACAATCTTCACAAGAACCTGCGAGTTGTGTTCATTAAGGGACCCGAGAACAACGGTGTGCAGGATGCCGCCCTGGCTTTGTCCAAGCAGGCAGCTGAGCAGCATACCGCCATTTATGTGCTCAACAAGCAGGCTGATATCAACGATCTTGGCAACAAGCTAAACAACATTCGCACCAGCAACAACAACAAGCCCGAGGTTCACTTTGTCAAATACCGCACTCCTGAAGATGCTGTCAATGCTCAGCGTGCCATCCAGGATCAATATGATCAGCTGGGAGGTGTCTCATCACATCAAAATGGCGGCGTTGCATCAGTTCTCAACTTTGCCTCCCGCGCACCTGCACCGGCACAAGCAGCACCAGTTAATGAACCTTTGAACTCCTATCTGCCTGCATCGGTGCTCCGCAGTCGTCTTTAGGAGCAATGAACGGAACCAACAGACTGACCATAACTGATTCCCACGCATTTGTTAGACCATTGTTAACCATATCTATTAATGTAGTATTGCAATTTTGTAAATATAATAAAAATAATAATAATAACATGTTGTTGAAATTTTAATATTTGCTAAGCTTTATGACAATGCAAATTTTATAATATTTCATCACGTCAACATTGGCCTATTTACCTTTTACGGCGGGACTCTTCCACCATAATTCCCTATTTGGCAAAACTGTTCGCGAACTAAGATTATAAAACGTTGTAGGGTCTGAACATTGTTAGACAAATGCTCGCTGGTCTTTGTTGCGTTTACAGCATGCGGAAAATTGTGGTAAGACTTTATTCAAAATATGTAGCTTTGAGTCAAATATAACAAACAATATTTGTAGTTTCTAACTTTCATAGCCCTATGCTCAGCAGAGCTGGGCTATCAATATCAACCAGCCAGTGGTCCCGCTTTTGGCTACGAGACCAACGCTGGATTAACAAACAGCTACGGCAGCAATGAAGCGACTGACCACCATCACGAGCATGCTGATTACCACAAGCATTTCTATGCATTTGAAGCACCCTACGATTCCGCCGAAGAGGCTGACCTAGTGGAAAACAAAATCTCGGCGCTGTCAAAGAAGAACTTGCAGGTTGTGTTCATAAAGGCTCCTGAGAACAAGGCGGTTGAGGGCGCCCTTTACGCCTTGGCCAAGCAATCCAGTGAGGATAAGACTGCCATTTATGTGCTGAACAAGCAATCGGACTCCAACGAATTGGCAAGCAAATTGAGTGCCTTTCAGGCACAACATAAACACAAGCCAGAAGTTCATTTTGTTAAATATAGGACGGAGGAGGAAGCAGCCCAGGCACAGCAGCTCATTCAGGCACAGTACGAAGGAACAACTGGTCAGTCATCACAACCTTTGCAGCGGCCATCTTTGGGCTACTTGCCTCCCGCCGAGCTCCCTCAGCAAGGATACTATCCTCAAGAGCTACCCCGTTTACCAGCATCAACACCACACTCCACTTATCTGCCGCCATTGCCAAACTATGGCAACGTAGCACAGCAATACGACGCTGGTGCATATCAGGGTCAGCTTGACTTGCCTCCTTTGCCTCTTCCTGAGCAGCAGTTGGCTCCCAGTCCCTATGACTTGGATGCCCGCACTGCAAGATCACGACGCATTGATTTTCGAGTCAACGAAAGACATCGTTCAGGCAGTCGCATGGTTTTTCCCGATGAAGCAGCATCTAAAAGATATCAATCAAGTAGCTTTCAGCCACCTCAGAAGCGCAGAAGACGTGCCCACTTCTAAACAATAAAAACTCATTTTTAGATTAAGACATTAAAAAAGTTCCATAAGACTGCCATATACCATGCATCTAGTTTGCAACACAATAAATATCACAATAGCTATCGAAATCTCTTATTCTGTATTTTTTAACGAATCTACCGAGGCGATTTGAAGACGGGTATTTAATTTCGATAAGCGGCTTATCAGTTAAAATCTGGAGCGAGGCTCGTTAGCGTGATAGTTTATTAAAAAAATATAAAAAACACACACAAAATGACGTGTAAATTAACACAGGCAGCCGGCCATAAAACTCAGTCATAAAAATGAATTCAAGTGAAAGTATAACTCAATAATAGGTTATTGTGGTGGCGTGTAGAAAAGAGTTAAAGTCAAAACAAATGGCACGGTCTATGGCTGTCAACGGCACTCGCATATGAAATAATTTGATAACTAATTCAAATTGGGAGCTCATTTGTAAATTTTATGCGAATTGATTCAAGTTCAAACCAAGAGCTTAGGTCAAATTCACATGAGTCTCTTTTTTTGGCTGGCTTTGTTTCTGGCAAGCCAAAGCAAAATTAGCATTTCAAAATTGAACGACATTAACATGGATAATCGGATCAGGCAAACACAGAAACCAGAGCACAAACGTTTGCAAACATCTTTTTAAAATCCATAAACGAATACAAAAAATAAAAAAAAAAAATCACTACCAAATCGCAGAAGCGCCGAGAAAATTGCAAACAAAGCAAACGCAGCCGAGAAGTCAGTTGTGTTGTTTGTGTCGTATATAAGGATGGTTTTGTTGCTGTGACTGGATTATAAACGAGCTGAGCTTCAAGCGCTAAAAATCAGCCACTGCAGGCCGCTAAGCTATTTTAAACGTGGAACCACAATGCGCGCATTAATGGTAAGAAAACTTAGCTGAACTTTAACCTGCCGTTACTTACTTTCTAACTTTCTACAGAGCCTCTGGCTGTTCCTCACCACTAGCCATGCCCTTGATCTGAACAACTATTACCTGCCTATAAACAACGCCTATGCCTCACGAAGTCCTGTCGCCACAGAGTATTACAGCTACAGTGCGCCACCAGAGGATCAGAGTTTACCTCTACAAGCAGCCCGAGAACTTGCTAAGGCAATTTCGCCGCCACAACAAGTTGTTTTCATTCGCACGCCAGAGAACAATATATTTACACAAACAGCCAAGCAGCTGGCGGCACGTAACTCGCTGGACATCTATGTTCTTCAGCGGCAAATGGACGCAAGTGCTTTGGCCGAACAAAAAGCAGCTATTGAGCAGGCGGCGGGGCACAAGCCCACCGTTCATTTTGTCAAATATCGCACTCCAGCGGATGTTAGTCGTGCCCTGAGTACTCTTAAGTACAATTATGATCAGCTACCAGGCAGAAGCTATAGTCATGCCGTGAAAACGGCTAGTGTCATTCAACTGAATTCACCACAGCGCAAAGTACAGCCGCAGCCGGTGGTCTTTAAGATCCTACCTAAGGACTCTTCCAACTATGAGACCCATGAACAGGCCAATGAACTGGAGACTGCCAAGCTGCAGGCATTGTTTCAGCAGTATGTGCCACCTGCCCATAGGCGTTAGGCGTATTATGAATTGACTAGTGCCAAAGACTGCTATATTTTAATACTTAGAATAGAAAATAAAAGCAAATCCACATTTTGCAATGATATTGTTCTTTTAACTACGTTAGGCATTGAAAAACTTAGGGACGGAACGGCTTGAAAAGTCTTAAATCCTGTTTTTTATTGAAATTCAATTAAATAATTGTAATAAAATTGTTGCTGTCAATTTGCAAATTGGGCAAAAGTTACATAATCCAATTGAAGCTTATCAGCGATGTTTAATTAGGTTTTGACAGAGAAATAACAAGTTTAAATTTCAATGTTAATTCCTGTTTTTTTAATTAAAATTTTGAATTCATAATTTCAATTTCAATATTTTTTTTCTGTATATTGAAAGGCTGAAATTGCCTATTCCCAGAATCTTATCTTTGGCCTAAAGTTGTTGCATATAAAGGGACAAAACATTGTACTTTGAGTTTAACCGTAACTTTAGCATGAGGAGTTCCTGATACTCTTACACGTTTATTCTTAACTACTGCAAACATATTTCATGATTGTTTTTATCCGTTTGTCATAAGATAAGTTGATTAAAAAGAATTTTCACTTGACTGGTTCTTGGTAGAGTATACGAACGCTTGGACTTGGCGATGGCAACAATTGCGCAGGCCTGACCACAGCTATCTGCGGCATAATATTATGAATAATTAATGACTTGGTTGACAAGTCGAAACATTTCACTTCTGAGCTCGCGCCTAGCTATCCGCACTCTTGCGGATTATCTCTTAGATAATCGTGAAGGTGGTGCCTACCACCGCTCGTATCCATGCAAACAACTTCTTAAGCAATGTGTCTGCTGCCAAAGTCGACGTTGTCACTGGAAAACTTTTTAATGAGCTATGCAAGGGGCTGGGATTGCCCAGCTGCTGTGTTGGGCGCCATCCATCCGTTAAGTTTAACGACAAGCGCTGCTTTAAGAATGTTTCAACTAAATTATGGCAGCCACGGCAATGATGATGACGACACTGCTGCTGACATCATGTTGCTTTGCAAATTGTTTTAGTGTCAGAGGTCAACATTCACCCATACATACACATACACATCCACACACATATACACACAAACAGAAAGCTGCGTCGCCACATCGCCATGTGGCACACTCAAGTGCAGCTGTAAAAAAAGGTATGCTGGCTCTACAAATCTGTTGGGGAAGTTTTAGTTTGAGCATTTTTGAGCAACATGAGAAGCGGTACCCAAAAGAACGTTGCTCGTTAGCGGCGCCTGCCAAAAAGTTTGCTAGTCACGTCAAAGCTGCCAGGTTTTTGCCGTACTTGGGGAAACATTGCAAGTAAATGGGCTACTGCTTTAATCCTGGCTGGCGGCTCATGACTTGAAATTTCTACTGCAATATCAACACAGGTGTTTCCAAGGTCCAACCGTAGCATCTCTCGAACTCCTGCAGCAGTTGCCAAGTTTGCGTGCTGCCAATCTTGTTAGCCAAGTCTTTTTTCTGGTCTTTGTTTGGCTTGCCATTACCACATTAGGCGCATTTACAACTTTTGCTCACCTTGAACAAGGTTTATTTTTATTATAAAGGATAATAAAAAAGACTTTAAAGCTAACTTAGACATCTATCTACCTGTGATGAGTGAAGAAATATCGGAAAAATTATAAGTGGCAGCCAAGTGCTGTCCCAGTGCTGAGACAGCTCTGTCCAGCGCTATGGAAACAATCAGCCAAAATCGGTAGCTGTTTATATTGTTTACAATAGGCTTTTGGAATTCGAGTGGTTTTTCTTTTCAGCTTGTAGCGACCAAAACATTTTGATTGGGAATGAGGCAAAAAAGAATGAGACAAAGCGAGGCTCATGCATATTTATAAGTGTTGTAAAGTGCATTTAAATTAAAATGCGACGGCGTTGAAGCCAAGAAAAATAGCCAAAAGACGCTGAGATGGGCCTACTAGACAATGACTTATATTTAAATGCGTGCGGCTTTTTAATGACTTTGGCATGGTATATATAACAAATTAATATCGCATGCGTTGTCAAGGTCATAGATGCCAGCTACGAATCGTTTTAACTGAAATATTCATGAAAAGGGGGTGGGGTCTAAGCTTTTAATCCAACTGCAAATGATGCTGCGCCTATAAAAGCTGTGCCACTTCGGTTCCCATTATAAGTTTCACTTCTCAGCTTCAGTCGTGCAGTCGCCCAAACATCAAAAAACAATGCGTGGATTTATTGTAAGTGCTTGATCAACTCTCACCTCATCAACAACTAATCACAACCTGATCCATAGCTAATATGTCTCTGGGCAGCTGCTTGCAATGCCGAGAATTTGGGCTACAACTATCAGCCGGTCGCTCAGGCAAATGAGGGTCTCGCATTTGCGCCCAACAACGGATTAGTTGAGCAGCAGCATCAGCAGCAGCAGCAGCATCAGCAGCAGCAGCAGCAGCATCAGCAACAGCATGGCGAAGCACAGCTTACTCTGCCTATTGAGGCGCCAGTTGCTGATCCAGTTCCCAGTTCCATTGTACCACAGCCAGCTCCACTCATTGAGGAGTTCCAAAAGGAGTTCTACACCTATGCCGCCCCTGAGGATCAGTTCGATGAGGGCATCAATAATCAGCAGGTTGCCGACTCATTGAAGAAAAATCTGCGCGTTGTATTTATTCGAGCGCCCGAGAACCGCGGCTTTGAACGTGCCGCTCTGCAGCTGGCCAAGCAATCTGCCCAGCAGGAGACAGCCATCTATGTGCTGAGCAAACAGGCAGATGTCTCCAATCTTGCTAAGCAGCTCAACGCACTCAAGTCAACCTCCAGCAACAAGCCTGAAGTGCACTTTGTCAAATACCGTACACCACAGGATGCGGCTAATGCTCAACTGGCCATTCAGAATCAGTATAATCAATTGCCCGGAGTCTCCAGCATCTCCACCGAGGGCCGTGCTCCGGTCTTGAACTTTGCCTCGCAGGCACCCGTTGCACAAGTGAGTTCAGCTGGTGCACCCAGCTCCGAATACTTGCCTGCCAATGTGGTGTCTGGACAGGACTATCTGCCACCTGCATTGCGCCGTTTCCGCGTCAAGTAGGCTTTTTGACAGCGCTTCTTCCCGATGGTTTAGATTCCTATACGATCATAAACATGCATCTACCCTTTCTCACAATTGCCATCAAGTTACCCACCTAGTTTCTAAATATCAATACAGGAATAAAATTTGTTAGCTAAGATATTTCTGTCTGTTTGCAATAGAATTCTCATTTCTAGCTAACTTTCATTGCCGCCTAATTGGGCACCCTTTGGTGCTTTCACTTTCTCAGCTTGGTGTGTGTGTGTTTGGCAACGGCGTCGGTGTCTGGCTGTGCATCCGTGCGTTGTCCTTTCACGGCTAATCCTTGAAATAATAGCATGGATAAAAGCAGGCAGGCCAGGCAGGCATGTCATAAAATACAGCAACAAGTTAAACCAACCACCAACCCTAACTCGCACCCATGCGCAGACACACAGACAAAAGCGCTCACATATGCACAATGGCTTTAAACGTCCGCCATTTGTAATTGGACTTATTAGAATTGAAGCGAAGCTGGTCCACAATGGCCGGAATCGAGGCTCGTTGCCATATGTGGTCGGAATAAGTGCCAACGTCCTGTAGCACCTGCTGATGAGCCAGAGCTTTATCTGCTGATCTGGACGCTGCCTGAAACGTTCACTGTTGCCAGCTAGCACAAGGCTCTGCGTTATTATATATATATGTGAGTGTGTTTCTGTGTTTGCCTTGACGGCTTCCTGCTTCCGTGGTAGGCAAACTCATCATATGAAAAGCCGCACCCAAATGCCCTTGCACCCATCATCCGACTATTTCCCTTCTGAACATGAACTATGCAGTGGATTTAGAACGTTGTTGAAAGGAGTCCTTAAATTTCACTTAGATGTAACATAAAACTGGCATAAACGCAACTCAACGGCGCATGTATTCATGGCCATGACGGCATCTGCTTCAATGTACATATGTATGTATGTACAATATGTGTTTCTGTCTTTCTAACTGTATGTGTTTACGTGTTTGTGTGTGTGTGTGTGTGTGTGTGTGTGTGTGTGTGTGTGTGTGTGTGTGTGTGTGTGTGTGAGTGTGGAAATCACACGCTTATCAGCAGTCAAGTGCAAGCTGAATCCGTTTGCTTGGCGCTGCGAAAAGCAAGTACAGTGCCAAATCGCTAAAGCGTAACGGCAACGACAATATGGCACGTACCTGATGGCAAAGGGCAACATCAGCAAAAGCAGAAACATCAGCAAAAGCCTCATCAGGGGCGTGGCAATGGCAGCCGAAGCATAAAAGCCGTTTTGCCTGCCTTCCATTTGCCGTCTGACTGCACTCAGACTGTTGCCTGTAATTAAGGTGATATGCGGCAGGCAACCAACCGACTCGATGCTGCCGATGACGATGCCGAAACCGAAGCTGCCAAATGCGTGCTACGTGCGTGTCGGGTTGCCTATTAAATACTAGAAACTGTCTGTGTGTGTTGCTTTCGGCTCGACTGTGTCTCTGTACTCGTGTTGTTGTCTCTTGTAAGTGTAAGTGTATGCGTTTGTTTGTATGTGTGTTAATGAGCAGCCTGCTGTGCACACCACATAAATTATTAAAAATGGCATTCAACTTGCTTGTAACTATCGATACTACGCATATATTTCGCCATATTCTGCCGCTTTAATGAAAACAACTCGAAAAACATTTTTTTTTTTAAATTTTTATTGCTATTCCCTCATGTATTTCTTCAAAAGGGAAGAGCGTCGTAAATCAATGTTAATTAATTTGTTGTAAAGCTGGTCGGAGCTATCATATTAAGCTGTAAGCTGTTATTTAGTGGCGCTCTTTGTGTTTAAACCCAATTTTCCGAAAAATTGCACATACGATTCGGTGCTACATAAGATAACAATATTTTGTTTAAAACTGTGGAATACTTTCTGGCTGTTCGCTCATGACTAAGCAATTTGAGTGTACCAAAACCCAACCACATCAAATGCGACTCGCATCATCCAAATATAAGCTGGATTTTGTGACCGCTTAAAAATCGCTGGCAACAATAAAAATACCAGCAAAAGCGACACTGCCGTCGAGCGCCTCTCAATCACACAAGCTGACAGTTGCGGTGAGCCGAACAAAAAATACCCAAAAACCCAAAACTGAAAACAACGCGTTGCAATTGCACTGCAAATAAGTAAAATCCGAAATTTTATTTTCCATTTGCGCCGTTTCTGTTGCAAATTTTGTGTGTTGCTTAGTTTGTTTTTGTTATTTGTTATTGTAGTTTTTTTGTGCCTTGTTGCTTTCTCCTGCTGCTATCCAATATTTCTTTTCGATTTTGCGATGCTGCCAGCTCTGTGCAAAACTTTTGTTGTTTAACTAAATATTTTCACATTTGTCCGCATGCGGGCTACAACTTTTGCTTGTGTATTTGGGTGCGCACAAATTGAAATGTGCTTGAGACATTTTGTAGCTGTTATTGTTTTACCTGTGTGTCAGTTTGTTTCCTTAACTTTCAGCTGCAGCAAAGTTGCAGCCACTCACTGCTGTTAATTCAGTAAACGCTTACGGCCCCAGCACCTCCAGCACCTCCATCATTGCCAACGCCAGCACCACCAACATACATATGCAGCTGGCAAACAAAACCATACCAGGTCGGAACCATTGCCATTGCCCAAAATGCAGTTGGCAGTTGTATGCAATTTTGTCGCTGTCAAAAAGTTTCACTGTGCGTGTCGCTGCTTTCACAACTGCTACTGTTGCCACTGTTGCAGCTGCTGTTGCGGCTGCTGCGGGCACAGTTTTGAATTTGTTGCAATAAGTGTTTATTGGTTTGCAATTCACAAGAGCCACTCTGTGAAAATTGAGTTATTCGTTTGGCTCTTGATCAGCCCAGGGGGCACTTGAGAGAGTTTGCACGGAAGGCAACCGCTTGACTGCTTGTCGAAACTTGCCACACATGCTGCCAGTTTTGGCTCATTAACTTTACCACACTCTCAGTCTCTGTTTCCACCTCCCATCACCACACTTCTTCTTTGGATAGCTGCATACCAATTAGTTGACTTTTAGGCGCTGCTATGTATAATTAAACAAGTTTGAGAGTTGGAGCCTGGTAAGCCTGTGGGTTTCCAACTCAACGCTGGGCAAACCGCATCCTGTTTGCTTCTTTCACTCACAAGCATGGCTCATTAGCAACATCAGTAGCAGCAGCAGAAGGAACAGCAAGTAAAGCTGTGGACCTGACTACGACGATAGCCTTGGCTAATTTAATATTTATACCTTCATCAAGACACCAGGCAGCGCTTTTGATGGTTTCCTACGAAAATCTGTCGATGCCTGGGCGTTAATTGACCAATCCCATTCAAACATGGCAGATGCCAGCCACAGTTGTCTGTCACACAAAATTTTCAATCGATAAAGCACATCTGTGACCAGTCAAATACACACACAAACACACTCCCACACACGTACTGCTCGATATCTGTATGTATTTGTACAGCCCTCGGCTTTGATTTCGTAATGAGGCAAACAGACTCGTTGCACCTTTGTAGCGCCCTGGGCATACGAGACAGGACATAGAGAACGGCATACGGACCAAAAGCGACACACAGACGTAAAGGCAGAGCAAAAAGAAAATGGCTATAGCTTTGTTGGTGGCCCTGGCCGGATGTGTTTTACGGCCAAGATACCCTTGATTCACCATTTATTTCGTAGTTTATCCTTTCGTTGATTATTGCACAACATTTGCTCGTACTCTGCCGCCGTTCCTGCTGCTACTGCTGCTGCTGGTACCCACTCTGTAATTTTGTCAGACTTTTGACCTTATACGTCCTTACGGTGTTTGCTTTTGTTTACGCATTTCATTGTTGAACGGCACCCTCAATACCCATGCACATTCGAAGGGATTAAACGGATATTCGTCAAACACAAAGTTACACAAAGCTACACAAATTTATTTTAACACATTCGGCTCCCTCAACTCATCTGGCTTATGTGTGTATGTATCTTCATGTGTATATTGTGCTTTTGTGGCTGATGCCGTTTCCTTGTGTTATACTTAAAAGAGCAACGCAATTTACCTTACGAATACAAATAAGTAAAGTTCAGTTTTTAACATTTATTTTATATAATGTTTATTTCATTTTTTTTTTCCACAAATAATCGTATTTATATTTTATAAGTTTTATATCAATTTATATGTAGTAAATTGACTAGCCAAGCAGGAGGCGTCATATTGAGAGCTGAGTTTTTTTTTTGTTCAATGTTGTTGAATTTAAAGGTTTTGCTGCTTAATGTTTTTATTTAAATTTTTGGAATCGCCTTTGTAAATTTGACTGCTCAACATTTCTTTATACATGTACTCGGATATACTACGTACTTAATGTTTAATAATAAGTACACAGTTTTTGTATCTTTATATTTGTATTGTATATGCATGTAATTTGCATAGGCTGCAATTTTTACAAGTATATCTTTGATGCGCCGTTTGGTATGCCTGTATCTATAAATAAATATGTAGTTACGTAATCGTTAATGTTTTCTTTGTGTTACAATAATTTCATCATTGTATTTCTTAGCCGCTGCGTTTTTGTAACGCTATTTACCATTATCTTAAGATTTATAGTACAATATTTATTACAATATATATATTCTTAACAAAGGGGAACTAAATAAAATCATAAATCAATATTAAATTAATGACTGTTTTCACATGTGTATAAGCATGCATTTATGTATATTTAATATTCAATAAATGGAATAAATAATATATGCTTTTTTCTTTTTGTTGTTGTTTGTTTTGTGTAAGTGTGTAAAACGAGCACTGCTTTAATTGTTTCTGAAAATGTCCATAAAGTTTTTATAGCTTTCACACTTGTGATATATGTGTATATATATTTGATATACTTTGTATAAATGTTGGTTAACATGCAATGATATGTGTAATTGGAAGAATCGTGTATACTTTAGTGAAATAATGTAGGTACCAGCTGTATCGATTACAAAAATATTTTATAACTAGAATGCACTTTAATATATATGTGTTATGTTGATGATATGGCTGCATAAAAGTTGGCCCGGCTTTATACTCTCCAAACAACTTCAAGAAAATAATTCTGTGAATTCATGGCGTTGGCATGTATGTCATTAATTGCCCACAATACGTGACTGTATTGTTGCTTTACAATAGAGCTTCATTAAACAATTATTTCGAATTAAATTATGCTAAATGCATGTTCGCCGCGTACCACGTTGATTTTTAACGTTCAATTATCACAATTGTCTCCGTTGAATGCTGTGGTTTGCGGTTTTTCAGTAACAGATCAACTTAAATATTTGTATCTTTCATTTGCAGTTACCGTTTTGTTTAACTTCTAAAATTTTTCACTAGAAAATCTGTTGATCTGACCACAATTAAGGTTACTCGAGGCATGAACATGTTATCGGGCCGAACTTATTATGCATTTATATGTATATTTTCGCTATATGTTTATATCCACGTTAACACAGAGAATTTTACAACATTTATGATATGTTTTGCGAATTGCTGTGACACCTAATTTGTTGTTTCTTGAATGTTCATTGAACTTTTCGGGTTTTTTTTTTCATCCCGTACACATACATACTTATGTTAGTACATAAAGACAATATACACAATAAATATATATATTATTTTAACTGCTTACATTTGATTGCACACATAAGCTTCATGTATGCGAGATGGTAGTTAGAGTATATGTTTAGTGCACGGACTTATTTTTGAAGAATTAAAGCATTAATACACAGATAACAGTAGTCAGAATTTGATACACAACACGCAGATTGACATATTTTTTGGATGTATGGTATTGAAAGGTATGTATTGTAGGGTGAGACATTGAAAGAGTATGGTAATATGATTAGTATGATGCGGATGTGTGATCTGAGTAATAATATGTGGGAGCTTTGGATAGATTGGTGGGAAACATTAGCCCGTATTTGAAGTTTTAACTAGGAGTCAGACAAAAGACCAGGTGGAGAACACAACAAATAAATTTATGATAAGCATTTGTAAATAGGATTAATTTGAAAAGTAAAATATTTCGATTAACGTGACATAAATAATTTGTTTAATTATTAAAAAAGCAATAGTCCATAGATTCTCACTTAAAATAAATCATTCATAGTTAAAGCTAATATATTTTTGTTTGTTGTATAATCCGAGTGTTCTTTTGGGCCTTAACACCAAGTTAACACAATCTTACAATGGATTTTGGTAATGTTATCAATTTAACACACAATATATGTATGTATGCATACATTAGAATATACCTATAGCCTAATTTGTTTTATGTATATTTTATAAACTTTTTCAATTGTTTTTCTTGTTCAGTTAATAATAGACAGCGTAGCATAGGAAGACGTCAATACCTGCATAAGACATTTTAGCCATATCTTTAATATATAATATGTACTTTGTTATATCATTTTGTATCTATATGTTTTGCTTTTTGTTTTTATAAAAATTGTTGTATGTAGTTCGTTAAAGCATTAAGTATACACTCCGTTAATGCATTTTCTCTGTTATCTTTAATTTGATCTGAAACTAAGGGTATTTATACTGCATATTTGTAAACTAATGCTTTGAACAACCGTTAGAAAATGTTTCAACTATATATCCAGTACAATTTTGTTTATGCGGACTTGTTGTTTATTTATTTATTTTTTTTATTTAGCTACTTCATCGAACTGTAGGAAAATGTTTGCAGGCGTTATAACTATTTTTACATATTTTTACTTTCATTTTTTGTATGCTTTTGTTTATTTTTTATTTTTAATTTGGAGCTAAAAATATAGGCCTATCAGCTAAGTAGTTACACACTCATGTAGACGCATATTTAAAGATAGGTGTATATTGGTTTATGTAAATAAACTAGGTCGCTACTTGCTTTACACATATTTACTTTGCGCTGTGCGATTTGTCTTTTTATCTTCAATTTTTTTTCTTTTCTGATTTATTTTCTTTGACTTATATACTAAACATACATAGGTTGATACAATGTATGCTACGCGTTAAGAGGATTTTATTTAGCAATAGACATTTAAAGCGTGTTTAAAAAATATTCTATTTTATATACTTATACACATTCATACATATATATATATATATATCTTAGCTCACCCAGAAACAAACATTAAACGGCAAATAAAATTATTTTCCTAACTACTCGTTCATATTAGACAATCCATTTCGACAATTACCATTTACAGAGGGCAATTAAGGGCTAAATGAATACAAATAAATAAGCTGTGTAAGTGTAGCAAACTGAGTGTCCCGACACCAAGAGGAGCGAGCGACTTTCGCGTCATCAGGAGTTGACCCATTTAAGCTGACCCTTTTTTAGATTTGCCACGTGCCGCAGATTCTGCCTGTTTTAACGCCTCTTCTTCCTTGTTTGCCGTTTTCATTTAGTTTGTTTTGGTTTTGTTTTGGTTTTGTTTTTCTCAAAATGTTTTTAACACTGATTGTATTTGTAAGCTTCTTGGTTTAACTGTCTAATTATTTTACATTTAAACATTTAATTTTTGTGTGGGGCTAATTAATTTTGTTTTTGTTACTAGGGTCTAAATTCAATTTTGCCTTAGATTTGCCATCTCGCTGATTAGCCAAAGCATTACAACACCATAAAAAATATCATTTGTTTGCATAACTTCATTTTCTGTTTGCATTTCTTAGGTACATGGGCCCAAGAAGTCTAACGACTGCTTAAGTTCGCCAAAAAACATAGTTTACATAGTTATTTTTTTGTTTTATCGTTTTTATTTATCGGTCGACACACTTGCACAAATATTTCGCATGGCCCAAAAACATGGGGCGCTCTGTCAATCCAACTGCAATTGTGTGACCTTCAAATACAAAACTAGCCCCATGTCCAATTGTTAGTTTGGTTTTTTCATGCTGCGTTGCGAAGCCTATCGAAAAACATGGGGTCTTTTATTTTTTGGTATGTGCAATTGTAAGCTGTACAAAAATTTCGCTAGGCTACAAAATTGTCTGCTGCTGAGAATGAAACAGTATTTATTCTTTGCTAACATTTGACTGCAATCTTATTACAAATATTTTCTTTTTCTTGTATTGCAGCCTTGGCAATTATTTACAAATATACTCTTTTTTCTAAAAGCTTGCCCGAACGAGACAAAAAGTATTATTGTTTATGCACTCGCGCTAAATAGTTCGCATGCTTTTCATTTCGTTTTGCTTCATTCACTAAGCTAATTTTCCAGCTTAATTACACTCAAATAAATCAAAATTGGTGTAAAATATGTATGTGTAAAATCCAACAAGCTTCTATGACTTCTTTATGTTGTTTTTGTCTCTACTGCTGCTGCTGCTGCAATGGTTGTCCTCTCGTTCATTTTCTCTGTATTTATGTTTTTCTGGTTTACTGTACCTTTTTTTTCTATGTCGGTGGTCTTCTCTCCTACAGTTTGCAAGCAACTCTCGCTGCAGGTTGTCCCTAATAGCTCAATGGCAGCAGCACAAATATCAGCAGTGGCGCCAGGGACCACAGATGCGTCAAGATAGCTCCTCGCGCCCGCCAGCCGGCAGAGGTCTCGTTTCCGTGACCATTACCATTGCCCAGCGCAGCCATGCCAATGCTGGGCGGCGCCGTTGACGTAGAGGACGCCTGATGTCGCTCTACCTCCACTGTAAAGGACAAAAAAAAAACAGACGAACATTATAAATAAAGCTTTAGAAAGTCAAAAACAATGGGCGAATCAGGTGAAAAAGGTATTTTAGACACTAGCACAGGTCAAGGTTGCCTAACAAAATTAATTAGACCAGCTAAAAGTCATGTGCAGTTAGTCAATGGGATTTAAAAGCAGTTTAAAACAAAATAAAACGAAAACATAAAAAACACAATAAGTTGGCAAGGGAAGCGTATAAATAATGAAAGTGGAAATAGCTTTTTGTAAACAAACAGGAAAAATGGCAAAAAAAATTATCTTAAAATGAGAAGTAGCGAGAGCAGTTTGTGGAGGTGAACTTAAAGTTCAGCTCAAAGCTAATTGAAAATGCTGCTTAAATACAGTTAAATGGCTAACTAAGATGTTCGGCAACAAAATGATAGCTAGTCCTTAAGGCTGCATAGGAAACAATTAAGGATTGGAGAGCACACTTGGCTGTGAAGTGGCCAAAAACAAACGACGCACTTCACGCAACATAAATAATACGCATACGCCCCTTGACTCAGGACAGGACAGCAAAGAAGCCGTAAGCAGCCGCCGGCAACGGCCAACAAAATTATATCATACAATTTGAGACAATTTACAACACTGGCTAAGTCAACGGCTTTGCTGGCTGCACAAGCAAACAAAGCCAGACAAATATATAAATTAACTTTTGTTTGCTCGCCTAGCGGTTGGGAGTGTGAGATCGCATTAAGCGCAAATTAAACGTAGGTAAACACAATAGATGATATACGCCCGAAATGGGTGTGAAATGGGCGTGGAGTATCGGCAAAGGTATACTGGCTGTCTGACTGTCAGTCTGTAAAGTCAACGACAGAAATATAAATTAGGGCCGCATTTCAAAATGCCAACATTGTTGCAACGTTGACTTTTGTTTTTCAATTCGATGTGACAGGTTCGCCGTTTGCTGAAGCTTTTCTTGTTGTTGCTGCCGTGTTGTTGTTGTTTTTGTTGTAGACATGAGAGTCATCATGATGAAGGCAAACATGCCAATAACAATGTGCACGCATTTAACAAGTCTAAGCCAGCAGCCGTACAATGCTAATTTATTTTATGTAATTTTGGCAGAGATTCCTTCCGACTTGCCATAATCCACAGTCATCTTAAGCGCCCCACCCCACCTTTCCCCTGTCTCCCGCTCCATGCAAACGAGCCATATTTTTGATGAGCTCATTGCTGGAAATTTTATGATGCGAGGCCCAAAACAAATATTTTGCTTGCATAGCATTACACGCAGTGTGTACAACAAATACAATCTACATATACATGTAGACATACATACGTATATATAGTGGTGTACTTGTATGCATATCACGCATACGCCGCGTTGTAGCACTCACCTTTCACCGAATACGTTTTGTAATCGGCATACTGCTCGCCCTGTCCGACAGTCGCTGGTATCGTTGAAAGGCATGTGATCTCCATGCGCCCATTGCTACCCACATGCTGCTCCGTTATATCCAGATTAAGCTGACTAATGCTGAACATGCCCTTCTCCTGCTGCGCAGCGGTGACTGCAGCTGCTGCGGCAGCCACACCACTGCCGCCACCAGGATGAGACAGCGGACGCTGATAGCCAGCAGCCAGCTGGTTCATGGGTCCGGAATTCGATGGTATGCCCAATTCCTTGTTTAAGTTGGGCGCTTGTGGCCCAAAGCCACCGCTATTCAAGGTGCTTCGTATAATGCCTAGCGCGTTTTCGTTAATATGACGTCGAAATTTGCGGTTTGAATTTCTGAAAAAGATCGAAACAGAAAATAGCTGTAAGTGGGTGGGGTCAAAAATGTAGCTGATTGTGAGTATCATTTGCAATGACCAACAGCCATCAAGACTGAGCTTAATGTGGCGCACACCAGCAATTTGCACACAAATAAAATCGTAAATATTTGCATTTTATGATTGATGTGCGAAAACACGATAATCCAAACAAGGGCGAGTTTCTACATGCTGGTCACGTACTGAAACGAATTTAAGTACAATATATTTTTATAAACTTATTCAAGTTGGTCTTAAATTCTGCTGCTCACTATAATGCGGCTGGCAATGTGGTTCTTAGAACGATGTAAAGCACACAATGTAAAGTTATCTTTGCCTTACTACGTTAAGTGGAAAATTTTGACCGCTTTTTGTTTCTCTGAAATCGAAATAATTATTCAATTAGACCCTCAAAATATCCACTTTCGACAACTCCGCATTTCAATATGTATACAGGCCACCGCTACTCTCCAATAAACATGTTTTTACTTTCCGACAATAAGGTGTACTTCGCAACAGTACATTCACAACTATAAAGGCTATATTTTAAAGTTTTAATGTTACATTTTGGCGACATTTTCTGATGGATTGAGGCGTATCTACATTATTTATTATGCCAGGCGTCGCATGCCTCACTCACACATAGTAAGTCCAATTATCCTTTACGACTTTGTTTCATATTTGATAAGAAGCCTGTGTGGCATATAAATGAGTTCGAGCTCTGCTCGGCGAGATTTCAACAAAGGCGGCGGCCTCGTAATTACCTTATCCGTGCGTGCGAACGCCGACGACTGTGACGACGTGTTGCTTTATTACAAATGCAAAATGACTGCGAAATTACCTGCTTACCCACCATACAACAAATTCCATACTACACACACAAATGCGCAGAGTGCGTGTACCGACACTTGAGAAAATAATATGGGGACCATAAAGTTTTATGCACCCAATGTGCTGGCAAACCAATTGTCAGCTGTGTTAGTTTAAAGCTACAGTGTCATTGGGCTTTAACAGCACATTTTCACAACGAACAACACTAACCGAGTAGTTTATTAAAATTTCCGGCAATGGCAGTTCAAGCGGAAGTAATGTGCTTATTTCCGTTTAATTTGAGCAATTACATCATTTAATTGCTGTGGCTGCTAAAACGTATTTAAATTTCAAAGCGAATGCCTCATTGTTTCTGAAAAATTGTATTTAAATATTAGATGGGTGAAAGTGAAAAAACAAGCATCCTTGAAGAAGCCAACAAATGCGAAGTGCAGCCTTCGAAACACAGAAAAGGTATCAACAACATTTACACAATGCGAGTGTCTTGGGTGTGAAAGTGTTTGTGTGTATTTTGCACTTGAGCTGCATACGCTCCTTGTTGGCAAAAAGAGGAATAGAAGAAGTAGTTATAGAAAACGCTTGAATACTTAAGATTCAGGCAAGCCACGAAATCAGAATACTCTGTAGAATTGATGGGGGCAAGTTTTATTATATCTCCTCTAGGAATTGGTAATATTCAAGCAAAATGTCGTCTTGCACTGAAGTACTCATAGGAATTTTAACCATATGGATCTTGAGCTTGCAATTGCGTTGACTTCCATTCGCTCAATGCTAAGCAGTCTAGAGAATGTGAATCATGGCAACTGTAAGCTTTTCACGCACAAGAAACCAACAATCCCATTATATTGCCATTGGGCGAAACAAGGGCCAAACTTAAGAAACAAGAACGATAGGACGAAGAAAGCAGTCGCAACAGCAACAGTAACGGGTACAATAACAAGAAAAGCCAGTAGCTGGCAGACAGCATCAACATCAACAGTAAGCTAGTTTAACTAAAAGTACAAACAAATGCCGGGCAAAACTCAAAGCAAATGCACAATATCCGTTTAAGCCTTCGACAGCGTTGCGTTGACGAGCTTGCAGCAGCAGCAGCAGCAACAGCAGGAGAAGAAACCGAAGGAGCATCAGCATTGAAGCCAGCAACAGCAACAGCTGCAACTGAAACATCATCAATGTGGGTTGCATACTATTGATGTGGTTGTTGTTGCTTGCTGCTTGCTGGCATTACTGTTGCTGCCATACTTGTTGTCTTAATCAAATTCCTTATGCAGCGCACTTTTCACAGGAAAACTACAACCGGCAGCGAGAAACATCAGCAGCAGCCGTGGCAGGAAGCTTAAGTTCAAAACATAACAAACTTGCCAAGCAATGCAAATCAAGCGGAAATGCGGGACCCGGCGAACAGTCTCTAAATATTTGTAAAAGACAAGTTATGAAAATGGTACGACACTTTAAACTCTACCTTTAACTCTTTGGCAAGCACAAAACATATCTTAAGTTGCTGCTGACATGCAAAGCCCATTTTCTCAGCTAGAGTCTGTCAACAGACATGCCCCAGGCGATAATTTGAGAAATACATCTAATTAATTGGCATACCATGTAGTCTGTTGCTGCGACTGCTGTTGTTATTGGCTTATGTCTCTTTTCTACTATATATTGGTGGCAAGAGTTTGAGCCTAATTTTGCTTACAAACGCAACCAAATGGGCTAAGGGCAGAGACGTACAGATAGTAACAGAAGAAAACCTTTTAGGAATTTATGACAGAGTTACACACACCCAGAAATATGCAAAAGCACAGCAACTTGATATGCTAGCCAGTTCATTTCGGAAACAAAGACTCTTAAGAGAAACAAGAAAAGCAACTTAAGTGGAAGCAAAGCAACAGCAACAAGAACTATAAGAGCTACAAGTCCCCACAGCAACGATTACGTGCCAAATCCCATGAATTTCTTATATTAAAAGTCCTTTGTAATCGAAAACCGGAAGTTAGATCAACCGCAAGTTGGCAACAGTATTAAGAGCGGTCAGGGCAAACAGGGCTAAGAGATTAGCAGTTTAACTTTTTGCAAACTTTTGTAAAGCTGTAACAGCTAACAAAACGCAGAGCATTGCCTTTGGCTATAAATGCCCTTTCCACTTTAAAGCACAACCTGTCTAAAATTTATTGTCAAATCATTTTTGTTTTGTAGTTAAATCGAATTAACTATTCAAATATAATGTTTTCTGATTGCCCGTGATTTAATATAACATTTTCTATTCTAAATGCCAGATTGCAAGTATCGACTACGTTTTACTCTGCATGTATGCCAGCAAAAGCAAATTAATAATGTCACTTAAAATCACACAGTTTTTGGGATCAGAGCAAATAAGCACACGCGCACAAAAGCCTGATCCAAGGTTCGTTCAGTTGTTTTTGCAATTGGGTCAACTGGGGTCATGGCAAAAAACAACGGGAACAATGTGCTGCGACTGTCATGGGCATGAAATTATAACTGACACTGACAGCAAAGGTTTTTTGTGTCTCGTCGCGGCATTCCGGAATATTGAATAATTTATGCACTGCAAAGTGCCTTCGCGTGCTAAGGAACAAATGGTAAAGAGTATGGCAGCTCAACAATTTTGCATTACATACATACCTACTAGTCTTTCAGAGGGATAACTGTTTGCACCAGCCACATAAAGCTGTTAGAAGGAGCAATTATTAAATGGTATCTAAAAGTCCACCATTGTGCAGTCGAAAAATATTGACTTGTTTCACACACAGGATGTGAAAACAAAGTCATGTAACTGCCGTTAAGCATTTACAGTTACCGAACACAAAATTTATGTAGCTTAAACTTTAGAAACAGAAAATGTGTCCGTGTGTTTAATGATTTGATGACAATTAAAATACAATCAGCATCACTTTTGAATTTATAATCGAAAAGCAAAACTTGTACTTATTTAGAATTGCAAATACTGTTTATTTAAAACGATGTCACAAATGAATATAACACCTATAATAATTTTCAATTGATTCAACAATTATGCACATGAGAATTAACTTTTGTGTTGATTGTTACCGACAGTATAAGTATTTCAGATATCGATCCATCTCGATTAACAATACCTTCCGCATGGTTAACAGTTGCCATTAGGCTGGAGTTTATGCACTTTTCAATTGTTTTGTCTCCTTCTGCTTCGTCGCTGCTGCTTTTAAATTGACTGCCTGTGGCCATCAATGGAATAATTTGCTTAATTGCGCACTTACATACACGAATGTGCTGAATACACATACATGCTTACACACACGAATGCGCACACGCATAAGTATGTGCATTTGGGAATTTTTAAATTCACATGTCCGTAATTAAGTTAATGGCTGCAGCTTGCAAACAACTCCTTCAACGATGACGCCTTTAATGTTACCCAATTTAGATACATGAACACAATGCCATTTATTTCAATTCATAGCCCGTTTATTTCGTTTCTTATGTACATTGCAAATGGCTGAACAGTGTTAAACGCGACAACAGTTAGCAGGCACTGTGCTTTCGCTAAATCAATAAGCCTAAGATTATACAATGGCATTTTGTGACCAAATTTAAGCCAAACAAATGTGCTTAAGAGTATACCACACATTTGTATCTCTAAATAAATAAACACCCTGTGTGGGTAATATAGGTAATCCAATTGTTTGTATAATTCTGACATATGTATAAAACAAGCAAGAGCTAAATTAAAATGGTCAACAAAGAGTTTTTAAAAATAATTATATTTGCTTTACTGAATAGTTCACATTTTTAGAAACGTTTAAATGACAACAAGAATTGTGCAAATAAATTAAATGAAAATGTAAACGATCCAAAACCAATCAGTTTTTATACATACAAATAAAAGTCAACAAAAGTATACGTGTATTACATGCTTATATGATGGCGCAAAAACAAATAATCAAAAAAAAAAAAAAAAACCCCCGCTGAAATGATGCTTAACTATTAAATGATGCTTCAAGCGGCGCTTGTTAATTTGCATAAATACACTCTATGCTGGTATGTTTCTAGCTGTGTTTGCTTGGTTGTTATTTTACGAACGGCATTGTTATCTGTTTTCGGTGGAAAGAAGAAAAAAACCAAACATGATAACATATACAGTTACAGTGGGCAAAAGCTAACGAAACTGTTTGTTGTTGCATTGATTTGCGGTCTGTGACAGTCAGTTCCCACCGTTGTTGTCATGCTAATCGATTGCTATCATTATAAAATATTTAGCGTGCATAAATTAAGTATCAATACAATTTCCGAATCATTGGCTATGTAACTATATAGCTTCAGTGTTGACATTTGCTGTTGTTTCATAGCTGTATGGCTGTAACAATTTGCATTTGTGTTTATGCTTATTATTAATTAATTACGTGCCCGCAAAATGGCAAAGATTGCTAACTAGCGCGAAATGACAGTGCCGGTAAAATTAAGCTCTTGGCATTGCCCCACATGTTAAATCTCAAACACGTGTTCCCAGCATTTCCATATTCATATCCATACAGTTCGGTTGGATTGATTCAGCGAAATTTGCAATGGGTTTTTGATTTATGCAAACTAATTCGTTGGCGGATATAGCTGGCTGCCTAAGCATTTTACGTCACTTACAAGACTCAGCGATAAGGTGGGATGAGCGGCCAAAAACATAATATCGGCTATCGACTGCGCAATCTGCAAATATGCATTGGCATATTAAAGCCGTCTATAAATACGCCCATCGACAGCATGGGCAGCATCACACGCCTTTCACTCCTCGAGGCGTTGACAAGCGTTGACATTGGAGCTAAAGTAAAATCTGAAGCGGTGATATGAAAATGCGCGGATTAATTGTAAGTACCAGCAATGATTCGTGACCTTAAGTTGTCTCGATTACAATTGATTGATCTATTCTTTGACAGGTATTAGCACTGCTGGCGGCTGTCGTCAATGCAGATGGAGGAGGATATAGTTATGGAGCAGGTATTAGTGAAAGCGCACTATCTGCTGGTTCTCTATCTTCTGGTTCACTGCCTGGAGGTTCGGTGGCAGGTGCAGAGTTTGCATCCAACAGCCAGCCAGACTACTCAAACATTAACACAGAGTTCAACAAAGAGTTCTTCACCTATTCTGCACCTGAAGCTGATTTTGAGGATACCCGAAATGTTGGCGATTTGGCTGCCTCGCTTAAGAGAAATCTTCGCGTATTGTTCATTCGCGCACCCGAAAACAAGGGACTTGAGAATGCTGCTTTGCAACTAGCCAAGCAGTCAGCAGAGCAACAAACTGCCATCTATGTTTTAACTAAGCAGGGTGATCTGTCTAGTCTGGCCAACAGGCTACAGAACCTTAACCACCAGAATTCCAAGAAGCCCGAGGTGCACTTTGTTAAATATCGCACTCCGGAGGACGCTATAAATGCACAGCGCACTATTCAACAGGAATACGATCGCCTGGGTGGCTCCTCAATATCTCACAATGCGGGCGTAGCACCCGTTCTCGACTTTGCCACTAAGCAGGTGGTGCAACAGCAACAGCAGCCACTGCAGCTTGATGAGCGTAGAACGGGTGGCATCAGCATTGACTCCAGCGTAGGATCCAATGTGGGCTCTGTTGTCGCCGAGCTGGAGGCACCTACTGCCTACATTCCACCAGCTGCAGCAGCGCCCAGTGCCACCTATTTACCTGGGAACAAGGCTTAATAGTAGCGTTTGGATCAACTCCAATAAATTAGCCAAATTGTTATACTTAGTTTACTTCCTAACGTTCGTTATAAAACACAAATTTAATTTTAATGTGCTATCGTTGCAGTTGTTGTTTTTTGTAGCTGCTGCTGCCATTGTGATTAATGGGGCACACAGTTTCAGCGTCTTGTTCTGTAGCTGATATCAGCAAGCACTTACCCCTGCTCTCACTGCTTGCCGCGCGGCAGCCAGCAATTAAAACTAAAAGCGCACTGGCATTGGCCGCGCTTAAAACTGACCGCAAATTAAAGCGGGGCTACTCGCCAGTGCCAGATATTGCTACAAGCTGCTTCTTAAGTCCTCACTTTCCCTCCTTTTCTTGTTCACAATTAGTGCCCCGGTTTATGACACGTTCGCGTCGGGCTACTCTGGACCCGCCCAAAAGGATTACTGCCACACACGCGAACAGTGCCGAAGACCAGCTAATTATAGCCACCCTGCCTCACTGTCCCGTTGCCCCAATGCCATACACACGGCCAATTTCTAGCGCCTCAAGTCACCGAGTCGCGACATTTAATGGTCGCCCTTTTGAGGGTCAAACTCGGCAGCAATTTCAGCACACGAAAAACGAATGAACGGCGAAAGCCACACTGAAAATTAAATGAAAATTACAAGCTGCATTTAAGGGTGCGCCATTTTAGTTGGTTGAAAGAAAACCAAAAATCCGACACACAATAACAATAAGAAATGGCATGCCATTTTAGGAAAAATAAAAGTACGGATACTCTTAACAAATAAAACAAGAGTATTTCTATTTCTATTCATATTTCTATTATTACTTTATTCTAAAGAAAAGTAAAATAGTGAAATTATAATATTATATTTCATGCCAATGTCTAGACTTGTATGGGATATCTGTAAAACAAGCCTTACAACTTTATCTACAAGTGTTTTGCTTGTTCGCCTTTTAAAGAAAAAGTCAGAAATACTAGAGATAGCACAAAAGGTAGGCATTCATGCTGCATGTTCAACACACCCTTACATATACACTATACATATGTATGTATGCATTTATCTCTGCTTGCTTGTGTTTGGCACAATGGACTTACGTGTTGCACAAACATAAATTGTGCAACAACGTGTAAACTACTTTTTGACTGCATAAAATGCCCCATTCATATGCCCTTGCCTGGCTGAGTTTCCTGTGCAAGGGCCACCTTTCTCTGACAGTCGTCCCACTTCTCAACCCTTTGCTCTTCTCCTCACACGAGTGAACATTCACCGCTACGTGTTATGCCTTTTATGGCCATGCCACTGTTGCTACTACTGCTGCTGTTGCTGCCTGTGTTGTTTTTGAGTTTTCATTGTTACAATTTTTTCCTTTTATGCTGCACTCTTAAAGGCATTTCAAGTCAAGCAGCCGAACAAAACTTACCTGCAAATGGCTGCCATTCACTCAGCTGCCTAATGAGGCGAAGTGCAATTCAGTGTTTGGAGGGCATTTCAACGCTTGTTTGTAATTGCGCCAATTATTTCATCAAATTTAGCGGTTAATTATGCTGTATGATCAATGGCAGCACACATGGCGTATACACATCCTCAATATGCGTTCATAAGTGCTGCAAGGTCGCTGCTCTGCTCTGGCTTCTCTCTATCTGCCTTTTTGCATGCTTTGACATTCCATTTGCATAAAATAACATGCACAACAACATGCAAACGAACAAACACAGGCCCACATGCATACCTACATACATGTTGTGTTTGTGTGTTTGTTTTGGAGTGTATTAAGCATAAACTTAATAAACATCGCAGTATACGTCACGCCTCACTCACTCACACACACACGCGTAAATTGCAATTTATGCACACTACTGCATAAACGTGACCGTTTTTTTGCTACCTTTTGTATTTGTTGTTGTTTGTGCTGCTGGTCCTGGCGTTGGCGCTTGTTCGGGTGCTTGCGCATTTTATAGTTTTTTTTACTTCATGTTCGAGTGTTTCATAAATATTCGCCAACTTTTAATAGTGGGCGTGCCCGCAATTACGCCCTCAGGTGTACACACATTCGTTAATATTGTGCAGCCGGTAACAGCAGCTATGAATGAAATCGGCACAGGGTGCTCTACACTCATAACGTTAAGGAGAAAGATCATATCAGTGTGCTCACATGGAATACGTGCTGAATATGACTTTTAAGCGTTACCTTTAGTGATAAAAATAGTTTAAAGTCAACATTTTCAAACTATATTCGATGCTATACGCTTATCAATCTATACACCCTGTTTAGCAAATGTTATGTAGTTTCAAGGTTTTAAATAGGGCTACAGGTCAGGCACAACGTTGCTGCGTGGCACCCGTGCCATCTGGCTGGCTTGTGCACTTTGGATATAACTTATAGCTTATTAACGTTAAGTTTTCAGCAAAATTAGTTTTTCCACATACACATGCACTGCATTTCGTGAATTGTGGTTGTAAATGATTTAAAAAAATGTTTCTGCTCTTGCTTTTGATTTCACTTTTGCACGGGGCAAATGCAATTAGCGTGATCCGATTGCCTGGCAAGGAAATGGCGCCATAGTTAATCATGGTTTCCACTTACGGATAAATTAACAAAGTGGCTTTTTCCACTTATGTATGCACACACACAAAAACCAACAAAACAAAATATGGATATAGTTTTGTGTGTATACTTGTTAGCAGCCTTGTGGGCTGAGTTTCAATTGGGCTGAAAGCATTTTCTGGCCTGGTTATATAACAGTTATCACACGGTGACAGGTTAGCATTTGATGTGTGAAAATATCTGCAAAATTTCTATACGACAACCGTCAGCATTTTGATGTGAATATAACTGCAAAATTGTCATCTGAAATGCTAAGTGTCTAGATAGAGGGTATGAGTTGACGTTAAGCTGAAAGCCCAAGCTGCATTTGTGTAATTGTCTCACAGATGTCTTGCTTGTTGGTCTGTTTCACTGTTTAGCTATTGCAGTTTGTGTCATGGCCATATTACAGCTGGCTCACGTGGCGTGAGTGCAATGCGTACTTCACTTCGGCATACGAACAACTTCACAACTTCAAAGAGCAGCAAGAGCAGCAGCCAGGCGAACTCTGGCGTTGCTTGTCATTAAACTAGCACCACACATACACTTTCTTGCACCCTCACACTTCAACGCAAACACACACACACACACACAAAATATATATATGTATAGGGAAACTTAAGCACCCACTTGTAGTATAAATATACGCATGCTCATGGCTTTGAAACTTGAGCTGAAAAAGTTCGTATATTGGAAAAGTTTTTCTTCTTGATTTTTAATATCACAGGTGAGCGTAAATAATTTATTGCATTCATTTACGTTTCACTTCCAATCGCGCCACGTAAACATTTTCAACAGGCAACATAGTAGGGGCAGCGGAACAGAGCGCGCCATGCCACAACATTTATTTATACGCTCTACAATAAAAGGCGCAAAGGCATAAGGAACGAGCAGACGGCGAATAAGCAAGAGCAGACCGTCAGGCAGACGGTTTTAACAATGTGCCAACATCGCGGCACATGCACAAGCCAAATCCTTTTAGACCATAGATAAGAAAACTTTAATAAACACGCCACACACGCAACCCGGGGAAATTGATAAGAATATGAAAAGTTTGTGCTGGGCACTGAGCAGCTGGCTTGGTAACGGTAACCTAGCAAAATTCCAGCAATGTCAGGGCAGAGTAAGGGGAATGGTTGTGGCGTAGGTAGAAGGGTGCAAAACTTTTCACATTGCATACTTTTAGAAGCAGTTCGTTGGTACGTTGGTTCGTCGTCTGCTTCGCTGACGGCTAAAAGTTGCTGCGTTTTAATTTGCAAGCCTCATAAATAAAATTCAGTTTACGCCAAGCATCCCAAGAGGAACCTGCGGCTGACTGGCCTGGCTTGATTAATGACCACGGGCGAGACTTACCTGTGCTTTTTTAACTCCATCTGCTGCTTTTTCAACTCCATGTGCTTCTTGTTGATGTCATAGTTGCGCTGATGTATCTCATGTATCTCACCCATGTCATGATAATTGGCCAGCGAGCTGTACGGATTGGTATAAATGCTACTACCACCCCCGCCGCCATGATGTCCATGTCCTTCGTGGCCATGGCCATGCGGCGCATATTGCGAAAATTCATCTGCAATGCGAGAGTCAAGAGTTACTAACAATCACAATCAGCTAATTAAAGTAAACGTTGCAACACCATCTCTCAAACTATCTTTACAAACTGACAACTGCCAACTAGCAATGCTGCTGGGTCTGCACTCAATGACAAAATCGTAACAATTACATAATTGCACTTTCTGTGCTCGGTTTGTCTGTCACCATGAAAGAAACTGGCATCTATAAAAATGCTTTTGCACTTGATGAATACTCTTTTCGCAGAACTTAACTACGAATTGTGGGGTATTACCATTCCATATACTTAAAGTTCAGTTGAGAGTTTGATTTTAGCCTAGCATATATGTATTGAGCCTTCTTAACCTGAATACTCTATATGCACTTATCGAGCTTCAAGACTTTGGTCATTATCTGTCTTAGCCATGAAAAATGATTACAGAGTAACAAATGGTCGAAGTTGTAGTTTACTTACCGCCTGGACGGGCGCCGCCAAAGCGCAGGCTCTTGTCATAACGATCGATGTAATGCGGCACGTGATACTGTGGCTGGTACTGATTGAAGTATTGCTGTTGATAGTAGTGCTGTATCTGTTGCTGTGTCAGCTGCGTCTGTTGCTGCTGCTGTGTGCGACGCTGGTGTTTGCCATTGAATGAGTAGACATGATGGGTGCGTACAAATTTCTCTTCAACCTGTTAACAGATTTAGGGTGAGCACAGGGAGAAGAAGTAACGTTATATGTTATGTAAGCTTGCAGTGTTTGCAATAAAGTGCGCTTAAAAGTCATTTGAATGTCAAACTTTTTGCATACGCTTGCAAAATTAAAAATGGATCATGGCACAGCGGCCAAATCCCCCATCATTTACAACACCCACCCACAGCCTCTATCCACTTGCCCACACCCTTGAAGCCAAACTCAGATACGATGCCCGGTCAGATGGTGGCGCGTTTATGAATAAATTTCATTTTAGAGTTTACCATATTCTGTGCGCCAGCGGCGAGATATTATAAATTTATTTATATTTCATTTCCTTTTCCCCTGTCTCTCTTCTTGTTTTTGTTATCGTTGCTGTTCTTGTTGCCGAGGAGCAGCAGCTGCTGCAGCTGACCCACGCTGGCCGAGAGTCGCTCGGACTGTGTCAGAGCCTGGGTAATTAAAATTAAAGCTGCAAGAGCCGCGCATGTAGGCTATAATTATAAAATGGCTTAAACTGATGTTAATCTTAATGTACCAGCCACTGAAATTGTCCCCTGGCAGCCATTCCATTTTTAATTACACATACACTTATAATATTCACACTGGCAACCCAACATATACAGTTCGTTGGTACTTTCCCACTATCTCTCCCTCTCTCTTACCACGCAATGCACTTCAGGTGCAAACAATTTACCAACCCGTTGTGGAAATGCAATCAGGTAGTGAAACAGATATTACGCATACGCACTTTTTTGCCATTGATAAGCCAAGTGACGTGTGGTGCGGGTCGTCCCCGTGTCGTGTTACACAGTGCAAAGAGTTTCTCGCCAATGGCGAATGGTGTACGCTTGCGAAACTTTATGGTGGGTGGTCCTGTTTGGGGCACTGTAAAAGAAAAGAAAAACAAAACAGGACAAAGAACCAGCAATTAGTGTCGGTTGTTCTTGTTAAAATTGGCTTGGCAATTGTTACGCACAGAAAACGCTCATTAGCTCATCGGCGCTGGCCTTGGTAAAGATGGGCGTGTCCGTTGAAACCTCGCAGAAAAACTGACCAGACAGATCGAACTGCACATCCTTGAGGGTTACTTGCGTTTCATTCGAATGTTCCCACTAAGCGGCGAGAGAAAAAGGAAAACCATTTAATGACTTACTTTAATATCTAAGAGCATCATTAGCCAATCACTCAAGTCATCGGTCGGCTATAGTATTATGCATAAGTACATGATAAGTAATTGTTATTTGCCAAATGGCTTTCGACAGCTGTTACAGCCAGCACGGATTTTGCCGTATAATAATAATGGCTGTGGCCACAAATATAACGCGTATCGCTAAGATTTTGTGTTAACTTCAGTCTAAATTATTTATTTATTGACGCCTTAATTGGTTCTCTACGAATTGTGGACAGATTGGGTCGTTATGCAGTAATCTTATATTAATGTCAACTTTTGCAGCTGATCTTCAATTATAAAACAATAATTGTAATCATTATCCAATTGCAAATTTATACATTTTACTATAATCACTTTAAATAAATCTTTAATGTTTGCAAAACAACTTCATATATATTGCTTTGAATTGAATATTCTTTTAAAAATAGTAAATAGAAAAAATCATTGCAAACAGAGTTATTACATCAAATTAGTATTATTTATTTAACATCTTCGCAAGGGTATTTAATCTTATGGCACAATAAATTGATCTGCACTCTGCAATTTGGGCCTACTTACATCGATTTCGGCTCCTTCGATTGTTGAGTTACGAAACGGCGGATTGCGTCCATTTATGAACTCAAAGAATTTGCCCTTGTCAACCTTTAGCCATGTCACCTGCAATCAAACAAATACATTTTGCCATATTAAAATAATGTTGTGTAACTGTTTTCGGATTTTTTATTTCTCGCTATGCTGCCACTGCTGCTGACATTGATTGAGTAACTCTGTCAGTTTTTCTGCCGGACGTTCCGTTGCATTGCGTTGCGCTGTTTTTATGTCCGCCGCAGTTAATAATCCTGTGTAAGTAATTTCATTGCATACATGCCCGCACAATTGGACAAACAATGGAAAAACACAAATACAAGTTCGAATAGATGGGAAGGGAAATGGAAAAACAAATGCAATGCAATTTAACTTTGCAACAAGTTGTAAAAAAAACTTTTTGCAGCGACAATTAAAATGCGCGTTAAGCTGTAAAACTGTAAATAATAGAATGTTTTATTGAAATGCCACCAGCAAACGTCACTAACAGCCAGTGCAATAAGAGGGAGACTAGAGAATCCAGTACAGGATGGTGCATGTCCTAGTGGGACGTGGTGCTTGCGTAATTAAAAACGAGATCTGCGAAAGCAACATAAATGCACAAGTATAAAGGAAAAAGTCACTGCTAGTATGCAGAAAAGGGGAGTGAAGGCAACGTCAGCAAATATGAGCACATAATGTAAACGAAAAATAAATTTGCAAAATCCAACTTAGAAATGCGAGGAAGCGTTGTTTTTTTTGTTTTTAGTTTGGGGTGGGTGGCAGAGCGCGAGACAGCCCTTTGGGACCGGAAGTAGAATAAAAAAGCAGCGCTTACCAGCAGCTTTTAATTACGCACAATATTCATTTATTGCACTTTATTTAATGCGTTGGCTTGACACACTTTTTCAGCTAAACGTGCTCTTACCTTATTTATTTAGAAGGTATGTTTTCGGTTAATGTAATAAGGTCCACTAATGTGTGTTATGAATTTTGGTGGCTTAATTGCTTAATTGAGCTGCACACACGCACAAATTGCATTGATTGCTTGCTGCTTAATAATACTAATGTCCTTATGGTATATGTCCGCGTAGGGCATGGCGTATGCGCAATCCGCGGCCGCAAATGTCGTCATTACTCACGCGTGTGTGTTCTTTGTTAGAGCAATCGATAAAGCACACGCTCGTGGTGGTATATGAAAGAGCTATTGTGAGGACAAAGCAAACATCAACATGCAACCACAGGGCTAGTGAACCATTCGGTGGCACATAACCACGTTTCGAGTGGGCCTCTGTTCAAATGCTAATAAAATTTTATCAGCCACTTGTGGAAATTTTTGAAGCCATTTCTCTTGATATGACAGCAACTTTTCGGAGCCACAATCATAATAATAACCAGTGTGCGTATCGCAAAGTAATCAAACAGTGCTCCCAAATGCGACAGTATCTGTCGGTGAGTACATGACCTCCCCCCGCCCCATTGTCGACAGCTCCGCAGGGATTGTGGTGTTTCTCACCTATTGTTTTGGCTGTTGTTATTGTTGCTATTGTTGTTGTTCTGCCAGGCATGAGTTTGGGATGCATGTATGTGTGTTTGGCTTTGGCGTGCCCGCTGTGCCCTGGTCTGACTTTGTGTATATTTTGTTTGTGTTTATTAGCGCGCTTATTTTTGTACTCAGTCGGCAAATCAAAAGCTCATTTATGTGGCTGGGATGTGGAGGACCGTTGGACCCAGACCCCACTGGCGTCCTTCTCTCCTCTTTAGCCATTCACAGTGTAATTAGTTTATTTAATTTATATTTTTTTCGCGCGCTGCTTTGTGCGCCCAAAAAAGTATGCTCCAACAGCATGTGTAAGCCGGACGGCGACGCGACGGGGCCAACTTCAATTCCATGGGTAACCGTGTTCGCATTTGCGTTTTAATTGCCTTTTTAGTGCCACTTCCACACAATTTGCCACGCTTCGTGCAACAATTCGAATCAAAATTCGGTTGCCGGTGTGTGTGCCGAGTGGCTGGCACACTCGGTTATATAGTCAATTATACTAATTAGCCATCGCTAGTAGGCTGTAGTAGCCACAAAACTGGCCAAACAAAATAATGTCTACATGTAAACATGGCAAATACTGCGTTTATTTTACCGTCCAACTAATTGAGCGAATGGCATACAAGTGTAAGAGAAGAGAAATACCAACAATGAGTTTATCAGCTTACATCCAAGGTAGTGAGCAAAACATTGAATAACGAATTTCCGCGTAATAATTTAACATATTGCAGCAAAGAAAAACAGAGCCCACACACATGAAAACCTACCTGGAATTAATTTGTTAATATTTAAAATTGTAAATTAAAACGACCATCGAGTTGGTTGCTTTTAAAATTACAAAATATACAAAAAAGTCATATACGGCTACTGGGTAAATGGGTCAAATGGTAATAAGCGAAAAAGCTGGCGGAAATTGGTTGATTGGTTACTTTTTGTAGAACGAAATCAAAATTACCAGCAAGATTTTAAAAATACATGAGCACACAATATCAAGATTAATTTAATAATTCATCGTAGTAACTTTATTTAGTTCATTAAGTTCTCAAATTCTGTTTGGTAGGTTCAAGTTAATTAAGCGAAGAAGCTTTCCAAGAATTACATTTTTTTTAAACATAAAAGGGAACAAAAATACACATTTCTAAAATGCAAAACCAAACTAAGAAAATCGGCTTTAGTTCAAAAATTGCTAAATAACAAACAGTAATTTAAAGAAAAAATTATTCTCCACTTTCTAAGAAAAGCTCTTTATTTATTTGAATAACATTTGGATTAGTACTTAGCGGGAAAATATTTTACCGCAATCGCTGTCGACAAATAAAAAATAGAAAAGAAAAACAAACAAACAAAAGCAAAGAAAATCAATATGTTGTGCGCTTCCAAAACACTCAACATCGTGGCATTTTTACGCCATAAAGTTGTACGCTTTTATGGTACTTAGAATGAACAAAACGACAACCTCAAGCACAACCTCCATCTCCATGTGCACGTCAACCTCAACCTCAACCTCCACTTTTACAACTAACTCTGCTTCTGCTGCTGCTGTTGCTTGTGCTAATGCCTTAGGCGAAGCTCGTGCTTGTGCTTGGCCTTGAATTTGTATGCCACGATTTGTAGTACAAAGTTCGAAACTAAACTAAAAGTATGCAAGCCGGCTAAGTCGGGCACTCGGCCGCCGCCTGGGTCACTGTGGTACTGTGGCACTGTGGCAGGCAACCTAAACAGCTCATTTGCCATATATTCAAAAGGCGTTGCCTTCTGGGGCCATCGTACGCCTGTGCGTGTCTCCTGATGTTTCGTGACAGTAATAAGAGACTTGAAGTGAAATTAATTGTCGCAACTGTAACTGTAACTGCAACCAAACCTAAACCTTAAACTTAGACGGAAGTGGCAAATTTAGGGGCAATAGACGAAGGCGGAGGAACACGGCGAGCCGCTCTTTGATTGCAAGTTTTCTGCGACAGCTGCAATTGTTGTCTGTGGCATGCAACGGAGGCACCTGTCACTGATTGGTTAAGCCTTTGTCAAAGCTCTAAACATGCAACACAAAGTAGCACAAGGCTAGCACTGAAGCTGCCATGTCGTGGTTGGTATTTCAATTTAAATTTAAAGTTTTTAATTTGCGCTTCCAACATGCATGATTAACACACTGGCATTTAAGTAACAACTATGAAAGTGAGTTAATACTATAGTATTTATTTATTTATGTTCACACTCACCTTGAACAGTATTTCCGGTATAACGTTGTGCCGACACTTGAATGTAGCACTGGAACCTCGCTCCACATACCTTGGGACCACCAGCTGCACTTCGACATCAGACTGTCCATCTGTGGGAAAAAAAAATTAAGAAATTCACATTTATAAAAGCTGCAAATGTATTGTTTAAAGCAAAGCCACACTTTACGGAATCCAACCCACTGAGCAGCAACCACAACGACGCTCAATTGCGGCTTAAATGAAATGCCATTAAAACGCACTGGCAAAGGGAAAAACATGTAAAAATAACAACACAAAACATAGCAGCAAGGGTTTCCTCTCTTTAAATTGCCCGCTTATGGGGTAGAGGACCTTACACGAACTGCGACCGGTACAATAAATCTTAATTTGTTTGCCAAAGTGCAGATGAGACATTTTTCGCCTGCATTTCAATAATGCTTCTCTACGATTGCGTGTGTGTGCTCTGCAATGGACAGCCGTGAGTGTCAAATATTTACGAGGGGCATGAAACAGCAGCTTATGCTTCGCCTGGCTTACAATGACACGTGATGCGCTGTGAGGCAATTTTCCAACATTTTTCTTTTGCTGGATTGGCCAGGCAACACCTGTTTCAGCACTCGTTTGAAGAGTGTGGCCACTTTTAAGATAAAAAATATACATTTTTAGTTTGTTTACGAACACTGTAGCACTACAAAGGCTCTTCATGTATTATTATATTTCACCAAGGGCAATTAAAGAAAATATGGTCGAATTAATTAAGAAATATAAATTTTTAGCTTGGTTAATATTGATTTCTTGTTTCCAGCAAAGCTTGAGAACTTTTGGCGTACACTTAATGTAAAAGACCCAATTAATTTGATTTTTTTTTACTGGCAATTAAATTCAATACTAACCAAACTACTACCAAACTATATGTTTGTCAGATAGTGGGAAAATTATTGCTTGGCACCGTCTTCATTAATTAACGGCCAAAAGGTCAATTTAATTAAATACGTCTATATAAATCAATGTTGTGATTGTCAGCCTAGCCAACTAAAATAGTTTGTCAAGTTTTTTAAAAGCTAACTGACACTCACACTTAGAGCTGGACTTGTGATAATTGGATAGTTAGCAATATAGTACTAAAAATTTAAGTGGACATGAATGAGACAGCTGATTAGCAATTGAGGTTAAATGTACTTTAATATTTTATGTAGCTGCTAAGCTAGGCATATGGACGTTGGGTAGTGGCAACCATTTTGCGAATTGGCCGCAACAAAATCGATAAATTAATTTCCAATGTAGCAAGGCCCCGCCAATTCCAATCATAATTAAGACACCAAATGGTAAAAAGCAAACACATTGCTGTTTTAATTTGGGTGGGTATTGTACGATAGAGAGTCGGATGGAGCAAGGCAACAAAGTGGAGCCAATTTCATTTTCATTTATTCACACCACGCGGCTATCGTCAGTCACGCAAAATGTCAACGACTGGGTAAGTAAAAAACGTGTCAGGCCGCGCGAAAAATATGGAATGGCGGAAAACAAGAAAACCAAATGAAATGAAGCACGTCAAGTGCATGACAGTCCAAAGAGAGGGAACGAATGGAAGGGCGAGCAAGTAGGCAAGTAGGTAAACCGTCAAACATTGTAACGTTGTTGCTTTTCTGGTTGGCAACTTGTTGCAATATCAAACGAACATGCCACGCTTTTATTGGTTTTGTGGCATTGCCTACAGCATGACGTTTGTGCGTGCGTGCGTATGAGTCTTAGTCCTATGTGTTTGTGTGGACGTGCTCGTGCAGCACGCTAACGAGCCGTAATTCACGAAAATTCAATCAAGCCCAGCTGCCCAAGACTCGACAACCCAACCGCAGTCTCCATTCAGCCTTAACTCGGCAGCAAACAGCAGCCCTTCAAGCTGCCTCACTCATCTTTTCATGTTACAGGGCCAGAGAGCAGACAGTCATGGCACGAACTCAAATCCACACTGACTGACTTTTTGGCCGGCTCGATAATCATGTTGAATATTTGGTATTAATGTCGCCACACTCATCATCAATTTTCTATGACTAACAGCAGCCCTGGCAGCTGTCCAATACTTATTTAAAAAATAAACAAATTGAAATGAATATTGAAGAGAGAACAGAAAACGAAACTTACAGCTTGTTCGCTGACAAAGATGTTGACCGACCACAATTATTGTTTTGCTGCCAGCCACCCATCAGAAATATTCATTACTACCCCAACTGAACCTACAACGGATACACTCTTGGCTGCCTGCCAGACTTTAGTCCTTGCCAGTTGCTTGTTGCTGACTGGATGTGGCTGGGTTGGGCTGAGCTAAGCGAACAAAATATGTAACAAAAAATGAGCTCACTTTGACAACGACAGCGAAGCAACGTTTTGTTGTACGTGGTGTACGTGTTTTACAAGCGGAAATTGATGATTTTCCACGAGTCGGGCGACAATAAAGCGTGCAGCATGTCAGCAAAACGCAAATAATCAATCAATCAGCATTAATCAAGGCGGGAGTAGGCGTGTTCTGCCTACACACAAAGCATTGCAACTGTTGCCCATCGAGAGGTTTGGCTTCGGATCAACATCAACAACTACATCAGCACATTTGATGTGCTGTTGAAATTGAAATTCTCAAACAGAAGTGAATTTAAAGAGCACCAAAACGAATGCATATACATATGTAAAACAGAAAGCATCTCTATAAACTTCGATGTAATTCGAGTTTTATACTATAACGGCTGCTATGATTGGCATCTAAAGCATGTTTGACTGGCTCTAAATTGCCATAGGTGGGTTCATCCACAGTGTGGTTAGTGTGGTTTTGTGAACGGCATACAAAACTGACCCCATTTAGCTATTAAAGCAATACAAGCAGTACTTCATTTGGTCTTTTCAAATTTGGCTTTCAAAAACATTTTCAAGCCTGCCACTAACCATAATTTTTATTGAGTGCTTTGCAAGTGTTAATGGCGAACGATTGGTGATTCTTTCAACTGCTTTTTGTTTTATGGACTTAGAGCAGACAGTGCTTGAATTTACGTTTACTACTCTTACTAAGGATTATGCAGATTTTGCTTGCGCTTCTCAATTTTTCAGCATCAATAAAAGGATCCGAATTAATCCATTGCCAAAGCATTATTCCATTTTTCGCTACCCTTAATGCAAAACGACTTAAAGATTTTCAATAAAAGGCTTGAACCATTTGTTAAACTATTGTTTAGAAAAAAGCGGTATTTTATATCTATAAGCAATGTAGGTGGAATAGTCTAGATAACAGTATCTTAATTAATTTTTGGAAAAGTTATAGCTGACAAAGTTTTGACAGTTCTGGCAGCTTACGTTTAAATAGTGCACTTTTGTTATGCAGCGACTGAGTTATGAACTGTCAATTATTGTTAAAACAATCCAAATATTGTTAAAACTTTTAACTGATAGTTGTTTTAATCAGTTGCATAACCAAGTTCCATGTGTGATTTAATTAAAAATCCATAAGGCAGTGATTGATTACGACAGAAAATTTAAATAACTTAAGTTTTGGGGCAGTCCTTGAAAAGCAAACTGTTTACCTGCTGGTTGGTTAGGCATTAATTGGGATAACATAAATAAATTATTTTTGCAACAAAAACAAAAAGAAAGAACAACAATGGTGGTGGATTTAAGTGTGTGTGTGTATGTGTGTTTGTGAAGAGTGTGAACCAAAAACCATAAACAGCATTTGCCGTTCGATTGTATTCATATTTTCAATTGATTGCTAAATCAATATTTGAACTTTGGCAGCTGGTCGTAACTCGCAATTCGCCTCAGGACACTCGCACATACACACGCACACCGAAAAGCAATGAAAGCGAGCAAGGACTGTGAAGGATAACCATCCAGAGTTGTGGTTTTTCGGTCGGTCGTTCGGTCGGTCGGTTGAGACGTGACACGCCTGTTGCAGTGACAGCGCAGAACGCAATTATAGCACTCAAGTTGGAGTGGTGAACAGTGCTCGAAGCGCTGTCTGTTCGGCCTGTTCAGTTGCCAGTTGTTGCCTGTTGTGGCTGGCTGCTGACCAAACACACTGTTGCTTATCAATATAATGTTGAATCATTACGGTTGATTGGCAGACGAAGCACACTGCCTTCTCCCTCAACACACACAGGCACAGTTATGAGCATATTCTACAGAAGTTCATTAGACACCAGATATAGGGCTGATTGACTGACAGTTTGTCGTACTGACAGGCTGACTGGCTAAAAGGACAAGCTTGCCAGACTGATACTTATATCAGTATTTTGTTCATAATTGTACAATATTATTAATACATTAAGTTAGACAGCAAAATGCGACATTTTAATAATAAATAAATGTAATTGATTTATTTATTAAACATGTGACTTTTTAATGGATGATTTAGTTTTGCTGTTGGTTTGCAAGTTGAATAAGACTGCGAATACAAAGTGGTTAGTGTGGTATTCAAAAAGGACGAAACAACATTAAAAAGGCCAAGTAAATGTTTTTACTACTCTCACACACAAAGACACACATAACCCAGCAAACATCAACCACACACATACACACTAGCTCTAACATAAACAAAAAATTGGGGGAGAAGAAAACTTTATGGAGCTTTGTTTAAGCAAGGAAAAGGATAAAAGCATAAGTCGTCATGTTGCCGAGGCATTCGTACAGCAAATTTAGGCGCCTTTTGCTCGTGTTATACTCAAAGAAGAGGCGAGAAAATGGTAATATGAGGGGTGGACGAACAAATTAAGGTCTGCGAGCAACGCGTTGGTGGCATAAAGTAATTTTATAGAACAAATCACAGGCATTAGTGGATATAAATCCCGTTTATCCTTGCCTGTGTCTGCGCGCGTGAAATTTAAATATGTAGCGGACACAGAAGGAAGAGAGAGAGTATGTGTGTGAGAGTATATGTGTGTGTGTGGGGAAGAGTGAGAGAGAAAGATACAAGGTAACGAATTCAACAATAGAGGACACAAGAAAAATGGCCGTATTTGGCAAGGAAGTGGCCTGCACGGTCCTTGAACAACTGGCGGGTGCGAAAATTCATGGAAAAAAGCGAAATAAATATATTATGTATATAAGTATTTAAGCTATTGTTTTTATGCGAGCTAAATCGCCTGCGGATATACTACTATGTTAGTTATTCTGTTCGCTTGTGAATTTTAAGTCGTTGCTTTATGAAGATAAGTGGCCTTAAGTTTTTCAAATAGCCAAGAATATTAACTATTATAATTTTATGCGAGAGCTCATTCAATTTGAAATATTTTTATGACTTTAAATTTTATATAAAACTTTGATATTTACCCAACTTAAGGCTTGCAACAATGTTGTCTTAAGCCTTGCACGAATACGTTGGCAGCAATTTTTTTGCTAGTCATGTTTCGGTCAAATTTTCTAATTTAATATTTTGATCACATTTGTAAAATGAAATCAGATTTTGTAAATAGAAAAATATCAAAGAAAATTACCAGCGTGAATGTTTGTCACGCACACACACGCACCCACTGCTATAGCCAGAGCCACAGTCGACCGACAAAAATGTTGCCAATGTAATGGTCAAAACAAGCAAGTGCCAGTACGCTACGGGAAGCAAACTTTCCGTTTTTAAAATTTTATCTCAGCATCCGGCAGCTCTGGAAGCGACTACGACCAACTCAGCAACAACGGGCAAAAACAGCAACAAAAACGAGCAAACAAAAAAAAATTTAAAGAAAAAAAATGAATCCGTTTATAAGTAAGTACATAAGAAAATGGCTTCAAGGGCACGCTCTGTCGGCTGCACACAGCCACCGGCAGCACCAGCAGCATCTCCACCACCACTACCACCACCACCAACTACAAATACACAGCCACAGCCCATCAAAGCGCCCAGCACGTAAGGCTCATACAGCACGCCCAGTGCCCATTTACAAGGCCGTGGAGCAAACACATGTAGGCCATGAATCTCATAACGAGTGTTAGTCATGCGCCACAAGGCCCCCTTCTAAGTCTCTGCAAGTGTGACTGTCTCTGTATGTTAGTTTGTGTCTGTGTGTGCTTGTGCCCTTAGTTGCCGGACCAGTGAGCGCGACCTGGACTTGGGCCTGTGTACCTGGCTCGTAAAGATGCAAACCATTATAGAAATGAAAAGCAAACGCAAAAGCAGCCAACGGCAGCAACAACACAACGACGTCGACGAACGATGTTGGCAAACACAAAAAAGTGCTTAAATTACTTTTAAGCGAAATTATGTTTTATTAATGTGTTGGCCAGCACTGGCAACGGCAACAACATTCAACATCGCTGACGCCACAAAGCCAGACTGGATAACTCTGCGAATTAGTATCGTGAATTGTTTTCCTTTTTTTTTTGTTATTTTTGGGTTTCAGTTTTATTTTTGGTTTTTAGACCTTGGCAAACACTGTGAATGTGTAATTTTATTTCGTATTGCATTGTGTATCGAAATGTGTTCCTGTTCGAGCGTTTGTGTCCAAGCAGCCACAAAATGTAATTTTAATGCCCGATTCCAACATGTTTAGTGCGGTTGCTGTAGAGTTGGACAACTTCACATTTATCGCAACAGCTGCGTGGACACAGCCATAGTGCACCAAATAGCTAAACACAGCAAAAATATTCGAAAACTGGCTATGTTTAAGTTCTGAAAACAACAAAGGAATGCTTGTTGTTAAATGCCAATGTGTACAGGACACGTCCTTGTCAGATAGTGCAAGCTGTTCCATTTGAAATTGAATTTGAAAAACTCGCTTAAATCATTAATGACAGACCTCAAAAACAAATATACGACAATGGTTTCAATTGCGTTTGGCATTTTTCAAATATCTTTCGTGTGGAATAAATGTGTATTTATTTGTCTAGAAATCTGTATATCGCCAAGAGCTGCAAAATCTAGTTGCACACAAGTGAGAATTGTTTATTATTTTGCACGACACGCACAGCTGCCATTTTGGAAATTCTAAATTAAAAATTCTCAACTGGCCAACAACGTTGAGCAGCTGAAAAGGCGAGCTGGCATTGTCGCCCACCTGAACTATTAATTAAGCGCTGCCGCTGAAGTGAAATGGGGAATGAGCGACAGACCGAACGATTGCCTGACCGTCCGGCTGACCGATATCAAATTCAGACACACCAGAATATACCACAACCACAGCTGCATTATTTTGTTACGTATACGCAATTTGCTTAAGCAAATTCTTTTCGCATTGCGCTCAAATGCCAGTTTTTGATGGCCTTATCTCTAATCTACACAGGCATTAGGCTAGCGACACAAACATGGGCCAAGCGCTGGCCTGTCGGAATGAGGAAGCAACAACAGAACCTTGCGGCACTTTCCAAGCCCTCTGATGATATTGACATTTATGCTCGACACATAGCCTATAGCCCCACTGCCCTCTTCAGCCCAGTAGGCCACCTCCATCTAAAAGTTGGGTCCTTGTATTATTATTTTTGTTATTTTTTTTTTGTTGTTCTTGGTAGCTTCATCTTTTTTAACCAAAATGTTGGGCACTGTTTTTGTTGACACTTGACAGCACCTGCTGCCTGTCTGCATGGCAGCCTGCCTGCCCATGCTTTGACAAAGTCTGCGGGCGTCCAGGCATATTACTTTTTATAGAAGGTATGAATGATTACATGTTACATTGCAAGAACGATAAATGCGCATCAGATTTGAGTTGAACGATGAAATGACGCATTTTGCAGCGTCGAACACGCATGACCACAATGATATGGTCATATTTGTTTAGTGTCAATAAAGAGCATGCCATTTCGTTTTTTATCTCTTTCTCTATCACTTTCTCTTTCTCTTGCCCACAACTTGTTAAAACAAAAGGCAATGCGCAGCAGAAACTCGGAAACAATTTGTTGCCCAATCAATGCCAACTGGCTATTGTTTGCATTCCAATTCTAAATACTGCTTTGGCTGCTGCTGCTGATTCTGTTGTTGCCGCAGGACTCTGGCACCATTTAAAAATCAACGCAAAGTGCCTTTATTATGCGACTCATGACCGTACCAATGCCAAGGGCTGGCATATTTTTATATTCGCTCAGTCGAGAAAGCACTCACAAAAAGCGTAACAATCAGCCCAAAAAAAGTTTATGGATATATCTATATGAATATTAGGATAGCCAGGCACGCTGCCAGCCTTCTGTTTTCTGGTGATTCTAATCAATAATTTACGCATTTTCATTTTCGTACAGCCCAAAGGTGGCATTAGCATTGGGGTCCGCAATTACCAGCACAGAAGTGCCAGCCATTCAAGTGTGTCCCTTCTTGAGTATATCTCTATCCCTCTTTTCTCTCACATTCTCTGTGTTTGTTTGTTTGTTTGCTGTTGTTGGCGTTGTTGTTACTTCTGTGTGTGACTAGCCTTATTTTAGGCTCTTTTTCCAGAAGAATATTCGCCGACTTGGCACCATTTTTGTCTGCTCGTATTCCCAGACGCCAATTTTCTCAACTCGGCGCTGAATAAATTGTTGGCTTTGTTTTTAGTTTACAATGAAAAAGTTTTTGGGAGTTCTTAAAGTTTTTGCTCTGTGTTAATTTGCACATTTTTCGTAATATTCTTTTATTTATGATTAATTTTTGGCTTGTTCCTGCATTTGCTTTTGGCATTACTTACACAAATCCAATTATAGCTAAGCAGACACGATTTCGACTCAATCTGCTCCTTTATTTCTTGTTGTTCTTATGCTATTACTCTGCTGGTAATTCCTTCAGGATTGTGTTTACTTGAGTGCGCATGTGGCTGCCAATTGACGCATATTTGACTTTGTGCTTTAGCCAGTTTCTTTTCTTAGCTGTTTTTTTCATGCTCCCAAAATAATACTACACAATTATTGAGCAGCACTGTGGTCCACCATTGTTGATTGCCATCTCTTGAGCTATGGCAATTGTTGCGTGAAGCACAACAAACGCAACACAATCAAAGCTTCAAGAATACTAAACAGCTTAGCCAGCTCTTGATATTGGGGTTGGCTCTGAATTTTAAATGCTCACCCGCTTGTCTTAAACAAATTCTTAGCCAAGTTCTAAGCAAATGAAGTGCGTGCTTTGGATATGATTCGGCTGGTGTTAATTAAAGCCAAGCTAATGCTTATGCTGCATAAATGTGGCAATTAATAAAACGTCAAAACGAGCTGAGGCTCAAGCCCAAGGCTAAATGGCTTACAAGCAGTCACATATGCCTACAACAGTACACATACGCCGCATGTGCCTTAGGCAGCAAGTCAAATATCTTAGGCAGCGAGCAAGCATATTCATTCGAGCTCTACATTAATAATATTAATTGAATTTGACGCATGAAATATTTTATTCATACGAAACCCTTGGGCTCGCACCTATGCTCTGTGCTTGTGAGCTAAGATGAAATGTGGGCGGAAAAATAGCTGTTAAATCTTCAACTTATGGGCTCATTAACAGCTCTAGTGAGCAACGAGCAGCAAAAGGAGGTTGCTGTTTCTGTCATTGCGTCGAGTCACCTGCCGGATATTAACTGCAGACATAAAGCATTGTTAATAGCCGCAAAATCATCGCAGTTACAGACGACACACAAAGTCTTCAAACCGCTACAGCCCAGACCAATGCACAATTACTTAGATAAATGACTAGCTTTACCCCTGAGCACAACCACACACACAAACGCACGCACGCATACACATATGTATGCACACATAAGCCGCATCATTAGGAGCTAACTACACCACCAGCAACATTTGAGCATTGTACATGAAGAGTCAGTCAAATTAATTAGACAGCTGTCAGACTGGTCATCTGCATAGCTCCGTTTCTTGCCAGAGGTCTCTACCTCACTCTCTCTCTCTCTCTGAATTTAATTTCGATGTGATTACACATTATAATTTTTAGCTTAATTGCACTGAAAATGTATCATTATTTAAAAGCTTAATGCTAAAAACTGTTTTATTTGTTTGCTTGGTTAAATATATTTAAACAACTGAGCTAAGTCATTTGTCTTCTATTATTGTGAAGACTATAAACATAAGGTATAAGTAAATAAATTGACAAATCTTTGGTGTTTAAGCAAAAGCTTTAGTATTCAACCATTGTTTTAGCAAGTAAATGTTTAATAATTAGTACTGGATTATGAATTTGAATTTCTCTTTTATGACATTTGCAACAAAATCCAGTTTTGAGCACATTCCATTGCTGTTCGTCAATTTACATTTGGCCAGCAGAATTCGATTTAACAGAACATTGTTGTTGTTTATGACATTTGCAACAAAACGTTGCAGGTTTTAGTTGATTACTGCTTACACACACTACATGCGGCTCAGTCAATTTTCAGTAATAACACTTTATTTGGCCCATATTTGTTGTTCATCAAACATAGTAGCGCCCGTCGGAAATGGCCCAATAATACAGCTGCTTATACTATTGTATGTCATGTGCTTGTGGGCGTGCCTAGATTTCTGCAGCTTTAGCTAGTGTTTTATTGCCTACTTTGCACACACACACACACACACACACACGCACACGCAGTCAGATAAAAATTCTCACAGACAAAAGGCTGCTTGGTAGCCCTTTATGTGAACCGTTAACAATACATACATTCAAGTGAGCGCACACACACAAGCACAGCAATAGAAAATTGTACAAACACACCCACTTGGACTTGCACGAGAGTAGCAGCCGAGTGGTAAAAACAAAAACATTTGCCTTTCATTTGCGTTCCCTTTGCATAATAAAAATGTGTAGTTTACTCTCTTTTTTTTACAACAGCTCGCGTCAAACTCTGTCGCTCGCGCTGCCGCAGTCGCTGTTCTGCTGTCAATGTCGACGTCGGCGTCGGCGTCGTCGTCAGCCAACATTGCTAGCCCTTTGTTTCCACATTTGCTGTCGTTATTGTTTGTTTGTTTGCCAACTTGTTATATCCTCATGCGTCTATGTATGAGTATATGTGGGTGTTTGTGAATGCGTGAGTGAGTGGGTGCGGCTTGTATGTGTGACATTTCCGCCTATGTTTAACTTTTCACTTCGGTATTCGCAACTCCAACGCTAAGAGAGAGAACCTTTCGTTTTCGTTTCTCTTTTTTCCGTTTTATTTTTATTTATTTTTTTTGCCATTTTATGTGTAATTTTTTGCTTCACTGCTGAGACTTAATAAAGTTTTTAGTGCCTAGACATGTTTTTGTTTTAATTCCCACCACACAATCACACACATACATACATAAACGCATAGCATAGCTAACACTCATACAAACACTGGGTTTTTAATTAATTTCGCCTAGTACTGGCTAATGGCTTTCTTGTATGTGTGTGCGTAATAGCAATAAAATAAAATACATATGCGGACTGGGCTCGAAATCGTCCCTCGCTTTGGCAGTGATTAAATTGTTATGGCTGCTCGCATTGCTGCCTGATAAAAACACTTTAAAAAGTGCCAACATTTTTTCCAACATGTTAAAAGTAAATCCCGAATGGCGCAACCTTCTCTCAAATGAATCCAAATTGAATATATTATAACCACGTTTGGCTTTTATTGGAACGTTTTGACGTTACGCTTGGGCCATTTCACACAAATAAGTAAAATACATTTGCTGAAAAATGTATGAGTTTATTATGTGTAAATAGTTTAGATAGAGCATTTAATTATTAGCGTCCAACCATCAACCAGCAACTATTTGCGGCTAGTCTATTTGAGATTTGTTTAGAATAACCAATAAGCTATTAGGAAATATTTTTGTTTGGTAGTTTAGAAATAAACCTACAATATTATCTTTACTTTTGTGAAGTTGAAGCTACTTAAAAAATGTTGCATGTAAATATAAAAGAGTGCAAACATTTTGACATGTTTACGTTGTGAAGAAAACAACCTTTGTGAACTTACTCTGAAACACAACTCACGTACTGCAATCAGAATTGCCCTAACCGATCCTTTTTTAAACTCTTAATGACTGGCGCTCTTTGGCAAGATTGAACTTTGTAAAGTTCTGTACAGGAATAACAATGGTCTGGGCTATTTAGGCCTTTTGTTTTGTCTTGTTTGGCTTGACCACACGCCACACTTGTGGGCAAAGTATTTTCAGATTTTTGGGCACAAATTTATGCGCTATCAATTTAGCCTTTGAACCTGGTCTGTTTGGTCTGGATGGATGGTTGAGTTAGGCCCTTTGTGTGGCGTACGACCAAATCCTTTAAATCCCCCCTAACTTGCTGTCATTGCTAACCAGTAGGCCTCATTCATTTTGCATGAATTGGCAGCAGCGTTTGACTTTAAAATGCTTTCGACCTTTGTTAAAAGTTTTCTCTGCAAGAGCCAAAAACTTTGTGGCTAAAATCAAACTGTGGGCAGCCGTAATGAATGCGTCGAAAAATTTGTCAGCTTATGGAGGTCAGGTCTCATCGTTTTCTCATTGCTCTACTCTTCGCTATTTGCATGAACGTATATATGTTTATAAGTATGTGTCTGCCTGAATAATTAACAGCTCGCTGCGCTGCATTGAATCCCAGTTTTGAGCACATTCCATTGCTGTTTGTCAATTTACATTTGGCCAGCAGAATTCGATTTAACAGAACATTGTTGTTGTTGAGAGTTTGTCAGCGTTTGCTGACCCATTGCGTGCCATTTGCCAATTTATGGTTTTTTGAAATTTATTTGGGGTCTGCCAGTAACAAATGTCGGTCTTCTGGACTGCCGGCGATGGCAACGCATTTTCTTGATTTGGGTTGACTTAGTCAGGATTTATGCTGCAGTGGTTGCTGTCTGCCAGTTGCCACCGCTTGTAGTCTTATTAAGGCTCATTAAAACAGCTGAACAAAGAAACATCAAAGCATCTGGTTACGAATTTAACTTTTATGATGGCCGGATTTCTTAGGCAGCAGCAATCAAATGAAAATCTCACAAATTTTTCACTCCTTGTAAACTTTTTTTAATGGTGTATATCTATTAAAAAAAAGGCGCGTTTTCTTATCAACAAAAGGCAGGACTAACAATAACTGCGGCTCTTAATAAACCCATAAATTGAGTGAAAAATGGTAAATCGATTTCTTTTCTTGCGTTTATTGTTATTACAAAACTGTCAGAGCAAAGGCACCAACTAAATGAAATGATTGCAAAAAGAAAATAGTCGAGAGAGAAAATGAAAGAGAGAAAGAGAGCAAGAGACGAAACGTTGGCAAATGCAGGCAACTCCTTAAGCCAGAGCTACGTAAATCCTTTTTGATAAAGTGCTTTCAGTCTCTCGCTATTCACACAGACTCAGAAACACAAACTGGCAACTTTTGCGCGATTTGGCCAAAGTGTCGCATTATGACCATTTTCTGTGGCAACGGCTCGTTGGCTTCGCCGCTACCGACTTTTCTCTGGCTGAGTTCTTTTTAGTGGCGGATTTGGCAATAAGACGCCATTAGATTTATGCAGCTCCTGCCAAGCGTAATTATTTGCTGACATTTTAATAGTTTTCAATTTAGTGTTTTCATATTCTTTGATTTTGAAGATACGATTCAATAAATTGCAGTGCATTGCAATAAACGCTTTTATGATTTGATTTACATGGAATTGTAGCTAACAAGTACAAAAAACATACATGCACATATTCATATCAGTCCTGATTTACAGTTGTCGAACCCCTTTTTATAAATTACGCTTTTATTTGTAAAAGCTTAGAATTTCTTGTCAGCTTCATGAATATTTAAAATGCGGCACTTAGGCATAATTGTTTTGTGGGAGTTTGCTTTCTTATTTGTTTGTGGCTGTTTTTTTGTTATTTTTTTTTGTACACCGCCTTAAGGCAGCTGACATCTGTCCCACATACACACACATATACACATGTGAAATCATTTTTAATGGCCGCAGTTTAACGCCATTCCCCAACAACATCATAAATAATATAAATAATAGCAAAACTGAAATAAATAATTCGTTTTCCATGTTTTACAGCGCTTTAACAGTTGCCGAATCTTATACTGTTACTGTTGCCGTTACCAACGCAGTGACAAATTGTCGTATGAGCAACATTTTCATAGACTCAGTTGTTGCTCAGCTCTGGCCCACCGATAAACTTCTTCATTTCATATCTGCCTTACTTTTCATTATCTTTCGTTCCTTTTTACTTCCTGTTACCAATTTAAAAGCTAAGACCCAGAACGTCCTTGCCAAGGCGCTGCCACCCTAGGGCTTTTAAGCTTTACGCTCGTTTATAGACTTTGCACACTTTGCATTTACTTTACGGTTCCGCTGAGGCGGCTGATAATAACACCACGTGGCGTATGCGCAATGCCAGCCAGGTAGTACAACAAGCAAAAGCCGACAAGTAAGCACACAGAATAAAAACAGAAAAAAAGAACTTTCCTAAAGTTTTAACAGCTCGATACACACACGACAGCACAAAAGCGCCAAAATGTCGAATAACACCGTATACCAACTCCGACCGCAGTAAACTAGAGACATACTAGCTCGGCATCATTTAGGTTCTGCTGATTTGGCATCTGGGCTTTACGGAATTCCGTCCGCAACAGCTCTCGGCTGCTCTCCATTGTTTTCGTTTTGCCGATGCTTGTTTTATAACTTTTTGATTGTCTTTGCGCCAAATTTGTGCAAAATTGTTTTAGTCGTTTGCCAAATGTTTTCTACCTGCTGCTTGCCCAAATTGTATGGCTCACATTAGAGCTGCGGCAAAACGGCAGCCGGGTGCCATGTGTTATATTTACTTTAATCTGATTTCAGCCGCTCAAGTTAACTTTGACGGTAAGCTGAGTGTGTGTGTGTAGCAAAACTTCGCCCTAGGCGCTCATATTTCGGCAACAATTTATAGACAATTCCACAATACTTTGGCTGTGTGTCAAGTTTTAAAGTCGCGACTTAGCCAATTCAAGTGGCTGTCGACCAAAACAGCATAAGAAAGTTTCATTAGTAATGCCAAAAACATCTTGGCATAAGTCAAAATCACGGCAGGGTCGCTGCGACGGCGACGGGTTGTTATAAGATTGTCAAGTAAGTCGTCACATGTCGGCCGTCAGGCAAGCAGGCAAACAGTCAGCCGGAGAGGCAGAAAGACGAGCAGAAAGCTGTGGGCAAAAATAGTCACAGAATCGCAGAGTCTGCCAGCCAGTTAGTCAGTCAGCTGCAGGCTAAGTCTTCTTTTCAGCCTATTTGCCTCTTTTTCACTCTCTTTTCCCCGCTCTGCGTATGTGTATGAGTGTGTACACAACTTGAGTGTGCCCCTGGCTAGACCTGCCATTGAGGTTGCACAGAGCACACATACACACATGCTTGTCTTGTTGTTAGTGATGCCGCTGCGGCTAGTGGCATTACATTTATATGGACATGTGTGCACATTAAGCTTACCCAATGAAGGCCAAAGTTAGCCTCAAGCCACCGCTACTGTCTCCATTGTGACTGCCAGCGGTTGGCATAATATTTGCTAAAATGTAAATTTTATGAATGCATCTTACACTCTCTGTTTATGTAACCAAATTGATTTATATATTTTGTTTAAATTTCTAAATTGAAATTGAAATCAAGAGATAAACAAACAGTAATCAGCATTAAAATAATGATAAAGTCATTGTCACCCGCGTCACGTGTGACCTTTTTCTGGTGCCTCAAGTAAATAAATAGTTAGGAGCTCCTAAGCAAGCGCCAGCACAGCACAATTAGCCTCTTCTCTTCTCTGCCCAGGTAATTTTTATTTACCATCACACGCCCTCTCATATGAATAATTCAATCCGACCACTTTTATCTAAAGTAAAAAATCAATAATAATCGCATCAGTTTCTCACTGCTGCGTTTGAATTACATTTACTTGAGATGGCGATCAAACCTGCTAATGGTCTCTATCTCTGTCTGTGTAAGTGAGAGTAAGAGTGTGAATATGTGTTAGTACAAGTGAAGGTGTGTTTGTGGGTGTGTAGAACTTTCACTTCCACTAGAAAGCTGTCAGAGAAAGGAGAAGGCAGCTCTCCATAAGGTTCATTTCGTTTAACGGCTTGAAATTGATTTTACTGTGGCAACGGCACATTTTATATGATGCTGCCTCGTATCTCAGCCATTGGCGGTGTAATATTGCTTAAACGTGCTTTACGACAGTCACCGATCCTTGTTGCTTCATCGTCCTTGCTAGCTGCTTCTTGGCGCATTAATTTTTCAGCGATTACGTTGCCTCAGCAACGTGTAATAGATATGAAGGGCGAAAGGTTGTTTCAAGAGGGGGCTGTTGTATTTTACGAGCTGCTCATTGAGTTTTTGATTAACTTTCACCTCCAAATGAAGCAGTAATTAAATTTAATTTTGTGGCATACTTTTCAGCAGTCGTAATTAATGTGAACAGCCGAGTCACTTATTGGTTTGGTAATTAAATCAAATTATTCCAATGTATATGGCAATCTACGTATGTGTATATGAAACTGTAGACTGCCAAGCTGCCAATTGTAACTGCAGCAATTAGTATTTTCAATTAATTTGTCATGCAGTTTGCAATCAGAGAACGCCTCTCAAGCTAATAAATAACTAAAAGGCAATTTAAAATGTAAGGCACTAGTGGTTATACATGTTGCAATGTATAAATATTTGTAGCATGACAAAACAATTTATTAAAATTAAAAACTTGTACAAGCCATAAAATGCCAAGATGCATACCAACACGTTCCTAATACATATATAGTTTGTACAAACACATTCAAATACATATAGATTGTATGGTACAGACAGCCATGAACGTAGTAGAATGTTTATGAAGTAAATAATCGAAGCGTGCACTCTGAATTATTCATGAGGCTTATGAAAAAAAGAGCACAGAGAGGAGCCAAAAGAAGCAACATCATCAGCAACAGCAGCCAACAGGAAGCAGCTGTGAGGGCAGGTATTAAAGTAACTGACCGAATGCGTGACATTCCATTGAGCAAGGTCGGTCGCTTTTCCAAGAAAATCAACACGTCTCACCGACACTATGTTGGGGAAAGGAGCCAGTGGCTTGTATACGAATGGTGGTGTTTTGTGCGACTTGCATGCCTACGCGCCATTTGCAATTAGCCAGCTGGTTTTCTGTTTTTGTTGTATTAATTTTTTTCATATGCATATTTTACTATAAATGGGAAATTTTATAAATAAATGGCTAAGTAACTTGACGTAAAGGTTAACTTGCCCACAGGAGCTGAAAAAACGTTGTATAATTGGCATTTAATATTTAAATTATTGCTTGTAACTTAAGTTGGCTTACACATTAAGAGAAGCTGCATAAATATGCAACCCGGCTAAACAATATTTTTCCAAATGCCTTGAACTTAATGGCTTACTTATGCAGGAACTAAAAAGCTTTGCTTGGCATTTACGTTATTAGTATATTTATTATTTATTTTTCTTTGCCAAGAAACTAAGCTCTTTCTTTAACTTGGTATTAATTATTAAATAACTTTTGAAGAGTTTTGAAGTATTATTCAGCTAGAAACAGTTGCAAACAGACAAAATAATATTATTATGGCACATAATGCAAGACAGAATTCTGCCGATTTGAAAACTTTATAAATCTCTGTTTTTAATAGAGTTTGCCTGTAGCTCGCACAAGCGCAACTTTTGCAACTTTCAAACTTTGTGGCAATTAAAAATTAGTCTTTATTCCAACACGACAACACAAACGGCAATCACTCGTGCAGTTATTTATTTGTTTGTATTAATTTTTTATGGTGTTGACACTTGGGTTTAACATCAATAATCTTTTTTCTATAGAGTATTGTTTCCAAATGGTTTGTGATAAATCGGCTCATAAATATTGCCTTTTAAATAATAGGCTTTTATTAATATCAATGTTATTATGTATTTTACAAAGTCACCTGCTGTTTTAAGTCTTTTCTTAATTATTTTGTTTCAGATACAATATATAAATGTGAAATTCCCTTAACCTTTACCAGTGGCTTGCATTTGTCTTTGAAGTATAATTGTACTTTCCCATAAGCTTTTTAGTTCAACCTGCATTCATGTGAAACACAAACAGATGCTCTTCAATATTAGTAAATTATAAATTAACTTGAAATCGAAATGCAAGCATGTTGATTCACATTCGTTAGACAATAATCTGGAACTTACTTATGGGTTGAGTTGCTAGTAATCCTAGGCATAAAACGATTATCCAAAAGTTAAACATATTTCAGATAATTGTTGGTGGTTTTAAGGTTTTGGATACGTGGGTTAAAACTTTTGCACAATACACAATTATGCGTTGTCACAACTTTTTGAAAATTGAAATTTCTTTCACTTTGATTATCTTCACACAATTGAAGTTGGGGCAAGGTACTTGGATTTACTAAATCGGTGGCGTTATTTTGTATGGATTTGCTTTGGCACCATTTAAAAACACTAAACAAATTGCCTTTGGGCAGAACACAAAATGAATTTCACTAGTGATTGCCTTGATTCAAATGTAGGGCAGTTACATTTTCGTTGAGTTGCCTTAAAAACGTTGATCAAAAGCAGCCAAAAACAGATCTGTGGCGTGTTTTGCATATACTCTTTTAAAGACACTTTAATACACGCAAACGCACAGACACATAAACACACACAAACACATGTATACACAAACGTAGACGGCGTGTCTTGCTCTACACTTTCGCTTTCAGACAGCGCACTACACTACACAGCAGGTTTTGCAGTGTGGCCGCTCTGCCTTGTTGATTAGCTTTACAAGTGAAGGGCTGTAACGTTATCCTGGTCTGTATTCGCACGCGCGCACTTGTTGTGCCCGTCGCAAGCGTTTATCCTAGACTGAAATGGCCACAGCCGAGACTCGGCGAGGCTGGAAAATCGACAACAGGATGGCAACAGGATATATACACCTACACAACGCACGAGCACAATTGTGGGAGTAGCATTTCCATTTAAGTTTAGGCCACACGAAGACAAGTAACGAGAGCAAAAGCTTTCCAGCGCTGGCCCGAGTGGAAGAGAGCTTTTGCGCTCTCTCTTATCCGGCCAGTTGTTGCGCTACCGCAACAGGCTTTGTCCTAGTCCCAACTGGAACCGGCTTGCGGCGAAAACGAAAGCAACAGGCTGTTTAAATTACTACTGTGTCCTTTTTGTCAGCTTACCAATTCGCACTCTTTCTGCTCACTTGGCCACGTTTGTGCAGCCAAAGTGGACGTTTTAAATGCATTAAATGTGGTAGCCAACCCTGTTGCCACAATGTTTTGATTGCTTTTTGAGCTGCCAAAGCTCTGGCAAGCATAATATTATATACCCAGACAATCTACTTATTTAATAACAAACAATGCTCTTTACTCAAGGGTCTTCAAAAGCAGCCAAGGTCCGCATTCGCAAATGTGTACATTTCCACTTAAATATTAATTACACTATCGTAGCACAAATAAAAAAATGCTTATCCATGTTAACTTTTAAGATGTTGCTGAAGAATATTCACAGATTTGAGATTTTAAAGACCAAGAGCTATGATTTTCCTGTACAAAACAGATTAACAGGAAACATAATTCATAAGATGTGGTGTGCACTACATTTTCCCAGAATCAACTATGAAATGTGAGAAATTATTTCAGCTGTGATTCTGTGTAAATTCATATTAATTATTGCGGTTGAGCTTTGTGGCTTACCTCAGATTTTTGGTTTGCCACAAATTTTGTAATGTGAGCCATATGTGCCAGTGTGTTTATTTGTTGATGTAATAAGATAATATTTGGGTTCAATTAATAATATTTTAATCTTGATATTAAACTATAATGAACATCAACATTAGGCATTAAATATGCAATTAAATATGACTTATTCAGAGTTCATAGCTAACTGATACGTCAGAAAAGTAAAAAGTTATATAAGTAATTAATATTAAAGCTAGATTTGAAGAAATGTAGCTGATTATACAAACAATGGAAAAGTTTTGTTTAATTTGGGTAATGTGGGAGTCTCGGTGCAACCAAGTCAACTTGAAGTAAACTACTAATCAAATAGTAAGTATACAATTTAACTCATACTTTTCGCCAATTACTCATAGCCGATAATACACATGTTGACAGGCGTCTATCTTTTGGGCTTAATTTGGGGCTTGCCTTTAGTGTCTTAGGTCCCATAAGTCTCTAAGGTCCCTTCCAACGGTGTAAGCTTTTGACACGACGGCGTATCAATTAGTCATTAGGTACAACGCAAATAAACTGCCTTGAAAAGTTTTGTAAGGAATTCCGGATATAATTTGGCCACACGCCGTGATTATCCTAACGTTGTCGACAAGGTCCTGACACATTGCTTGCATTGCGCGTTTATTTTTATTAGATTTCTACTTTTTAAATTAAGAACAGGAACCGAGCGCGTGGTCATAAAGTTTTATGCCCCCACACACACAAGAACACAGAAAGCGAGAGGCAAAAACAAGAGTGAAAGAAAAAATATGCACAGGACGTGGTGTTGGTCTGTGTATATCCTGTAGATACTCATTTAATTTTCGTCGCGTCCACTTTTAATTACAAACAATCAAATCAGCTTGTTTTTGACGCTCTCCGGGCACTGCCAACAAAAGTCAGGCCACCATGTTAAACCTACAGGTAAGGGGAGAGAGAGTACGGGCATAGAAATGTGTTGTCCGGCTTCACAAATACACAAATACACACACACTCAGGCACACATACCATTGTGACATGTTGGTGCCCAAGGACTGTATGTGCATTTTGCAGTCGACAGTGGCCACAAAAGTAGACAGATATCCACAACACACACATTATCCACAGGGACGCAGCAGTTGTTTTCCTACTTCTTTTTTGCCAGCTTTTTTTTTTGTATGTATGTTTGTTTGTTTATGTTTTGGCTGGGCGGCTGTCATCATTAGTGACCCCAACAAAAGTTGACAGTGCGCTAAATGAGAATATGGTATCTTCACTCGCACCATGCCTGTTTTCAGTGTTTGCTGGCTGACACACTTATTTTGTACAAGTCAGTCAGCCAGTCAGTTTGTGCTATTAAGTCATAAAAGGCGTGGCTCGTGGCAAACCCAAGCAGCGTTAATTTGCTGAATTTACCGCCCACAACAATTTCCCATTAAATACGGACTGCCTGATACCTAACCACATTCACATCCTTGCCTGTCATGCAGCTATGCAGTCAATCGATAAACTCACCAAACCCCAACTTGACGTATGATAAATGTCAGGCACACAAACCCCAGCCAGGCACACAGGAGAGAGCATAGGGAGCAGTCACAAGTCTACAAATAACATTTTCCTGTTATTCTTCCAGTTGAATTTTGTGTGCATTCATTTAACGTGCACAACTAAATAAAGAAATCTGAAACATAAATACAAACTGATATGCTTAGATAAATATTTGTTATATTGCGTATTTGTATATGCAAATGCGAATGTAAATTCTCCTTGATAAGCGTATAATTTTCTATAGCATTGTTCGCATCAATTTTCCATTTTAACAAATACTTTTCAGCATATCAGCATTTTTCTATTAAAATTGTGGCTGTAGCTGGTTATCTGTTATCTGGCCACAAAAACAATTATATTTTAATTCAAGATTGATTGCCAATGTTATCCTTGTGACAAATTTATTAAAAACTACTAAAGTTTTACGGGAACAGATTTGTGTTCCTATTACGCAATTGCCTTTAGCTAATTGGCATGCTTTTAGCAAGACATTTAACAAGGTCTTACGCAGCTCAATCTTATTGTATTGTATAATTCAAATAAAAACAAGTAAGAAGCAGTCCTCTGGCAACTGGAAATTTCCCACTAGCGCAAAAGAAACACGCAGGTCATTGACTGTGGAGCTACGGAGCCTTGAGCTTTGTATATTTCTGTATTTATACAGTGTGCAGCCACAAAGTGCTCGCTCTCGATGGGCGCTGAGCTTGGGTTGGGCGTCAAAGCATGTCCTTGGTAAAATGCAAGTTAAGCCTACATAAAACAAAAGCTCGGCCGACAGCGTTGCCTTGTTTAGTCAACTGAGCCAACACCAAAAACGATCCAAAACAGTAACATCAACAACAAGAACAACAGCAGCGAACAGGGCTCATTTACACGGGAAATAGCCTAAGTGCAAAAACCATTTAAATGCAAATTAAGCAGCAAGTGAAAACATGTGAACAAAGCTGCCCATATAGCAACACAGCCACACCCACACACATTCGCATTGAATGCATGTGGTTGCCTCGAATTTGGGGGCAGTACAACGCTTTGGCATCGACTGTGTGCCTGTGGCTTTCGCTTTGGTTTTGAACCTGGCGCTGGTGCTGGTGCTGGAGCTGAGGTTGCCTACTCTAAATGCAAAATAGTTTAGCGTCGTCCGCGCCATAACAAAATGCCTGCTGTTGTTTTTGGGGCTGGCCGTGTGTGCTGTTGCTGCTGCTGCTCGTGTTCCTATTTGAATAAATTCATATGCATAAATGGCCATAGTTTACAGTGATTATTCCATGGGGGCATAGTAGTCAACTGCAACTGCAAGTGACACACACACACGCACATGTTACTAATTGAGTCAACGATTAAGATTTAAAGATTGCTTACCTCTGGCAAGTAGCTTGTTGAAACGCTTACATCCTGCCGCCCTTTCGCCTCCCTCTCCAACTCGCCAACCAGTCAATGAGCCATTGAAGCAATTTCCATTGGCATTTTTTGCCATTGCATGGACATCGTTGGCTTAATGAAGCAACGTGCCAGCGTTGCAGGTGTTGGCTTACCCGGCTTTGCCATTCAAGCTGTCTACCCTGGCAATGTGTCACTCAGTCAGTTCAGGCATTCAGTTGCTCAGTTGTTCAGTTGGTCAGTCGAGGCGCAAACGTGTGTGCACCCGGGCGCACTCACCAGTTGAATGAGCCCAGGAAGAGCGCCAACGGGCCAACGGCCCCTGACCAGGCAAAAGGCCTTTAGGCAAGAACAATAATAACAATAGCAAGAGGAAAAGGAACAGGAGGACATGTGGCTGCCTAGCTGAGCAGATTGCATTCGAATGTTCTAGTTCGCTATGCGATAGCCTTTGATTACGTTACACCAGTCCTTGAATCTATGTATATGTATGTATTCACGTTTGTGTGTTCGTTTGTTTGTGTGTGTTTTATAGACAGACTGTTTACTTTATTTATGCGCACAAAACAAACTACAGAGGACGCACTGCAATCGACTCAGCCGGATCCATCCAGACACGACTAACCGCTGCAATTCTCAATTATTTCTACACTATGTGAAGAGGAGAGGGAAGGAGTAACAAACAATTCTGTTGTTTCAACAGTTCGCTTTAAAGTTAATTTCTATTCAGTTTCGTATTCAATTTTGGCTGCAATAATATTATCGTTTTATTTATTGAAATCCTTGAAGCCTCAATTAAATAAGAAAGCCTGTTTTGATCTCATTTTTAAATTTCTTTTGCCTTACTTCTGGCTAATCGACATTAATCGACATTGGTCAAAATTTAATATAAATTTTTTTTTAAATATGCATATCTTAAAAAAAATATTGATACACTTTAAGCATTTCAACTAAAAGTATATTAAACATACAGTTAGTTTGTTAATAGCATTTAATTATGAAATCAGAGTAGCAAAAGTTAAAACCTAAAATTGTGTCATCAGTGCCAGTAGTGGCAGGGATGTCACATGACATTAGGAAGTTTTGTTGTGCGCATTTTGCTGTCGCAGGACCACAGGCACATCATGATTGTGCTCACAGTTCATTTGATATTAATATGGACACTCGTTTGGGCTGCTGCTCTAGATGTTGTTGTTGTCATTGCTCTTGTTGTTGTTGTTTTTTCGTGGTGCTTGTGCTGTGGGTGCTGCTTTTACCGCTACATATGTTTTCATTTGTTTGACGCTGACGATGACAACCCTCATCAAAAGTTGGTCCAATGACCGCTCGATTGTTCGGGCGACTGGTCAACGGCTGTTGACAGGCCACTTTGACATCGTGTGGGTGCACGTACATGTGTATTTGTGTGTGTGTGTGTGACTTTGTCTATGGCAGATGGACAGTGATATATATAATTAAAAGTACGTTCGGAACCAGCCATCGGCAAAGGCTAGGCAAACTTTTAATGGCGCACACGCACAATTTAACTTAATGGCAAGCAGGGACAAAAGATTGCAACGATTTTCGACATAACAGCAAACAAATCGCTTTTAGGTAATTCATTAATCAGCAACCCACCATGCCCATGACAAACACAATTTGCACCAATTTCAAATGGAAGGACTCGCTCCGAAATTGTCCCTCAATTGAAACAAAAAAGTCGGAAAAGAAAAGAAAATCCAAATAAAATATTGTGTAAAAAAGGTGCAAAAGTCAATGAAAGACAAATGCGCGCAAGAGGAAGAGAGAAAACTATATATAAAGAAAAGAAGTATGACGAGAGAAGAAGAGTATGACGAATGCAAGAAACAGAGGAGTGCAAAAAGCACACATCACATTCAGCAATACACACAAATATCATTTGTAGTAATTGAAATGCTGTCGTTCAAAGCAAGAACAAACAGAGAGAGACAGAGAGAGAGAGAGAAAGTTGGAGATGAAGTGCGAAAAATAACTATAGAAATTGCCTTTGGGGTACGGCTGTGAAAGTACTCGAATATGGCGCTGACGGGCTAAAATCGGTCTTGGTGCGCCAGAATGATTTCTGACTATACAAACTGAATTCCGCTATGGCTGCTAGGCGAACAGCATCAGCAATAGCAACAGCTACTGCAGCAACAACATATGCGGCAACAGCGTTAAAGCTCCATTCACAGACGACATGTCGAGCATATGCTGAATACGTGTTTAACACGGCCAAACGACGACAACGCCATCACTTGTACTTGTACTTGTACCTTTACATGTATTGTATGCCATTTGTGCAGCCAGCGGCAATGCCAAAATCGGCAGCAAACAACTCCTTCCCCACACTCTCTCTGCAAATGGCGGAGAGGCGCTCATATGTAAGCAACGTGTGCATTCGTGCAAGTTTTGGAATTTGAGCCGAAGGGGTTTTAGGTAAGACTACGTCTTTACCCCCTGGGCTTAGGTGGGCGTTTTGAATGACGTTAATGCGGCTTAGTTGGCTTCTGTTGCACGCATCGCACACACGTGTAACTCTGCCCCTTTCCCTCTCCCTGAAATCCACCTACAACACCAATCAATGCAAATAGACAGCGCCAGGCGTTCAAATGTGTAGCATCTACAGGTTTTTTATTGCACTCATATTTAAACTCTTGCTACATGTATATATTTGCATAGACTTGCATGCATGTGTTGGCTTATGAAAGGTTTTACCACCGCAGGCAATAAAATACACATACACTAGCATGCGAGTGTTGCGTGGGCAACACCTCGTATACGCAACTTTAGCTAATTGCTGAATTTATGCGATTGCCATTCCATGAATGCCACCATTTATGACAGCTGCCGGCATGCGGTTTTAAAGATAAATGTTTTTTTTTATAGTCACGTGATCAAGTGGCATGCAATCAAGAGTGCAGCTAGTTTTTCATGTGATGTACTATCGCAAATATTTTCAAAAAATAATCAACAAACAAAAAACGTGTTTGTTAAACAAATACAACAACAAAAGAATGCTTGTGAATTAAATGGAGTAGTTTTTTCCTGAACAAACTCAAATAAAACAGTACAAAATGGCAAATATTCAAGCAAATGAGCAATTTGACTGATAAAAAAGCGCTTAAGTTGGTGCATTTATAGAACGGACTTACTATTTAAGTTAATGTGGGGATTTCTAGTGTTAAGCTTTCAATGCATTACCAATTAAAATATTGTTATCTATTTAAAATGCATTGACAAACCCATTTTCACTTAACCGCTTTTAAAATTCTAAGCAATTGCTGCAGCTGTTCAGTTCTTATTGCTGTTGTGCTCGCTGCAATTGCAATTTTAAATGTTTAACCCAAAATTGCGAACGCTCGAGTTGCCTCTGGCAATTGACCAGCATATTCTTTTGGCTATGGCTTTGGTTTCATGCAATTCGATTTCATTTGCTTTGTCCTTCGCTCGTGTGTGACATTTGTGTGTGCGTAACAGCAACAATGGCTGTGCCACCGCAATGTATAACGTGCACAGGCACACACCTACATCTACACACATACACCCACAACAATACACATGTGTTCAATGCCAACGTAACGCAACTGTGGTATTTTGCCTTTATTTAATGGTAATTAAATAACTAAAATATAATTCAAGTGAAATCAAAAACTTCCGCTCGGCTTACAAACGAACAGTAAAGTCAAAAACATATTAAAACAATTGACGATTAGATGATGCTCTTTTCTCAATATCATACCTAATATTGTACTTAAAGTGGAAAAGTAATTCCATAGTTTAAACTTCTATGCGCTTAATTGGCATTCAAAGGCTTGCTCTCAAATTTTTTTAATTTCAATCTTATAGTGCCCTACTCAATCATACTAAACTATCAAAAATAAAAATAGTGTACGAAAATAATTAAACCTTATCAGTGCTAATTAAAACATGTTTTGTAGCTATTTATTAGGTTTTATATTATGTCCGTTTGTAATTACAAAAGGTGTACTGCAACTTATGTCGAGCATATAATTACATTAACAATATTCACAGGAAAAATCACTTCACAAACACTGGTTTTTAAGAGAAAGACTGTAAGTAAATGAATGTGTCATGCAAATTAAAAAGAAAACAAACAAATACTCACAAATGACATTAAACTTCGAGGAAAATTTTTTTTTTGGCCTGATTGACATTTAATTTGTTGCTTGCAAATTGTTTGTCGTAATATAAAAGCATTTTCGTGTGACATTCAATTGTCTGTGCCACGTTTCAGTCGCTTGCTGATCTAATCACTACACGACCATGGTCGGCGCTTTAAAATATGCTATAGTTAATGCTTATACTAACCGAAATGCAATTTGCAAAGTTCTTGCCCGTTCACAGCTGCAGCAGTTTGAATAAGTGTGACTGCGAGTTAAAATGCTTGAATGCATTGAATGCATTCAAACACTTTTGCTACTCGGTCAAATTTCAATAACGCAGCTTAACTTGCCGGCCAGCTGTAATAGGGATATCTTTCAATGGACCAACGAATTGATGGTACGGCTGTCTACACCTACAGCTACGGTCAGATAGACAATTGATGCCGTGCATGGATGGGTTGGCATCCATGTTAAACGCTGGCAACTTGGCAAACGTGACTCTTCGCTTGGCCATGCACTTCGAGGTCGCACTATGGCAGTCAATGCTTTTTGTTATGTCTGTGTGTGTGTGTGTGTGTGGGCGGGCTGGAGTGTGTGTGTGCGTGTCGATAAGTGCACACATTCAATTGGATATTCAAATTATTTGAAATCGCATTTGTCTGAGCGTGCAGGTGAAGTCAGCACGTGCACTTTCTGCACCTAAAGCCAATGATTTGCATGAGTTATTTGGCGCTTAAGTAAATTTAATAAAATCTATATATACTCGATGTTTTCCATATGGATAGATATGTACATATGCATGTGAATCGACTCGACTCGACTTGAATTGACTTGACTCGCCTCGCTACTGTCACAGACAGAATAAGCATTTAGGTTTTCAATTAAATTTATGGCTGGCAAATGCCATGAACACTCCCCCAACCACAACACCATCGCAGCGTTGCACCACCGCACCGCACCGTATCGCACTCTTTAATACCAAACAACTGGCAACTGGTAACTGGTAGCTGGCAACTGGTAACGGCAAAATTCATTTCGGCGTAAAGGACGAAAATCGATTAGATTCAAATCTTTTAATAAGTTTCATTTCCGTTTTGTGCTGGCTTTCGTTCATGCGCTGTCTATGCCTGAGTTAGGCAACAAGCCGACCCTTTCATTGTAACTCCAACCCCCCAAATGCCCCTGACCTGCTCTGGCAACCACACCTATTTGCTTTGCGGCTTTAAGTTTTTGGTAGAGTTTATTGGCTGTATTTGTTCGCGATATGGAGAATGCGGTTAAATTTGTAGCCATAAATGCTGAGAGCTCTTCTCCATTGTCGACATTCAAGTGGTTGCAAAGCAAATTAGGTCAACATAATAATGTGCCTACAGTCCACACACCACACACCCACACTAAATAACCGCCTACGCTTGACGATTGACTGAGGGGTACAAACTGGGAATCGATTCGCCTTACTGCAAATGCGATAATAATTATGTTGGCATAATGGTAATGATTGTACGGGTTTGTGTGTGTGTGCGTATGTGTTTATGTGGTCGCCAAGTAGGCAGCAGCAACAAATAATCAACACAAACAATGCGAGTTTCTCAGCAGGCAAGTCACTCATATTTAATAAGCACATCAGACACTAAAAGCCACATGCGGCGATTTTGAATTGATGCGTTGCACATGACTTATAATTGCCCGCAAGGTAAGGCATGTGATCAGTCAATCAAGGTACAAATATGCGCTCATCCCTAAGAGTGTCAGCTAGTCAAGTGCTTGAGTGCTGCTGACGGACCACAATTAGCTTGACAGCTTCGAAGGAGAAATCACCTTTCAAAATCAATTTGCGCTTCAAAAACAAAAGGGATAATGATACCCACTGAATTGTGTTTTACAAAACCCTGCTAGGCCATTAGAGCAAATGCACACAAACACACACACACACAGACGCATAAGCTCTGTGTACTGTTTGCTTGTCCCAGAAAACATCGATTTCTTGGCGCTGCTCTCAACGGCTTCTGTGTTGTCTTTTTGGTCTTCTTTCGGCCATTTGACCCTTCATGAAAGAAGTTGGCTTACTTGGCTGTGAGATGACAAAAGCCCACACAGACACACACTCACACATACATACATACGCACACACGTTTGTCCGAATAGACACACCTTTGTAGAAATTTAAGTTAACTTGACTTTCAAATCATTCACACTGTACTGTGAGATATTTTGCTTTTAACAAGTTATTTGGATATGTTCAAAGTTTTTTATTTGCTTTTATGGTTACACCAAAATCTATACCAAACTATGTGTTTTGTTGCCAGTTTTGGAGTAAAAATGTTATTCAATGTGTTGCTATTAATAATAAATGATGAAGATATAAATCAGGGCCAGATTTCAGCCCTATTTTGTTTTCATTGTTGTATATACTACACTTCGCACTTTTCGTTAGCTGATGTAAAAGCTTTTGCCACATTAACGACAACGAAAGCAGTGACAGTTGGTAAAGGAGTTAGGGCTATTAAATGTGTGTTCCAACATACGGCTTTGGCTTTAGTTTGGCCTCGCTTTAATCTTGCTGCTCAAATACATAGTATTTAATATGTACATATGTACATACGTTCCAGTAATATATTAATATTGTTAATTGTATTGTGAAAGTTAAATAACAATAAAAAATAATCGATATGACTGGCAGTCGACGTCAATCTAACCTCAATCCTAGAAAATTAAATTTAGAGCACAAGTCCCCAGTCCGAGTATCCCAAAACAATAACAATTATTCACAACGGATTAGAGCTGTTGCCAACACGTCGGCACTTGGCCAACATTTTTGTTGCTGCGGTGGCAAATTACAATTCCCCCTGGCCAATTGCTGTTGTAGCTGTTTCTGTTATTGTTGTTGGCCCAAACCGCAGCGCAAACTGTTTGTTTAATTAAATTGCAAAAAGGCGAGCAGAACTTACCAAGCTCGGTTCTCGATGCGGTGAGTTATGGTGTAATTCATGAACGAATCGAACCCCCATCTCCGCTCTACTGCAAATGCCTGCTCATTTGTATTAATTGTACTTTAATCCGATAAAAAAAATATAGGCAATATAAGTGAAAATCGCTCCTCTAACATGCTCCTGTATCTCAAGCCAAACGGTTGCCATTTTGTCGGCACTTCGTTTTATATCCGAAGCGTTTTATTTTTATTTGTGCGCCTTTTGCCAACGTTTTATTTTCATTATTTACTTTTATTTGGCTTCTCTTTTAAATTACGCCACAACACACATGTGTATGTGTGTGTGTACGTGCTGGCTGCCAATCTCGTCCATCCGCAGTTACGAGCCCCTCTAGACACCTATTGCTACGCAGGGCAACAATTGAAATTGAATCCGATTCAACTGCCAGTCTGCTAGGTTGTAATATCCTGTATGCTTTCACTTTGCACCTTTAATATGAAACGTATACTTGAAGTTGCCTTCGTTTATATTCTGCTGCTCTAATTAGCCTTACATGACTCTGCAAATATTATGTACTCTATCAAGTTGCCCTTAGTCCATTTACAATGACATATTCTCATTGTGTTTAAGGCTTAATATAAAGAAAACATTTAAAAGGTTATTATATTATTATCTTATCAAAGTAATGTTGACAGCTGACAGCACTCATTTCTGTGGAAAACAATAGGAAACTAATTTATACAACTGTACCGTACTTGCTTGTTAAGCTGTAAACACTGTTGGCTATTTCAAAAGTTTTCTCCTCTTTTTTTATTATAGTAAATAAATAATATAAAGCTTTGTGTCCAGCTTCAAAGCAAGCACAGCAAAAAGCACTGCGAAATGTTAATCAAATTTAAAGTTTTTGCTATTATTTTATGTGTCCTGCACAGTTCATGGCAGTGGAAGTGCCAGTTGACTTAAGGCCAATACGCTCTCTAGCTTGTGTCCTCGGGCAGATGATACTAACTCAAAGAAACTAGCGGGAATGTCTTAAAGAAAATTGTAAAATCCCCCAACTGAGAATTTTTAAGGAGTTTCTTTTTTTCAAACGTATTTGCTAAAGTTTTTTATCCACAAATAAGCTTAACAGAAACACCTACAGCTGGAAATGTATAATCTGTAGCAGTGTGTAAAATAAGTAGCTTTTTCAAACACTTGCAACTTCAAAGCGAAATTAAAACCAATCTGCTGTCCCAGAAGTGCGCAACATTTGAACGCGGAAGCAATTTGGAACAAGAATATTATTTTAATAAAATATAACCGGAGCAACTACAACTACAACTATGCTAACTGACTAAGATAACCTACATATACATATATTTACTACAAGGAAATCTGCTACGCCGCAGGCAAATACATGGGACCGGATACCGTTTGAGCCGGAGCTTGTTCCGCCTGCTCTCTCGCAGCTGGCGCTGAACTGAAGTCCAGTACTGGTGCAACGCCCTCATCGGAGCTATGTGAGCTGCCACCCAACGCATTGAATTGTTGCTGGATGAGTTGTTGGGCACGCACAGCATCCTCTGATGTACGATACTTAACAAAGTGCACCTCAGGCTTGTGGGCGTTGGTCTGCTTCTCGGATTGCAGCCGCTGCGCTAGCTCACCAATATCCGCCTGTTTGGTCAGCACATAGATAGCCGTACGTTGCTCACTGGACTGCTTTGCCAACTGCAGGGCGGCATTTGTGAGACCCTGTTGCTCTGGTGATTTAATGAAGAGCACTCGAAGATTGCGCTTTAGCATATTGGCAATATGCTCGGTGGCCTCGCGATCAGCAAAGTCCTCCTCAGGCGCTGAATACGTGTAGAACTCCTTATCGAATTCATCGACCACGGATTGCTGTTGCTGTTGGGGTTGCTGTTGTCGCTGATGTTGCTGTGGTTGCTGTTGTTGCTGTTGTTGCTGTTTGTGCTGTTGTACATTAGCCGTTGAGCTAAAGCCCGTGGCCTCCGTATCGATAAGTCCAGCAAATCGCCTGTCGTCAACAGCTGCTCGATTGTAATGGTAGCCCAATTTAGCTGCGCTCGCAGCAGCCACAAAGCAAAGTAGCTACAAAAAAAAAATAAAAGTATGCTTTACGCCCATGACCTTCACATTTATAGATTCCAATTTCGTCAAATACTTACCAGAAATCCACGCATCGTGAGCTTATGTTTTGTTAATGTTGTCTTTTACAAGCTACGAAAAGTTGCAAACTGGCGTCCAAAGTTAAGGGCTTGCTGATTTTTATACGCTGCGTTTGGATGTGAAAATTCCAAAATTGTAACTTAAATGATAAATGATGCGCACGCTTGCAATAGCCCAATGTGATTTGGCTAGAGTTACAGCTTACGTTTTGGTTTTGGGGGTATCGGATTCAGTTTCCCTTTTGATTTCGTGCTCGATTTCAGCTGTTGCAATCCCGCCACAAGCAAACAACTATAACAACAAGCAACAAGCTGTAAACAGCAACCGACAGCCAACAACAGTTAATCAAAGATAAATGAGCATTTAAGCGCTAACACTCCGCCTTGGGGCTGCACCCAATGGGGCGTTGGTTGCTCTCTGTTACATAAACACCAAGCGCGGCTAAACTACAAAGCGTCTGTGTGCCACCAAAAACTATGCGGAAATATGCATAATTAATTAATTAGTCAACAGGCAGCATCAACAGCGGCAGCGCAGCAGCAGCAGCAGTGTTGGTAAAATAATATTGATTTTGGGATTTTGATTATGATTTTGCATTTCATGTCAGTCGGTGTTTGTGTCTGTGTGTGTGTGTGCATATGCTTGTCTGAATCTATCAACAACACTTGTAACTACCTTAACTTGGCCAAATTAAATATTTAAACTAAAGTGCAAAGCCACACACAATGTACTCTGGCTCTGGCTATAGAAGGTCAAAAGCAAAGAGACAAACTAACTAAGAGGCTAAGAGCAACAAATTGGCACATTGTCTGGTCAACAAATGCGCTTAAATTAGGCATAAGTGACACCCTAGAGACTACTGCATAAATAATATTTAACAACAAACATAAGCACGCACACATACACTCAAACTCAACATGAGCAACTATTGTCTTTGGCTACCATAGCATAGGTTCTAGGCTTGTTAGGTAATTGTCTTGATAGCTGCACATAAATCTGATTACGTGTACATGTCCGTGTGTTTGTGCAAGTGTGTGAACAGTGGCTAGCATATAGGATGCGCTCTAATTGATAATGGCAAAGTCTGTGCGTAGCCAAATGACCATTTAGCTGTCAATTGAAATTCATCATAAATGAGCCTAAGGCAAAGCATGTTGCTTTTCTCTACCATTCTATGTGGCTCTCGCTCTAGGTTTATCGGCACAAATAAGCAAACAATTTTATCATTGTGTGTTTGCAGTAAACAGTAGGACCAGCGCGAACAGGCTCCACTTAGACTAAATTTGACCAGGTCTGCTTAACAATGCCCATTTATGCACGTAACGAGGCGGTAGCTATCAGCAGTAGAGCTGTAGGCGATGAAGCTGGCAACTGTTCATTTGAGGGGCATTGGGCTGCCACTGGGGCGGCATTTAGTTTGATAAATGTGTACAATTTGTTAAATTATAATAAAAACTCTGTTTAGAGCCTGCAGGCTCAAAAACACTTAAATTAACCACTCTTACCGACGAACAACAAATGAAAATAGGAAAAAATTGAAATTCATTCGAGCATTGGCGACTTAGATACAAAAGTTAGATAGCCGGGAAAGTTTTGTGGGAAGTTACTGGGGCAGTGGCTGTCATGCCATTAATATGGTCACCCGCCAAAAGCTGCGTGTCCAAAGTTAAACACAATGGCCTAGGGTCATGTTGCCAGGTGCTTGTTTTTCTTGTTATTGTCCAGGTGTCTCTATTTCCCATCCTCTTTCCCTCGCTCTCTCTCTCTCTTTCACCATCGCTTTTCTTTTCTCCTCCCACAATTTTTTTTATATTTAGACCTAAAGCAAACACAACTAAGCCCAAACAATAACAAATAGGCAACAACAGTCAAAAGTTGGCATACAAAAACAGGCGAAACGATAAAGTAAATTATAAGATTTTGTTCACAGTTCGTTCAGATTCTTTGGCCTATTGCGAATTTTGTGGCCATCGATACGACCTCAAAAATGACTGTGGACTGGGTAATTGATATCAGCTTGTGCTAGCAGTTAATTAACATTTTTCAAAGCCAGCACGTGCCGTATATAAATATTATATTTTGTCTATAAATCATGACATCAACAGCAACAAAATTTACATGCATCTATCTATCTATCTGTCTATACAAACAGCTAGTAATGGCAATTACTAGGTCAAACTATGCTAGCTATTAGGGGTATTAGGCATAAACGCTCTGTGAGTCAAAGGTCAGTAGACAAATGCAATTGCGCCATAATTACTAGCGCACATTAGCAAATGGCCCAAAAACAGTGGCAAATGGCGAAAACAATCGTAATTGAATACAGTGGCATACACAATTGTTTGCGGCCTCTTATCTCGGCTCAATTAAACTGCAATTATCAACAAAATGAAGCACAACCACCAATGAACCTCTATTGACATTAGTGTGTCTGGCTGTCGCAGGTTAAAGTGTGATAGCCAAATTTTGTCCCAATGGCGAAAACAGACCAACAACGAAACATTATTATTAATGAACTGCTCGAGACGCGACTGCGGCTACGGCTGCGACAGCGACTGCGACTGCGACACACGCGACCCCGGGCAGTTCATTAAAGTGTCAAATACTCGGTCTCCATTTCCCCCTCATCCAACCGTCCAACCACTCTACAAAAAAATAACACAAATTTATTTAAAAGCAACAGCAAACAACGAACAGCAGCGCATAACAAACATGACAACAAACCTGTTGCTTTGGCAGCCATTTGCCAACTGCTAGCTGGCTGGCTGCTGACCTGGACCAAGTTAGCTGTCATTATTAACGTGTCATAAATCAAAATCTTGTTACTTGTTGCCAACTTATTTGCATGTTTGCCGACGACAACTAACTGAAAGTCAAATAATTCTATTTCAAGTTCTTTCAACCAAAATTTTTGCTATTAAAGTTAACCAACATAATAATTGCGCCTACACAGTGGGCGGTCAGTGCCTTCAATATGATTGATGATGTCTGCCAAAGCCGAAATTACTAAACAATAAGTAAGACTTAGAACTAACACTTTATCAACAACTTTAATATGTTTAAGCTGAGGGAATGTTGTTGTTTAATATTATGTTAGCGCCAAATGATATGCAAAATTTGACAGGCCAAGTAAATGAGTGTTAAAATCGTTTCATTTTGTTTTCTTATTTGGCATTTTAAACATAGAGCCTAAAATTATTCTAGCCTTAGGCTGCATTGGTAGGCCAACGTCATCGTCATCGCCATCGCCACCGCATTCTTCAAGACATTTAGACGTGGGCCTAATGCCCAAACTGAAACTCATACCAAAGTCCAGGCTCCCAAAACGCTGCAGCCTGTCTGTCTTGAACGTTAAAAACAATTAGTTTGACAATTTATCATATGCCCGCAAGCAAATGATTTATGAACGCACAGGCTGTTATACTTACAAAAAAAAATGAAGAAAAAACCATAACAGCAGCAACAACATACCAACTCACCCATTCTTGTGGGCCAACGCGAACATTTTGCGTAGGCCACATTTTTATTTGTTTTTGCGGGTGCGTCCGATGTTTGCTCATTTCCTTCCTTCCTTGGCGCCTTTTACGTTGCGCAATTTATAGTTAATAAACATTTCCGGCAGGCAAAACAAAAACGCGCCTCTCTTGATACACGCCTCAAACAAAAGCATACATGTATAACTTTAATTTGCCATTTCCAGTTAAAGAGTAATGTTTTCGAAGTGTCAAATGCAAAGGATTGTAATAAGAATATGTGTGACATACGCCAAATAAAAAAAAAGGGTAAAAATAATATTTTTGTTAGATTTATACTTAGCTAGCAAGTTTAATTCACACACCTGCATACTTCAATTTAATTGTCATTGTGTTTTCCCAGTCATGTATGCATTCTTCGAGAATTGTGTTTGGCAGTTTATTTTATGCCTGTTTTGTTACATTAATTGACTTTAATTAATTATATTATGGACTGCATACCCTGAAGCAGGATAAAATGGTTCTGCATATCTAATTGAGTTTGGCCATATTGGGCTGTTTGCCCTCTCATACTTGAACGAACAAAGAGAAACTCAATGTGTGGTAAAAGTTAAAGCTATTGTTAATGTAATTGTAGTGTTAGAAAGTGTCGATTGTGCCTTATGCAGAGCTGACATGTGGATTGTAAAGCTTTTGTCGCGTGGAATCTAAAGCTTTTGTATAGATTATATGCATCGGTGTGAGACTAAGCTTATACTGAAAGCTTTTTCGAAAGCTCACAAGTTTCAGTTCCGCTTTGCTGAAGCCTCCATTTGTTCTAAATTCAAACTTCCGGTAATGCCGTTTTCCAACTTTTATTTACAAAACTAAATTGATTTTATATTTCAGGTCCATTATGGGAGAATCGAAATTGGCAAATAATTATATTCTAATAAGTAACAAAAATGCTTTCAACTGTGGCAAACTAAAGGTAATGCAAAAAAAATATCTTTGTTCAAAGTATACTAGACATTATTTAATTTGCAAATTTTGTGTATTTGTGTAATTTGTATCTACAACATCAAAGATAACTTTACATCGATATAAGTTATTTACGTTGATGTTATATAAATATACATTTTAATATATGTATGTATATAAATATGTACTATATTTAGCCACTGCTTTTGTATGTATTTGTATATTTATGTATATGACTCGGCTTATGTTTGATCAGCGTTAACTACGCTCTTTGGTTAATAGTTACACATGTAATTTATTGCATATATATTTAAATATGCATTTATGTATTTATTTATATATATGTATGTATATATCATTCATTTGCACTTTTACCCATGAACTTTAACAATGTCCTTCAACGTATTCAGTTTTTGTATACTAAACAAATCAATCTCTGTTATTCTGCGCTTGTACTTTCTATTATATTCGTAATCTTTACGCATCATCTTCCATCTATAACACACTCCGTTTATTTGTTTATAAAGTTAATAATATAAACCATATGTATGCTTGCTATTATTATTTGTTTGGCCCCCGAAAGAAACTGAAAACTGCGTATGTAAATGCAATTTACATGCACGAACACGAAAAAACACAAACATATAACTCTAAATAATAAATAGAACACACTTATAAAGAGACAGAGAGACGTATTTTGGAAGCGGTGTGCAACTTGGACTTTATCCACGTGTCTTTATGTTCAACATTTTATGTTTATATTGTATAGTAGAGAAATAAAAATAGCTTTTAAAATATTTAAGCTAGATAATTGTTTAGAGTCTAAGAGCATAGGACACAGTTACATATAAGTTATATATGCATGTATATATGTGTATTTATAATAAGATATAGTACATTTACAAGACATTTTAATTGTATAAGAAGATAAATTTTTGTGTACTCAATGATTCCCTCGCTCTGTCGCTCAAAATACTACAGTAATACACGTATGCTATACCTGTTTCGAATGATTCTTGCTGCTTATCTTTGATAGTTGCTACGGTTTGTTTTTTATTTTTATATATGTATGTTTTTGTTTTATTTCTTTGCTACTTTTCAACTACATTTGTTTATTCGAAATTTGTGGTTTTGTGAAAATAATTTGCAGTCGATTTAAAAGTAATGTGCGCTTGAAAAACTCCACAAATTCGTATATATCGGAAACTCAAGGAAGATATTTTTCGTATTCTGGTCTGGTATGATAACTCATCAAACTAATTAACTAAGGAACAATTTTGAATGCAATTGAAAACCATGTAAACTTTGAGCTCCATCAATTTTCAATTGATAAAGAAAAACGTTGAAAATTGTAGACATTGAATAAGGAACTCAATCAATCCCATTTAAAACAAAACACAGCCAGCACATTTCTTGCACTTCATACTACTAAACTCAATAAGAAAAGCGAAGATGATGACTAATGGACGACGTCGCTCACGGACACATCTTACTTCATCTTCTTATCCTCGTGCGCTTTCTTAACGATGGCCAGCTTTGAGTGGGGCGAAGATGGGGACAGTGTGCGATAAGGTGCCTCCTTGGTGCCATGCAGAACCAGTGACCATTCCACCAAATGTCCAAGTCGTGTCTGTGCCGAGTTAAAGCGTGCCTGTCAAACAGAGATATTAAAACGATTAAAATCACAGCTGGTAGAGTGATATAAATGAGGGCATACCTCCAATTTCCATGTGCCCTGTGGATACTCTCCCCAGGAGTGTGTGGTCATGAATGGCCATTTGGTGAAGCCATCGCGATGATCATCATCGTTGGCGCGTCTCGACAGAATCATGGATCTAGCAAACAAGGCATGAGAAACGATGAGATATAATTTTAATTCCAAGTTACTTCAATCCACTTACTTTGTGCCCATTGGAGAGGTGAGGAAGAGTTCTAGGTCGCCACGTCTTGAAGCATTTGCTGTGATGACCGCCTGTACGTGCTCCAAATAATTGACTTCCGTGTCGCTGCCCTTGCAAGCATCCGTGTTGATTTCCCAGAACAACGAGCGACCCGTTATAATTGGCCTACAAGGACCAAAAGCAGCAAGAGAGTTTAGAAATAAATGCAAACTACATTAAGCCATTTGGGGCACTTACTGAGCCTTGTTAATCTCGCCAGCCTCACAGTGATAGCGTGCTGGCACCGAGTGCCATTGTTTGGCCAGGGTCACCATGGCACCCGCATCTAGCACACCGAACCCAAAGAGGTGATTGAACTCTAGCCCAACACCGTTCATTGTCCAGTAGAAACGACTTTTGGCATCGAAAAGTGAATTTCGCTTCGATGTCAATACAGTTAGATGCTGAATGTCGCGCCAAGTTAGTTGAGGACTGTTGTTGTTGTTGATGTTGCCAAGAAATGCAATTAAGATTAGCATAAATATATGTACGTTAGCAAACAAAAGAGAAACTCGATCCCAAACTAAACAAAATGAGCTAACTGGAAACTTAGAAATCCATTTACATATTTACTTAGAATGAAAAGTAAAACGCAAAACCCAACTGGTTTTTTGGATGATTGTAAGTATATAAATAAACGCATAATTAGGTTAAATATGTCGCTGTCAAATGAAGGCAAGGAGCAAAATAACAATAACATCTCCACACATACTTACTTTGCCTCCAAGGCCAATGCAAAGACGCCAGCTGCTTCGGGCGCTGCGGCACTTGTGCCCGAATGCGTTGTCGTACACTTGCCATAGAGGTCGGTGGTGGCAACGCCAGTGTTGGGATCCTTGGCACCATTACTGAACGTGGATGCCAGCGTTGAGCTGCAGCTTTCATCATAGTGGGCATTCTGGCCATCGTTGATGGCACTGTTTATCGAAATGGTCCACATGGACGCGGCATAGCCATCGCAGTTGCAGTCATCCTCTTCGCCGCCATCACCGGACGCCCAGACATAGATGTTGCCCAAACCATTGCGTCCCTGTGGGTGGCCAGAAATTAACGTCGATTAAGAGTCTGTATGTTTTGTTACTGTAGCTTCAGCATAATGGAGTCTTACCTCATTGACACCCTGGACAATGGCGCGCATGGTGGCATTCCGTGGCCCATCGACTGTTTTGCCATCATCAGTTGGACCCCAGGAGGCGCTGTATATATGTATTTTATGGGGTTCATGGCCCATAGAGTTGGCTTCGATTAGGTCGGTCATATAGGGCTGATCCAGCATGCGTATGCCTGTGGAGCGTTCGATAAGTATGCATTAATCTTAATGTTAGAAATTATAAATCAATATTTATAGTCGTTTATATGTTAAACCACCCAACCACCCATCGCCCAACTGTTGCAGGTCGCTTTTTTTTGCTTTTTTTCACTTGACGCTTTATGGCAATCATAAAATAAAAACACGAAATGTGTGCGATTAGCAAATATTTCCGATTTTTCACATGATTTCTTCCACTTGTGCGATAAAAATGACAGATAAAATTCGCTTGATTTATTTTGCAATTTTAGAACACGTATTATTATGAGTATTAACCCCATGGTATATTGTGCGTATACGTGATGTAATACTTGTAGTGAAAGTTTAGAAGACGCACAATTAATACTGGCGCCGTTGTTGCTACGTTCCCTTGCTTCCGCATATCTGTATTTTGTACTTGCCCCATTGCCAAATCCACTTACCTGCGATTTTGCTGTCATAAGCAACGCCCACACCGCAAATTCCATTATCTCTAGCAGCAGCCACTTCGCCAGCGCACCGAGTTCCATGACTGTAAATAGTGAGTAACGATGGGAGTGAGAGTGAGTTAGAAAGTGAATGAGGGGGAGAAAAAAAGGGATTGGTGACCATGTCATAAATATATATAAGTCAGACTTGTGGTTGTTAGTGCTTAGCGGTAAGGGGATTTCCAGATATTATGCAATAAACGTGATAAGCACACAGCAGCGAAAACAAGCAAGAACGTTAATAAAAAATACCCTTGAATGCATAACTTTTAAAAAACAAACAAAATGCGCAGCAATAAAAGAACATAGCAAACAATTAACAAAAGCATTTCTTTTAATTTGTTTAAAAGTTGCTGGAAGCACAAGCTAATAGAAAAAAACCTTTGCAATGTTTTTAAACTTGTCTTTTATATATTTTATTCCTCCAGCTGCCTTCCTGTTACGCAATATAAATTCCAAATGCCAAACTGGCACGTGGAACAATATTATGTTTCAAAAACATCATTGCATTTTATAGTCTATAATACCCACTTTCCGTTTGTCAATGATACTTATGCGCATAAGCCCAACAAGTGCTTAGGCCCTGCCACAACTTACCTGTTAAACCAATCATCTGTGTAGCGCGGATAGGGGAATGCATCATTGCTGCTGAAGTCATAGCTGGCCTCGGCATTCTGCAAGGCACAAAAAGTATAAGAGTTAAAGATGGAATGAGAGATTAGTTAAATGGGTTTCTAAGTTCTAAGTGCGTTTTGGTGTCCTATCAGTAATAATCACCGAATAAAGCTGCTCATTAAGTTTCATTTTATGTACTTTGCTGTCGCATGTACTAAGCACTTAAATGCTGCACGCGCCAAGCGAGGGTAGTACAAAAGGATGTGCAAAATACATAAACAGGTTTAAAATTCACTAACTACTCAACTGAAAAGTGTGTTACAAAGATTTATAGTGTTCAAGCATACATTCCAACTAGTTGACAACTTAATACCATTTGTGATGTGGAGGGAAGGCAATGTTTTCACCTATTTGGTGTATCCATCATTTGAGTCACGTACTGTAGCTTTGCCTGTGCAAAGCTGACAACTGGTCTTAACTATTTTGCTCTCACAACAACTGCTGTCATTCATTTCTTATTTCTTTGGCATTTCTTCCTCAATAGCATTACCCGTTTGCTTCTATTTATAAAACCAACTGTGCAACTGCAGTGCGCTTTTGACATTGACGACTGGATTTTCACGCTGTCAGGAACACAGAAGAAGGGATTCAAAGGTATTTGAATATTTTTAACAGATTAATAGTCATAATCCCTGCATCTGAATGTTGTGTCCGTAAAAAGTTTAAACTTGGAGACCTTTAATTCTGCTAACTTGCATGTAAACCCATTTACCATAAGTTGCATTTTAATCCACATTGCAAAAAATCTGTAACATATGACATATAAATCTCATTTCAAACAGCCCACGCATATGACAAAACGTAATCAGTTTTCCATTTTAATAAAGTTGTCATATTGATTTTGCCAGTGAAAATGAAAAGAGCAAATAAGTCGTATTTATAAACCTACTCGGTGAAATTGAATAAAGCTCAAAATGCAACTGTAGCTATGCACAAATAGTATTTGCAATGTATTCATTTGACCAAAGCACTCAGCAAACATAATATCGAAAACCATCAACTATCTCACACAGATATGCACACACGTATACAAACATGTGTCTTTTTCGAGCATACGCAATTACTTACATAATTGAACTTCAAGTCCGGATGCATGTAGTCTACCCCTGTATAGTGGATAAGAAAATAAATAGTTAAAACTCGTTTTATGCCGCAGGCAAGCTACGTACCGTCATCCATAATGGCTGTGGTCACGTTCTTGCCCGTAATACCCTGCGCCCAAGCAGCCTGTACATTCAAATCCAGACGCACCTTGCCACCATTCTGCCCAGTGTTCTTCAAATACCATTGCATGGGGAAGTACGGATCCGTAGGCTCCACATCAATGCCATTGGGTTCGCCCAGCGTAGCTGCATAATGCAGGCCATGAATGGCAGGTATCGCGGGTCTCAGCCCACGCTTGACACGCTTAAAGCCCGGCTGCTGCACGGCCGTATGCACCTGTAAAGTTATAATTGGGAAATGAGTATCAATAACGCCATATTGACAGCTGTCAGCAGCACCAGCCCATTTTATAGGTCAACGTTATGCGTCTAAAATGTTAATTTCGTGCTGCTGGCTGCAGGGCGAACCAGTTGGATTCTGACAATTCGTTGTTGTTGACAGGATAACAAGCAAACAAGAAGAGAACATAAAAACAAATTTGCATAATTTGCATTTGCATAGACATTGTTTGGCTCCATGTCCTGTCTGTCTATTGGGCAGTCTGTTTTGCTGCCTGTTGCATTTTGAATAGTAATTATCGATAGTTGCCCACTGGCACGTAGAACGGATAAACGGACATGTGTCCAATTGCAAAGCAATCAATGCGGCAGCTTGAATGGCAAAGAATACAATTTGACTGACTGATTGCCGAGCTGCCAAGTTGCCGACAGGAAGTGAACTTTGGCCTTTGTCAGCTGCAACTGACAGCTGTTTCAGCGAATTTCAAGCGAAACAGGGCTGGGTCTTAAAGTTTACATTAAACATTATACTATAATACTTACCGAGGGATGACTCTTGAGGGCACGCGTGTGCGTCAGGCTGCGACGTGAACGTGCGTGCGGTAATGTCCTGTGCTTGAAATGATACTCACTTCCATCGGCGCCTCTCAACTGCAAGTAAAAAAAGCATGTTTTTATTTGGGAAAGATGAGTAGCGTGTCATTAGATGCACACACACGCATCACACTCGTTCTAATTGAGCTTAACACATTAATTTCCCTCATTCAAGTATTGCTGCGTCAGCCATAATTGAGCCATAATTGATTTTAGCTAGCAAGTTCCTTACTTCATACTCCGCCTTACTGTTCTATGTAAGTTTTGCAGCTTGTGCCCATAATTGCGTTTTAAATTGCAAGTCATGAGCATCATCTATACGAAATCATCATCAACCGCCTCACCATCAGCACCAGAAGCATCATTACGAGAATTAGCCCTCGTCCTTGGCTAAGCTTTGGTAAATTGAGAGTTTACAGCTTTCGCCGGCCCGCTCTAGTTCTACAAGTTATTTTCCATTTTCCCTCAATGTAATTCCAATTCACAACATATCAAATTACGCACCATACTCGCATGTGCCAGGCCCCCCGGACCAGTCTCCTAATCCCAGCCTGAGCCCATCTGAGACTTGGGCAGCTTCGAGAACTTTTATTTTTCTTTTAAAACCACGCCCCAATAAACCGAAATATTATAGGAAGCACAGTAATAGAAGGCAAACAGTTTATTGGTATACAATTTTGTTCACACATAACTATCAGATATCAGGCAATCAAGTAATGTTGGTTGTCAAATAAAGAGAAGAGTTTTTCTTGCTATGCCAGCTTAGAAATAAAAAAAAAGGCTATATATTTTTATATACTATTTAAATGCTGTTTATTTAAAAAGAAACTTCTAACAAAGACACATTATTATTATTTTTCACAGCAGCCACATATAAACACATTTATTTGTATGTATGTATACATAATAGTAATTCCATAAGCACACTACACACTAGCATGAATCCCGTCATTTTCAATACAGGGCAGACTTAAGGTCCTGACGCTGACCAGACTCGCTAACTGTTATTGGAAACTCGTGCACAATATGGCCAGCTGTTGTTGTATAGTTTTTGTCCGTTATCTTTATGCCCGCAGATGGTGAAAAATTACTTGATGTGAGAAGAGGATGCTTCTTAGGAATTGATAAACAGCTTAGTTGTTACAGCGGCTAACGCAAAACTATTGCGAGGGCGTATAATTAACGGCTGATAAGCACAGCTGTTCAGTTAGCTGCCTACGCATCATTTTTATTTATGCACTGCGAGCGATTAGGATGCGCGGCCTCATTTGAGGTTAGGCCAAAATTTATGTAAAACCAACATAAGCTTTTTGTGCTGTGTCTATTTTTAGGCAAAAAGTTTGAGTCACGTTGCCTGCCTGTTGCAACCTGAGCAAAGGCTGTTAGCGTTTAAGCAACATGGGTGTTATTGCAGAGTTATGGCCGCATCATATCATCCTGCCTAATATATAAATTGAAGAAGGGATTGTGGCTGCTGATGAAAGGCTTTTCCGCTGACGAAGACGACTGATCAGAGAGCCCACAAAATGCTTGATATACTTATGCATTTGAATGTGGCCCATTTCCAGAAAAATTGTACGCAATAAATTGGATAATGTGTATAGGATGCCCGTCAACGGGTCGTATGTAAAATAAAAGAAAATATTATGCATTATTTTCGTCGCAGAAACGCTGTAAATAAACGAGTTTAGAAATTCTATTTAAATCTTGTGCCAAGCATATCTCAAATTTGCAGCCATTTTATGACAAAAGCGAAAGTCAATAGCAATGAATTTAAAGCCCAAGCGAAACACTTATTATTCATGAAATTTTCGGGGCAAGCCACGTCAGCAGCAGCAGCAACAGCATTGCTTCCGTCCAAAGTCCAACAAGAGACACGCAAGCCACAGCTTGCTTCTTTAGTTTACTTATGGCAAATTAGGAGGGCATTGTACCCAAGCAAGGGCCATCAATCCATTGAGGTTTTGTCAATCGTAAGCCATTGGCACTGTGTCAATAATCTAGAGCAAAACCCAAGGGGTACTGCGCGAGGGTTGCGGCCCTATTTTGTTGTCTATTTTTATGCGCTGTTAATTTGTGCGTTAAGTATGCTGGGTAATGTAACAGCTGGCCGGCTTTAAGCTTTTAGCTTTTAGCCAAGTTGCTTGTTACCAGTTGCCAGTTGCCATTCAAATGAACTGCTGTATTGGGACTGCAAAAGATAATAAAAACATTGCGCATTCGCACATCGGACAAGCGACACAAAAAATATTAATAAGGGCAGCCAAACTAATCCCAGCAGCCGCATGAGGCCAAATTGAGCTCATATTTTTAGAAACACTGTATAATTTTTGCATTATTTCTAATAAATGAAACATATGGTTGCAAGAAAATGAGCGAACAACAAAAAACAAAATAAATTAACTTGATGCCTGAGCTTCGAGTGGATTGAGCTAAACAAAAATAGCCACACCACATACAAAGGCAGCAGCAACACTCCACTTAGTATTGTTGTTGCTGTGCCTGTGTGCGAACATGTGTTGTATTATAAATATAATATGTCACAGCGGGTGATAACGCGGACAGCAAAAGCAAAGTCAGGCTAGGCCAGCAGGCACTTCATGTGCCATGTGTCTACGAACCCACACCCACTCACAGTCCCATTCCAGCACTCGTACCCCATCTACGCTTAAAGCAGCCAACATGTGAGATACTTAAGTTAAACAACACCCACGCGAACTTAGCAACATTTGACAAACTTACATGTGTGTGTGCGTTTTTGCCAAAATGGCGTCTGTAATAAGTCTGTTTTCTCGTAGATCACAGCTTATAACTAAATGTAAGCCCCTTGCAGTAGATGCAGGGTGGGGGGAGCAGTCAACTTGTTGCGTTCGAGACTCGCGCACAACATGGAGCCGTATGTAAATTTACATATGCCCAGTAACATGACAAAGGCGGTGTACATCAAAAGAAAACACGCATACATTCACAAAGACCCGTATGAGCTGTGCTCTTTCTACATGTGCGTGTACGTGTTGTAGCTTGTGACACGTCATCTCTCAAGCGCTGTCAGAGGCACACACACACACACAAACAAACACGAGAATTTATGGATTTTCATTCAGCGAACTGCAAGTGAAATGCACTGCTGGCAGAAGCTAAAGCAGCGCGGAAAACTAAAAAAACAAAAACAAAATAATGAAAAAAAATGGAGACATGAAAAACACAAAATGCCGCAAGTAAACAAAAGCAGAAGCCACCGTCGCATTGTTGTTGTCGCTGATGCAAGAATGTCGGTTATTTATGTGTTTTTGATATCCCCGAAGGCAGCTGGCAGTCATGTATGGCAGGTGGTGGCCTTTTGTTAAGCCACAAGCTTAAAAAAGCCAACAACAAAGGCTTAAAGTCGTCGACTGAATTATGCAAAACGCTTTTGTCTATTCATGCCAATTGGAGACTCCATTATTTCACCCACGCAGATTGGATAGTTCCATTCCTTGGAATATATTCCAAACCATACAAATTGCAGCTGAATTAGCATCTAGTATAGCAATGTCAATTATTATCTGGCTCTGAAGGTCACAATGTTAAAGCGTTAAGCAGACATTTACTCTAATTTATTGAACTCACTTTGCTTCAGCTAAAAAGTAGGCAACATTATTGTGAAGAAAGCTTGCTAAAAGCCCCGACATAAATATTTCCATTAAGCAGCCAGCTTCAGCCACATTTCAAGCGATTTATATGTATTAGACAGCTGAAGTAAAATCCATTTGTCAAATTTGCTGCCGGAGCAAGCACGTATAGCAATCCCCTTCAGTGTGACTGCCAGCGTTAGCAGCACTTTATCTATGCTAAGCACTTTATCAGTAGCCAACTAGTATTTGATTCTGGTAGCAGTTGTTCAAACGACTACTGCCATGCACATGCCGTGTTTTATGTACATTAGCACTTATACACATATATTACATAAATATGGAGATAGATAGCAGTTTCATGCAAGCTGATAGTGTGCATTGCAACTCGCAACAATGGAACTAACAAATGGAATACTATATATATGCTGGATATTATATAAATGTTGATGAATATTCGTAAGACATTCTTTTGGCTTTCAAGCCAAATAAAGTCAGCAAATGTTGAGTAATCAAAATCATAAGCCGCATTTCACTGCTTGTCTTGTGATGCAAACAAAGTTTGAAAATTGGCAAAAAGTTTTGCTCAAAAAATAAGTTTAATTTGAATGTCTCTTACATAAAATAAAGAGGCTTAACAACTTTATTCTGTGTTCGTTATATTTTTAGAATACAAACGTCAATGTTATAAGCTATATGGCTTAGCTTTATTGTACGAAATTAGAATTCTAATTAAATCAACAAAACTTCTCTGCTAACTGACATACTGGGTATTTCACTTGCACGCGTATCTAAATTGCACTAATTGGGTGCAGCAAACACCATAAATCTATCAAATTAATCAATCATAAAGCAGAAGCACTTTATGTATATTGAATTCACAAGCCTTATCAATATTGGTTGAAATCATAAAAGTGCCAAATGTCAGCTGCTGTGTATTTTGGGGTACGTTTGAAATTTAATTTAAAATCCCTCAGCATATGCGAGCAACCTATTGTTTTACCTCAAAATTTGCCAAATAACGCAAACCGAAAAAATAATACTGATTGCCAGCTGCGTAAGTCCTATACATACATACATACAGGCATAAACCCAGGCAGCCAAAAGTCGGCATGTAAATTTTTACAACAAAGCATTTTTAAGAAGTATACGTATGTATTAGGCATTTTGCGGAGGCAGGTGGCAAATGAATGAAATGCAAATGAAGGCCACGAACTGCTGAATAATTCAGCAGGATACAGCGCGAATGCGAAGACAAACAGCAGTGGCTAACAGGCTTTGATTGAGGCTTTTGGCATGTGCCAGTCATTGTACTCAATGCCACACAGCATAGCCATGGCTGATACAACTTTGATTTGTTGTTGGTGCCAGCTTAAGCGAATTAGCTGCTAACTAGTTAACAAGAACGAAGAATGGCAAAAGTATGCATTACAAGCGCAAAGTTTTTAGCATAAAAATAAGTTTTCACATTTAATTTGAGTGAATCTAATCGCTGTCACAGAACGCAGAAGCACAATTTTCAATTGCAGCTGTTGGACATGGCATTCAATTAGCTGTTAATGGTACAACAAGTGGTTGTTGTCATAACACTTTTGTCAAGCTTAGCAACGAAGCGATGTAAACTGTAATTAAAATTGCTGTCTTGAAAGTGTAAGTAAACAGACAGCTGCTAAAGGTGGCAAAAGAAACTCATTTCGCAAGTGGGTCACATAGTACTTATAAGCCAAACTAAAGGCCAAGCTGCCGCAACCAATGGAAATCGATAGATACACTGCAAGAAAATACACACACACAAACAGTGTGAGGGAGGGAGATAGGCAGAGGCTGTCACGGCCCTTCATAATCGCATAAGTTCGTTTGCTATTTGGAGCAAAGACAACATTCTCGCTAGCAAGCACAATAATAATTATCTAGCGCACTGTTGACATTGACATGCTGTTTGGCGCATGCTGCGTATGCGTGATTTTCATACACACTCAATTAAGGGGGCACTATCGCCTGCTGGCTAATCACATTTAATGATTTTATTTAATTTTTCTTTCATTCTTTATTTTCTGCGCCTGAATCCCAAACAATTACATTGAAATGTAATTTGCCGCCTAGCAAACAAAACTTTTTTGCAGGGGCCCGTTTGTGAAGTAAAATGTTTTAAAATGATTAAAAAGTACCTTTCCACAAGCATAAAATTTGTTATAAACAACGACAACGACAGACTCTTTTAAGTAACATAGATTGGATTAAAAACTTGCAACCTTTGTCATGCCAAATGACAGAATTCACGCTTCCAACTAGTTCCAAGTAACACCCAATTCAGTTAAAAGCTATTATCAAATTGTGTGAACTAATGGAAAATAGTTTTGCTCCTTTTCTGCCAGCAATTAGCAGATAGTGAACCCAAAAACCCTTTTTAATAAGCATTAGTGCTAAATTAGGGCCCAGCCATAAACATTAAATTTGCATTAGAGCACACATACACAGATACGATGCGTATCTCTAAAATGATATGGGTATAGTGAAAGCGTCAGGAGCTGGGCGATACGGGTAAAAATATACACCATATACTAACGAGAAAGATTGCAAATATTTGCCAAAAGTTGGCTTTTTCATCAGAGTATGCCAACTGTTGGCCATAAAGCATAAATGTAGCATGAGTAAAACGCTACGACGCTTACAAAGAAGAAGTTTGTTTAAAACACTGTGTGTGTGAGTGTTTGGCACAGGTAAGCGGCACTTTTAGCCATCTTGTATACTTAAGACTATATATTGATGAATTTAATTTTGTTGCCAAAGTTGAGTTGTTGAAAAACCAAGATTAATGCCTAATGCAATGTTATTACAAACAATTTATTACTTAGGCTAGAGTATACAGATAAGACACACACACATTTGTGTCTAAGGCAGAAACAAAATTATAAAAGGCATCGGGCATTGCTATTGTCCGGCAAGGGCTCGATTCTAAAAATAAATACGTACATAAACTCGCATCGACTTGGCACACAACTCTGCGTATACGTGATATTATTTTCAGTGACCTAGCTAGAACGCAGGACATTCTGTTTCAGCAAAGTGTGGGTGTGTATGAGTTTGTGTCTGGTGCTTTATGTAATGCGTGTGTGTGGGTGTGTTTGCCTGCGGTTCCAACGCTTTGAGAGTTCTAGCATTGCTTTATCCACGAACACAATCACAATCACAAGCACAAGCGTCTCTGTTTCTGTTTGCCTGGACGACGTGCAAGTCCTTTGTTTGTCTTTTATTTGCCAACATATGTTTGCCTTGAGTTACAAATTGCTGACAAATGTCCGTGCCGTTAATTCGCAAGACGTTCTGAGAAAGGCCACAAAATTTGTAAACTCGTTATACATTTCGCATAATAAATGAAATGAAAACAGCCCCTCAAAAATACAAAAAAAATAACCCCCCACTCGAACTAAAGCTAAGACTGTAATGCATTCACTTCAAAGACCAAATTTAATTTGCGAATGTCATGGCTGTGAGTCATTTGGCCATTTCTCATGCTGGCATACGCCCACTATCCAGATAAAGGCAAGCTGCAAAGCATAGTTTATAAATATACATATATACTTACTTGTTTATACTAAGTTATGCAGGTTAACTATCTAGAAGAGCTGCGTATTTTATAAATATGAAATATATGAACTGCACTTTGCAGCTGTGCATAATTAATGAGAGCTAAAATTCTACGAACTTCAATGTTGACAAAGTTGCTGAAGGCATTTATATTGCGTTCCTGAAACTAATATTTATTAACACGAATTCTCTTTACTGAAAAGTTACTTGAATAGATTTAGAGTAACTTTAATCAATTGCTTTTGAAATCAATAACGAACGAGGATTATATGTGATTGCTATTAGGCGGAAACAGGTGTACCAAGTAATTATGACTATTTTTTTATTAATCATGTTGGGCAATGAAAAATATATTGGCTATTAAAGTTGATGGCATTAATATCGATTGAAATGACATTTTCAATTAAGTTTGTAAATAAATAATTGCAATTACAATACATTTGTAATCCGATTGTTGAAGAGACAGGATATGATGCATATTAACAGTTTTAGGAAGTTAAAGGTATAAGCAAGATTTAATACCCGTATTATATATTTAATTGAGGCTCTTATATGCGGCAGTGTTTGCAACTTAGTGAGCATTTAAGGTGTGGTGGCAACAACAAGTTGTTGCTGCTGTTGCCAAGGCTTAGTATTGCTTGGTAAACAGCAACTTAACGCTTTGTGCAAGGATTTGTGGCACACTGACTGCTGACAAGGCGGTACACGACAAACATGGAGATGAAAGGTGGCAAGTGGGTCTATTAGCTTTTAAAGTTATTACGCACACCATGAAAAAAAGTACACAACAAACAGATGCACACACAAAGAGATGTGTATGTGTGTATGCCCAAAGGCTCGGCCCAGCTAACAGGTAAGTAGTAGATACAACTTTTAAGCGCCACAAAGACAAACGGTAAAAGAAACGCTTTGAGGCAGACAGCAGCAAACAGACAGCAGCAAACAAAACATTCTGAGCATTCGTTGTTGGCCATTAAAAAGCAGAAATCAGTTACCATAAAATTGCAAGGCACACTCAACGAACAGGTCGAAAAGGCTGATTGCGTGGGCGGCACTGATTGCTTAGGTGCCAACTGCTCCCAGCTGCCAGGCTAACATGCATATGTATTTACCAAAGCACGAAATTGACTTAATAAATCTATGGCAAAAAGTGTCGAGTCAATGTGCATATTTAGTGCAATATTAAACGAAATTTACATATGTAAGCTACACATGTGTTAGCTAATGGATGGCTGGCGAAAACTAACAGTTTATTGCCGATAAGGCCCTAACATCAAAAGCAATAAAGCCTAAACGCAGTCAGTGCCAGTCTGACAGATAAAATCCAGCACCACTTCACTTCACAGCGACTACGCAATATCGATTAGAGCAGCCAACTGAGCAGAAGCCTGTTTCCTATTTCCAACCTTTGACACTCCCTTCCTCTATCACACAAATGGGTTTGCTTTTCCCCTTTATTTCGCCTTTTTTTTGTACTTTTTTGTCGTAGATATTGTGTGATTTTTGATAGCAGATAGCGTTTGACGTAAGAGCAACAGATTTTGTTTTTTTGTTCGCCAACATGTATGCCAATTTTATTACTAAACGAACTGTTGGAATTTTTCTGTATCTGAGTCGAAAGCGGAAGTCCAGTCAACACCAATTTCCAATTAAATTACAGCCTTTATATATGTATATGTATAGAGAAAGGTCGACTGTAAACATATCTCAACAATGCACTCTCGTGGGATTCCGTTGGTCAAACAGAAAAGCAGCTATTGTTTACTCTTTTTTTGATATTTTTGATAACAATAAACAAACTGATTTTTTGTACAGAATACAAAAAATGGACTTTGAAACTTTTTAAGTTAAGAGGAGTATAACAAGTATTAAATTGCATTCTGACGTTGAGTTTATAAGAAAAATAATTAATTAAAAGAAATTACAAATGGCAAACTAAACTATTGGTTCAAGCAGGATGCCTACAAGTTTCTGTTTAATTTCATAAGCTGTAGCTGAACATTTAACATAAAGAGATTAGCCAACGAATGTAGCTCGTAAATATTTCATCTAATGAACATGAATAAACCGCAACTGCCAACAGGATTGCCTTAATAATACATAAATATGTTAGAGCCGACTAATGGTTGTGCAAACTAAAAGGAATACAAATTGTATGCGAATGACATTGCATAAAATTATGAAAATTACTCTAATAATGGCTAAGCAAAGCCGAACTAATTAATAAAGCTTACATATAAACCGCATTTCTACCTCTCGTAAAGCATTCATAATGCCTTTAAATGGTTTTGCTGTTTTCCATTTATTAAAAGCAAATTAACGTTATAAAACTACTTTTTATCTGCATGAATAACTCATTTTATTACAAAAGTTTTACATATTTAAAGCTCTTAATCTGGCAAAAATGATAAAAAGGTTATGTCTGTGGCAAAAAAATACCTTTGTCTATTTACTGCACTGAGTTCTCAGAATTTGTAATAAAAGCAAACAAGTTTTATACAAGAGTATAAAAGTGACCTTTACTGTCATAGTTTATCTGTTTTTACATCACTCCTTTATATATTTTATATAGAAGTTTAATGTAAGGTATAACATGGACTTAATGCTTCAACTTAAACCCATTTCGTATGCCAATTATGGTTCTAGGAAACTGAAACGTACAAACTCTTCTATGGCATTTAATTAAACTCGAACAGTTGTAGGTAATCTTGCGATGCCTTGCATTCAGTTATAAAATCGAGGGGCGTTTGTAGCTTACACAAACATGAATTTCATGAAAGCAACATAAGAAAAGGGGAAATGGAAGAAAGAGAGAGAGTGAAAAATGTTATTTTTGCTTATGTTATGCTTCATCCACCTTGAATTAAGTTGTGCAATACAAAGTTGTTGTCATGGTTGTTGCCTTCAATGCGTTCCTGCAATCGGAATACATTGAAAAATTGGCTTGATGCAGCTGTGACTATGGCGCAATGAAGTTTATCATATGGGGGGAGGAAAAGCAATAGTCTGAAGGCAGGTCTCAAGATGAACTTGCTGGCTGACTGGGAGGACAGTGATATCAACTTACAAATAAATCAGCAATTTGTATAATGAAAAGGGCGTATAAGCTAATTGGATTTGTCGCCTGCATCATATTTCTTTATTGACGCATTTGTACGCTCTGTGATGGAATGTTACTGACGGCTGGCTACCTAATTAAGCCACCATGTTGAGCTTATTAATTCGTTGTTCTTTTACTGTATGTCTACTAAATAATGTCTAAGCAGCATATGCAACAAGTGGGCACAATAGCTGTCGCTAACAGTTGTTTGGCTAAAATATTACCTATTACCTGTGAGTTATTTGCTATTTTTAGTTATTTCAAGTAGTCAACTATCAGAGGCAGGTAAAAATGTTCTTGTTGTTATTTACACGTATGCACATACATGTACAATGTAAAATGTGTATAGTGTATGGTGTATGTATCTGTAGTTGTTGACCTTGTGCTAAATTCAGGCATGCAATGCATGAAATGTTCAAAATTGCGCCTCGACGTATGCAATGGAAATGTTTCGAGCGGCAGCCGGAAGTTAAAAAAAAATAATTTGGCATTTTAATGCTTTTTTGTACGCCAGGCACGCGCCTTGCCACACTTACTTGAAAAACAAGCACACATATATACACGCACAAGCAGGCATACACATGTACACCCACTTAAGAATTTACAATTAGCCAAGCAGCTCCCCTTGTTGGTTGCCGTTGCCCAGGTTTGTCTGTTGAGACTTGTAGATAAACATGCACACGCCGTCGGTACATAAAATCATTGATTTTTCACAGCAATAAACTAACTGACTGACTGACGGATATTTTTTGGGGGTAACAGTGTTTGTGTTCTAAGTTTACTTACCGGTCCGAGATTGTCGAAGCCATACTTATCGGCAACCTCATGGGCAAAGTCATTGTCAACGCTCCGACGGAAACGCACTAAAAAGGAGCTGGTAAAGACAGCCTGATTACCCAAACCGCCGCCGGCTCGGCCGCTGGCAGCATCCACATTGCCAATCTGCAGCAGCGGTAGGAGCATTAACAGCGCCAGCATACCGATGCACAGCAGTCGCCATGAAGCAGCACAGCTCCATGCAGCTGCGGCAATGAACATTGCACGCGTTTCGCTTGTTGTTCTTGTTATTTTTGTGCTTGTATTTTTCTTATTTTTTGTCTGTTTTCCTTTTAGACTTTATTTGCGCTCGAATACACAATTTCCGACGATGGGGCAACGCTGGCGTCACAAATTTGTGCACACTCTTTTGTTGCTTTTGAGTAGCTTTGAGGGGGGAATGAGGTGGCGTTGTATAGTCAAAAATAAAGGCCGCGCTTCACTGCCCACATAAATGCGTTCGTAAGTTAGTTCGTTCGTTTGTTTGCTGTTTGTAAATAATAAATCCTTTAGAGGCGACCGGCAAAATAACCACTCGAAGTCTATACGCAGCAATGCTGCTTTTGGCAATCAAAATTAATGAGTCTTTGCTATTATTTTCTAGTTTTTTTTTCTCTGTTTTTTACAGTGCTTGTTGTTGTCTGCGCTGTGTGGCTGCTATTTGAGTTGATTGTTAAGCGCTGCCACGAACTTCACTTTGCCGTTGCGCGCTGAAAACTGTTTGCCAGAGACGACAGTGGTCGCCATTATGAATATACGTACGCCAGGCGCCGCAGCAAGTAAAAGCATTTGCTAAAGCTCAACTGAAAGCTTTTCGCATGCGCCCACACTCCAGCACACATATTAGGCGCGCGCCCACACAGTGCATTTCATTTGTCGCTAGTGCTGTGCTCTTCGCACACCCAGCTGCTGCTCCTTGCTTCTATGGTGGCTTAAGCTTTACTCATTTCAGCTTTTGCTGTTATTTTTGCAGCTTGCTTTGCGCTTTGCGTTGTAGACGTCACCAATTTGTTTGACCTGCTGCTGTTGTTGCTGCTGCTTTTGCCATATTCTTCTTCTTCTTCTATTTTGTATCCCCTGCTCTACGCATTATTCCTGTTGTTGTGGTTTACTTCGATTGCTCGGCTTGTTGCTCGGCTGCGATTGGTTTATGCTGCGCATTGTGAACATATGGCAACATATTTAATGTTCCAGATTCATTGCATTTCGTTAAAAAAAAACACACACACATACACGTACATGTACTTGCTTAAATATGTATGAGTGTGTGTGTGCGTGTGTTTGGGTTTGCCTTTTTTGCCAGAATAATAGCTTAAAAGAGCTTCAACTTTGACCTTAGCCCCAATGAAATGAGTTGCGGCCAAAAGCGCACATTAAGTTTATTAAATGTACGCAACTCGGAGCTCAAGTTAATGGCCATAAGCTGCAGCTTGTTGACTCTTTAAAGGCTTACATATTTAATTAAACATGCTATTACTCCTGTCGACATTTTTATTTTAATAAAATATTAAACATAGTAGCACTTTTAAGAATCTTTTTTCTTTGTTTTTACAAAAACGGAAGCAATTTTAAAGTAAATACTCCTTACTACAACATAACTAAAACTTAATTGAAAATACTTTTCTATGCTATTTTAATACTATGTAGTTAGTGTAAAGCATAATTTTAACAATAACTGAATGAGTTTTGTAACGAACTTAATTGAAAATACTTTTCTATGCTATTTTAATACTATGTAATTAGTGTAAAGCATAATTTAAATAACTGAATGAGTTTTGTAACGAACTTAAAGCTGACCATATTGAATGAATTATTAATTATAAGCTCTTACGTTGTGCGACTTAAAAGCTCGGCACTCGAAGTGGCTCTTCAGTTGGAGCAGCTCTTCAAAACGCTTATCGAGTACATATGGTCGATAGCATATGCGAGCCGTTAACAATGGAATTAGTCATTGGCAAGAGCCAAGTTTAGATTACAATTACAATTTAATCAAACCTAAGTTAACAATTTAGGAAGTAGCTTAAGAGAGAGTATCAAAGTAATTATTAACGTATACATGGAGAAACACAAAAAGTCAAGCGAAACTTTGAGAAAGTCAAACTTTTTGCGCATCACATTCGTTTGCAGGACTATTATAATAGAAACCGTTGGAACAATTTCAACGTGGGTGTGTTAAGGCTTCATTTCCGCTGGCCAAACAGATTGCCTCGCGCTAAAAATAGTACATAAGTGTTACAAACAAAGTGTAGAAGTTAATATAATTATAAACGCATCTCTTACCACTTGAGGTAGCCGGCGAAAGGGCATGGGAGCTAGCATGTCGTTTGATGCGCGGCGTATTCGACGAGCTAACGCCTTGGACAGCGGTGGAGCTGGAACAGGACGCGGGCATGGGTGCAACAGCATAGCTTGCAACATTGTGGCCAGTGGCAACACCGCTGGCTGTTTTGTTTGGCATTGAGTTATAGCGCAGGAGAGAGGTGCGTGGCTTTTTGGGCTGCGATGCCTCCAGCATGGCCTCGTCGAGGGCAGTGAACCAGTCCTCGGTTTCACTCTCATCCTCCAGGAACTTCATATAGAACGAGGACTGCTTTTCCCTCTGGCTCTTGTGATGGCTGGTAGGCGTGGTGGCAACGGCAGGCGTCTCTTGTGATGCCAGCTTTGACTCCAGCTGCTGTGTTGCCTCTAGCAAAAAACAATCCGTATCCGAATCGTTAAAAAAGTCCGACAAGGCAGCATTCGCAGGAGCTGCCTCGATTAGTGGCGGAATCTGTTCTTGGTCCAGCTGCCTGTGCAGCTTGTCGCAACGTTCCTTGAGCAACTCATGATCACGCTTTTGCTGCGCACGCCACTGTCGATTGTCCAGCTGTTTGCGCCTCAGCTCATTGGCTGCATCCACTCGCACCTGTTTGCGTCGCTCCTTTTGCTTGTACGCATTCGGGCCAAACTCTTCCGAATCGAAGCCGCTGTCCGAAGTTGTGTTGACCTTATCGCCACGCGCATTATTATCGCAATTCCAACGCCAGCTGACTTCCGGACTGCCCGTGACGAGCGTCTGTGAGAAGAGGCAGCTGGGCGATAGGCTTGTGCGGGGCGAGAAGTCAATGCTGTCGTCCAGTGTATGCATCCTTCTGTGTGGCGGTGTGCTTTCCACATTATCCACAATACTTACATTCGGTGAACGAGGTGAACTATTAGCTTCTTTTACCGATTCATGTGTTGCGCTGGCGCGAACGCGACTCTGTGGTGAGGCTGCATAAACAATGTTAAGAGAAACAGATGATTTTTGTTGCTTAAGAGGAAATTTACTGTATTACGTACCACTGTGTCGTTTGTGCAGCAATCTGCTGCTTAGCGTTAGAGAGCGCCGTTTGCTTACTGTTGACGCGTTGTCCATTTAGTAACATTTGATAATTAATTTAAAACATTTACCGATTGCGTCGTAAAATGCGCCCATTTCATGCGTTTGGTATTTTCTGGTGTAACTTGACAATCACACAGTATCGATATATCGTGAGCTAGCTATCGATAGTCTTTGGTATTTTTCTGATAAATATGGAGAATAATATAATAATATAAATAATATAATGCTGTTTATTTTTTGTTTTTACAACTTTTGAGGTGCCTGGCCTTTTCATTAATAAGTCAAAAACAAAACGCAGGGGGAAAAATACTTCGTATTTTTATAGCTATCAATAGTTACTGTCAAAAAGCTGATTGCTGCTGCACTTAAGGGCTGCACAGCGGCAAAAGATTGAAGATTCAAAATGTTACAAATAAAATGTTTACAATTATTTTACATAAATTTTATTAACAACATTGCTTTATAACATATATATCTATTTATACACAACTGTAAACTAAAAGTGTGCTAGGTAAACTGTTGCGTATAAAGCACAATATTTAACTTGATTGATTGTGTTAACCAAGGAACACTCAATATTTATCTAAAAACTCACAATTATCTGCATTTAAACGCTTCGAAACAAGTATAAATGCATAATGAGTTAATCAAAAATACGTGTAAATAATTATTGTCCGTCCTAAAATGCTTTTCTTAACATCAACTTGATTTTTTTTTTTTTGTTTTTGTTTTACCAATTTACAATCCTTTGTTGTACCAAACAGTATCCAAGTCGGGACGTTTCTTCTGTATAGAATCGCGAACTTCTGGCTCCAGGCTGTCCACTTTGATTGGCGCACGTTGACTGAAGAAGGCACAGCCCAGGGGCGTGGCAAATAAAAGAACAAAACCGCAGAAAAGCGTTTGAATTGGCGCATTCGAACGTGGATATTTCCTAAGGAAACCGCTCTTCTCCAGCTTGGTCATCAGCAATGGCGTCAAAGCTGTCAAAGCATATAGTTTAACCAATGCAATTGATCAGTTAAAGTTTTAACTTACTCATTCCAGGCGTTGCCATTGCAATGCGACTAACTATAACAGCTGAAATGCCCAGAAAAGCGGCCTTCTTCGAAATACCCATTTCATTGTTCTTCTCATCCAACAAGACGACTCCATTGCGCAGCTCTCTGTGAAATCATAATGTTAAAGTCTCTCCGTTAAGATAAGGCATATCAGAATACTCACTGCATTCGCATGCAAGGAATGTTTATGCAATTGGCAGCTCCAACGGCAACAAGCGGCACCAGACGACCAATAAATGGATTCATGTTCCTTACAGCACGGTTCAGGGAGAGCGCTGTGCCAAGCGCTCCGCCCGTTGCCAGGCAGTACGAGGTAAGCAATTGTCTGTCATTGAAAGTGAAAGAAAATAAATATTACCTAATACGAGTGTGTATGGACTGATAGCACCTACGATTGACTAATTGGCGATGTTCCGGAGCGGTTTGTGTAGTTCACAATGGCGTTGAACGTTTGATTGAACCACTGCCAGAAGACAACGGCCGGCGTTGTTTTGTAGAAGGTCATCATGCCTAAAAAAATAAAACAAAAATACTAACGTTATTATTACTTGTTTATTAATCAAAGCGCGGAAGCGAATAGTTGAAATACACACACACACACACACACAGACAATATGAAAGCAGCATAAAAGTTTACACTTGAAGAAATTTACACAACGTTTTTGTGGTACTTACAGCCAGTGACAATCATATTCATGGGCATCTGTGCGGACATGCGGCCAATAATGAGCTGCTTCTCGCCCGTTTCGGGATGAAAAGCCGAATCGTACAGGTACTTGGCTCTCCATATATCCTCAATCGATTTCGCCTCGGGCACATCCTTGCCTGCACGATACTTTAAAACGATATCCCGTGCCGCTTCCAGCTGTTTGTTCGTGGCAAATACGTTGAGGGGATTGGTCAGTAGAAAGAAATGCTTGGCACGGCCCATATAAGTGCTCTGATCATATTTGGGCTTATCAATATCCACTTTGGGTAGAGGTGCCATATTTTTTGTGTCTGCTACTGCTGCTGCCTTTTAGACGACGAATACGAGATTCTGTTGGTTGTAGTGTAAAGTTGGATTCAAACTACGATTAGATATATGAGTTCAAAAGAGTTGATAACATTTCGACAGTTCATTAAGTTAAAGAATATATTTTTTGTTTAGTTTTTTCGAGCTGTTGCTGCACTAAACGCTTCTTATCAATTGGCCGCAATAACCCAACAGCCTCACGCTAATCGCCAGCAAACAAGTTTCATACTTCGCCGCGGGGCACATACATACATTTACAGATACATACATATATATATAGACAAAATATAAATTGGTTGACTTTTTTGAACCTTACGATTATGCATTCAAAACAAAAACATTTATTTCTACATTACATAATTCAGCTGGGTTGCTTTCATAATACTTGAAAATAATAATAATAATATTTCGAGCAATTATTGAAAAATCCATAAATCTTATCGGTGTGTGCCGGCTGCACAGCTGACTTCAGCATTTAACAACAACAACGAAAGCAACGCAAGTTTTTTTGTCACTTTCCAGACTCGTCAACTGGAGAGAACAGGTTGCGACTCTGACACACACGGCGAATATGCTTCTTTGTATGACGGTTTGTTTGGGAGAGTGTATTTGCTCGTATTTGAGAAACGTTTCTTTAACTTTTTCCCGCGGGCGCCACCTACACATATACACACACACGCACAAGCATAAGCACACTCTCACTCACGCACAATTTGAGCGGCAGACTTCCTAGCACATTGGCAGTGAACTTACGACTGATTCGAGTGCTAAGAGCTCCAACGCCGCTAACGCTGCCTCTGCCGCAGCTGGCCTTAATCAGCTGCAGCTCCAGAGAGCTTTTGATGCCCTTTCAAGAGACTTTCATAACTATGACAAACCGTTTGTTGTTCGAATGATTTGCAATCAACACAAATATGAGAATAATCTGAGTCTATTGTTAAACGTTTTGCGTATTGCTTATATGTTTCTTATATTTCGAAAGTGTATACACTATTCAGCGCGGTTCAGTTACTTTCTCATCGTCTTGTTTACCTTGCTTTTGTTTAATTTTTTATTGTGCTGCGCTGTGGTAGAAATTAACGACGGCATTGAACTAAGAGATGAAGAGCGCGAGCGCGAGAGAGTGAGAGGTAGAGGTAAAGAGAGCTTTTTTTCCTACAAATTTTTCATCGCGCAGTTTATTCTTACCAGTTAGGCTTGTACATTTGCCAAAGCTTTTAAGGCAGCCTGTTGGCAGCCTTGCTTGACTTACACATCACCTTCATTTTTTTGTATGTATCCAGCGTAAGCAATATTTTGAATGAAATACGTTACGAAAAGGCTTTTTAAGCTTAGCATTATGCATTCGATGAATGTATGCTCTTCTTATTGAAACAAAAACAAAGAATGATTGACATGTTTATGAGATAAACCGTTTGTTGTTTTTGCGTGTGTATATTCATTTATTTTTGAAATCCATTAATAGACTAAACATAACATCAACAGTTGTGTATATTAGCAATAGTTATTATGTTTTCTTTGTCACAAATAAGTGTAATCATTTGTTATTGTTAATCAATATTCGTTATATATTTATGTATATATATATATGTATAAATAATTTGAAGTATTATCTCTTAAATGTTTGCAAACAATTATAGTCATAGTTAACACAAATGATAGATGTATGTTTGTATACATAATTATAATAATAATATTAATAGCATAGATGACATTTATTGTACATTCTTGTAGGTAGTATGTATGTATATTACTATATATGTAAAGCATGTATGTGTGTGTGTGTGTGTGTGTATTCAGTATGTATTCGTATTTATAACTATTTATATGCATACATCATTTTTACACTTAGGCAATTTGGTAGTTACAATCAAAGTAGCACGAAATATATATATTGAGTTTTGACTTTTTCTAAGTTAAGATATTTTTAAAATGAAATAAACGTTCATAACGTGTCAACTGTTAGATAAATTTGAATAGAACTGCTAATTGAAGTAGTTAATTGAAACAACATTTAACGTTTTTGTCAACAATTTAAGGTTAGGTTTTTTTTTAAATTGTATGTGCTATAAATGGTATATGTTCGGTTTGATGTATGATATAATAGTCATGTGTATATGTTTGTTTGTTTTTAACACTCAAAACGACTAACAATTTGCCTTACTTTGCCAACATGCACTCGTTATATAGTAGTATATGTATATGTATTTGTAACGTATTATGTTTATTACAACATGTTCTATGTATGTATGTATGTATATGTATGTAGCTGGCTTGAGTGGGGAAGAACGTTGTACTTGAGAGATGCCTATAGAAAAAGCATTATATGTATATTGTAATATAGGAATATAAGTATTTATTTTTATAAATATATGTATAGGATAGGTCATGTAAGTGGCTTTGTGGGAGGTTTTTTCTCAATAGGCGATTGTTCATACATTTATTGTTATTGGTTTAACGCTTGGTTTATTCTAAGTTTTAAGGGGTAAACTTCGATCTATCCTTAGCCAGCTGAGGCGCTGTTTTCTCTCTCTGTATAGATATATACTAAGTGTCCTTGTATGTATACATATATAACTCTACATATATGTATGTATGTATGTTTTGAGCGCTTTTCATTTTTATATAGCAGTGCATTGCTCACTATGTTAGTATTGTTGTTTTTGTTGCTGTTTCGTATCTTTATGCTAAATAAATATATATGTATTATGTATTGTATCTTATGTATTCACGAGTATCTTTGTCTTACACCTTGCTTGCAGCTAAATTATACTGATTCAGTGTCCTGTCTACCATTTACGCATCTCTAATACCACTGCCACTTTCTCTATGTGCTAACAGTTCGTCTACACAAAAGCATAACTAAAAGTCTAAAAAATAACTATTAAATGCACCTTCCTTCAACAGCAAAACTTGCAAATGAATGAGAATATAATTTCCAAAAAAAAACTTAAGAATTCTTAATAAAAGTATAAAATATAATAATATTATCTTATTATTGAGTGCATTATGCGATTCTAAGTGTGTTGTTTTCTCTTTCTTTTTCGAACCAATAAGCCATTGAAATATTCAAAATCATAATATATATGTATTTCTAGTATGCTGTTTAAAAAATTCCACAAATCTGTAGAACTATGCTTGTTTATGATTTGCACCAAAAATTGACTATAAATGTACATTATACGAATTATAAATCGTTTTGTATACATATATATATATTTACAGTAAAAAATTGACGCCATTAATTGCCATAATGTTAAATATGTTTTGTTTTTTTTGAATATTATTTTTATGTGATTTTTTTTGTTTGTTTTATATTTAAATTATAGTCGTGTGTGTTGAAACTCAGGACGTTTGTCGTTGAACTTTGTTAATAATATAAATATACATATGGTTTATATATATTTATTAAAATGTAACAAAAATATGCTTCATTCATTCATGTATGCATTAAAAAAAATATCTACATAAATATTAACTTCGTTCCTTTTATATGTATGAGTTAAAATAACTACAAACTGCACTAGTATATACCCTTTACCAGTATCCATGCTATATTCATTTGTTATCTATATGATATATGGCAGCTTTTATGGTTTTTTGTTACTAAAGTCGATAAACAGTTAGATAAATTTCAATGGTTTCGAGTTATGCCAACTTTATGACAAATGGCTTTGGTATTTTTTATTTAATTCGGTACAGGGTATACGCTATGAATAACAAATGAAAATGAAATTCGTTGATTTTATTCATTGATTTTGTGAGCTGCTTGGCAATATATAAATATTATATTCGCTTACTTGATTGACTTGCAAGTACTTTTCCAAACTTTTGCAATGGGATCAGCAGCAGATAACAGACTTAGAAACTTTTGAGAATTTTACAAAATTTAAAAGGAAAACTTACAAACCAAATAACATTTTCTGTTTTTTTTTTTGTTTTTTTTTTTGCTTTTTTTGTATATAAATTTTGAATTATTAAAAAATAACTTAAAACTCAATGCCTTAGTTATAACATTGTTAACATGTATTATGCAATTTTTGTGTGAATATTTTTTGATTGTGATAATTGAATTGAATTTTGCGTTGTTCCTTTTCTATTACTTAGTGTTGTTCCATAAAACCGTGGCAACAAATTTTTCATTGATTTGCTGTATTTGTTTTTCTTTATACTTGTAATTAATATAATACAATTCTCCCTATCTACAGTGCTATATACGCTTTGTATATGGAGTTTGGGTTTCTATCTTTCTATCCTTTGCCTAAATACATATCAATATAGTATATATATATATATCTTGGTGCATGTAAAAATCCATGTAAAACGCGCTTTGAGTAACATTTACATTCAATTGTATGTTCTTTTTGGGGACACTTTGCCGTTGCTCTTGTTTTCTTGCTTCTATGTATATGTATATATAACTTTATGATGTATGTATGTATGTATGTACTTATTTATATGCATATGGTACTCGTTATTGGTGCTGGTGATGCGAATCTAAGTGCGTCTGCTATATATAATATATATATATATATGTACGATCATATGATAGTCAGTTAGTTTACTTAAAACGAGCCTGCAAAACAAAACCAAAAGTTAAACACTGCCAAGAATCATATTCAAAGCGGTACTTACTGGGACACTCTGGTGGGTTCATGTAACCAAAGACATTCATCTCGTACAGAGCAGCCAGAGTTATAAAGAAGAGATACCAAATCATCAGTATAATGCCCAAACGTTTGTCCAACTTCCAGCCATTCAAGTGTGTCGATAGTATCAAGAAGACAACGGTGGAGAAGAGCGATAGTGTGGAATAGGCCAGACCTAAGAGAAATCGAGTAAGTACTCAAGTGATTAATAATAGTTTGGAACAACTTATACATCTAGTTGGCTATAACAAACAATACACACACATGCCAGGCACAAACAAGTCCATAGAAAAAAACAGGTTAAAATCACATTACGACGTCGATAACAAGTACTACGTGGTAGGTTTAGTTGGATTAAAAGGAATGGCGATAATCATACATACCCTTGGATATGACATTGACGTGCGAGCCGGGCTTTATAATGGCCGTTTGTATGAACCATGGAAGACCTAAGCACACTAGTATATCAAAGACATTTGAGCCAATTGCATTCGATACGGCCATGTCGCCGTAGCCCTCTTTGATAACGGCTATTGAGCTTAGGGCATCCGGCACAGAAACGCCAGCAGCTACGAACGTCAGGCCCATCACGGTATCGGGTATGGCCAGCGTCGAGCCAATCACTGTTATCATCCAGACCATAAAATACGAATAGAACGAGATCCAAACCATTGAGACGAGAAACGTGAATGGATACCAGTTGCGATACTTGTCCTGTCGACAGTCCGGCATTGTCTTCTTGCACAAATAGTGGATCGGATAAACCACATACCAGGAAACCAACGCAGGCAGTCCGCCCTCTGTGGGTCGCAGCAATGGATCGGGTCGTGGCTCGCGTTGCTTATCCGTAGACTTGTAGTAATCAACGCCACCTGGCGCCGGAGTGGCAGCCACAACTTGAGTCTTGGCTGCTGCAGCAGCTGCTGTCTCTCCTGTCACCACTGAATCCGGCTGATCGGCATGATAGGCCATATTCTCCTGACCTTGACCCTGTGTGAACTGACTCATGCCCCAATCATCATCCGCTGGCGGTTGGCTGGCTCTCAGCACACTCGGAGCCGATGGCTGTGGCTGGCTTTCGGAACCCCAGGCTGCATTCGGATCCCAGCTGGAATTGGGATCATTGTAGCTCTGGTAATCACCCTGTCCCGCTGCCTGTTGTTGTTGTTGCTGCTGCGGACTCGTTTCGGATTCCTTCTGCTGTGCTCCACCGTTGCCCTGTGTGTAAGAACTTTCGGGCACATTTTTATAGGTTACCAATGCCGATTGCTCCTCCTTGCTGGGCAGCTTAAATGGCAAATTCAATCCCAATGCCCAACGCTCCAGTTCCGTATTGAAATGCAAGGCAATACAGTAGCCCACGTAACACAGCAGCATCACCACAGATTCGGCCTGTAAACGATCCAAATAATGGGTGATTTGTGGAATGGAGCAAAGTACAAGAACTTACACAAGAGATGACATCATTGAAGATAACTATAAGCATGACCAATATGGACACGCAGTAGAAGAAACAATCACGGACGAGTGGCCACCAATTGAGTTGGCAAACGGTGCCGGAACACAATGCACAGACGGAGATGACAAACATGATGTTGAACACGGCGGAACCAATGACACCACTGATGCCAATGTCATCCTTGGCAAAGAACACACCAATCACCACAGTGGCCAGCTCGGGAGCTGAACTGCCTGCAGCCATGAAGGTGGCACCAGCCACATCCGGCGACAGCTTAAGCTCTGCAAAGATGGCAATAGATAAAACGTTTTTGATTGGATTGAATGGATTGACAATAACAAAAAGCTAACCCTCGCACAGCCTGTCCAAACTGGCCACAAAGTACTCATCGCACACGATGGCCAGTCCAAAGAACGTGAAGATGGCCACCAGAATGTGTATGATGAGTCCACCATGCTGTCGTGCCCACTTATTCATCAATGGCTGTGGAAACTGTTCAATAGCCGGCGGCGTGCAATTCTCTCGCTTTGGTCGCCAAGTGGGCACAGCTCCATGCTTATGATACGTTGCCATCGTTGTCTCCGCCATCTCTTCCATTCTCTAAAAAAACACATTTGTATATGTAAAGTAATTTGAGCTTGAGTAACTTAACCGCAACTGCTTACCTCAGTTGTATACAACGGATTGGGAGAGGTATTCCCAAGTTCAGGCTCAACATCAGCATCGGCTGCTTCTGGCAGCATGCCCACATCCAGAGGAACTTGCGCCTTCTCATCCCCTTTAGCCGAGTAGACGCTCACGCAATAGTAGATCAGAAACAGCAAGCCCATATTCCACATCCGGGCGCGGCGGCTGCGGTGGCGAACAATCTAGGTATTCATGTATGTACAGCATGTGTTAGTAAATTGCATTACACATCCCCATACACTTGTTGTTGTCTACTAATACTACAAATACTACTACTCCAACTACGCCTGAGGGCGGCTTAAGCGTCTGCCTAAGCATACAAAGCGTGCCAAAGACAAAAATGCTAAGGCTATGCGGCTTATGTGCTCCACATAGACATCTCAACGCCAGCAGGCGCTTGTCTCTTCTAAGGTCTCATGTAGGTAAGCGAGAGGCACACAAACACACACGCACACAAACACACACACACACTTATTTATGCATACCCAGTGGTTCCGTTGGGAAGATGTCATGCGTTTACCTAAGTAAAGGCGGAATCGATGAAGATATCACAAATGCAAGAAAGACTTAAAGACTTAAAAAGATAAAATTAGAGTGAAAGAGAACAAAATCAGTTTTTTAGAGATTCAAAGCGTCAACTAATTAACAAAAAGTGCAAAAGAATATGCAGAAATAGATAAGAATATGAACACGTATAGATAAAAACTTATGTGCAATGCTCTTGGCAAGCTTTTAAGGTTTATTGCCACTGCGTGTGTCAAGTTGCAGCTGACTAACTTGTAATTGAATACCTAACCAGACCTTTAGACTGGGTTGCAAAGTAAATAAATAACAATAATAAGTGCAACGACTTGCAGTTAACTTTGTTGCGCCTGTGTCGAGCTGGCTTTTGTGGCTAACAGCAAGTATTGACCAGTTCTCCTCGCCGTCTGGAGGTCTAACAATAAGACCTCATTGCAATGGCTTTTATCGCAGCCTGTTTAACTGGCATGAAACCCAATATGCTGTGCAGTGCCAGCTGTTGAGTCTGTTTTGCTAGCGAATAGATGTCAATAGTTAACAATTGTTGTACCTGACCATGTTAATACTAACCCAAAAGATAAGTCTAACCACACATACCGGATAATAAAATTCATTTAAAACTTTACTTTGAGCTATATCAGCTTTTGCTGCTTGATGATATGCGCTCTGATTACTAGAAGCTTACTTCGACTTTGATTTGTTTACCCAGGCAATTTAACGAGCGAAGCAATGCATATATATATTTTTTGAATCTGTGGCACATTGCAAAACTGATAAGGGGCAAGTAAACAAAAGTAAAATCAGACAACAGAAGCGGTTTGCACTGCCAACAACTGCTGCATACTTTCCAAGACGCCATTTACACACAGATTGGAGCACACACACACACACACATGTAATCGTGTGGATATGACATCATGTGCTTTTCCTTCAACTCACTTGACAAAATGCGCAAATCGTGACACAAACCACATAAGCGACAACAACAATAAATGTCTTTGAATAAATTTGTATAGCATTACATCCATTTGTTAGCTATTGGCAGTTTGTTGTTTTTGTTCGCTGTTTGCTGTTGCTGCTCTGATAACAGCGCAAATTTGACGCAAATGGCACAGAGTGCAAGAGAGAGCAAATGAAAGTTTTCACCACAAAAGAGTAGCTCATAATCAACTTGCGGGGTGAGAGAGAGAGAGAGATACAGAGAGCAAGCAAGTGAGAGTATTTAAAAGGAGCAGCGATTTCGACTCGACTACGACAGCTGCGGCGTCTGCCTGGCTGGCTGGCTGTTTGGCTGTTTGGCTAACAAAGCCACCACACACAGAACGAGAGTGGAAAAGGGCAGTGAGTGTGTGTGTGTGTGTGAGGGGGGGGTTGGTTGGGTGGTAGGTAGCTCCACAGGCAAAACACGCAGCAGCGCCTTGTGGGCCACTTGGTCATGCCGCACAATATCGATTTACAGGCCGCCTCTTTTCTTCTCCCTCTACCGCAACAACTCGCCATCAAGCTTTTACTCACACGCGCTGTTGGCTAAGGTTGCAAATGGCATGAAAGTGTGAGTGTATGTGTGTGCTTATGTAGGGGTGCAAACGAGGAGGCTTGTTAGTTACAGTTACAGTTATATGGCTGGCGTTGATGCTGCAGCAACATCTTATAAAAATAAATGGCTCTGCTAACTAAATACTGGTGCAGAAGGTTGGGCAGAAGACGTCATCATTGTGTGCTCGCTGGGCATTCAGGCTTACATCATATTTTTCTTAACGGCCCAAAACAAAAGATAGCGGCCCTTTCCCCACGCTTTTTCACAAGACCAAAAGTAATCTTGCCTTTCATTGGGTACTGAAAAGCTGGCGAAAAATAACACAGAGAACAATAATCACCCGACAATTGAAGGCTGTGACAAATGTGCAATTGACTTGGTCTTGATATTGTAAACAGTTTTTACAAGCCGTCGTTTTATCGTTGGGTTTACTTTTACACACACACACGTAAGAACACACGCTTACGCTTACACATACATACAAACATACATATACACATGCATGCAGGGCAATTTCATAATCACTTTTATTTTTGTTATGGGATAGTTACCATTTTTGCAGTAGTTTTAACGTTCGGCTGAGCGTTTTTAATGGTGATTTTGTTATTTATTAACAAGTTTTTAGTATTTGGTAAGCGTTCCGTTTGGCTTGTTAGTAGCTTTCAGTGTGGGTGTTTGCGGAAAACAGATACAGAAGAAAACCGTTGCATGGGAAAACTCATGCGACAATATTGGCTAAGATGTCGCTATTCTATTTTTGGACCACTCGGACTAACGCCACAAATCGCGTTAGTTGCGTTTCATTTTTAATTCCAGCATTCAATTTAAACCATTTATTTGATCAAATATATTCATTTGCATAGAATTTGCTCGCGCACCGTACACAAAATCGTGACGACGACGTGTGTGTGTTTGTCTCAGTGTGTGTGTGTGTGTGTGTGTTTTGCTTGGATGTCACGGAGTGTGTCCGGCGTGTGTGTGTGTGCGTGTATGAGTAGGTGGTGTATGTGGTTCGAAACGCGCACGAGCAGGCACAGCTTTGCTTTCGCCTGTGAAGACGGTTCAGCGCAAACTAACGACAGCGCCAACGTCGCAAAGTCTGCAGCAATCTTTTCTGGTCTAGCAACACTGAAAGAAAAAGCCAATCAACAAGCTTAATAACAGAATATGTTTTGTATATAAAATAAGTTTATAACATTTTAAATGATTGATAAAAAAAAATGTATATAATAATATTGTGTCTAATTTTGTAAAATATTATAAATTTTTAGGCTCAAAACATTAACTTCGTTTCAAAATCTTTTCGCAGTGTACGACAGTGTCATAATGACGGCACCATACTCACCACAGCCGAGAGGCTAGACACGAATCACGTTTCACGAGTGGCGGCAGCAGGAAATATGCAAGTGTGGCGCTTAGGAAATGCTTGAGTATGCGTACGGGTGTTTGGCCACAGCAGCGCCATCTATGCGCAGCTTACAGAATAACTTTGCGAAAGCTGATTGAAATTGATTAGAGCTCGCATTTTTCACAACAATAGCAGGATCCCACAGCGCACTTGAGGCCTGTTGAAAAATTACATTAGGGACAAACAATGGCCAAGGCATTTATATTTGTTTGATTATTATTTATATGCGCCCTCCTCCGGCCGCAACGTCAAGTGTATGTACATAGATATGTATGGCCTGTGCAAACAACGCAAACAAACGTTCTGAGTTGGATGTCTTAGTTATGGTCGTTGTCGCAGCATTTGAAGTGCCGGCAAAGGACATCAATTGTCAGGATTTTGCCACATTATCCTTTTGATTGTGGCAGACCCGAGCGGCCGGCATCTCTGATGTGCAACGTGACATTGCTACATGCGGCACTCTCAGATCTAGCCGCCTAGAGGCTGCTTGCAAAAACAAAGCAGAACACTATATATATGAGAAATCGCCAACACAATGACGAATTTACCTGTTGACACCTTCCCAAATAGACAATTCTGCTAATTAATAATAGGAGCCGAGTGACTTCAGCTGCTGATACTGATACTCTCAGATACTTATGACGCTTGCCTGCCATTCAATTGTAACAGGTTATAGTTTTATGGCTCAATCGTAGTTCCACACAAAACCTGGTAGCAGGCACTTAAAAGTCGGTGCAAATCTTAGAGAAATTCCACAGAATTGAACCGGGCTACACCCGGCATTGAGAGAATAAAGCAGAATTATGACTTTGATTCACGAATCGAGTGTGTAAACGATTGGCTTAGTTGCACATTGTGTGTTTGACAACGATACTTAACTCATTGTTGTGGGCCATGGGAAAATTTGTATAATAAATTAATCTTAAAGCCAATTTATGATGTGTAAATGCGATTTATTTCATTTAAAGTTTAAGTAATCACATAATTTAAAATACTTATCCAATAAATATTCCATTGAGCCGAACAAATCCTAGCCACATTAGCGCTAAGCATATCAAAATGCTGCCCAGTTATCCTGCACCCCAGCAAGACTAATCGATCCCTTTTCCAATTCTCAATGAAATCCTTCAACCTTGTAGGTGGCACAACGCACATGCTTCACGCACGCCACTTTATTAATGGGCGACCGAGTTTCAAATTAGTTTATAAACTAAATACAAATATTGTAACTAAAATGCGTTGTCTAATCAATTACCTACGCTCAATTTGTGGCGGCGACTGAGCGTCTAAGCAGGGACAAGGACCAGCCAGCCAAGTTGGCGACCGCATTTAAGGACATGACATTCAGATAGTCAGGAGCACGTTGCCTGGCTGTCTGTGGCATACAAAAGACAATCCAGGAGAAACAATAGAAGGAACTCAACTTTAGCTCTTGACGCAACTGCCCGAAATTGGCTCGCTCATCATTATTTATATGCCACTTTCTATTGAATAGAATAGATGATGGCTGAACAAAAAAAACCTTGCAAAGGGAAGGTGTCAAGCAAGGCAAAGGTGTCGGTACTGCCCCGCTACCCGCTAGCCGCTACAGATGCGGTTGCCTAGGCGCAATTCAAGGCGAAGACGTGGCACAGTTTTCCCTGTCTTCTACGATTTGCTATTGTTTCATTGTTTAGTTCATCGTTTGCTACTCGCTGGGTTGAGTGGCTTGGCCGTGGTTTATAGCGGTGGCGGTGGCGGCGAGCTAATCCTTTGTCTAAGGCGACTCAATAAAGAACTTATTGTGGACAAATTTCGACATTTTTCAAGCGCTGTTCTCGGTTTGTCTTTACATTTTCTGTTTTTGTCTGTGTGTGTGTGTTTGTGTGTACAGTTTTCTTTGGTAGTTTGAAAGGACATGCTTGACTTTTAACAGGAATCAATTTATTTTATGCGAAATAATCGTGTTGATGGCTGCGTGCTCGCCCCTTTTTCAGCCGTTTGACGTTTGCGTTTGTGCTGAGGGCCTTGTGGCTTTTTGGGTTTTGTCACTCACCAACCCCAGAGGTCCAACCCTCCGAGAGAAAAACCCAGTGCCGAATCTGAGAGGGCTGTGACTGGGTTTGGTCTGGTGGAGCGCCTATGTTAAGAAGGGTAGAAGTAATTTTAATTTATGATGTCAATTTATAGTAGTTTTTGTGGTTTCGCAACATTTTACATAAGCCCACGGATGCGACGAAGTGAGATGCGATCGAGAGCTATTTTTATATTTTTTTTTTAACTGCACACACACAGAAACCTTTGTTGTATCTGATATTTGTGGAAAACACTATCGTATGGTGCTCATCAATCAAACAATTGACTTGCACTCATTTTTTACATTAAAAATATAGTTTTTTGTGTAATTTTGATATGTTTTTCTTTTTGCTTTTCTGCTGTTATAGATAATCGCAAGAGCGCATTCGCCGATCAATCAAAACGAATGCAATTTTCCCCCGCAATATTTTGCAATTGCCACAATTGCAATGCCCTGAATGCACATAGGCAGCAGAATGGCAATAGTTGGCTAAGGTTAACCTACACCTACTACATAAGGCAGAGGTTGAGCAGGACACTTCAAAAGCAGTTCATCATTCATGCAATTCATTCATTCATCACACACACAGACACACACACACGCACAAACAGACACTTGACAGCTGACCAGCACCTTGGGCTGTTAGGTAAACATGAATTTATCGGTTATTATTAGCACCTTTCCATCATAATTGCACCATAGGAGTCACACACACAGGCTCAGTTCAGTTGCAATCTCCTACGGTTGCCTTTGACAGATCTTTGCATCCTTGCCATTCAGTCAGCCGGCCAACAAAGTCTTTTGCCGCACAGCATTGATAAGTGTGAAAAGGCTTTTGCCAAAAACCAAGCAAACACCAATCCTCTGTAGCGTATTGTGCCCAGGCATTCTAAAGAATTATTTGCCAGTCTTTGTTCCATTTTCGTACATTTCAATTTGCATTTGACTTTGCTGTTGGTCATGGGCAAGCCAAGCCACTTATGTTTGCCTCGATTTCTGAACAGGACAGGAAACTAGGCGGATCAGTGCTCGGGCCCGATGAATGGGTAAGCTTCCAGGCCCAAAGGGAACGTGCTGCTACCGGCAGCTACCAATTGTTACCGATTTACACGTATTATTTGCGCTCGCTTGCACAAATCTTCAAATCCTAAGACGATTGCGTCTTGTAAATCTGTTATAAGCCGTAAAGCGTGTCACATGGCAAATTGAAGAAAGTTGAGTTAAGTTGCTCCACAAGCAAACCAATTTCAGCATAACAGCTAAGAAGTCTGGGAAACGGGTCAATCGGAAAAGATCGTAACACTAAGATATATAATATTTGTATTTTACATTAAGTTAACTTTAAATTTAGTAAGCACATATGAAGCTGCAACATTCGTTTAGCAATTGAGCCCTGAAAAGTGTTGTAAGCCCAACTAATCCTGGGCAGGTAAATCAAATCTAGTCGGTAGCCAATGTGTCCGATATACCACTGTGACATTGTTTGAAGGCAAATGTCCATTAATAATAGAACGATTACCCGCCGAGGTCAACACTTTTCACACACACACACACACACACATTTATATACTGTTGCCCGCATTGGTATTCAAATTGAAAAACACCGCAGGACATGCACACAAAGATGCGATCACTGGACACACTGGACTCGGGCGGTAGTCGCAGAGCATTTGAATGAACTGCATTACAAGCGGATTATTGGATTTAAGGTTAAGTGCATTTCAAACGATTGAAACTGCAACGAAATTGAAATTTTTCGTGACCATTCTCACTCAACTGTTTTGACTTTAAAAACGTTTTTCGCCCTAAGCTGGCCAGGGACGACAAAAAACGCGCAAAAAACGCGCGCGATAGGCGGGGCAAACATAAAACGCCATTGCTTAGCTCAGCTAGCTAAGACAGCTGCTCACGCACACACACATACACAGACACACACACATGAGTGAGTTTGTGTGTGCGCGAGCGAGAGAATGAGTACATCTGTCTGCTGCCTGTGGCATGCCCCAAAGGGAGCGAGAAGCGTGCGCCCAGCATATCGAGCCGGATGCTTGCTTTTATAGGGAAAACTAAACAGCATTGATCTTGCTGCTTGAAGTGGATGCAACTAAAACGCGCGTGTTGACTGTCGCCTGCCATTGTCTGCAAGGGCGCAGGAGGAATCATTGTGGCCCAGGGCCTGGGGTTGGTTGTTTCTTTTGTGTGCCTTTTAATGGACCAACGGCCGCCGCGGTTTTTGTGGCGTTGTGTCATGGGATAAATATTAATCGATATCTGTGTATAGTAAGTCGTTTGGGGTGTATAGTATCCTTTTGTGGCCCATTGTGTGTGTGTGTGTGTGTGCTGCGTACTGCGAACTAAAATGAGCAACATCCTCACTTTAGGTATACCTTGGCGTTTTCGCTGCCCGAATTAGTCGAGTGCATTCGCTTGAAAAAGTAATTTGATTTATGTCTTCGCGTTAAAGTGCGGTTTTCCGCTGAAGGACGCCGCCTCTGCCCAGCCGCCATTCACACCCAAAAACATGGCCAGTTCATCCAAGCATCCAGCTGCTTTTGCAACGCCCCGCCAAGTGCCTTCTTGATGGCTCGTTGGCTCGTTAATGCCAGACCGGAAGGCTTTCTATAACTTTTGTATAATTAATTTTTCTACACAGCTCGAAACTCGGTGGTAAACCAACCACAAATTGATTAACTATTGATTAAACACAATAAAGCTTTAAAAAACTGGTAAAATAGAAGTTTTTGAACATAGAATTTTTGTATTTATATAAAGGACACACAAACGAACACACACAACATATAAAAAATGTATCGCTTTAATTGCGCGGATCGAGTTTAAGCCAGAATCCATTTTTGGGTATCAATTGAAAACCAGAAGCGGTTAGTTCTAAAGGAATCGACGACTTCTTTGATGGCATAATGCGGAAATTGCGCAACATATAATAGATGACAGCCTTAGCCTCAAGTAGCGCAAAACGAGAGCCTTCAATGAAGAATATATTAGAATGTATTCTATTAGGAAGAACCTTTTACTCACCAATGCAATTGCGCTGACCCAAGCCAAAGGGGAAGTATGTGAATGGCTGAATTTTGTCCTTGTTCTCATCGCTAAAACGATCCGGATCAAACTGGTTGGGATTCTCAAAGAACCTAGAATCCCGATGAAAGCCGACGGTGGGCAGCCAAACGGCATCACCCTTCTTAATCTCAATTTTCTGCCCATCTAGCTCATAGCTGATGTCCTTATTGCACTCACGATCAACGGCTATAGCTGCTGGCCATTTGCGTAGAACCTCTTGTACCACCTGATCCATATACTTCATGCCCATCAGAGCCTCGTATGTCAACTGACCGCCTTCAAGATCACTGTTCACCTGCATCACCTCCTCGTACAGTCTATCCTGCACATCCTGGTTCTCCATGAGCTCGTGCGCTGTGAAACACATGAGCACAGCTGATGTTTCGAAACCAGCAAAGAAGAAAACAAAGCACTGAGCGACTATATCGCGATCGCTCCAATCGCGAACTGTGACAGTCTTCGACTTATCTACATTAATAAGGCCGCGTGCCTCCATCAGCATATTGATCATATCTGGACGCACAATATTATTATCCAGGCGATACTTCATGGCATCCAATACCAGACGCACAAAGTAATCTGTGCTCTTTCTATCAAAGAGAGTTATTTTGAAAATCTGCATAGAGCAGAGTTATTTAATTCGACATGAAAATGAACCTTCTAATGGTTGTTTAACTTACCTTCATTAGCTGCTTGGCGCCCATGAAAAGCATAAATTTAATGTTCTGCAATGCCGTAAAGGTAGTCAACTTTTTGCCCATCAAATAGAATGTGTTATCACGATCCTTGAACGAGTTAACCTGCAGCCCAAATGCAGTAGAGGCAATCACATCGTTGGTAAAACGTGTGCAATAATCTTTCATGTCCAGCTCGACTCCATCTTTTGGCATTTCATCGATCTTTAAGCAGTCTACAGCCTCTTTTGCCACAATATCCATCAGCTGGAACATTTGACGCATTTTCTTGCCCGTAAAGGCAGGACTCAAGGTGCTGCGCATATCTTTCCAGCGTGCATCACGCATGGAAAACAAGGAGCTACCGAACAGATTGTCCATATCATTGTTATCATGATCGTCAGTGCCAAAGATATTGCGATGGTTAATAAAGTGATCAAAATCCTTAATAGTTATCTGCTTAAGCAGTTCTGGATCGCGTATCATTAGCAGCGGTGTGCGCTGCTCAAAGATTCCGTATACCCTGGAAATGTAAATAGTATATTATACCTTAAGCGACAATGACCGATAGCACCCTGATTAGTAAGCCGACAACTGTTATCTACACAAACATATAAGCGACAATTATATGCATGCACTTGAAATATACTCAAAAATAATAATAATAAATATGTATACACAAAATATGAATAATATTTAGAGATTATCATTTGTTTCTTGTTGTACTTGCAGACAAGGTTATCATAAGCTTTTTTAAATAAGATAATGCTATTTCTATCTATACTACATAACAAAAAACTTAATAAATTGATAAGACTTTGAATACTTTTGAGTTAAGTATGTGTGTAAGTATTATTAAGCTGAAAGTTCATTAACGCAGTCGGTTTTCATTTAGCAAAGAAATAAACAATCCTTATGATACAGCATCAGAATCATTTGAAAAATGCTATAACTCAAGCAATGAATTTTATAAATAGAATATAAACAACTTTTAATTAAATATGAACAGCCGCTCACGTTTTCAGTGCATAAAGCAAATGCCTGTATGTATGTACAAAAACCAGTACAATATATAATATATCTAATTCAATTATGTATCTAATGTTATAAGATATTATAGCTGTGTGGCCTTCAGGCCAATATTGCGCAGTTGTTATCTAGTTAAAATGATTTCAATACTTACTTGCCCTCGCCCTTGTTGTACAAATCAATTATAAGGTCAAACATGGATTGTTTTCGCAACATCATCTTCCACATGCTGCCCAAGAACGGAATCGGTTTGTCATATGGAATGCCTTGCTTCTTAAAATGATCATATTTGGCGGTTGCCCAGAAATAGGCCAGCAGCAGAGCCACAACAAGTAGTGCCAAAAACTCGACAAGCATTTTGAAAAGTTCACCGATCCAAGCGACCCGACTGTTCCAACATCAAACACATACTAAACTGCAAAGGCGATCGGTTCGGTTAGTTAATTGAGAAATACATACATGCGTCATGCGCTTCGCTCAAGTGGACGCAAGCTTTTGTTTCGAGCTTTCTGAGTTTCGCTTGGCAAATGATGAAATTGCGTTAACTCTTGATAAATTCATATACTGTATGTTTGAACATAAACATTTGTGCGCAATACTTGCCTACAAACAAATAAACCCACACGAAAGCAAAAGCAAACGCATCTAAAAATAAAACTGATACTGTGACTGTGAACTTGACTGCTATTTAAGCCAGTGGGAGTGGCCAGCAAATGTAAGCAAATGAACATATTGAAATCGAAATATGGAATATTGAAATACCCTGTTATCTGTATCGCAAAGTACGTCTTAATAATAACACTAACTAAATACAAGTACGTATCTACATATACACCACTGTTTATGGCATGCGCTTAAGCAATTGACCTCGAAAATATTTATAATCTTAAGTTCATGATATTTAATGATTTGATCTTACTCTAACTGAATCTAAATAATCTTACTTTATAAATTTTAGGGTATATGAGGTTAGTTGAAATAATGACTAGTTATCTGTGACTTAAATAATAATTAAAATAATATATATTATATATATTTTTTAAATTCCGTTCAGCTGTAAAGGTTTTGCATCTACGCAGTTTTAGTTTCCATCTGGCTAGCAATAATTCCTGTTCAGTAGTAAAGTCCACACTTTGGGATTTATAAAATCCAAGCCCCCTAATCTGACGCATGGTTCATATTGATCGCACTCTAAGAACTACATAGTCCCGACTATATGTGATCTATAAAGATCACACCGAGTCCATGATAAAGCAGAGCCGGATGTATCTTGATCTCTGTGCGGATTGTGATTACCAAGCTAATCTTGAGCCAAACAATAATTCGGGCCCAGAGTTAGAGCTCTGCTTAGCTTATCTTTTCTTAGCAAAATGCAGGATGATAAGTTTCTGTTCTCAACACAGTTTGGTTAGGATGTGTTTTTCCCTAGTCACATATCGTTGTCATCTAATGAGGCGCCATGAGCTCTTTCTACATATGTCTGCAGCTACATTGTGCCGAGATCACGTGAGCTTGTGAAATTTCCTCATTAATCAAAGTATGAATATGACGCCACATCCTTATTGTGTGTGCTCTAATTATGTTCAGGTACAAAAGAAAAAAAACACAAAGATAGGAAAGCAAGGCAGACACATTCCATGAATGAAATATTGCCAGTGGCTGGAAATATGGCATATTTAATTAGTTTATTACATCTTTTCTACCAATTTATGAGCATTGCATTGTGTTAGGTAGGTGCTACTTTATGACACGGACGGCGGCGACGACAATGAAGCTAAAGATGAATCCGTTCTGAATGCGTGGAAAATCCCGCGCTCGTTATTTGACAAACAAGCGCGGGAAAATCCAAAGCCCGATACTCAATCCAAGGCGGCTGCTAGCCTAAGTGCCAGCCTACACAAATAAGCTTGTGGATTTTTATGGTCTTGCCGCGCCCGACAGCCCACCAACTAACCAACTACCTGATCGATCCTGCCTGGCGCAGTTTCCTGGCAAAACGCGCATTTATGAATGAGTCCGTTTGCGCTGCTCTGTTCAGGTCTCAAGTCGTGAATGAATCTTGATGGCGCATTGTAATTTTATTACAGGTACTAAAACCACCTACGGGCGCAACCCTAAGCCCGTAACCCTACCTAACTCGATGTAACCCAATGAACTGCTTTTGTAGAAAGAGCTGCACCGGTTGCATTCATTAGCGTTGCAAGAACAAAGCAGTTGCACTTAATCCTAATGATTTTCCTTTTGTTTCTAATGACGCAGCGGTAGGCTTATGTGGGACAAGTAGCACTATCTTTAACCATGAAGCAACAAATTCTCAAGAACCTTGGATAAAACGGCGTTAAGAATGGTTTAATAAAAGTCTGTTTTTCGATTTAAAATTTCTTTCTATTGTATATATACAATTTATTGATAAAAATCACGCTTTTAAAACTAGGCCCAAACATTAGTCTAACCAACATCAGCTATCTAATATTGCATCTATTTCGCTTTGTTTTTATCTCCATTTGGTGTAGGGCAAACGCCTTCCAGAGCCCATAAAGTGCCCAACAATATATTCATGTCAACCCCCAAAAGCATCCCAATGTTGAACTTTAAGCAACTGTACCATTTTACAAGCTCAAACCTTAACTCAAACCCCAAACGTGAATATTGAAGCCACAATTTGCCTCGTTTACAAATCTTAGCATATATATATATATATAAAAATATATATGTGTATGTATATAGTAGTATACACAGCGCTTGATACACATTTTGCATATTTAAAGCATACAAAAGTTGCCCGAAGGCGCAAAGATGGCACCAACCCCCAGCAGAAAGCACTTAATTCAATAATAAATTGCCACCGCAGAAGGGCAACCAAAAAACCAGCAGCGAAAGCAAGCAAGCCCCTTGATTTTTTTGGGCAAGCCCGAAACAAACCACAGATAACCAAGGGACAAGACGCAAAAGGAAGAGGAAGAGAAGGGCAGGCGCAAGGGGGGGGGGACTCAAAACCCAACCCAGCCCCGTTTTGCGCCTCAGAAGAGACAACAACTTTTATCAAATTGCGTATAAGGGGGTTTGTCCGTAGGTAAGCGTAAAATTCATAATCATGAATGCTTTGCTTAAACTTCCACCCCGCAGGGAGTTATAGCAAGAAAAAAAATAATAATAGAATAGATACTTCCTTTCATATATATTGTATGTATAAACTTAATAAATGGTGGCTGGGAATATACACATTAAAAGCGAAAGTCAAAGGAAGCTGCCATTTCGAGAGCCGATTAGATTTGCTGGCATGAAAACAACGCGATGCCAGCTCACATACACATAAGTACATTATGTACTAGCCAGCCTGTGAGTGTGAATGCCTGTGTGTGTGTATTTGAGTCTGCGTGAGCGGCCATTGTTGTGCGGTGCGAAAAACAACCCTAAAGCGTGCCTCTCGCTCACACAGACAGATAGGCAACAAATCGATGAATGAAGCAAGCGACGAATATGTGCGTGTGTGTGTGTGTGAGTGTATGCGTAGGTAGACCGCTAGGTAGGCCTACTGGCAAAGGACCTTAGCGTTCAATGAACAGCAAAAAAATCTCTTTAAATTGTGCGCTGCTCAGCCGGGAGAGTTCAGTTCGAGTTGAGATCTTGTAACGCACACACATAGCTCCGGCACCCGCGCTTTCACCACTCAAGTGTTCCGCCCAAGTTTAAAATATATATAAAAAAGAATAGTGATTTTTCACCTTGAATTATTAAAACATAACGAAACAAAAAAAATGTCGACAATTAACATGCATCCACCGCAAACTTACTCGCGTCTGTTCCGTCCCTGGGATACACAACGTCAAGCACCTGCTCCTGTTGCCCGAACAGTAAAACGGGAACAGCAAAGCGAAACAGTGACCATCAAAACGGAGGTGCCTAGCAGCAGCAGCTATGGTCAGGATAGTGACCGCGAACCTCCCTCCTCGTCGAGTAGCAGCAGTAGCAGCAGCAGCAGCCACAGCAGCAAATCCAGCTATGAGGATGGACTCAACAATAGCTACACTCGCACCTCGACTCCTCTGCTAGACGCCACGCCACAGCCAGTCTTTTCCGCAACACCAGCAATGGCGCCACAGCAGCAAATGTCGCCACAGCCAGCGCCTTATCTGCCTGCCAGCGAATTGTATTATGCAGCAGCAGCTGCTGCCGCCGCTGCCACCGCCTCACCGTCCGCTGCTGCCTTTGGCATGGATCCTTTTACACTGGGCCTGATGGAGCAGGAGTATGCTCGTGTCATGGCTGAGGATGCGCAGCTAAAGGCGCTGAATGCTCGCAAACAGCGGCCCAAGAAATTCAAGTGCCCCCACTGCGATGTGGCCTTCTCCAACAATGGCCAACTAAAGGGACACATTCGCATTCATACCGGTAAGTTAACAGAAACGTTCAGACTTCTTGACTAGCCTTACTAACTGGTATATATTTATTTTCTTAATGCTTACAGGCGAACGACCATTTAAATGCGATGTGGAAACCTGCGGCAAAACCTTTACACGTAACGAGGAGCTGACAAGGCACAAGCGCATCCATTCTGGTCTGCGTCCATATCCGTGCAGCGCGTGTGGCAAGAAGTTCGGCCGTCGCGATCATCTCAAGAAGCACATGAAGACGCACATGCCACAAGAGCGCCAGCTGGGACCGGCCATCTTTATGCCCATGTATCCATATCTCTATGGCTACTAAACAGTCAACAGTTAACAGCTGCAGCTCCAGCGATCTGTGAAGCGCTTGCACGCTTTAAAAACGCTACAAGCCAACAACTATCTAACAATCGATAACAACTAAAACAACAAACACAAACACACACAAATTAAGCAACTCAATGCCGGCCAATACTCTATCTACCTCAGGCGTGTACCTGGCGCAAACTGGCGCAAACCATACAGAAAAAAAGCAAAATACTACCTCAAGCAACAGCATAGAATCCTCAAGAGCGATATATACTATATACTGAACATACATGCGAACAGATATATGCAAATATTGAGCTATTTATTTTTTAATGAATATTTACACTTCCAGTACGTGACGAGGTAGAAGCGTCGAAAAAACCCACACATGTGTAAATAAATCCTTAAGTGATCCTTTCTCATATGCTAAGCGATTAAGAGTTTTAAGAGACCATACAAACTAGACATAAGAATATTTTTCACATTTTTATATAGAAATATGCTGAATGAATGGTTAATAGCAATATACGATTTATATATATACATACATACATATAGACATCTAGTTAAATATTCAGAGCTGTATTATACGATTTATGTTTACACACAAAAATACAATTCTACTACATAAAGTTTTGAAAAATGAAAAAAAAAACAATTTCTTTGCTGTTTATTGGGCTCATAATATTTATTTTGTTATTAGCAACTTTGCGGCCATTTTGTTAACGTGTTAATGACTGTCACTTCCCACTAACCAGATCATTTGGCAAATTTTACACATCATGCCGGCAAAAATCAAAGTGAAAATTGAGCAGTTTGCATTCATCGGCACATTTGGTGAATCCTCATTCAAAAGGGTTAAAATTCACTAGTCATTTTGGCAAAAATCTGCGAAAAATTCATTCACAAAACCTGCAAAAGAAAAAATCATTAATTCATGCCCAAAAGCAACAAACAAATAAAATCTGGCAAGACGAATCCGTTAATTATATCTCTACTTACTTTAGGTTATATATATCAAAAACTGGTTGATTTCGAAGCCAACATTTTCTCACAGTCTCTGCGCCGTCAAACCTAGTGCAATTGTTCACGTATCCTTGCCATTACTCAAACGACAGCTTGCGTCATTCATAAGGACAATGCGTAGCCCACCTGAACAACCAAGTGCAGCAGACACAATGTCTGCTCTGACAAAATGCTGGAATTTATTATGCGAACAACCGATAGATTTCTCCCAACAGCTCCGTAATAATATCAATGTGACTTCTACGTGTGCACAATAGCTGCAATTTTTGTTAACCGTAGCAAACCGGTGGGCACTGACTCTCAACCTTTTTTACCAGACATTCAGACAATGGCAATACGGTCGCTTGATAGAGGCGTGTAGGTCTTGCATCTACATGGAACTACCTGTGTCCCTTGGTCAGTCCTGAGAAGATTTCATTTTCAGGGCAGACAGTGTGTCGTCGTTTCACAAGTGGCACAATGATCGAACTAATAATGTGTCCCATTGATTTTTAGCCAGACACAGCGGCTACATTTTGAGTACTTGGCCGAGAAAAGGTAAAAAAAAAAACGACCCGAACAATCAGTTCAAATACACATTTTTCAAAATGATATGCTTTTCATCAAGCGTTTGTGGATTGATGTCGTCGAGATCGACACTTGATGTTTGCTAAGTATTTTTAAGTAATTGCTGGCAATTAATAAACTTTTGCTTGATTCAATAAAATTATGTTTGTTTTTTATTTTTTATTCTCAAGTGTGGGAATAGACTCATATTACGTATGTACATAAATAAATTCCATCTACTTATGTCAATCACTTGGACAAGTGTTGAGTTATGGCCAACAGCTTGGAGAATCGAAACCAGGACAAAAGCTGACATTACTCACAGAGCAGATTGTTTTGTTATCTTCTTATCACGTAGCATCAATAAAATGTAGAATATATATTGTCATTATAAATTCGACCTTAAAAGCAGAGTTAAGAATGTTTTACTTAAAAAAAAATTCATAAAAATATCTAGTTTAATTTGTTCTTAAGTTTCTAATATATTTAAAGTAAATTAAGCAATATAAAATGTCAGAAAATTCCCTCAATATTATATATCAATAAGAAATATATGTCGAACACATGAAGATGTTTGCTCTCTCTACGGAATCCATAAAATTTCTTAAGAATTTGAATTGCTATGCTATAAAAGTAAAGCAAAGACAGTATTGTTATGAGACAATATCAAACCAAGTTACTTCCTAACAAGAAAGCAGTTTGGCTATCCATAACCAGACTGACATCTAGGGACAATTGCCACGTAGGAGGCACTAGCCTATCTGCCATTCATGACCACAAAAAGGCCAAACAAAAGTCGTCGGGTGGTCCACATATTTCGCAACCAGATAATTGCCAACTACCAGAACCAGGACCAAGACTACGAATACATCGTGCACCTTATAGCCAGGCCACACAACACGTCTGGCTGAGAAATTGAAATGTCTTTTGTGCACTAATAGAGAAATATACGGTCCATAATTTCGCAATGCAACAATACGAGAGCAATTGAATGAGCAAAAAAAAAACACACACACACACACACAGAAAAAAAGAGCAGTGCATAAAATACGAAAAAAAAGAAGTAAAATGGAGTCCCTGCAACGATTTGTATAACAACATTGAGTCGCGATTGCTACCTTTTCACAGCGCCAGTTCTCTAGGCCAAGCAAAGTGCGTGGACGGGTTTCAACCCCTCAAGGAACAACCCTCATCCCCTATGCTCGCACACACGCACACACACATAGCAAGAGACAAACACACACCCATGGGCTAGCAGGGGGTAGTGGCAGTAGTGGAAGCCGTTGCCTGTGCGCTGACATTTCATACAAAGTGTCAGAGGATCCATTTAATTGGGAAATTTATTGGCCAGCAGCCGAGCATTGGACCAGGAGACAGCCTGTCTGGCCCTCTTGTCTTGGCTTTCTTCGGCTCGCTTGTTTGCGGTTTGCTAGAAATGCTTTCACCATTTCGAATAGGGCATTCGAATGCAGACTAAACCCATAAAAAAAAGAATAGAGACTAAAGACAAATTCGTGTATAAGGATTTGTATCGAGTAAAGTGCTACAATACTCAACGTGTGTGGCTGGCATGCTGGTATTTCTATTCAAATGCTACTTATGTTCATACAAATATATATGTATTTATGTTTGTGACATTGTGTTCGTTCCGATTATGAGACATTCCCGCTAATTATATTTGTACAGGCCACGCTTCAGAGCCCGGACATTACTCAACATTTCCAACTATGTACTTATCAACAGAACTGCTTTGGGTGATTTGCAATATGGTGGTTTCCAAGAGTCTCGGCTAATCCTAGGCGGAAAAGTGGGTATGTCCCGACACACGCTAAACGATGCGTTTATCTGCATAAACACTCTTAATAAGTCGATTGTCTGCACTCTAATCTCTTTCTTTCACACACTAACGACTCAACTAACACAGCCTAATGAGCATATCTCACCTTTATCTTCAGCCAGTAAATGTATGCAATTTGGAAACTAATCCTAACGCCGGGACTTGCACAACTAGGCGCAATGAGTGTATGTGTATAGATATGGTCGTATGGTTATTCCACACATATGGCATAAGGTGAGCCATAATCTATTTGCCCAGATAAACCACAACAAGATGGGATAGTTAGAAAAGATACGTACATATGCAAGTCAGCAGTTTATTCCCATACAGTTACTGCAAATATGAAGCCTCGAATTACCCTCAATTAAAAACACGTTCATCAATATTATGCAATTGCATTCAAATCAAACTAAAAATGCAACCAAAACAACACCAACACACAGCGCCCAGCTGGAGAACAAACCCAGAAAAAGGTAAACAGTAGGTGGTGACCCGGAAGTGCCACAAAATCCAAAACAAACAGCCTCAATCAATGCAGTTTCCCAACACAGACAGTGAGCTAACAAACTAATCAAAACTAATGATGACATAATTGGCTCGATCGACAGGCCAAAGGAAGCAGAGCACTGTGTCCTGTTCCGTTTGTTATGGGCATGACAACGAATAGGCAATAGGAAGTGGTTGCCGCAGTGCAAAACAAAGCCACACACTAAAGAATGTCCTTGCAAGGAAACAGCCATCAGTCAGGGGTCCTTAAACAAAACTCGCAAAGAACAGTTTGGTAAAAAAAAAAACGTAAAGAAAACGATATAGAAGAAAAAAAGATAATTGATTCGTTTGCGAAATGCAATGCGATGACACTTGGAATTTTAATGCCAACGGTGTGGTCCTGTTCTGCAATTAGCTGGAACGTTATAATTACAATGAGGAAATTGTTGTGACATTTGGGTAAAAGTCAAAAATATTGAGCAATTCATCAAAATAAACTGCCACACACACACTGCTTTCCCATTTAAAATAACTGATTCTTTAGATTTGTTTGCGGAAGTTGCCCCGCGGTGTAGCGTGTGCTACCGTATAGTTTCCCTTTCCAGTTAGGCTGAAGAACAATTATTAAATAAGGCTCTTAAATATTGTATATCTTTTGACAATGACTTTTGTTTTATTTGTATGTTCATAAACCGTAAAAAGCTGCTCATTAGCAGCGCACAAAATGTATATAAAAAGAGAGAGTATATAAAATACAATCGAGTATATGTGTATATAGTATATCAAATAAATTGTATCGTGCATTTGTTTTATCAAGTTTCTTTGTGCAATCAAAAATGCATATCAGACTCGATCAACATCACATATATGTAGATATGTATGTGTATGCATAATTTCTTAAGGACTACGAGAAATATAACTTGTAGATATGGATGTGTATTCGGTAATTATTATGTGGCAGGCGTAGGACAACTTTTAATAAGGCACAAGCCATTGGGCCGCTGAGATTACATAGTGTTCATTAGACGCTCATCACTTAATCAAACACTTTTCGTTGAGGTTACATTAGGATTATGCTTTTTGTTTGCCTTTGTTCTAGTACAGCATTATGGCCGCCTGATTCTTATCTTTGCTTATTGGTTCCATGCGATGAAGATCGCGATGCTCACGCCGTTTGGCATACATCAATATTGTAATGTTAATAAAAATCACAATTGTGGATATAATAACTAAGTAGAAACTGTAGCCAAGATGAGCCAGTCCTGTGCTGTACCAATGCTGTTGCTGATGCTCGGCTATGAGCACATTATGTATGAGATACTGGTAAAACTGCACAAGCCAGGCCAAAAATGCAACCACTTGAGCGCACGCAGCTGAAACGTTGGATGCCAACAGAAGCACCATAGTGCCGCCCTTTTTGGCAGCCGATGCCGACTTTAAAACAGCGGCTATGGCAGCCACGGCACAAGCCAACAGCCCGAATCCAGTGCCGAGTGTGGTGAGCAGCCATAGCCAGAAGCTAGTGTCGCCGTGTTCGGTGCGAATAAAGGAGTAGACTGTAAGAGAATATATGCTTTTTTTATAGTAATATACTTTTGCATAATTGGCTAAATTTACCATCAACTGGAAAAGTGCGCACACCAAATCCTGGGTCCAAGTGCTGATTGCCATAAAATAAACCAAAGTTGACATCACCCTTGGCTTTTGTGGAATTTAATTTTTTTGGATAGGCGCGCACCCATTGATTGGTTGTCATGCTGGCTAGCAGCAGTCCAATGGCCAAGCAACTGCCAAAGAATGTGGAAAATACAAGGGCACGTGTGCGAATGCTCATCTTGGTGGATCTGTTGTGGTTCAACATTAAATGTTTACAATCAATCAAAAGACTTAAAGCAAAAACTCAATTAAGAATACGCAGTTTACATTGTTTTTCGCTTGACAAGGCCCTTCGTTTGAGTTGCCATGAACTTAAGCAATAACAAAGAAAGTGCAACTGTCTACAGTAGGCCACTCACCTTCCGAAAGGGGGTACGCTATAAGGGACGCACTCTCGGCGGTTGTCGTTGTTTTCGCGGTCACCTTCCTCAGTGGATCTTTCTAACATTTGTATCATTGGCTGTGGGTTTTTGTAATTTTGCATAGCTTCAGCAATGTACGCACATTGTTAATAAACACTTGCGCAAAATTTCGCAATTTCTTGTTTTATCTTTTTTTGTCACTTTCTGTGCTATTTTCCAGCCTTTTTGAGTAATTGTTGTTGTGTTTTCCCTGTGACTTGCTAGTGTTGGCTAATTAATTAAGTGCTGGAAAAGGTCAGTTGAATTCCAGAGTCTGGCAGCTCTAACACAAATCGAAACACACAAACCACTTATGGGCAACGCTGCACACGAAAATAGCGCGTAATTTGTGCTTGACAAGAAAAGAGAAATTTTTAACAAATATGAGCAGCCGCAAGCACAAAGGTGCCGAAAACATTGAAAATCTGTGTCCAGTAGCCAGGTAAATATGTGTGCTTGTCAGCACATTGCGTTCAACTCGCAATACAGCAAATCGCCAGCTCATGCAAATTGCCGAGCCAGCAAAAGGCGCGAACTACTTCAAGTGACGTCACACATTGCTGCAATATAAAAAGTAGATGTATGCAATTGATAGGTGCTTGACCCGTGCTGACCATACAACTGCCCCACTAATTGAGCGCTAAGCACTTTTTAACAAATGACGAATTGCCCTCCCCCCTTGTTACAGAAAACGGTCAGCAAGTAAGAACGGCGCCGTTGCCCCGAAAACGTCCACGATCTACGAGCACACGTCGTCACCCTCGCTGCTGTCGTTCGAGGCATTTGAAGAAATGGGCATCGGCATGTTGGATTCAGAGGAGAGCAGCTCGTCCGCTTTGTCGGCAATTGCACTTGCCGTAAACAACACCAGCGATGAGAACTCCAATGAGACTACGCCTAGCACCTTGAATCTGCCGCGCATGGCGCATCAGCAGACGCGATTGAGTCTTAACTCAAGCACATCTACGCTGGACAATAGCAGCGTCAGCACCAACACCCTAACCGATGTATTCTGTGAAGATACTCAGGAGCGTTTGCTGCTGCAGTCTGCCGAGAAACTGCACGCCCTGGCACAGGCAAAACGAACAGCTCTGGGCGGCAGTGAGTGTGGCAGCAACTCCAATTCGCCGAGCAAACGCACAAGGAATCCCCTGGCAACCGTCACATGCAATAATCAGAATGACGCTACCTTGCTGCCACCACCAGCGGTGCAACAGCAGCAGCAGCAGCAGATGCCACTCAATTTACTGCCCTCGACCAGCAAACAGGCTTTAATGCGACAAAAGAAACTAGCGGCACCTCCGGCGCTGCTGTTGCCAGCAATGAAACCGCGTCGAGCTTCCTGTGATGACTTCTTTGTGTATCGAACGCCTGCGATGATCGCACACATCAACAGCGGCATAAACTATTTCGATAAGCTGTCCGATGAGATTTTGTTGGGCATATTTAAATGGCTGCCAAAGAAGACGCTGCTGCGCATAGCAACAGTTTGTCGCCGCTTCCATTGCTGTGCGCGGGATGAGACACTGTGGCCACGCTTGGATCTGGGCCTGCGCACACTGCGTCCCCATGCCCTGGAGCAGGTGGTGCGGCGTGGTGTGCCTGTGCTACGCCTGGCTCAAACAGATGTAAGTCAAGAGCAAACAAATAAACAACATCTATCTCTAAACATCTTTACCATTCTCACATAGATACAAGAACCGGCTTTCTCCTACGGCCCGTCATCCATCGATTTTCAATCGCGTCTGCAGTATTTGGACTTGACTCTTGCCTCAATTTCGGTTAGCTCTTTGCACACATTGCTCGCGCATTGCCGGCAGCTTAAGAAACTAAGTCTGGAGCATGCGGATGTCAATGATGAGATTTGCTATGAGATCTCGCAAAACCGTTCGCTAGAGACCCTCAACTTGACCATGGTTTCAGGCCTGCAGGCTGGCAGCGTTCGTCAAATGTTGGAATCGCTAAAGAAACTCATTAGCCTAAACATATCGTGGACTGATTTAACTGCTGACGCTGTCACTGCCCTAGTTACCCACATTTCGTCCAATGTCATTCGTTTAAATGTCGCCGGTTGCCGTCGCGTCCTCTTTGATACACGTAAGCTATCGAACAGCTACACTATGTATCACCAAATTCAACTTGTTTTCTTTTCAGATGTTGTAACGCTGCAGAAACGCTGTCCACAGCTGCTCGAGCTTGACCTATCCGACTGCAACAGTCTGACGCCATCAGCTTTAGCGGCTATCATGAAATTCAACAGTCTTGAGTATTTGTCCATGTCACGTTGCTATCTCATTCCCGCCACGAATTTTATGTAAGTGAACCAAGCCTTTGGCGAGCTATTGATTAAACCTATTCAATTTTAGAGAGCTTAAGAAAATGACGTCTCTCACATATCTGGACATTTTTGGCATGCTCTCGGATGTCGCCATGGAGGTGATGGAAAAACAAATGCCTAAAATTGGCATAAACAAGTTCATACACAGCTCAGTGGGGCGACCAACAGTGGGCACGCGTCGCAGCTCCATTTGGGGCATGCGCACGCGCGATTAAAGGATGCCTTAAATCCAAATCCAAAACAGACTTAGCATACAAATTTAAATAACCTTATGTTTTTGTTGCGTTATTAAGCCGCATAGCGCAGCTTGCTTTATATTCAATTCACTGACAATAATTAAATGTCACTCTTGGCCTATCCAATTATACACCATTTGAGTAGCTTACTCGTCGACCTCGCTGAGTGGAGCAACTGGCTTCTCCCATGTCCAGTCATCCCAACTGACACAGTCCTTCAGGCTGTCGAGGAAGCCCATCTCCTCCGGACAACGCATCTTGCTGGCGGGCTCATTGAGCGACAAACACTTCCAGTAGCCACTGGGATCCCAATTGTCGCGAAAGACACCCACATCTAGCTCCTCCTGTGTCTTGCAGCCCGGCTGCCCATCGCCGTGGTAAGCATTGGCCAAACTGCAGACGGCAAAGAGAACCAAACAGATTGCAAGCTGATATTTCATTGTATGTCAACTGATGTCTCACCATTGGACCACTGCCAGTTTTTATAGTTGCCTTGGTGCATTGATAAACCATGTCAAGTGCACACAATATCTGAAAATGCTTTTAGTAATTGACAATGGCAATGCAAACAATATGTAACAAAGCGGAAAAAAGAGTTCATTTTTTTCCAATATTTCTCTGTACGATTTATAATTATTATTATTGACATATTTCTGCTTCCAAATTAAATATTATTTCCTACATTTAGACAATTGTATATTTAAATGAAAATATTAATAATTTTATTAACTAAATTTGTTTTGAGTTTTTTTGGATATAATTAGTTTGCAAGCTGGTAAAATCAAATAGCAGTGACACCCACTTGGTTGGTGTACTTGCTAAGCCGTTCTGAAAAAAAACCATAGCATACTTTTAGTAGCAACAATGTTAAGAAAATCCAAACAAAATAATGGAAAATATAAACTACTTACTAAATATAATATAATAAATTGCTTTTGATCTCAAACTAAAACAACAAACAACATGCTTTGCAAAAATTCAATATATAACAGTTTTACATGTAATAGCTCATGGTGCTGCCACATAGTTAAATTTGAGTATTTTTAATAAAAACCTAAATTTGCTGGCAAAAACCAAATGGCATTAGCTACCACAAGCTGATATTAGTGCTGAAAAGTTGTTGGTTTCGCGTAGACTTTGGAATTTTCGCTCTTACAAATATTACATTTACATAACTTTCGAAAACAACATATTAAGAGAAATTATTGGTTTAATTTTAAACAAATTACTGCAACACAAGCTAACAACAAACGGCACCCACAATCACAGCAAGCACTGCGCCATTGACCAAACAACCTGTAAGACCTTGAGATTTCCAGATCTAGATCATAGCATACAGAAATTTTTTTTTCAATTCACAGTTTTCCCAGTCGAACAGCAAGAAATAGCAACAACATGTCAATCAGACGCACAATGTCCACAAGCACCAAGGAGTGGCGCAATTACTTTATGAGCACACATTTCTGGGGACCCGTCGCCAACTGGGGTATACCCATAGCAGCTATTGCCGACACATCCAAGCATCCAAAATTCATCTCAGGTCGCATGACATTGGGTGAGGTTTTTTACTGGCTAGTAGAACCAGTTTTCAACACCTGTTTTGATTAGCATAATTCGGCATTTGCAATTACAGATACAGTCAATGATACGAGTTCACATTGTATTTTGCTTATCAGGAAACGCTCGCCATGAGCACTGATAAGCTAGATACACATAACTAACGTGTCTAGCTGATAGGGTGAGCGTAGAGTACATTAACTAATTCAATGCTCTTTCTTTTAGCCTTGACGCTCTATTCATGCATCTTTATGCGTTTCGCTTACAAAGTTCAACCTCGCAATTGGCTGCTATTCGCGTGTCACGCCACCAATGCCTCGGCTCAGCTCTTTCAAGGAATGCGTTACCTTCAATATACACACTCTCAAGAGATTACCTCATAAGTGGACATACGCGTGCGATGCAACTACCATATACAAATATTTAAAGAACATGTGGGGCGACACAATCACAACAGTAATTTGCTGCCGAAACGACACGCAACAACTTGCTCCGATCACAATTTGTTGTTGTTCATCGCACGCTAAACTCTCGCTATGGATTAAATGGAGGCAATGCAGGGGAGTCAAAGGTGCTGTGCTTACCAATTTGTTTGACAAATGATATATATATTTTTTAAATCTTATGTGCAATTTAGTAATGCAATGCATACTTTAATTACGTGTAAAGAATCTTCAATAAAAACAAACACTTCAAAAAAAAGGGATAAAGTTGATTTTGTCATGACCTTTGGGTACATGCGCTTTATTCAAAACGATTATGTTTATATAGTAATTCTAAAATATATATATATTTTTTTATGCATTCTCAATAACAGTATTTAAATTTGTGTTTTTTTTTTGCGTGTTTTTAACAGTTTTTGTGTTTTTTTCATTTGTAATAAAAGGATATACATATGTAATTGTTACTAATCGCTACTTCATTTTTTTTTTGTCAAGTTTTTCTTTTTTTTTCGCTTCTAACGAGCTTGAAGATACGTTTTGATGTTGATTACAATTAGGGTATGTGTAAGAACATAGGTATTAAAGAAAAAACGTGGCTAAAAAATTTGACAAACATAATAAAAAAAAAACATACATATGAATAAAATGTTTAAAAATCTTGCGCTTATTATGTGGCGCGGTTTTAAAGTATAATGCATAATCACGTAGTTGCTAAACTTAAAAGTTTATCATCAAGTTTTTAAAAAACTGATGTTCTCTGATCTGATGTTATAGATTGGTTTTTCTGTGGCTCTCCCCTTTGAGGCAGGTGGATGCCACACATTACAGCGACTTTATCAACGACAATTTTAACATAATGGTTGGAATACTACCCTTAGAATAAGTACTCTGCGTCGCAATATGCGACAGGCGAGTGGTACGAGAGTTTACTGACTATAGTGTTATGGCATGGCTGCTGATGAAAATCTTAGTGCTCCGGCTCGCGTTTAACGTATGTACTATTCTTATGATAGTTCTGGCCAAGTAGCTCTATGGCCATCTGTGATCGACGCGTGAGGCGTTGCAGTTTGGCGCGCAGTTGTTCATTTCTTGCTTGTAGGGCTTCCTCCTCCTTCATTTCCTCCTCCTCGCGCTTCTTGGTCTTTCTGCGTGAGACGCGGCTGGCTTCATTGTTCTTAATGCGATCCCTGTACAATTTCGCCTCCTCCTCAGTCATTTGTGACATCAGCTCCGGATCGGGCCCATCGGCATGCTCCTTGGCAGGACGTCCACGCTTGCGCTTGGACCCATCGTTTGCGCTTGTTGTGACACTGAACTGCGAGGTGCTGGCGGTGGAGCAGGCGGGTGAAACAGGTGCTGTAATGAAACCAGCAAAGCCGGTCTGGCACGTCGGCTCGTGTGATTGGCCAGTGCTGACTGAATAGGTGCTATTTGGCGTATTTGGCGCTGAGAAGTTATCGTGCAGTATGGTGTGGGAGGTGTTTTCCTCGGTGCTGCGCAGATCCTCATAGATCTTATCCTGGGTTGAAATGTTGCTGGCTAAATTGTGCTGTAAGTTAAAGGGAACACAGTTAAGTCATTTGAAATCAAATATTGCAATGCTTTACTTACTTCCTCATCATTGAGCAATTGCTCGATAATGTTGGGTGTGTTGATGACATCTGAATGATTGTTTTGAACTGAAGTGTTAATGTCAAGATACAGTTTACTACGCTTCTGTGGCAGAGACTCTGTGGCCGCTACGGACGCAACAGAGGCTGTACGCTTGACACCCGCACAGAGAGTGGAAGTGACATCTGGCATAGAAACTGCTTGGCAAACTTCTCCATTGCCTGCATCCATCTGGCTGAAGCCGAAGCCCAGAGAGAGTTGGCTGGCACTGAAGAAACTGTTTTCCATGCTGTTCTCATCACCCAGCATGGGCAGCTCGTTAAAGCACTTTGTCTGGCTGGATGAGTAGAGCATGGAACCCTGTGAGAAGGTGCCAAGCATTGGATTCTCTGAGCTGGTTAGTATGTTGCCCAAGTCAAGCTCGTCGCCGGGATTGCTGATGGGTATGTCGATGCTATTGTACATTGAGCTCATGTCAAGTACCTCCTCCTCGTCCTCCTCAAGTAGATTAACCATAATATTAAAGTCGCTGTTGGTGTTGTCGCTGTAAATGCTATCCATGCCCAGATTGCACTGATCCATTTCCTTGCACTCAATGTGATCCTCGGCAATCAAGTTTATATCAAAGTCAAAGTCAAATCTATCCGTCTCGGTACAAATCTCTGTTCTAATCTCCTCGCTTTTGTTGTTGCTGCTGCTCGTTGACGAACTTGCTTCTATATCTTGCAGGTATTCTACGAAAAAGACAAAACCTTATTAGTATCAATGTAAATGGTAAATTAAAGTTGTGTGAGTAGCGTTATAAGATTTTTTATTGATTGCATTGACCAGTTGTTATTCATTTAAGATTCTTATAACATGAATTGGATTATTCGAAAGATCCAATTGGATTCAAGTTTGTTGCATACTTTCGAGGTTATACACAATGTAAGACAGAGAGGGCTAGCTATACATTTTACGTTGACTCATGCGCCATCTCGCTCGCCTCAACTATGTTGTGAAATTAACAAAACGAAAAAGTGCAACAAAAGAAAAAAACAAAACCTAACAAACAGCTTAAAATACTAACTACGTTAATACTTATAACAATATCGTTTACTGTCGCGCACTGTATTAGTTTTGTAAAGTATAAACGTATATAATTTAAAGAGAGACATTTGTTGTGTCTGCGCCGATACTGAAACACAGACACACAAAGAGAGCGAGTGAGTGAGAGTGAGAGTGAGAGTGAGGGCGCCTCTATGAGAGAATTGCGCACATGACGTTTGTGCCACAAACGAGCATGATCGTTCATGTTTGCTGCCATCTACTTAGTCATTGTTGTTGTTTTTGTTTCAAGTATGGTCAATAAGGGGTTGAAATAAAAGCAAAACAATTCAAATTTGGTAATTATTGATGTTTTTGATATGTAACAGCAATTTGATAAGTGTCTCTTGGACAAAACACTCCCCAAGAATTACCTATAAATGCAATTACTTAATTCTATTAGACCTGTGCAAGAAATTGTTGGTAATAAAATGGGCAACTGACGAGTCAACTGAAAATAAACAAAAAAAAAAAAAACAAAAAAAAACTACTTGTTGCAGATGTTCATGAGCCTGCCATTGTTTACATAATTAATTTCTGTCCAAAATTAAACTAAATCTCATTGAGCATTCAGAAACCAATTTAATATGGAACATACAATTAATTTTCAAAAATATATTCACCTTTTGAATGGATTTAAGAAACGTCTTTATTGCGTGCGATGCTGCTGCGAAATGTAGTCCTCACCTTTCAAGCTCCCAACGAAAACTAACGTCGGGGCTTAAGCGGACGCCGACAGCAGCGTCGCCGGCACAGATCGGCAGAGCGAGAGCGAGAGCGAAAACAAAAACACGAACACTAATACCAACACAAATGCCCAACCTGCCCTACACTCTAGGTTGAGAGACAACAAGTGTTATTTTGCGCAGTCGTGTTGTCACGCTCTGGCACACACGTTTCTCCAACTGTGATTTGTTCTTGGACATTTAAAAAGAGTGTTCGATGGGCCATAGGCCATGTTACCAACTCATCCTATATACAAACATACGTACATTTAATTGTGTGTAGTTTTGGAATTCTGATGCACAAATACATTGGCACATTAAGAATTTCACCAGAGCAGCAGAAACTTTTCGGATTAAATTTAGCAAATTCAATTTTGCGATATGATTTTGATTGCTAATTGCACTAACTATAATAATATATATATTTTTTACAATATTAATATATGGCAATTATGGATTTTAGAATTAAAAGCTGGAGCGATGAATTTCTTTTGTTGCTAATACTTGTAAATGGTAAAATGCATTAAAGTGCATACAACAAAAAAGCTATACAACAATTATTTTAACATATAAAATGTACCACAACGCGTATACGCGATGCAAAGCATAAATGAGCATAGAACTTGTACATACGCATAAATACGTATATGTATATGTATGCGAGTTTGCCTCTCTGAAAACCAAACAAACTGCCGGCACTAGACAGCTCTCCCACAGAGGAAAAGAGAAAGATAGTGTGTTTGTTTGCGATCGCCTGGGAGAGTGTCTACACATACTCCTACAAGTGGTGGGGATACGATTTCTCTCTCTCTCTTTGTTTCTCTCTCATATATTTTGCACATCATCCTAATCGAATTTCACAACAATTGGGGTAAGGAAATGAAAAATCTAATACCTCAATGGGTCTACACGTGCATCTACATATTGAGATAATGTGCAATATATAAATATATACTAAATCCATATAAAATATATCTTTATCAAGGTCATGAGTAAGCAGTGGCCATTGCACTTGATTTATCCTCTGATTTATATTTTTAAGTAATATCGCACAGCAATCTAGACCTTTGGTTTGCCCATTTATGGAAATACATAGGTTGTGGTGCCTAAGGCATATAGGTTCCAAAGAACCGCATACAAAGTAAAAGCAAGTAGGACTTCATAACGATTATACATCGCAATACATTAACATGTATGCAAAAGTTAGTCAACAAAGATAAATTGTCTATAAATGGAGTAATGCACAAATAAATGATATAAAAATATATGTATATTAAATTTGCAAGAATTATAGAGTTATGAGTGCACTCAATTACAAAATGCGCATTAAAAATATAGCGGACGAGCAAATTGCATGACTCATTGTTGTAAAAACCGAAAAAAAATGCTACCAAAATGCAGCTAACTGATAAAAGTTTAAGAAGAACCTAATAAAAGTGCTGTCAACACAAATATATCTATAACTTTGAGAAGTTAAAGCGCGTTAGTTATACAATATGTGACTACATAAAACACTCGTTTTTTATTTAAAAGCAAAAGAAAATAAGTATATTAATGAAAATTTTAACATTATTTGTTTTATATTGAATTGTTTGAACAGCAAAACAGAAACTGTTGCTATTAGTCATGTTACAGATAGAGAGACAAAGCCAAAGGCAAAAATGGCTGGTTGATAAGCAACAAATGCCGAATGGACTTTTAGTTCGTTGGCTTTTAGTTTGTGCAGTTTTAATGCCACGTAAACGGACGGAAAAACAGCTTAACCCTTATGTAAGTAGATTTTAACTATTCTTTAATCACTCAATCAACTAATTTGTTTAACGCATAATTAATAGTTTTTAGCGACCCATAAAGCTGAAATAATAGAAATATTTTGTTCAAGTATGTATGGAATTGTAGTACCATATTATTCCTTGCAGCCAAAAGGATTGTGGGCTGAGGTGAATTGAGATAATCAAACTCAACCCACAAACGATCTGACATAAGGCTAAGGAACAATTACTCTATCGACTGCTTTGTGGTCGCAATGGGTCATTGCACTGTGATCTTCAGCTTCGTCATCTCGTGGTAATGTACCTCGATGTCATGGGCAGAAGGGGACCACGAACTAAACCTCTTTTCAATTGAAAAAGAGAGAGCAGCCGGGCGCCGTTCAATGCCTGCTATCTGACTCATTCTCTAACTGATTGTTTTGGCCATGCAATTGAGTATTGGCTACTCGATATCGATATGATTTTCGAACACAGTAATGAGAGAGTGCTGGTACAAATTACACACACATACACAAAAACACAGTACTCACCATCAATGAACACCGGAACATCAATCTCTTCAACTGTAGCAGTAGGCATTGCTCCACTCATATCCTGGTGGGACTGCATGTCTGCACCTGTCAGCTGTATACCAGCCATCGACGCCAAAGTCAGGGGCGTGCTCGAAACCTGGACCGTTTGCGTCACCATTGAATTCATAGTTGATGTCGTTGTTTTTGTTTTTGTCGGTGGACCTACCATCGGATCGTTCAGGCCGACTTGGTTTAAATGACAATTGGAGCTGTTCAAGCACTGTTCTAGTGGGTATATTGTCCCAGTCGAGTTCGCTATACGGGATGCTGTCGCCGAAGTTGTATAGTTTACTGCTGTTTTCACCGTAGGCAAAGCCCGTTTCACTGAAGCCGTTGCTGGTTCCGACCCTGGTAAAAAGGGTATTCTGATAACACGAGTTCGAGGCGCACTCTGCTCTGTCCTGTTGTTGTTGCTGCTGCTTTGCGTTGGCACCTTGATCAATATAATTTTTGGATTGGGTAACGTGTTTATTACGATCGGTATGGTTGTCGTGCTTGTCGACGTCAACATAGGCGAACCCTTCGTATGTATTAATCGCTCGGCTCTCTTCAGCGAGCAAGTGCAATTGGACGAGTAGCTGCTCTCGCCACTGAGTGTCAAGTTGCTCGGCGATGCCTCGTATGTTGTTGCCTGTACTCGTGCTGGCTCCTGGATCATCAATATTATATCTTTGGGATTTTCGGCACTCGTTCCGGTTGCTGCTTGTGTTGCTGCCGTTAGTATAATCGGAGTTGTTGTCTTGACCGTTGTTGCTCTTGCTCTTGGTTGGATCGGTATGGTTGTGGTTGTTGTTGCTGCTGGTGCTGGTGCTGGTGTGGTTGTTGGTGTTGTTTGAATCGCTCTTGGGCCTATTTTGGCTGGCTGGGACTTCGACGCTGAATGCCATTTTGAACGTGGCTGCTTAACGCAATTTCAAATGATTGGTGAACGGTTCAATTTTGTATTGGTTTCGAGTCGACAGGATTTCAAAATTTATGCATTTATTCAGAATATGCATAATTTTTTATTGTTTATTTTGTTTGTTTTATTCAGGATTTGGTGATGAGTGGAGCAAGCGCATTATATAGAGTTTTGGTTTTGTATTTTTTTGTTTTTATGTGAAAGAAAGTAGACAAAAGAAAAAAAAGATTTTGTTATTACACAGTTCGACGATCCTTTAATAGGGTGGTCTCGCGCCACACACTTATATTGTGGGATGTGCGAAATGTTGTGTATTGGGTGGCATGTTAGCCCAGATCATGGTTCATCAATTGGCCAGAGACATCAACATAACGATAGACCAATAAGTGCTGTCATGATATCTCTGACCATTGAGTTATAAATCAGGGCGATGTTTTGTTTTGTTTTTAGCAGGATTCATACAGCAAATGGATGAGTTATGTAAGTGTTGGGTGCATATTGTTATGTTGTTGTTTTTTTTGTCTGAGGCGTTTGTTAATAATGCTTTTTTTCTCCTTATCTTTTCCTTTTTTCTCATGCCTTTCTTTTCCATATTTTCCTTTTTGTATTGATGTACACGTTTTTTTTCTTGTTTTTTTTGTTTTTTTTTTTTTGGAATTACTCCTTTTTTCACTTTTTTTTAGTATTGGAATTACTCCTTTTTTAGTATTGGAATTACTCCTTTTTTAAGTATTGGAATTACTCCTTTTTTAGTAGTGGAATTACTCCTTTTTTAGTAGTGGAATTGCTCCTTTTTTAGTATTGGAATTACTCCTTTTTTCAATACGTATTTACATATGTATGTACATAAATGTATGCATTTTTTCATATAACAATCTTACAAACTAATCAGTGGTTGTTAATTAAAACAAGCAGGCAAATAATGAGGCTTACAACTAAATGTTTAATGAAATAAGTATACTCACTTTTAATTGACCGTTGGAGAGGAACAATGAAATTGTTAGGGGAACTCTAAACAAGCTCTAAAAGAGTCGTGGACACAACTTCCTTTTAGACTGAAAACAAATAGAGAAAATAAATAAAAATTTCCATTAATGACAATGTTAACAACTTTTTGGGTACACTGTCAATGGATAGTATTATCTAAATAGGAGTAAAAAAAAAGGTAAAAGAAGGGGGCGAAAAGCAAAAAAGCTTCAAACTGAATTTCACAACGATTGCCCGTTTGGGTCATTAACAAAATGGCTGCCGAGCGGTAATCGAAACAACAACAACATGAATTCGCTATTGCTTGAGACCTAATCAGTAGTTGGATACTCTCGATCGAGGCATACTGCCAGTGTTAAAGGCAATTATCTAGCTTCAGTTTTGCGCCACCCTAGTGCCATTTAGATAATTGCATGTACACACACACATACACACACTCTGTGTGTTAGATGATAATAGGGCATATCGCATATCTTGTTGACAATATCAAATCGTGCAACAGAGCAACAGTGAAAAGCAATTATTATTTGCTGGAAAAACACCAGCCATCAAATACAGCCCACAGTCAACTCATTCCCAAACATACAATAGTACAATGTATGTATGTATGTATATCAAAGTACAATTAAATATTTAATTAGCAGCACACAAGAATATAAAATCGGCGCACGAACAAAAAACCCCCTACAAGTTATGTATGTGCGTGTGTGTGTGTCTGATTCGCCGCCAGCTGCTGACGTCGTTGTCAAAGAAAGTCTCCTGCGTAGCGTATGTATGTATGTTTAATTTACACATATACGTATGTATGCATACATATGTTAAATTGTTGCTGTTTGTATTGAAACAAATATTCAATATGGCGGCCACTAGAAAAAAAAATTACTAAAAGCTTTCGGCCTATACTATACATTTTACTTATTCACTGACATAATGTTATTTAAATACAATTTATATTTTCAACCTATACTTACAATTAATTTGAAAAATTTGCCTTCAAGCGCTGTTTGGCCGGTGGTCGAAACCTGACCGAAGAAATTCACTTGCTTTATTTAGCGACGCAATTAGCTGGGTGGTCTCTCAAACCACCACTTGAATGTCTTTACGCGAGTTGCCGTTTCTGTTAAAAGTGTACTTTAACAAATGCGCAATTGTTGCTCCACGTAGAACAACAACAATAACAATAGTTATATGATGTTTCTTTTAAACACTTTCTATCCTTGATTAGGAGTTGAACTTCTTGCTTGTTGTGTGGTTTAGCCTTTATATTATTGCTCACTTTTCACATTCAATATTGCAAACGATGTTGAGTCACACTCAACTGCTTGCTTGTAGTTTTCACTTGGAATTGAAACGAATCTCCTCGATAACCGCCAGTCGAGTCAGAATTGTGCACAAAACTGTGGGAATTGTAATCGCATGAATTTAGTTTCGTTGTGAAATTCAAAAAGCACAGAGCAAAACCTGTTTGCCACAGCCAGATAACTTGCTGAGCGTGTGTGTGTGTAAGAGAGAGAGTGCTTTACATAGATACTTACATACACATACGCTTACGCAGCCGAGAGCTTTGGTGTGGAGCGAGCTTTTGCTCACGAAAGCAGTATGAAGGTTCTGAACATGAACACAAAAGTATTTTGCAGCTGTTACGTCACTGCTTCAACTTGATTTTGATGTACATATGTACAAAGGAAAATGGTTTGGTGCTATTTTGAATGTTAAGGAAGCATATGATAATAATTGCTGTGGATTTATATAGTAATCTAAGTGAATATATTGATTTCAAACAATGTTTAGCTTAAAATGATGTGTGTGACGTCAGCTTTCGAGCTTGCAGTCAAACAAAGAACGATGCTTTGTGTTACCTTCAGTTTTCTGTTGCCGGCCGGCCGGCAATTGTCATAAACAATCATAACACGAATAGCACATATTGAGGTGTATTACTTTAAACGTATACAGAAATATTCGTAGGCATCATCTCTTTAATACCAATAAGCATTGCTTAATCGATGTTGTTGATAGTAAAATGTGATTCACCTTTTGATTATTGGACCTTTATTGTATTTTAATCTCTAACCAATATTGAGTCATAGTATATCAAATGGCATTTAAAATTGTGGCATTGAGTTTAGTAAAACATTAAAAAAAGCGTTAAGTATTTGAACGTGGGCTTTTTGTATTCGCTTTAAAAAGTACCGAAACATCAAAAGCTTTCACTTGAAGCCACATATGTGTTAGTCAGCAGCTGTTACGCTGTGTGCGCACTTGTCGGTGTATAGATAAAAGCTCTACACTCGATTTCTCTCTGAGCTGTAGAGCTTTTAATTTAACTCATCAACACATGTGCAAGAGTTTTGGAATGTATATGGATAGTCTGCAGATGAGTACACTGATATAAAAAAAAAACCTCATGAGTCATGGTGCCAACGCAAAAACGCAAAGCTCTGATGGCATGTGACATTTGTAATATTTATAGGGGGATAGGTTAGTGAGTGGTTGGGGTGAGGGGTTCGTCTACCCCACATTAGCTTTCCAAAACAAATAGTACTTAATTATCAAATTGGCCAAACGGTGCGCAAAATTCGTGGAAATTTGCTAAAATGGCAATATATACATACATATATATAAGCATTTGGGGGATTTTTTCATTTTTTGGCACTAAACACAGACCGGCACTAAGTGGCACGAGATCTGTATACGAAAAAAAGCTGTTTGTTGGCAGTCAGCCTGCAAAAATGTAACACTGCTTAACTTGATGAAAACAGTCGCGGACTTTTGCAAGCAACGATGATTAAGCATATTTTTGTGCCAAGGGCCACGTCAATGAAAGAAACACAAAAAAAAAAACGATGTACATTTTGTGTACTTTGGTTATTCCTTGTCAAAGTATTGACTATAGTTGTACGGAATATACATACGATTAAGATATAAACAAAATTATATAGTAGTTCTAATATCAATCGTATCTATAAATATGGATGAAAAGACCATCGTATTGCTTGTGACTGAGATTATCTTTATCTTTTTGTGTAAGACGATTTGGCATTTGGCAACAGACAGTCAGATGATCAAGGCTATATATAGTTCGATAATTATTTTCTTAGTATTTCTTGTGACTCAAGTCTAAATAGATAACTGACCTTTATTAGTTTGAAACGCTTTGAGCCGATTTCAATACCTTTTTATACGGTATGTGGGTTTAATGGGTCAAGGGCAACAACTTTTGAACGTGATTGTGCTGCGGCACGTGCTGTTATCATAGTTTGTGTGATAGTACAATCAAGTAAAGGGTCTTTGAAACTTACCACTCATTATGTTGCCGCCGCGTGTGGCAAGCAAGTTCCGCTCAAACAAATTTCGTTATTAAACCCGATTGTATGCTGCGTCTTGCGATTACTTTCTTCTTTTGCGTTACGTATGATCGGACTTTTGGGTTCAAAAGCGAAAACCACGACAACGAATGTTACCACGAGTAAAAATGTTACGCTTCTTTCGCAAACCCTTAGAGCGCTTAAGTAGTGTCTTGGTGGACTTAATAGTGCCCTTGATTGATAGTAAGGAATTGTTGTTATTATGCCAGCCACGCATACGCATACACATGAAATTGTTGAGCATAGGAACTTGCTGCTGCGAATGTTGCACACACATGAAGACAACGACAGGCGAATGTTGCATGACGTTGATGCTGCGCTTGTTCTTATTGCCTTTCCCGTTGACGAGACGCGCAAGCTTTTCTGTTGTTGTTGTTGTTGTTGTAGCAGTAGGAGATACGACGAACATAATATTAAAAACAATGAAACGACAAAAGTAGTTCACGCACTTGAGTGTTCACTGTATATAAAAGCTTGTAGTTGTATCTAGATATAACTGCTATCTGAGATACTACTTTGTATAATATATATGTTTTACGGTTTAATTGCGTCTTTCGCAAATATTAAATACTTTTCCTTTAGCACTTGTCACTTTTGGTTTTGGATTTCTTAACAAAATTGAAAGAAATTACTGTTCTATGAATAAAATATCTTTATAACAAGGTTCAGCTGATGATGCCATTAAGAATTAATCTTCGATTAAATTGATTTCACTATGCACAGTGTATTCAAACACTTTATTTATTCAAATCACACGATTTCACGAATTTCCGTAAATTTGCACAATTTACTATACGATTTTTAGTTGTATTTGTTGTTGTTGTATTGCTTTAAAGCTCTCTCACTCTCTCTTTTTTAATCAACGATTCAACTTGCGATATCAAAAGTTGCTCTGTTCACGACGGCCAAAGTTTTGTTACTAACAGACGCGGATTGACTCAACCAGCCACTGGACTACAGCAAGAATTGTGACCGCTGAGCACGACGTAAGCAACTTTTGCTGCTGACGTCTACAGAGCCCCCCACAGCCTACTTTACATATACATACCCATACACGTGCATGCGTATTGTGTTTTTTCCTTACTCTGTCTCAGCTGTTGGCGCTGTTGCCGTGCCCCTATTTCTTATTCTGTTTATGCTGAGACATAAGATGCTATTTTTGCTTTCGTAATGGCAACAACTGCTGTAGCTCCTACATGTGCAGAAAATTATTTGTTAAACAAAAATTTGTTTGCTAATTAGTGTACTCGATATTGCATATGTCATCGTGCTAAAGCAAAAATATATTTGGCTGAGCAAACACATAATCATACAACTTATTATTAGTCATACAGATAATATACATATGTATGTATGTACACAGTAATACGCATATGTATGTTTGTATATCGTATGCAAGTTCACCCCATTCGCATCACATTCAATGCTTCTCAGTCAAGTAACAGATGATTATTGTTTGTTGTGAATATGCGTTCTTAGCTAAATTTTTACTATTGTATACAGTCTCAAATGCCTTTTAATAACATCGTAGTGGCTTGCAGCATGCGTGAGAGTCGTTTCAGAGAGCAAGAGAGAGAGAGAGAAATTTTATTCTGATGCCGGTTTGGCTGATGCAACAATTGCTACGAATTACAACAGCATCTGGGTTTGCTTGCTTAAGCACAGCTGATTTTTGCGAATGTTGCCAACGTCAAAGGTAAGCTCAACATGTTGCTAAACATTTTCATGTTATGCTTTTGCCACCCCATTTTTGTCATGGCTGAACCGAGAACTCAGGAACTTACATAATCTATATTTTATTGCGCACACTGTGGCATATTGGTTATAATGAATGTACAAAAATGCGTACTTACATTTTGTATATACAATGAATGAATACATTAATAGGATTTAAGTATTAATGTGAAGTACATTGTTTGTGTTTATTTGATAAAAGAAAGAAATAAATAAAGAAATGGCGCATTATTAAAAGGCTGAAATCTGAGAATACACAAATATTATGATTCCTTATATAATTATTTATTCACCTTTCATATTATTCATTTTACTTTTTTGGCTCTACTTCTGGTTTTCTTATGTATTCGGTTTTTCTTGATATCTCTTGCCATATACCGACAGGCTCCGTTTCATGTTCAAACGGGGCCTTAAAGAAAAGAGTGAGATAGAGCTATCACTGTTTGTTTTCTTGCCTGTTTGCTTTAAGTATGACAGGGACGGCTATATCATTGACGGTGGTACTGCTTGTATTTCAGGAATGCTATAGATCAAACAATGAAATGCTTTTGTCATTAGAGTGAAACACAAAAGCGGATAAAGAATATATAAACATATGCATGTATGTATGTATGTATTACTAGCAATATTCCATTGAAGTCCTCGACTGTTATTAAAGAAAAAGTAAGCCTCAAGAACATATAAAATCTTTAGAATTTTTGGGGTGACTATCTAAAAAGATATGCGATCTATAAACATCGACTGCAAAAACCGGCTAAACCGGTTTTCTGTGTATAATAAATTGATCTGTACCAAATATCGTAAAGACTATATTGGTTTTTTTTTGGTATTTGTGAATTTACTTCGGATATTAAGCTTGGTATGGTATTTTTTTTGCTTATAAATACTAAATAATGAGTTATCGCATTTGGAAAGTCAAACCTTAAACCAGTGTTGAGGTTTCCATAAATCATAGTTCACTGTAAGCTGTTTAATTAAATCGCTTTGAAAGAAAGCCGCTCAAAGTGAATGTACAAGTCCAAATATACAAATGTTTATACACATACATACATCACTCTATATATTTGTGCGCCTAGATTACTTCGCTATTGTGCCAAAAAGAGAGAGAGAGAACAAGCAGAGCTAAGCTTTAGCTGGAAGAAAAGAGATTAAAACTGGAACTGGAATTGAATGCGAGCTGAGTGCGCCGGGCGAAAGATGAGAGCAGACGATTGCTGAAAACGAATAAAGTTCCATATATGGAAAGCATTTATTGCAGATCAGTTGGACTCGGGCATACTGAGTAAACGGATCTCATTTAAAGAGTTTCGACAGCTAAAATAATAACAATGCAATTAAATCATTTGTTTGCAACGTTTCTGTTGCTTTTAAGCAGTGTCCACTGCTCGCAGAAGCCACAAAATGTATTGCTACTTTTGGCCGATGACGCTGGCTTCGAGATGGGCGCCTATCTAAACAAGTACTGCCAGACGCCCAACTTGGATGCGTTGGCACGCAACGGTTTGCTGTTTAACAACGCCTTCACCTCGGTGAGCAGCTGCAGTCCAAGTCGCGCTCAGCTGCTGACTGGCCAGGCCAGTCATGCCAGTGGAATGTATGGTCTGCATCAGGGTGTGCATAACTTCAATGTGCTGCCCGAGGTAAGTTCGCTGCCCAATGTGCTGCGGCAGCAGAGCAACGGAAGCATTTTGAGCGGCATCATTGGCAAGAAGCATGTTGGAGCTGCGGCAAACTTTCGCTTTGACTATGAGCAGACGGAGGAGCAGCATGCGATCAATCAGATTGGTCGCAACATCACCAGAATCAAGGAGTACGCACGCGACTTTCTGGCACAGGCCAAGCGGGAGGCGAGGCCGTTCTTTTTGATGGTGGGTTTCCATGATCCGCATCGCTGTGGACATATAACACCACAGTATGGAGAGTTCTGCGAACGCTGGGGCAGCGGAGAGGAGGGCATGGGCACAATACTCGATTGGAAGCCCATCTACTATGACTGGCGTAATTTGGAGGTGCCTGCTTGGTTGCCAGACACCGATGTTGTAAGACAGGAGTTGGCCGCTCAATATATGACGATATCGCGACTGGATCAGGGTGTTGGATTATTACTGCGAGAACTGCAGATAGCCGGCTTAGCTGAAGATACTCTTGTTATCTACACATCGGACAATGGACCACCCTTTCCCGGCGGACGTACAAATCTTTACGAGCATGGCATACGCTCTCCTCTGATCCTCAGCTCACCGCAGCCGGAGGCACGTCACCATGAGACGAGTGCCGCTATGGCCAGTCTATTGGACATTTATCCCAGTGTGCTGGACGCACTTCAGCTGCTGCCGCCAAACGGAACTCGCTTCAGCGGCCAATCTCTGTTGCATGTGCTACAGAAGGAGCCGGAGCCACAGGAGAACGATGCGGTATTCGGTAGTCAGAGCTATCATGAGGTGACCATGGCCTATCCGATGCGTATGGTGCGCAATAGACGCTTTAAGCTCATCCACAATCTCAACTACTGGGCAGATTTTCCCATAGATCAGGACTTCTATACATCACCCACTTTCCAGCAAATCCTTAATGCCACCATCAATAGGCAAGCTTTGCCTTGGTATCGCACCCTGCAGCAGTATTACCAGCGACCCGAGTGGGAGCTGTACGACATCAAGGCGGATGCACTGGAACGTGTTAATCTGGTGAATAAGCCCAAGTATAGCACCACATTGAAGCAACTGCAGCAGAAGCTCTTCAAATGGCAGGTGGCTACCGAGGATCCTTGGCGCTGTGCCCCACATGCCGTTCTCCAGGCACAGGGCGTCTTCAAGGAGAATCCAGTATGCCTGACTCTAGGACACGAGGCGCTGCAAAGGCCCAAACGTAGGGTGCTCACCCAGTACGAACAGTACGTACTTGTCTAACTTGGCTTGCGCCACCTTATCATCCTGCCCAGCCGATTAAAAAAAAGTATTTCCTGCACATACTCATTTTTGTATTTTGTCTAATCACAATCAGTTTTTAAATAAACTTTACGTCTTGATAAACCCACGCAACATTCTTTATGTTTGTTTTACTTTTCAATTAGTCTGTTTGGCTGATTAGTAACGTTTAATCGATTTATTGCAAACCTATAGTTGGGGTTGATAGCTTGTAGAATAAAGACAATACAGTTTATTTTATTCAAAAACTTTTATCGGGTGAGAACTTTTTATATGCTTCAAAGACGATGACTATAATTCTATTTGTTTTTTTTTTTTTTTAATTGTATTCGTTTATTTTAAATACAATATTTTTCTAATTAATTAATTAATTTTTCTAAAATTATATAACATATAATATTTTATATACTTAAATTCGTAACAGCAAATGTTTGTGTAAAGAAAATAAGAATTTTTAGTTCAAAATATATTATTGTTTATTTTTATAAGCGTGTTATTTGTGGGAAATATTATAGATGTTATTAAGCGTATTTCACAAATACGTTTTGAAATTTCTTTATCTTCACCCTGGCATTTGGTGGCATGACCTCAACCGTTGTTGAGATGCGCGAAGGGGGTGGGGCGATGTTGCGTCATGCTTCAATGTCAACTGCCAACTGGTATGTCCTTTGCGATTGGTATGGGTTGGCTGGGATTAGGGTTCCACTGTCTCTTTCATTGTTGGCGCCAGCGACGCCACTGTGTCGAGCCAGTGGCACGTGCAGCATCCAAGTCAATGTTACGCAACATACATAAAATCCAAGGCCAAAGGGGTTGGTGGAGGAGGATAAGGGTTGGGTGGAATGTCTGCTTTAAGGTCAACATGCAAAATAACAAAACACAAATTGGGTTTTCTGTTTTGCTTTTATGATTTTGAACGAAAGACACATTGAAAATTAAATGTAGTCAATTTTTTGGTTTTTCTTTTTGTTTTTGCATAAAACAATTAATAGCGTAATTCTTATATAATTTGTGGTATTATTTGTATGTATGTATTTATGTATATATATATTACGTTTATTCTTTTTTTCCACCACACAGAATGCATAATTACAATTATTATTGTTTTTACTCTTGCCATCATCAACATCAGCTTTAATGCGTTAATAAAACATTCGCTATTGACATTTAAGCCAAATTATTTCTTTTGCGGCCAAATGTCGCAAGTTTCATTAACGCGTTCGTAAATTTAAATTTTATTTGCTCATTAACTAATTTATTATCAGTAAATATATAATTGTGTATACTTTTGCCTCTATATATGTATATACATTCGTATGTATTTTGCATGGTTTTTTTTTGTTTTTGCAACATTTTGCTATGTTTGTTGCTGACTCGACTCTTTCTGCTTTTGGATACAGATACATAATTTAGTATATATATATATATTCATCTAGGCATTTATTGTTAGTAAACATTTCTTTTTGCTGATTTCTTTCTTGTTGGGTTAGTAATTTAGTTATGTTTGCTATGCTTCGACTGACGACTGACTTGACTGGTTTTGTTGTGTGTTTGTGTCGCTTATCTTAACAGTTATTATCAATGTTTATTTTTTATATTTGTATTAATATTTTTGTTCTTTATCGATATCAGTAATTATGTTGAAATTTTAACTATGTTATATGCTGGTTTTGCTTAGGAGGATTTTGTTACATTGTTTATTATATTGCTGTTATTATATTATTGTAATTGTAATTATTATTATAATAATTTGTAATTTGTATTAACGCTGCTGTTCGGTATATATGTTATAATAAATACATAATAATAAATATACATGTAGATAATTCGCTTAATAAATATATATCTATATATTTATACATATAAATATATTTCATTTATATAATAGTTATGTATATAAATAACAAATAAAAACAACACACATAAAAAGGAGCATTAAAGTAGGATACAAATTTATCTTACTTCATCCTTGAACCGAATTTGAATAGTTCATTAAATTTGACAACAAACATTTAGTTTTCTTCTTTTAGTTTGAATGGTTTTTAGGGATAGATTGTGGGGGAGAGTATTGTTTTTGCACAAATATCATATTAGGGTATGTATATTAGGTATGTATAATAAATATAGGTAGGTAGCTTTTTAGGTATACTACATATATATATATATAGAGAACTTGCATAGAGAGCGCAATGGAAATTAGAATAAACAACAACGATCAATGAGTGAGAAAAGCAGAACAAATTGCAACATAGTATTTATGTTTTAAATATTTATATGCAAGTATGTATGTATGTGTTTCTATGCAATATGAATATCTAGCTAATTAATATTTGGGATTTGGACATGCTGCCAAGCTATGCATGTATATGTATATTATATAATGCTGTTGGTTTTTTTTTTTGCATTTAAAATTGTAGTTAAAATTGAAGACATTTTTGAATTGGAAACACATGGAAAGTTCTATTCATTTGTAACGTTTTGTAAATTTAGTTAGTATTACACACATAATTACATACTTTTAATTTAATTGTTATAATTAATAATTTGTAGTTATTGTTTTGCCAACTGGTAAAATTGTATGCATTTAATTTTGTATTGCTATCGCATGTTGCATTTTGCAATTGCTTTTGTTTTTTTTTTTCAATTTTTGTTTCTATTTTAGTTTTCGTTTTGTTGTTTTATGGCCACGTGAATGTGCTGTGCTAGCTAAGCCGTAACCGTAACTCTCTAACCATAATAATCCATCTACATATTTGTTTGTTGTTTGCTGTTTTCTGTTTGTTGGCATATTGTATGTGCCAAGATGCGCGCCGATAACGACGAAACCAACATTCAGTTTATTAATATGTACGCCAAGGCAATCTAGTTGCCATTGGGCAGAGGAACCTGCACCTGCACATACGACTGCGGGAAGTAGCCAGTTCGGCCATTGACGGCACCTTCGTACCAGTTGTCATCGACGCGATTGAGCAGCGTGATAATGTCGTTCTCCTTGAAGCCCAGTTCGCCGGGGTTCTCGGGATCGAAGTCGTAGAGTGCCTGGCAGCAGGGCTGCTGCTGGCGATGCGGTGTGACGGCCATGGACTTGGCGGGCGAGCGCATCGGCGAGGGCAACGGCGAGGCGCTCGAGCTAATGTGGGACGGCGTGCCGTCATCTAAGAGGCCGCCGCCACCGCCGTCCAAGTTCAGATCGAGCAGCGTCTTGGGCACAAACTCATTGCGTGGCCGGCTCTCTGCCTCGGCGCGCTTCTCCTGTAGCGTCTCCTGCAGGCCACGCAGCACATCGGCGCATTGAGAGTGAAAATCGTAAAGTGCTTCAGCAAAGGTGACGAGCTGTGAGACATGTTCAGTATCGTTTTCCAACAAATTGAACATGCCCACTTGAGCCAATTGCAATGATTCGGCAAACTTGTCCTCAGCACCACGAATTTCATCATCTTTGGCCTGCCGGCGACGCTTGCAGTCAAAGTCGAGACGCCGGCCCTGCAGCTTCTTTCGATGGTGCATTACCTCCTTGAGGTCTTTGGTTTGCATATGATGCAGTGGCTCCAAAAAGTTCTGCTTGATGTTGTCGTCCAGCGAATACTTGACGTCGGCCATTTGTTTCAGCGCTTCGCCGAATTCGACGAGCGCCTGCGCAAACACGCTGTTGTCCTCGCCGAGCTTCTTACCATAAGTCAACATGCACTCGGCCAGCAGACCCTCGGGCTGTGGATACGTGTTGGATTTCGCCTGTCCCGACAGCTTCGAGATGCCCTTGACGGCGGCCATTTTGGCCCGTGCCGTTGGATTTGGCTGCAAAAACTCTTTGGTCTTTAGCTGCAGCTCCTCCACCAACTCCACAGTGACATCCGTCTTACGCTCCATATCCATAAAGTCCAAATCCAGCTTGGTGCCCTCCGCACCGCCCATTTTCTCCGTCACATACTGATTCGCTTTGTTGATCTGCTTCTTCAGTCCGGCGAAAGCCATCGCGTTGCTTTTGATATTAATGTTGTTGGTGTTGTTGTCACTGGTGGTCGGTGTGGATCGATGTCAACGACGCGGTTGCTGTGAACGGGTTTTATTTGAGTTAGTTGCCTTGCCAATTGATGTTTCTCTCTAATTCATAAACCATATACATATAGATACAATAATAATTATTTTTTTTTTATTTTATACATTTTATACGCTATGTTTTTATACTTTTCTATTTTTAACGTTTGGACGACTTACGCGGCGTGCACTTTTCTGTTGGGGGTGGATACGCTGGCTGCTGGGGCTGACTTGGATTGAGGCTGTTTGCAAGTGTGCGCGTGTGTGTGTGTGACTGGAAGAAATTGTGGTAAACGGCAATCGCATAGATTTATGTATGTTTTAAATTTGCACTTTCACTCGTTTTGTTTGCGCTGCACGTTCTGAGGTATCTCTTCTTTGCATGCAGCGTAGACACTTCTTAAATTTTGAACTGGCCAAACCTTGGAGTTTTGCTTAACGTTTAGCTGCGTAATGTTTGAAGGACTGTCGTTACTACTACTATTCTCCCTCTGCCTTGGGGCTGGTGTGTTGGACGCGGGGGTCGTTTTTCCTCGACGAACTCAATCGATTTTTTGCTGTGTACAAAAATTTTAGTGATGCAAAAAACATCGATGCCGATACTTGCGCTTGCTGCTCACATTGCGTTAACATTCTTTCATTATGTAAACTAACATTACCATTCTAGTGAAACGGATGCAAGGTTAGCAGATTTTTGAGCAAAATATTCAAAATAATAAGTTTCAAATCGAAAATAAAAGATTATTTGAAAATTTTAAAGCACCGTTTGTAAAATATAGTAAATAAATTCGGGTAGTTGACTAAAACCATGTTTAATAATATTGAAGTTTGCCTTCTGTTGAAATTGCAATTCAAATGTTATGTTAACTGGATTTTCAGCTGTTATTTGCGCGCTCAAGAACCTTAAGAACTGTTACATTTGAAACGCTATAATATCCACAATAAGCAAAAAATCTTTGATATGATATGAAACACAACGAAAACCAGTTCTTTATTTATTTTAGATATTAGAAATTAATAGGTTCCTTAATGCATATGTGTTTTTGGAGGTATGTACTTTGCAAGAAAAAACAAAAAAAGTTACCTAATGATATCAAAAAGGAATACATAATGATAACAATTTCATGTTTTCTTGCGGTTGTGTGCGTCAGCTCTTCTAAATAAGATACACACATAGTATACCTGATATAATTAATTGCAGATTTGGTCAATGCATGCGAGCGTACCAATATTTATTTAATGAGTTCTGTGAATTTCACAATATTTTCGCAATTATTAATTAGTTTTTTTTTTCAAACTAATGTGCACCCAACCATTGTTGAAACTTTAGGTTTGAAAATGCATAAATCATATGCAAACTGAAAAATCAAATTAAACGTTCAAAAGCAAACATTATTTGGTTATTTACGTACAAATTCATTCATTTAAATACAAAATATTTCATAAACAGTTTGGAAGATTTTAAAACGGTTATTCGCCACGTTCCTGACGTCTTTCTATGAGAACGCAACTTTTGCCAACTGCTCGCGTTTATCTTTAAAGATAACCCCTAAAGGGGATTACGCTACTACATTTGATAAACAAATATTAAAGCATGTAAATCAGTTCAATTGCCAGAACGGGCCAGCAGTCTGATAAGAATAGGCAAAAATTGTTCTGCTCTTATGTGTGTATATAAGGCCAATCCAATGTCTGGCCAGATATTAGTCTCTCCGAAACTAGTACAACGACTGAGATCTACTCAGAAAGAAAACGAAATCGAATCGCCTTAAGATGAAATTCGCAATTGTTTTACTCGTAGCCAGCATTGCTTGCATTAATGCACAGGTAAAAGCGGAAAGTCTTGTGATTAAATTGTTTATTAACTGATTAAACTGTTGGCAGGTCTTTGGTCCTTTTGCGGGCGGCAATCCCTATGCAGCAGCATTTAATCCATACTTGAATGGAGTATTTGGTGGAGGAGTAGCTGCACCAGCTGCAGGCGCAGCACCAGCTGCCCCACCGCAAGCATCACCATTCGGCGGCTTCTCCGTCTCCGTCTTCTTCCAATCCGTTGTGCTGCAAAAGGAGGCCGATCGCCTGCTCAGCCAGGTGAATTTCCCTGCTGATCTGGCTGCACGCGTCCAAACAACGCTGGACAATGCCCAGCTGGGTTTTACCAACTGTGACACGGCCACGCTGCCCTGGTTGCAAATCCGTTGCATCAAGCCCGCCGTCACCATTGCCAAGAACGAACTGAAGGCCATTGATGACGAGTGGCAGGCACGTTTGGCGGCAACACCAGCGGCACCAGCTGCACCAGCCGCCGTCCAGGCCTAAGATGAGTGAAACAGTTTTTGGATACCCTAGATAGCAATACTAAGTGCAATACACCAACATAGGTTCGATATACTTAAATAAACATTTTGAAAGCACCTAAACTTCAAGTGGATACGATTTGCGTTGGATAATCGGGTATAGCGCAGGGGGGGGGGGGAAGATGGGCATCCTTGACATGCGCCCGAACATGCTGTGCTTTGATGTGGCTCAGTTTGTTCAAGTGTTTTGCATAGCTGTACTTTATTAAATTTGCTGCTATTACGAATTTTACCCGAACCAATCCCAAACTTTGCGATTTGTGGAATTGGTTGCAAATATTTCATTGACCTACCCAACCCACCCAACAATCGTCCGGACAACTCTGAGCTTAGTTCACAACTGTCCACGACAAGGCCAGGCACAAAACTTGACACATTTTGGCCAAATATTTGAATTCCTTCACTTTATTTGCTCGCCTTTTCGGCATTCGCTCTTTTCCATTCCATCTCCCCTCACCTCATACCGCCCCTTTCTTTCTCTCTCTCTCTCTCTCGTGCTTTCTCTATGTCTTTTTCTGTGCTTAAGCGAGTACACATTGTGTAAATTGTTGGTAAGCGCCGCTATCGACAGATAGCCCTTTTATGTATTCATCAATTTTGCCTTGACTGAATGTGTGTGTGAGTGCCCAAAAAATGTTCCCAGTGCATGATTTTTGTACGCATGTCGATCCGAAAGTGGGCCACAGAGTGGCTCAATGTTGATTTATGTGGCCAATGCAGTTTCAATTATCATTGTCCTAGTCAATTTCCTTTCACTCAACATGTCCATTCAATACAACGTTTTCCTTTTTGTATGTGACAGTGCACAATTTGATTTGATGCCATGTCTGTGAAAGACACACAAGCACGCTGAGGAAAGGGTGAAAGATAACCGGTAGCCTTAAGGGAATTAAATGGTTTGGCTTAACGAGCCAAAGATTTGCCGCAAATGACCAACAGCCAGGCCCATGGAAGATTGAACCAAATGACGCATACGCCTCGTTGACGTTCCAAATGCGGCAAAAGCACATTCAAATTCAAATTCAAATTCAAATATGTAATTAAATGTAAATTTTCAAACAGCCGCTAGCCGTATCAGCACAGTACTTGCTTGAGACACACACACACACACACACACATAAACAGAACGATGACAAGGCGAATTACAAGGATCAAGGCGAGTGCAAAGTTTTGTCACTTAATTGAAATATTTGCCCCAAGATTGAAACTTGCTCTCTCTCTCTCTCTTTCTCTATGTCTCTTGTTTGTGTCATAACAAATACAACAAATATGCCAATGTTTTGTGTGCATGCGTGTATGTGTGTGAGTGTGCGTGTTTGGCTTGAACTTTACCAAGTTCTGTTGTACAGCCAGCCACGCCCATTCCGACCAAACGACCCCCCGCATTGCTGCTAATGCAAAAGTTGCCGCATTTCCAACGCTTTAAAAACAAGTGGACAAAATAAAACCAGGCCGCATTTGGGCAGCCTTCTGCCAAATATATGCTTAAATTGGTAAGCAAAACAGAAAATAAATAAAAAAGATTTTGCTTTCGAATGCAGAATTTTAAATACTCTCTGGAAATAATTATAGTTTAAGGTTTATAAAAAGCCTTTACGCATCAATAGCACTAAATATTGATTCATTTTCCAGTTTGATGCGAGTTTTCTGAAATAATACAAATACCCTTGGTTAGGGTAGGTTAAAAGCTGGAGAGTTGACATGTATGTAAATTTGTTTGGGTTTCTGGATTTGTATGCAAAAGTTGCTCCCCAAAAAAACCAGGCAAAACAAAAAGAACACTATTCTTGCGGCTTAAACATGTCAGGCTTTGTTTAACAACGACTGTGTGTGTCTGTGTGTGTGTGTGGCTAAAGTGGGCAAGTGGGAGGTCATGTTGTCATTTTGGTTGAAATGAAGTTAGCAATAATGGAGCAGCGTTCGAATGTGAGTGGCAGAGTGACCATTGCTGACCGTGACTCACATCCGGTTGGGCTACTGGGCGTATGTGTTTTTCTCACCTATTATCAAAGCTGTTATGTTTGCTTAAGCTTAGCTGTGAAATTTATGCGCGATTTGCCTGCCACTTGTTGTAGCACGATTTCCGTTGCTCACTGATAAGCAGTCGTTTGTATCTCTCTGATGCAAAGTAGTTGTAAAAACTTAATTGGGTTAGAGCTGTTAACAATGTCACGATGCGACTTAACAGCCTTGTTGAACTTTCTTAAGATAAGATATAGATACATACATAAGAAACATAAATGCTATCTTTGACTCCATTGAAAAGTGCTTTATACAGTTAACAACTGAAAATAGCCAGAGAATGTCGACTGTAACGCTGCTGTTGATCTCGATTTTGCTCTGCCTGGTAAGACAATAAACACTCATTAATTAAGTGTTGATTTTGAAGATTTTTTTATTTTGCAGCAGCTGCAGGCGTACGGCCAAGAGCCCACCCTTGAGGAGCTGCTATTGCGTTCCAAACAGGCTGAGTTAACTGTGCGTCAGGCACTCGAGGAGAAACTTCCACCAAGTGCGGTGGCCCGCCAAGAGGGAGCAGAAGTGTTGGCTGCATTGCGACAAGGCCTTGATACGTGCGACCAGCAGCTGCGAAGCAACAGGCAAGTTGCCACATACAATACTTGCGTAAGCACATTGCAGGGTTTGGCCATGGCCGCAATGGGTGAACTAGCTGGACAGCATTGGGCCAAGTCTGGAGCATCACGTCCCACACTCTTCTGGTAGGAATTGCAAAAATGAACTAAAACTCGTTCAAGTTTAGTGCCAGAAGCCATACAATAAATTCTCCATCGAGGTGGTGGTCATACAATGCTGCATGTACTTCTCTGGTTTTTAATGATTGGGTTATTTTTTGCTTGGCGTCATCAAAATCTTTGAGTTGATATATGGCCATGATAACAAACATAATGAAGCAGAAGAACACTTCAAGTGAAGCGTCGTTGTCAGAATCAGCGTTTTGGTTAACAGCATCTGATAAAGTTTTTGGCCAAATTGCTGACGGGCGAAACAATTAGCTTTGTTGTATTCTAATTAGACGCGACGAGTGTGTCTGCGTCAAATCGTGTCTGTGTGTACCCTTTGTGCTCATTAGAGCCAATGTGCGGGAGGAGTTGTGCCCGTGTGGCACATATAACTGAGTAATTATCGTCATTAAACGCAAGAAGAAGCAGTCAAAGCAAATAGCGACATTAACGTTGTGGAAATGTGTGCCAAGGCAGATGAAATGAGCTAAAGTTGAAGACTTCGGTTCAAGAACAGATTTCTCAGTATCTCTTAGGTTTAAAGTGAATTTGCAAACAGTGTTTATGACTTTAAAGCTTAAACATAAACCCTTTCTAAGTTGATTTTGCTATTCATCTACTGTTTAATCATATTTTTTTTTACATTATTGTATCATTTGTTGATAGTTGCTCTTTTTTTTCCATCGTTTTTGTGCCTTTTTAAGGCAATTGCTTGAAAAGTTTACTGATTTCCTTAGGCCTTTGAGTCCTCTGCAGTTGTATCAGTATCTGAGGCGGCTGCATCAGGCTTGGGCTCATCAGTATTGCCGAACACACACATCGGACACTGCAGTTAGGAAAGCGTATTAAAAATTCAGTTTTTTCTGCTAGGAGGATAACTTTACTAACCTTCTCCTTAAGCACCACACGATACTTGGGATGGCTATTGAACGATATGAAATACTTGTGAGTTAACCCTTGAGTGGCTAGCAGCAAGCACTTACCTTATGCCATAGACAATTGGATTGTAGACAGCGCTGGTTTTGGCAAATGTAGCACCCCAAATGGTTGACAGTGGCGTCAAGCCGTCAATCTTGAACAAGCCAAAGTAACAGATGACCAGATACGGACTCCAGGCCATAAACCAAAGTGATATGGTTGTCAGTGCCACCTAGTAGAAATAAACAAACGTATAAAACCTTCCACACTTGTTAACTAAATAAATCGTTGATTAGGTTTAACCTTGGCTAGCTTGCCCTCAGCGCTCTTGTCACAATCCTCAGAGCTGCGCAACGATTTCACATTCATCTTTTTGGCCTGCTCTCGCATTGCATTCTCATGAGCAGTTACAGCCTACATACATATTTGATTTTATAGTTGGAAACACATATCAGCTGATAAGTCAAACTTACTGCAATTATGTACCAGTAGGAGAAACAGATTAAGAACAATGGCACATAGTAAACGAATATTGAATAGGTTATTAGATAGGAACGTGGATTCCACTTTCTTGTCATGTAGTCAATGCTGCAAGCGGTCAAGTTACCCTCAGGCACATAGCTGCTCCAGCCAATAAGTGGCATGATTGTCCAAAACGTTGCCATAAGCCAAATGAACAGAATCTTCATGATGGCCAGTTTGATTGTCATCGGAGTTCCATTGATGCCCTTTACAATGACATTGTAGCGATCGAAGGCAATCATGCACATGGACCAGATCGATACGCAGCCAAACATTGAGCCACAAACGGCATAAATATCGCACCACAATGGACCCAAAATCCACGTTTCATAATAAAAGTTAATCAACATTATGGGTGACTGTGAGGCCATCATGCAAAAGTCAGAGAACGCCAGATTCAAGACAAGAAGATTGGCGGGCGTGCGCAACGATTTGGTGCCACCAAAGATGTAGACAACAACTCCATTGCCACAGCAGGAGATGATAAAGATGATTAATGTAAACATTCCCAGAATTTTACTCATCATTGGATCCATTGGCGCAAAGCGGCTCCAATAGGGATTCACAAGGTTTGCCATATCGGGCAGAACCTGTAAATTAAAGGTAAAGCAAATGTGCCCTCAAGACAATCTTGTCGATTATATTTATTTATTTATTGTACTAATCCAATAGAAAAAATAAGTTTATAAAAAAAAATAAATGGAGGCTAATTTATTCATTTGGCTATTGAGTAAAAAAAACTGCTTCATCGTACGTGTTTGTGTATTAATGTGGAAATATTTATATATTTTATTTTTATTCGATAGCTGGTATCAATCAGTATATGTAAGTAGTAAAGAGTGTATTTTCACTAAGGTGATTAATGTTATTGTGAAATTGCATGCATTAAATTACAGTTTTTTTTTTTATGTTCCACTAAAAGCTGCATAAATTTGCATGCTTGATTAATGCATATACATTAATAACATTATCAAATAGTTCTCCAAAGATAAATAGCGCAAATAAAATGAGTTATTAATACTGCTAAAAAAATATGTATTTTTTTGTTACAAATAAAATATGATAAAAGCAACTTTGGCCTCTTTAATATTAAAGCAGATTGATTTAGTTTTTGCTTATCATTCAGCACAAACTCACATTGTCCAGCACGGAGCCATTTCCACTTGCCTGAGCCTGGAATCGAGGCCCAAACTCAGTGCCGGACACGGCAACCGCGAACGAAACTGGCATGGTCAGCTTTGCCCGTCCGCGATTTAAAAGCACACATTAATAGATTCGGGCCAACAAAACTGGCTAGCAGTTGGCACTGACTTTTATAGCCAAGTGTGGTAAGCCAATTAGGTATAGATCAATAATATATGCAAAATAATAGAATGAGCTGTCGGATCAAAATCATATTTAATTCTGCACATACATACTTTGGCATTAGTATAATAATACCACTTGTATTTAGAGCTTGACCAAGAATTTCTTGCCACATTTCTGACACAGTTTTTTCGCATGCGACTCGGGCATTGTACAAACAGAACATGAGCTTTTCGGGACGTTCCTTGATGGAAACTGCTGCTGGCAATTCATATCAAAGGTATCGTGACCATCAACCATCAACCCATGACCAGAGTTCTCAGGTTTATTACTGTTCAGCATCTCATATTCCTGCTGATCTTCGTCATCTGAGCTTGGCAGATCGTAGCGCACAATGCTAGCCTGCTGGCCAAGAATAAGCTGCTTGCAACACTCCTTGATTTGGTAGTACGCATTTCGAAAGTATTTTATTTTGTGTCCCTAAAGAGAAATGTCTTAAGTTTAGTTCACTTCAAGTGATTAAGTTACTCACCGGCGAAAGATTAATAATAGTCTTGCCATTATTGCCGTATGTGCTAAGCACAATCACCTGAGAGTACCTGTCAACGTGGTTGACATCCATCCAGTTTAGCAACTCTTTGTGTACATGTGGGTTCATTGTTATAATATAGTCAAAGTAATAAAAGTCTTGTATTAATAGCTGACGAAAGTAATGTGTTTAGTTGGCTCAAAAGTTGTCTTTACTTAGTATAACTACCAGGCGACAAAAGTGATCGGTGCGCAGTCCGTGCTCCTTTAGAGTGCGCAGGCATCTTGCATGTGGTCGTCTTCCAATGTTCCAAGTTCGTAAGGCTGCACTGTCGACCTCCCAGTACAGGCTTGTCTTTACCATTAGATTCTGCATAATGGCCTCAGCCATTGGTGAACAGCATGAGTTGCCTGCAACATGGCACCTCAATATATATTCTAAATTTTTTATCTTTACTTACCCATGCATACGAAAAGTAGTTTTTTATACGACATTGTGCTTCTTTGGTGTTTCTTACCGAGAATTTAGTTAATATATAAATATATAATAAGTACGTATTAACTTTATTTTGTTTTTATATTTTTTAAAAGTTAATTTATACTTTCAATCTAAAGGTTACTGAGTCGACTGAGTGTGAATTATCCAGTCGTTGACGTTTGCTACCAAATTTCAAATTAACACAAATGAGCCATGTTCCAGCTAATAGACGACAAAGCTTCAACTGCGACCTCAGTCAAGACCCGCCTTATGAACTCGCAGCAAGCATTATTCTCCCACCAAATGGCACAGTCTATTTTCTATGATTTTCGTTGTGGTATATGTGTTTGTGTGTGTGTGTGTGTGTGCAAGTGGAAGTAAGTATGTGTAAGTGCACTTTAGTGCCTGTTGCTGTCTGCTTCACCGGCTGCCCTCTGGACCATCCGAAACTTCATTTCGTCGTTGTACAAAGCGCACAGTGTGGCAAGTTGATAGAGTAAGCAAATCTGTCTATAGTTAAGCTCTAAACAAAAGCTTTTAACAACTTCTAACCAATCGTATTTAGAGTAATGTTATATAAATATTTAATATCGATTATAATGCGGAAATTCTTTCTTATCTAAGGACAATGTGCAAGTCGGCAATTTAGTTGCAAGTCGACGTCTGTTGACTTGGCAAATGTTTGCTCTACGCCCACTTGCCACCTGCCACCTCGTTGCCGTTGCAGTGTGGCAAAGTCAAAGGCATTTAAAAAATATTGCACTGGCAGCTGGGTGACGGCTGGGTTGTGCCACAAAGAGTGTCAAGTGCTCGTTGGTGAGGTGTCCGCGCACCGACGTGAGACGCACACCAAATTGCCTCCCATGGGGTTGGGTGCATAGAAACGTTGAGTTCAGCGAACTGGACCCACACCATGTTCCACATATGCAAATGCACAGCTTTGTAGTATTTATCCTCCCGTGCGTATAGTGTAATGATATATGAATGTATGTATGATATATGTATTTGAAGCTGCTGACTAAACCCACAAACACACACACACGCAATGGACTTTTATTCTTGTTCCTTTTTTTATGTTTTTGGTATTTTTGTATTATTTTTATGCAATCAGACTGTTATTAACTAAGAGGGCAAGAGTGAGAGAGAGAGAGAGAGACTGTTGGTTGCCAACATTTTCCACTTTTTCACAGACAACCAAACTTTTCAACTGACTGCGGCAGGCAAACTGATTCCTGTGTGGCTGGGAGTTTGCCCGTTTTTGCCAATATCCAATTGGAATTGCATTGAACGGCTAAATTGAAAACTGAAAAGCATATTTCACTTATCACTTTTCACATAAAACACCACCCAGGAACAAAGCGAAGAGGCCGACAGAGAGAAGTGGGGGTAGCTTCGGTTAAAGCGAAAGAGTACAAAACGAATGAAAATGAAATTGTAAAAAGTAAAACACTGAAACAGCAACAACAGCAACAATGATGCCCTGACTGCTGGCCCAGGCAATACAATAATAGTATAGGTGCTTTACTTTGTGTGTGTGTGTGGGTAAGTGTGTGAGCCGATCATTGGATAGGTAAAAGGGATTCTTTCAGTGCGGCACCACATTGTTGTTTTAATTAAAACCAAACCCCAATGCTGTTGCACCGCCAGAAATGGATAAAAAAGAAAGAAGAGAAGAGGAAAAAGTCCAAAGTGAGCAAGCAAAGAGCACTCGAAACCGGCAGATAGATAGATAGAAAGAAAACTGTTGAATATTTAGTGCAAGGTGGAAATGTTGCAAGCTCAAAAAACAAAAAAATATATATAAAAGTGAAAATAATTGAGCAGTCACAGCCATTCACAGAGGCGGAAATGTGAAACTGCTACTCAGCGTGTGTGTGTGTGTGTGTGTGTGGGTGTGGGTGTGTGTGCTAGTTACGGTAACCCAAATGCTGTGGTTCTTTAAATGGACAAGCACATAGCAAGACAGTAGAAATACATGAAGCAGAAGTTTGTACTACTACAAAGGCGCACATAATGGCAATTTAAATGAAACAAAAAACGAAATGAAAATGACAACGAAAACAAAATGTAGAAACAATGTCTTTTTTTTTCTCCTGTTGTTTTTTCACTTTGTTGACCGCAAATGCAATTTACAGCACAACAATCAGCGGCAAACGCAAAATGCAACAGCGCCAAAGAAGAAACTAATAAAAAAAACTCTTTTTTTTGTTACTGTTGTTGCGTTGATGAAACAACAACTGTTTTGCCATCAGCGGCAGCAGCAGTCAGCAACTTCATTAACCGACCAGTCCCACTGGTCAAAGAGGCAATGGGCAGCCGGGCGTGCGTGTGTGTTGGATTTGGATTGGGTTGTGGCATTGGCTTGAACTGTGTTGAATGCTGCAGCATCATAGTGCTGACCAACACACACACACACAAAAATTAGAGGCAATGGCTATCACACACAACGGGAACAATGGGCTGCATGGTAGGTTGAGGGATATGCTTGAAGAGTGTGGCGCCTCTGATTGAGGTTCAACGAATTTTTTGGTTTGCGTTTCAAATTAAATTTGCCGGAAGCGTGCGCCGCATATGCGGTTGAGTATATATACGTGTGCATGTGTGTGTGGTATAAACCGTTGCTCCTTTTCACTATTCGACATCCGATACGCCGCGTTGCATGCTGCATATCATGCAAATGCTGTGTTCCTAAATAAACATCATTACAACAATTTTATTTGTGTTCGCTCAGGTCTAATAAATGAATTAAAATGCATATGCTGTGAATTGCATTAAGAGCGGCGCAAAACTATTCGAGTAGAGTGCTTCATGCACCCCTGAACCCAGGGTACACTCATAAATATTTATTATCACGACTGCATGGTGGAATCTGTTGCACAGTTGGCCAACCGGTCAGTTCAACTGGTTTTGTTCAGAGTAGCATTGTCGCTTTCCCTACGGTTAGCAGTCATGATTGAATTGGCCATCTCCGCCACACTCACTGGCACAATTGTGCCGCCTGATAGCCCCAGGTGTTTGTTGGTAAATACATTCCATCATTGCCTCGTTGCTGGTAGGTCCTTGTCAGGTGAAATGATAGCAGGATATAAATGAGCCCATTTTGTTGGCCTGTCATTCGGCACTAGTTAAATGTGCTGCCTACTCTTTAGATTCGCATCATTAATGAATAATGTGTATGGTTGGGGGCAAAACAAAAATAAATGCAAATCAGTATGGAAAACTTGCTATGAAAGGTTCAACTTTAAAATACCCTATTTATAGTTTGTAGTAGCTTTGTAAGGATATCAATTTAATATACCTGTGAGTCTGCTAGAAACAAACATTAGTTTATTGAAATAGCAAAACAAAGGATTTGCTGGTATGTTCATCAATCTTACCAACATGGACTTCGACCAGCTGAGATTGCGATGTTGAATGCGATTTGCCTTGGCCGATAATGCCGCACGTAACGGCAATTCGGTAAATGATGATGCAATGACTGCCGCAGTCAACTGTAGTAAAGAGAAAGAGAGAGCGGAAGAAAGTGGTGTGGCAAGTGTAGCACGTTCCAGACGGTAGTCAATCGTCTGCAAGATCTCATTGCGGACTCTTTTCCGGGGGCAACCAGCCAGCCAGGCAGCTCGTAATTCATTTAGCATTTTGAGGTATTTAATGAGCCAAAAACTTTTTGGCCGCACATAAATTAAAAGTGCGACGGAATCCATCCTCGCCTCCCATATAGAAAAAAACTGACCCTGCTAGCTTTGGGGGCCAGGTGTTTGGCTGACCAATCTACAATCCAGTGGCGACCGTCCGACAAGCCAACGGCTCTATTAGCATGCCCATTAAAATTAGACAAATGGTTGCCATTGCCGCTGCCGTTTCGCATATCCGCAACTTTTGGCCATGTTGCAGATTTATGGGCCACTAAGTGGGGAATGCAGGCCTGTTTGTGTAGAGTTTGGTCAGAGATTCGGATACTGGAATTGGCCTTGATTTCTGGTTTGCGTTGCCCACTTTTCTTTATTTTCTTTGGCGCAATCATATATGCCGCTTGAGAAATGCCATTTGTTATGATAAATGATTATGTTGTCAGTTGCCCGTTTGCTGCCCATTGGCTGCCCTTTAGCCCATTGTTAGTTTTTGGCAGCTTAAACGCAAACGGGACTCGTGTGTGAAGGTCAGTGAAAGGCATTAGAGAGTAATTGGCAGGAGCAGCGCTCTTTGACTTAAGCTTTAAGCCATCTTTAGCAAGTCCTTGGCTTTAAAACTTTTCATTCATCGATAAATTCATTGCCATTGAAGTGAGCGTGTGAAAGAGTGTGTGTGATTGAATTTGTTGTATCGTTTGCTCCACCTCTTTTGTGAGTGTGTGCGTTTGGTGTAAGCCGCTTCTATTTGGCAAACCCTTTGGCAATTTTAACCCTTCACTTCATTAAACGTATTTTCCAATCCTTTGGGGTGCACAAATCACTTTGCCGCAGATACTTACAAAAGCCAAATCTAAGGCGTTTTTCTTGTGGGTGGGGCCCATAGAAATTTGACAAGCAACCAAACAAAAGCCTAATCGTGCAGCTGCTGCTGCTGCTGCTTCTGTTGCTGCTATTGCTTTTGGTTTGGGCCACACCTTTCCAATTGCTGAGAAGCTGCTGACGCCTTTTGGCTGTAATCCATCAAGCGGCTTCGGTTTCGGATACTCGGCCCACTGTCACTACAACAACGGCAACAATAGTCAGCATCAGCAGGCAGTAGGCAATAGGCAGCAGTAAACAGGAGCTAAACAGAATGCCTAACCGTAGGCAGCAAATTGTTTTCCACTCTTTGCCTGTCGTCATGCCATTGTCTGTTGTTATTCCTATTTGGGTTTTTTTGTTCCTACTCCACCTTTTGGTTATTGTTCGACTTGTTTTTGGTACTGTGTTATTGATGTTGTTGTTGGTGTATTAAGCATTTAAGCAGTTAGCCAGTTGGTTGGAGATGGATCGGCTCCCGTTTTGTAGAGTCTATAAGTCATTCACGTTGACATTTCACATTTTTTGCCCTGAATGCCTGCCCTTTTGTGCCAAATGAATGTTAGAAATGTAACAAATTAGAGCCCAAAGTCAAAGCCAGCTTAAAGGCGCTTCCGCTGTTGCTCTTACTGTTACTGTTTGCTGTTGAAGTTGTGCTTTAATTGGTTGTTGTTGCTGTTGCGGACAGCTTGTGGCTGTAACCGGCCCGGTGACAGCTAGCGAGTGTCGTTGACATGGTCAAAAGAATGGCCTAATGGATATACTTTTCATTTGCCTGACAGCCTGAGAACTGACCATACAATTCTCTCTCGCTCTCTTGTCGTGTAAAAGCCACACCAGTAAGTTTGTATTGTTAAGTGAGGAAACAGCAATAAAATAATATTTATAATGACAGATTTGATAGGGTATTCGACTAAGTTCCGTTATTCTAAGAATAACTTTAAAATAATAATGAATTTGAATTTATCGCTTAGCGATAGCATTGTTCTAGAAAGGCAATAGCTTCCACAAATTGAAATAAAGAATGCAGTTGGGAAATCAGAAACGATTTGCAAACCCAAAGCAGTTTAATAGGGTATCATAAAGTTTAGCAAATTCATTTCTCAACCTGATCTCTGCGTGTTAGCTTAAAAGTTTTGCTTCTTTTCGGTAACTACTGCTGTAAATGTTCCACCACGCGCCTCAAATTCAATGGCACACGCACATAACTTGGCCACAAACTTTGTTATTTGTTCAGGACAGGACAGCCAGCAGGAGTACCTCGGACATCCTTTGAAGCTCCTGCCTCGTGCTCATTGTGAAGGTCCCCAGTCGATCTGCAGTCGGAATAGTAGCAGCTGCTAAACTTTTTTGCAGTTTTTAAAACTTGCAACTTTTCTCATTTGTGCGTGTGCATTCGTAAGTTGCTGTCTACTGTCTACTGTCTGCTTTCTGTTGTCTGTTGTCTTCTGTCTGTTGGCTGCAGCTGCATTTGCACTTTTTCAAATGAAGTCCAACTGTGCTATCTCTCTCGCCTGCTTGCTGCTGGCCGGGACAAGCACGAAACTAATCCGCAACATGATGACAAGAAAATTGAATTCTTGCAACTGTCAAATTGAATCTCCTTCAGCCCTTCAGCCCTACAGCCCTACAGCTCAAACATAAAATCAGAGCTTCAAGATTGTTTTTTTGGTAAAGCTACTGCTGCCAATTGCCTGCTCCCCCTCAAAACTCACTCCAGCCAGCGTAAACTATTTGTTTCAGCAAGATTCGAGGCGATTTGACAACGCCGGGCGCCAAAAGCTAAACGAACAGCGTGCCCCTTGTCCTACTCTTTTTTTTGTCTTGTGCTTAGCATTTGGCGCTTAAGTGTTTTTTGTTGCCTGCTTCAACATTTTGCCATTGAACATTTTTACTTATTGACTCCGCGTTTGACAGTGTCAAACCCGGCAGTGGCAGTGTCAGCACCACCAAAGGCAATGGCGATGGTGACGGGCTCATGATAATGACAGACTTCATCGACTGCGCGATTATCGCAATGTCACTTTAGAATTTTTCGAAAAAATGTTCCTCACTTGAGAGGGCCAAAAGCTTTTAGCGAACATTTTAGCAATGCCACGCCTTGCCGCAACCAACTTGCCTTGCGCATTTCGTGTGGATAAAATTGCTGTGCTTCAAGTGTAATTTCACTTAAGCTCTTAAGCAGACAGCATCGCCCAGCCCCAAACCCCCGCTAAGTGTTTTTGTATATTTCAGTATCGAAATAAATGTTTGGCCCTTTGCATTGCAACTCACATGTGTCGCAGCCAAACAGAATCACTTGAAATGTGTTTAGCTGATTAGCGTTAAAAGGATTTTACTGCCCCATTGCAGTAAAGCCAGCCTAAGAAGCATTTTAATTGTCATTAGTTTTGGCAGGCAACGACAGGTGAAATTGTGTCTTGTTTATTTACAAGGTAAGTGCTAAACGAATTAAACGAAAACTATGCATTTAGCTAAAGTCTCTCCCGACTTGCATTCAGACAAGATGTCATGTCATACTCTCTTACATACAATAAAGATTTGGCCATTTGGTATGTGCTGCTGCGGTAAAGGTGTTCAACGTAGTATAAACAAATGCAGTTTCCAAGATTGCAGAGCTGTTATTTATGTTCAACTTATTTTTGCTGTGTGCGCAAGTAAACAATAAAATAACGAGTCGTCTGCAAAGCAAATTGCATAAAAAGAACACGGCAAATGCGCTGAAAAGGCAAAGAACAACAACATACATAACTACGACAAATACATGCATAACGAATATATTTATATTCCCATACCTCAAGCTAAACAGCTACTACAACCTACCCCACTTCCCATTTCCATTCCCCATACCCCATTCGCATTCCATGCACGTGCCAAAGGCAAATGTCTTACGCTTCCCTGGGCTGCCTAGCAAACATGCGACACGGCAACGCAGCAGCAGCGGAGGCAGCAGCGATTGAAGCAGCTAACAAGACAGCCAGAAGCCATTTGGCTGGATGGCCTGGAGGGTAGCGAGTGTCTCAAGCAGTTGCACTGTGCTGCCACCTGGCCAGAACCACACCAAATTTTTGCTCAGGTTTGCATATTTGTCCTCAGGGCTAACTCTATGTATTAATATTGCTGTTGTTGTCTTTGTTGTTGTTGTCGTGCACAAAGCAGAGTTAAGCAGGCAAAGCATACTCGACAAATGACGTTTATGCCTGACATTACAAATAAGCGGCACTACATGCTGGTTTGTTATTCACTCAACAATTTAAACTGATTTGGGTCAATACTTCCAGCAGCAGCATCAATAAATTAAGATTGTAAATAAGCAATGCAGTTTTTTCTTATGCACAAGAGTATGCAACAGATTTTAAAAAACTAGCGTGGGTATTTTAATTGAACAGCCTAAAAGTATGCAGTACATTAGTGATTATTTGCAATTGAAGCATTAGTAAACTGATATCTGTATCGTTTTCAATACTTTAAGCAACAAACCTAATAATACTCATAGTTAAATGACGGTTTTTAAGCTCCCGTGTGTATTTGCATTGAATTTATTTTGGTATATTAACATGTGTGCATTCAGTTTATCTTTAATTGTGAGCCAAACAACAGAAATACATATGAACTGTACATACAAATGGATTGCAATTAAATTTGCAATTAGTGTATTTTATCGATTCAAGTCGAACTTCATTAGGCGAAATCGTTACCAGTTGCCCAATGAGAATTCGCATTCAATTTAAAGCTCCAAATCGAAATGTTGCGTGACTTAATTAAATTGCAATGCTATTGAACAGCAATGCCACAGTCAGCCAACAACCTAGTTACCCACAAACAATTTCCATTCCATGGTACACGTGATATGCAAACGTGTGCAATTATATTTTTCAACTGGACACCTAGACACGTAGAATGGTAGAATGTGGCATACGCAAATCTAAGCGCAAATATACGCACCCAACCAAACACAAAAACAAACATAAATAACTCCTGCCTAATCGCTTAGTGCAGCTGATGTGATGAGTCCTTAAACAAACGTTGCACGTTTGAATTTGAATTGGCAACGTTGATGCAGCTAATTTAAATGTAAGTCGCCACCCAATGACTCTAGTCGACACCAGCAGAGGCATTCACCCAGCCGCACCTCCCCCCCTCACACACACACACACACTTCACTCAACCTTAATACCATGGCCACGCACAATCAGCAAATGGCATATGGCATAATTATCGGATTGGTGCAACTTGTAAGGGATGTCCGTTTCAATGAGATTTCTTGGCAAATACCTCCATTGTCGTTGCTATAAAAGAGACTTGCAAATGGCATTTGAAATGACATGTGAGCAAACTACTTACACATGCACACACACACACACACACACACACACACTCTCACACACATAGATATACACAATGACATAGGCAAATGTGAGCGTGGGTAAAAGGATAACGCGCTTAGAGTGTCACTAATGCCGACGTGATGATGATTAAATTGTTGTCCCACTGGGTGCGCATCGATGGCGCCTCTCTAGGCGTCAGCGCCTGTGGGCGCGACTGTGTACAACTATTAGAAGAGTCTGCGATTGAGTTAAGCTCCGGCTCTGCAATACTCGGTCCAAGTCCCAGTTCCATTTGCAGTACCCTGGCCAATTGCTCAAACTCACGCACGTGATTCAATTAGAGAGATTCCTGGCTCATGCCACCAATTGCGCCACAACATTTTTGCCAATTGTCAATTTGCCCAATCAGCCAGTGTCCCTCCGGGATTTGTAGCGACGACTTCTAATTATGCTGACAATTAGTTGAAGACGTGATGCCTTTGAAAATGTGTTTGTGGTTATCCAAAAGAGTTGACTCTTATAATTACTGTAAGAGAAAAAATATATTCACATGAGAGCCCCCTTTTTAATAATTATCACAATAATTATATTTACCCGTGTATGTATGAATCAAAAAACTTGCTTTACTTATCAATGGAATAGTTGAGAAAATTTTCATATATACATGTTTACGATTAGCTCAAAGGTTCTACTTCAACCTTCAACCACCAGATCATGCGTATAAGTATGTACACGAAAGTTCTTTTTCATGGCCAACTCCAAAAAGTTACAACTGCAATTGCAACCAGCTTGAAGATAGTTTTGACAACGCTTTGCGTATGCTGAAAGTTCTGGCAATCGGCAAGAAAACGTGGCAAAATGGTCGAAGAACACGAAACATGGAAAAGCCGGCCACAAGGATATTTATACTAACTGTGCAACTGGAAGCGGTAACCTGAACTGCCAATCAAGCGAGCAGGACTGTCCCAAAGACAGACACGATAACAAGCTACCATTGTCTCTTATCCCACCAGTACCAGGCATTCCCAAGCAGAGCAGTCTCGAGCCGAGAGTGACAAACACAAACTGTGAGATAAATCTTGGCAGGCAATGGGCAACCTTCTCGATCTGACAGCAGCAATTTGAGCATGGGTTTCATGTTTGGTACTAGTCTGCCGACAGATTGGAATGCATTTTCGGCGCTATCGTCACAATCGTTGCTATGTCGCATGTGTCAGTGCGTCTTTGAATGCTCAATTAAAATTGCAACTGCGAGTTGCAAGGCCAGCAAGCAGAATCGATTTCTTATTGGGTACATTGCCGAGTTGCGTTGAATACATTCGATTTTGGCATTGGCCATTTGAAGGACAACGGTTTTGCTACAGCTTTAGTTTCCAACTGAGAGCCGTGCAGCAGGTTTATTGATATGTTATCGGGCGCGCACACAGCGACCAAAGAAAAATATTGGCTGCCATTTCTATAAGTCGTGTTTACAAAACACTTACAAGTCGCACAGAGTCTGACTCAAACTGGTTTAACTGACTGACTGGCTTAGCTGGTCTGGCTGATTGGCTGATGAATGAAGCGAAGTTAATGAAAGTTTATTGAGCGCATGGCAGGCACTCGAGCGACGGCTGACTGATTGAGGGATTGACGGATTGAGTGACTTTTTCTCTTTTACTTGCTGGCTGAATGGACGCCATTTTGTCGAGCTTAATGAATTTTGCCAGTTGAGCGGAAACGGAAATAATGCGCTAACATTTTCTAATGTGTAGCTAAACATAACAGTAAACGGCACATATGTACGCGTGTGTGTGTCTGTGTGTGTTTAAGTGTGTGCGAGGATTTCCTATGTGGCAATTGCAAAGTTTTCAATTGTGTTGGTCTTTGTGGAAACAATTTTCATTTGCTTGCTCTTTGGTTTTTCCATTTACCAACATTTATCGAAGTCATTAGGCAACGACCTTTTTCACCCACTCCACCCCGGATTGTTTCGTTCTTATTGCTTTATCATTGCTTTGGGTGTTTTGTTTGTCTTATCTTTTCGTTTTTTCCCATTTGGACTTTTGTCTAAAGTTTTTCCCACTTTTTTTTCTGTTAGTTGCTTTGCTTTGCTTTCATTTCCCTCTGTGCTTGTGACTTGTAATACATTTGCGATCCTCAAAACAAATTTACATACAAATAACTTTTTCAACTTTGGCACTTCATATGATACAGCAACAACACACACAAACACCCCATATACACGTGTGTCGTTTCAAATGCCACTTATCAGCTCATCGATGAGGTTGGAAAAAACAACTTTTGCAGTTCATTGCCTGCACCTCAAAAAAAAGTTTCTTTAGCCAGTTTGAGGTTGCTCGGATCGGGTGTTTTTCTTTTATTGGCAGTCGTTGGTGTCATTAATATGCGATTTTAATGGCCACATTAGTTTTGGCAAAGCCAAGTCCTTTAATGGCCCTCAAGGGGTGACAAACACCGCCCACCACAACACACGTGCCAACATTTGACCTATGAAGCCACAATATTTCGAGCAAGCACACACACAGACACACACACCTTAACCACAACATTTGTACGTGCACAATTTGGTGTGGTCAAATCATAAATTACAATAGAAACCGCATCAAACATACGATATCAATACAACAAACAGGTCCTTAGGCGGCCGTTTTGGAGCTCATAGTGAATTATTTAAATGGCGGACTGGTTGGTTGGCTTATAAGTGATTTGTTTGTTTCTCTTCCTTACCCTCAGCTGGTAATTATAACGCATTCCTCTCTCTGCCCTCTGTCAACGCTAGCTGTCCTTGCGGTCTGTTGGTCCATTTAAAATGCATAGCATACAAATTAGCAATGCACCGCTAGCAGAGAAGCCAACGAATCGGGGTTAGCTAACTGCAAAACCCTTCTCCACAGTGCCTCACGTGCCGTGCAAGTGCTAAATTTTCATTTGCAGCCAGCTTAAAGTTTAAAGTAGACTCTTGGGCTGCCTTGCGGGGTGCCATGCTGTTGCATTTGTTGCCACTGTTGCATTTGCCTTCGCTCCACATGCCCCATAGGGTTATTCACTTGCTATACTCCAGCCCAATCCACTCCCTCTCACCCACATACTTGTATTTGTTAATTTTGATTTGTTTGCTATGTTTTGCGTTATGCAGAAATGGGACGCCCACAGAGGCGCCCACCTTGCCCCATTGCAAATTGATTTCGCTGTTGCTGTGGCTGTTATTGCCACTCAGTTTGCCAACCAATTTCGTTTGGCTTTGTTTTTTGGCAAGTCAATATGCGTTTCAGCAAATATTTTTGCATGTAAAGTGTGTTCAGTGTGTGTTTGTGTGCCTCATGCATGCGTCTGTTGATGCTGCTCTTGTTATTTTTTTTTATACTCGTTACCCAATTTAAACGTTCAATAAAATGTAAAGTTCATTTCTGCTAAAGTTTGAAACGGTTATTTAGACTTCATATATACTTTTTTCTTAATATTCAAAAAAAAAAAAACAACCAATTAATGTTCAATAAAAATACCATTTTAAGTCTACTATTACGCTTCATTTGAAAGAGTATTTCATTTTCGAGTATCATGAATTTTATATAAATTCTTGTTGTTGTCAAAATGTTTGCTTTTAATTCCGGTTATTTTCAGGACGCGTCATTTTAATAACGATAACAAAATGTCTGCAGCGGTAAGGCAAAAGCAATTTTTATACCAGCAAAATTACTCATTTTCTTTAATGGCTTTTCTTTTGGCACGCACCCTCTTCATGCCATAGAGCCTTTAATATTTAAAAATGTGCCAACTAGACTAAGATACAATTTCGACCGGTTTTTCACTCATGCTCTTGTTATTAGTGCGCTTGTGTGTGTATATCAATAAATTATCTTTTTCCTAAGCTTAAAATTTAATTAACATTTAAATTGTTTTAAACGTGGACACAAGCTAAAGTTGTTTCAAAATTCGTTCACAATGCCAGTTGGATATATTAAATACGAATTTATAATTAAAAAGTATTTAAATATACATCACCGCATAAATACAAACATGTGTATGTAATGTATGTGTGAGCTCATAAACAAATGTATGCAATTCGTTAAATGATTTCAGCTTGACATTTAATAATATATGTAAGTGTGTGTTTGTGTGTGTGTGCAGGTATGTAAGTGGTGTGTTTATGTGCGGTTGCTGTCAGCCAACGTGCGACAAAAGCGGATGTTGCAAACCGGAAATGGCAATAACAAACAACCTCATGAATTAATGTGGCTTAACACCGCGTCGTTTGCAATGTGATATGTGATATGAAGCAGGTAAGTGTATTTTATTTATTTGCTGTTCTTGCTTACATTTATTATGCAATTGATTTCCCATTTCGCAATCTCAAACACAATGCCTGCTTATTAATAAATACAACTGATTTTTCAAAGATTAAAGCTAAAATGTTACCTACATATTCAATTTAATGAAGGTTAAAACTTTGTTGTATATTGTAATGTGCGATGGATGATGATTGCTCTTTTTTTCGTTTTGCTTTTAGAGCTTGCTTGGCAAACGGCACATTCTGGCACTATCCTCGTTTGCCTGTCAGTGCCTTTTTAATATTTATGCTGTTGACATCTCGCCGTGTATGTTGTGCTTTCTTTTCTGGCTCTCTTTCTCTGTCTCTCTGCATACATTGTACGCTTTTTGTTGTTGAATTTCATTAAAATTTGCGCCCATTTGCCATAATTTGTAATTTTTTGTATCTTTTTTGGCTGTCATTCGAATGACAGCTGCACCCCCCGCTCTCAGCCAACCCGTGCCAACAGTAAGCTCCACAACAGATGAGCTTGACAAGTGAATGAGAAAAAAAAGAAGTGTACAAAGAGGCTCACATTTAGTGCAGTCCTACAGAATCGCTTGCGATATATGCGAGAGGACTCAAAAAAAAGATGGGCTTTTGCAAAGAGTGCTGTACTTGAAGATACCCTGTACTTAAGACTTAAAGATCTTGAACATATAGTTCAAAGCTGACAACAGATAATTCAAAACGAAATACAAAATTGAGGTTAAAATAAAACAGCTGCCAATAAACGAATGTGGGAAACATATCAACCTGTTTGGCATACGTTTGATTTGAAAATTCATGCACGTACCCATTTGTGTATACAATGTATGCAAAGTGGGTGGTCCCATGCCGCTAGGTGCACCAATTGCGAACCAATGAAATGCCAGGCTGAGTCAGAAATGACAGCATTTCAACGTACCCGCTCTATTGTATACACATACATTGTATGCGAATAAATGAAAGAATAAAATAAAGAAAAAAATTACGCATAATTCATTTTGCGTGTGCATTGTGGCAGTGCTCCATTAACCGAATAATCAACTTAAAGGTGGGTGGATTTATTTGCTGTGGCTAAATCTTGCAGTGATTTTTTACTAACCATGATGTGTAACACATCATTGCAGTAACAAGTTTTAACACAGCTTGTTAGTTCATATCACTCATACGCACCGTTTCGTTTTCAATGTAAATAAATTTTTTGGCATTGTGACCCGGGGACGTCATTTAACACTGCCAGCTTTTATGTTTAAGAGCTAATGCTAATGCATTTCGCATTAATTTTCAAACACGACAGTTGGCAGCAAGATGCATGCGAAGATGAAAATGAATTGCTCAAAATTAGTTAAAATGCATTTGACGTTTTCAAAGTTTGCCGATAAGTTTTGGCTGCCGACACGTGCATGGCGCGAAGTGGCAAGAGAACAAGTGGTAGATGGAGATGGAGAGAAGGGGCTACGTTGGCATTAATAGTTATACAACAACGGACATATTGATAAATGAGCGCATTTCCGAAACTCTTTATTGGGGGTTGAAGCAACAACTGAGTAACCAAACAGCAGCAGCAGCAGCAGCAGCATGAACAACAACAACAGTAAGAAACCATTCAACTATTTCAATGGCAAATGGCTCGAAGCGATGTTGGCGAAAAATGACTTTAGTGCCAAGCGTGAGTATTTTTAACGTTCGCTATGTGTAGACACACATCCACACACACACACACACACACACACAGACGTATACCAGCAACACACGAGTTGAGAAACAAATGCTTGCAAATATTTCTGCAGCTGTGATTCTCTTTACTTCCTATCGCCACGCACAACAACATGAAACGATGCGCAAAAGAGAAAGCAAAATGGGTAAGAGAGATAGAGGGATTGTAGGTATTGCGTTTGGGAATACTTGGATGTGCGCCGTCATTTCTCCATCGAATGCGCCACAATGAGTCAATTTTTTAACATTTATTTGACAGAAATATTCATTTATTTTGCTTAGCTTATTTCGACGCGGGCAAAATGGAAAAATTTAATTAAATTGAAATTAATTTGACAGAATTCTGCCGGCACCGCCAGAACTATTAATAATGGCCACCACCATGTGAACGTGCGTGTAGCTTAAGGGAGAGGGCATGACTGAGTGCGCGGGTGAGTGGTTGTGAGTGTACGGGGTGTGGGTTGTGAGTGCATGTGAGTGCTATGTGCTATGTGCTATGTGCCATGTGCTATGGCAAGACAAATGCGCGCAAAATAAATTCTCATGTTGCGCTTTTGAGGCTGCCCGTCAAAATTGCACAAATGAAGCCAAGCAAAAGGCAAACAGACACAGATACAAACACTAGAGTGTTCAACAAGCCAACCACCCACAAACATTACCAAACCCCAACCACTAGGCTCATAGCAATAAATCATTGCATACACTGCGGCGCTCTGAGTAGAATATATTCCAGCCAACAAACAGCGGCACATAATTAATTAAATTTCACTTTTACAACATTTGCAACCATGCGCAAAAATATCACACATACGCGTATTGGGCTTCACTTTGACACTTGGCATTGACATTAGCACAAATACACAATATATGGATAGATATACCCAATAAATTTTAAAAGAGCTGCAAAACGTGTCCAAAATATTTCTTTAGCTAACACAAAGCTAAAAACTTTCGCTTAGGTGTGCTATAAATTGCGTGCTGCTTTCACTTTTTTTGGTGACGCCCGAGCGAGTTTTCGGGAAACGCTTGAATGCTGACAGCTGCTGCTGGTGGGCGAATGTTTTGGGCAATGGGTGGAGGCAGGTTTCACTAGGCGTGGCATGTCATTTAAAGTTTGCTGTCGTTTGGCAAGAGCTAGCACCAAACGCCATGCGCCACAACGTGCTTAAGTCAAATAAATAACAAACATTGGCGGACATCCGCTGAATTTATGGCCGCAACAAAGAAAGTGACATGTTTAAAGGCACCTTCATATATGAGCGACACAAGTGAAGTGAAAATGTGTTTAACGGCAGCTGATGCTTTAAACTTAACGTAATTGAGTTCATATTGGACTACTCATGAACTGACTGTCTGTACTGTAGGGATTTTAAGAACTAATAGGACTATCTTAACTCACAAAGAGCTGTTGTCTTTAAGCGTGCACATCATTGGGCATTAGGTATGCATGCCATTGCGCATTGGCGGAATATGAGCCATGGGTCTGAGCAATGCGCCCAGAGACAATGACAAGGACGATCAAGCGGCGAGGACAAAGATGAGCAGCGATGCGTAGCGACAAATGGTTGAGCCTGTGCCTCGATAATGAAGTTGAAAATTCCATACATACAAACACAAAATGACTGACACCCAGACAGACGCAAAGACAGGCAGACAGATAGATGGCTAAGCGTGCGACTGAGAGACAAGCTTGCAGTTGTTCTTGTTGTTGCTGCTGTGCGGCATTTGCCTTTGGTATTTATGAGTACGTTGTCCTTGATATGCCAGCGGAATTACTAAATGTCCCTGACTTGACACTAACTCACATGTACGTATACAAACACATGCACACATACACGCATCATCAGCCCTTCATTCATTCATTTATATACAAACCACTCGCTTCCGTTTGCCTGAGTCTGAGCTGTCGCCTAACACTGACTGCAATATGTTTGCGTGCCACGCCCACATCAACACAAGCAACAGCCCCAGTAGCAGCAGAAGCAGCTTCAGTCATCATCTCCCTTGGCAGCTGCACACGTACACCTTTTTTACATTCTTGCATAGGGTATTTTAAGGAATACTCGACATCGCAAAGCACACACTTTGTTGGTGAGAATTATGTGTTGAGTAGATTTTAAGCTTTAAAGTAAGCACGTGTCTAGAGCTTTTGTCTAACTTGTGTTCAGTAAAGAAGCTAGTTAAGACAATAAATAATGCTCATTAAATCTATTTAGTATCATTTTATGAAATCACTTAGTACATTTTCTAGGTCAGCTGCTAGTCGACAGTCAATGCAATAGCTGTTTATACTTATTATTTGCTTATGTAGGTTTGAGTGCGTGTTTATGTGTATGTGCACATATATATTTTTTATCTCGTACGTGCAGCAATGTCTGCTTCGGGCTTCAAATTTAAATAGAAATAGCATGTTGATGTTATTCGATGTAGGTTTTTATTTAATTTAATATCCGAGTGTAGCGTATCTGTGTGTATGTGTGTCTGAGTGTTTTTCTTCCATAAATACATATGTATTTTAATTTATTTGTATGCAGGCAAGAAGCTCTAACAAACTAACAGCATCAGCATACAACAACGGACAAATCCACTCGACTGCTCTTGAGGCTTGCCTTCAGGAGTGGCACTCACACCCATTACAGACCCGGTTGGAAGTGACTCTCGTTGTAAGCTCTGCAAAGATGCGTGTAAGGCAAAACAATGTAAGAGCAACTGCAACAACAATGTCAAGCTCAAAAGTATGCTACAGTTTTTTTTTAAATATGTTTTCTCGTTGACACACTACTCTGTTGCGTATACGCACCGTTGAACGGTGTAGGTGTATGTGAATAAAAATCACAATTTTAGCTAGACAAATAAAGTGCGCCAGTGGAATATAAGCTTGGCAGCTGCATCAACAGGAGTGAAAGCTGAGGTAGCATTTGCTACGCCCACATGCCCAGCACACTGGGCACAAGCTTGAGTGCCAACAAGTGTAAGTTGCCTGCTCGGCTGATCAGCTAAGTGCAGATAACAAGTCAAGTGGCCTGAGAGCCCCTGCTTAGGTGTGTGCGTGTGTGTATGTTGAGAAGTGTGTGCTTGTGTGGCACCTGCAAGAACAGTACTTCAGTTTGTGCATGAAATCAAGCAGAATGAGAAACCAATTTGTGTGAAAATACAAAGGCAACAAAAAGGAAAGAAAAGGAAGAAATGAAATTGGCCAAAAAGGGGTGTAAGCCTGCCTTTAGACTTGGCATCAAGTTCGCATTGGATTTTGGGCTTGTTTAAAATTGAGAGTTTGGGGTTTTGCAAAAACAAACTTTTTAAATCGTAGCAAAGACGAAAGCAATAAATTGCGTGGCAACTTTTTCTGCCATAAGAACTTGGCAAAGGAATTTTAATTCAATTTGACCCAAAATATACAGTGGAAGAGAAAGCACACAACAAATACAAAAAAAAAAAAGAAAGCCAGCGACATAGCTTTGCTTTATTCCAAATGAAGCATCCCAAAATTATTTAAACGGAAAAATAGCTTAAGCATACAGTTGTATGTTTGTATGTGTATGGGTTTATACTGTTGTGCGGTGTACTCAAATGCTTTACAGTTAACCTGGCTCGGGTAAGAGAAACTAACATTATTTGATCCACATAAATGAAGCCCAAGCCCAGTGGGGCATGCAACAAACCAGGCCCTGCCTAGTTGCATGTACATATGCAGACCAATGCAACAGCTATGCGTGTATGCTTATGCGCAAAGTGTATGTACATGTGTGTGTATGTGAGTGTGTGCACAAGGTTGTGTGGCCACTCAGCATTGGAGAGAGGGCAACGGTGACGGCTACAGCAACAGCAACGGCGATTGTGGCTGCGGTTGAATGTGCGCCGCAGTGGAAATGCACCCGAATAAACACAAAATTTATATGAACACATGGGAGTCGGGCTACCTGCATTGAGCTCCCCGCACACACACACAGGCACACACCACCTCATTCTTCTTACTAAATCCTTATACGTGTGTGGTAACAAAAGCAATTTTGTCGTTTATGAATTCCTTTGGAGTAAAATGGGGTTCATTGCTTTAATCCGACCTGGGCCACATTTCCGTTTAAATCAACTAGGAAATACCCACCTGCTATTCGCTTAGATATTAAAGGAAAAAAATGGATTTCCAAAGCAACTTGTAAAAAAGGAAACAATATAACACATTAAAACAATTCCCGTACATGTCTTAACTTTATGGCTAATTGAATGAACATACCCTTTGCTCTTTTGCTCACAGGATATATAAACAAACAGCAGCAACAGCATTTTACAAACACATTTTCATTTTTCATTTAAGCGAATCGTTGTGCATCGCACATTTCCGTGCACTTTGTCAAAGACCCCCAAGGCAGCTGAAAAAAAGCATAGAAATATTGTTTTCGGGAGTTGACAACTGGATGGCAAACACTTACAGTCGCTGACTTTATGCGGCTCATCAAAATGAAAACTTTTTTGATTCACCAAAAACATGGCGTTATTTTGATGGAGTGCAGGTTTTGCATGATGTTTGCCCTGAGGTCTCTCAATGTGCGCTATTTGACAAATGCGGCACAAGCTGATTGACCTTTGGCTTATAAGAGCAAAAAATAAAAATAAAGAAAAAACAGTCAGGTCTTCCACAGGGCGTCTACTTACTAAACTTCTTTGCAAAAGATGCCAACAACAGTTGTGCTTGCTTTGATTTTTTTTGTGGCTGCTTTTCATTTATACCCTGTAGGCTTTAAAATGTATAATACCGGGTCTACGAGTTTTATGAAAGCATAGTGCGAAATATATAAATTATATTTAGATTTTTAAATGCATTTCTTCTTAAGTCTAGTTAGAAGCTGTGAAGCATAAACTTATTGAATATATGATTGTCCCTGCCTTAAGGGTATCTTTTTGTATAGCAGACCCGATAGAAGATTTATATCTTGTGTTTTTTCCACTCCGTTTTGCGCAACGGGCATATAAAACTCAATTGGGTCGTTAAATGTAAAAATGGTGATAAATAATCAAATTACACGCATTTGATGCTTGCCATGATTTGGCTCTTTTGAATTTTTATGCCAACCAAATTTTGGCATATTTGGTGGGATTTTCAGCATTTGTTTGGCCTTTCTAACGCTGACGAGGCGCATTATTTATGGCCAAGCGTCGATTTTGGTAAAGCGATTATGCAGCCTGTTAGGCTTTCGGTATAATAATGTGTGAGTGACTAGCCTGAGCCTGTTCTGTTTCTGCTTGGTTTTGGCCAATAAATTCACTTACGTTTTCAATTATCGCCCATACGGCACTTGTGACAGGCAACCTTCGTTTGTTCAACCACATTGCGGCCAACTTGGGCAATGCTTATGCGCTTCAAATTTCCAATTAAAACCAACTAATTTCATGCAAATTGCCTGAGTCAAGCAAATCTTCTACTGCCAATCATCGTGCGAATATTCGTGTTGCGAATTTTCTTTTGTGCGTAACAGGTAAAGTTATAAGCAAGCACCACATGCCAAAATCGGTTTCTGAAAAGGGTGTGTGTGTTTGTGTGTGGTGTGCCTTAATGTTGTTGTTAGTGGTGTTGTGCTGTCACTTTAACAGATTAATGTGCTGCCTTGTACAATATGTCTGGCGATGCCGTTATGTATTTGATTGGCACTTGTTTGTGCGTAGCAATCAAACAGCCACAACCAGCAGCATGCCTTTTTAAGTGAATGCATTGTTTGGCGGTTGACAGGTAAAACAAACGCCTGTCAAAACGGATAGTAATTCTTCATCATGCAGTTGTTGTCGTCGGGCCAGTTTGTCTGGTCTGGTAGCTTAAAAGTTCTCGATAGTTAAACGGCAAATATAAATTCAATTTCTCGATGTGGTTGCTTTTGCTCAAACTATTTTAATTAGCCGTAAAAAGATCAGCGCTTAAAATGGCCAGTAACAGCAGCAGCCATCGAACCGCAGACAGGCCTTTGATGTGGTCTTGACATTTTGCATTGACACCGACCGGCTGACATCCAGCATTCCCTGGCAGTGCGTCAGCGCTAAAAGCCCACGAGCTGCGAGTCCGGCAACAGCAACAGTAACGACATAAGCATCAGCATCAAAATCAAAGCCAACGAGACCCCATTGGCGACACTGTCATTGGAGGGCATGTCAGGATGTTATTTGATACGCGAGGCGTCAACGCGCTGACAGCTTGCACATTTTTCATAACTCGCTCATTCGTTCGCTTGGCTAGTTCGGCAGTTGCCACTGCCAGCGGAAAAGTGTCGCACTTTCACTTGTCACTGTTCTTCTTGCTGTACTAACAGCTTACAACACGCTTTTGTCCATTTTTATCTATCTTGACGTTGGCGACACTCAGCGTATTGGTGCTCAATGAAAAGGTGGGCAACAGTTTTAGTTTGTTTTGATTGCTTCTATATTGTGCTCAGTACTTAGCCTATAAATATATATTGTACATACGAACTTATCAACTAAGTGGATGTGTAACTGAATGTAAGCCGCGAGTGTGTATGCTTTGGATTCATTCATTTAGTCGTCGCCACAACGCGTCTCACAGCTCTCCTGTGTGCAAAAGCGATTTCGATTTCCATTGCAACCCTTGTAGGTGAAGGGTCGGCAGACGCCTTTGTCATAGTACCAGCGGGTGAGGGCCTTTGTCTGGTCCTTGCTGTTGCAGTAGTTGCCCTCGTTGCGGCCCACATAACAGTTGACGTTATCTGCAAATGGAGGGGTTAAAAAAGCATGCTGTTTAATTAAGCAATTAATTGGTAAATCGATTCCTCGAAATAACCATAAATAAAGCATTTAGTTTTGCGCTTCACTGAAGTTTGCTGATGGCCTCATTTTGTGCAATTAAATTTAGTTTACCTATGAATATGCTATTTTCTATCACAATTTCGACAAAATATTACACAAATTCATAAACATTTGTCGTTGCACAGTTTGAAAATGTAGCTGACTATCGTTTTGGCAGTGGTGCCTAACCACAAATGCGACGGAATGTTCAAGCGTATACCAGAAATTGGCAAGAAATTTGTTTATTGTCAGAGGCATTCCAGAGAATTTACAAACAATTTACAACCGGGTTGATATAAAGACGATGTTTCAGATCTGACATGCTTGGATAATAGATCATTAAAGTTCAAATGTTTATTAAAATAGATATAATATATTTTCTGAAAAATATTAAACCTGAATATTATGTGAACATTTTATGGCATGCAAGAGCTATAGTTAATTCAATTTAAAATTTTTATTAATATTTTTTTTAATTTTCTATCTTTCTTTTGATCACAGCTGTTTATAGAACCATATTCGAATAGTACAAAGAAATAAAGTTATGACTAACACCTGTATTGTTTAAACGAATGTCAATTTGAAATTTTAAAACAAATAGAAATTGCCGGCTATAATTTTGACTAGGGTTAGTCCCATCGAATGGCATTTGCTGACATTAATTGTACATATATTTAACGTACTTAGCTCTTTGCATGCGCCGTCTCCAGATCCAAGTGCCCCAATTTCCACAGTCTGAGTCAGCAGTATGACAGAAATGAGGCATACAAGTGCCAGAGATAGGAACGCCAAATTGAATTTTAAATTCATGTTATTCATGTTTTCACGCCGCGCACAGCACACACAAAACGAACAAAAGTGAATTGCAATAAGACGAAGATCGGCGAAACGAAAAATATTTGTGGCTAGGTGTGATGGATTTTGCTGGCTGTTCCAATAGTTGCGCTGTTTATTTTTAAGTAATTTGTGCTACTTTGACAATAGCCACGACGTGGAGCAACGAGTCAAGTGAACTGAACGCTGGCTGGGGCATACTTTTAGTTTATATACGAAATGCCGGAAATTGTTGCGAAATTTTGGCCCGAACTCGTACACGAGCACGTTGATGGTTCCATTCGCGTGATACTTGTGGTTTTTCAATATTGCGGCTCTTTTTGTTATTGCTTTTGTTTTGAAAATTCGAAAATACTTTGAGGAATAGTCCATCTGACCAAAGTCATTCATCCATCCATCCATGTATCCATTCATCCATCCAACCATTCACTCGTGCAATCCGCCCAACGCTTGATGTCCGTCAATGTTAAGTAGGGGCGGTGCTATTTTCGGTCCACAAAAATATATTTTTGCGGAGCCCGGTAAATTGCACTTAGCGTTATCTCGACGCGTTTACTTTGCGCTCGTTTGCATAATTTCCAACTTATTGAATATATTCCACATAATTAATTTTAATTATTTGTGTTCTCTCTTTCTTGCAATCATTTGATTAATTTTGATAAGAAAGGCCAAAGGGTCGCCCGCTCAGCACCGGGGTGCCCAGTCAAGGGTCTGCCTGCCATTGTCTCTAATTACAATTGGGCGGCATTTGTTTTAAATTTTTCAATGTCACACCCTTTTTGCATAGTCCCCCATTTTACAAGTGGTCGCCCTTTGCATCAAGTCAAGGGGCAAATACAAAAATCAATCTTCATTTTAAATTCAATTTTCACTTTCAAACGTATTTACTTAACTTGGCTGGGGAAGCATTAGAAATGAAATATACATATATTTTGACTGTTGACGTATTTCTGTGAAATGCCGTTTGTCACCATTGCCATCATTGGCCGTTCACTCGATGTGTAATCAGTAGCTTACTCAAGATAAAGCAGCAATTGCAGACAAGTATAAAATCGTAATGACCTTAAACAAGTTACTCATGTGTCACGCTGTAAATATATGCAGAAGTATGCAAAGAGGATTTCGGTGTGCAAAAGCATTTTCCAGTCCATTGAATTGAGCGCTGTTTCTGATATTCGGTACCCACACGTCGTATGATTAATTGGCAAGTACAAGCACCAGAACAGTGCTAATGAATGAATGTGTTTCGCACAAGGACGGCCATTAATGAAGCTGTCACCCAATGATGCGACAACAACCAGTCCGTCAGCAGCATACGAGTATACGAACGAACCATAGCATTTCTTATGTTTGCAGTCATTTGTACAAAATGTCAACTTACTTTTTAATTGGACGCTGTACATTTTAAGAGGATTTCCTTGCATGGCGAAATTTATCGGTAGTTGGGATATCATCAAAAGTACAGAGTGCGGAAAAGCAAAATTGTAAAAGGATGCAGCAACCTTCAAAACGGAAGTCTTAACGAAAAGCCCGGCCCAGGTATACAAAGTTACTGAAGTGGAAGAGTTGCCACGCTGCAGAGCTGACAGCTACCAAAGCTGTCAACCAGATCGAAGCGAATCGCGGCGAATGAATTTAAAGCGCAGTGTCCGTGATTAATTAGTCAAAGGACAGCAGCGTAATGTATTGGCGACTGCAAATCAATACCTTCTCAGATAAATCGGTTTATGTTTGGCGGCGACAATGACAAACAAACAAGAAAACGAGTGGTGCAGTTGATAACTCATTTTTTTATTGCTTTTTTACTGTATATATCAAATATTGTATTAACTTGTCAACTAAATTGACCCACTGAAACAAAAAGAAGACGTGCACAGATATAGAAGTATATTTTATAATCCAAATACACCCTCGATTTAAAGTATATAAAAAAACAAACCCCTCATAAAAACGTCCGTTGATTTGAGCATTTCCTTTAGCCACGTAATATAATGTCGTAATTTGTGATTTTCCACTTGTTTTGACAATTTGGTGATTTTCTGATTTTTCGACTTTAATTTTGACAGACTCTTAAACGCAGTGGACCAAAAGTTATTTAATGGCTGCACTTGAACGTGCCAAAAGCTTTGGCCAAAACTCAAAGCATATTTCTGCTGACTACATATATAATATTGAGCTTTTAGGGCATGGGACTTAAAACAGGCACTGGCAAAGGATCAGCCATCATTCACAAACAGAGAAATTCTTTTTTCTCCTACCTTGAATTCTTGCATTTTCTTGTAATTTCAGCATATTTTGCTTGTCCTATTGAATTGCTGGAAATAGACTCTCTTTGACTTAAATTTACTTTTGGGGCAGAACCCCAACTAAGCCGCAAACTGAGGAAATGAATCATTTGAATGATTAACTTCCGGCCTTTGACCTGACCAACAAATAGTTTTTTACCATAGCAGCTTTTTGCCTTATTTCTGTACTTAATGCTTGAGATGCTCTACTAACTTTAATATGTAAATGCGAGGGCCTGCACAGCTCTGCCTGGACTGAGGTTCTTTTAAACAAAATAAATAAGATGGTATTAGGTGCAGAACCTGACTATGTGTTGGGAACAATTGAAGCTGCAAATACTTATTATTGATTTCAATGGGTTGGAATAGCCCCAATGGCGAGCCGTTTCTTACGGCACATTGGCATACTGACAATGAAATCTGTCGACATTGCCAAACAACAATCGAGCAGGAGGTGCTGCTGGAGGCAGACTTGAGGCTGTTTGTGTGTGTGTGTGTTCGGTCTGTTCTGTTTTAGTAGAAAATTTTGCAATTTGCAATAAAAATTCCAGTTTTGCTTTTTGGAATCCAGTTTATGCTTTTACTTCAGCTACGGCTTCGGCTTCAGCTTCTGCTCCTGCGGCAGCTAAGCGGTCTGTGTGCTTATGCTTGTGTCCTTGTGCAGCTGGGAGAGTATAGCGTTTTCTTGCAGCTCAGTATAAGCTGGCAAACTTCATGCGGCTATACCCGTGCCATCAACTAGAGAAATTATTATGCGTCGTCGGCGAAACCGCTGCGCTGTGGCAGAGCGGCGTGCCAAGCAACAATTTAATAACAAAACATATTTCACTGGCATGCCAAAGTTAAGTTAAGGAATGCGCTGCGAACAAAAATCGAATGTCCTTAACTCATCTATGCACGTGGAAGCACAGCAAAATAACTGAACAATACACAATACGTACACACATATATTATTTTAAAGCTTTGACATTTGCTAAGCCAAATATGACTTCTTGGCCCATACCGCGATTATGAGTATATGCTTGTATCTGTGCTTGGATTCACTAAGGATTTCCAGTCTCATGTTGATTTCACTCATTTCCGACTCAAATGGATTTTGATTGTCTGCCTGAGCCTCTGCCTGATGTCCCCATCGTCTGCGCCTTCTCTTTTCCATTCGTGCCAGTGATGGTTGGAACGTGTCTGCCATTTGTCTGCACACTCGTTTGGCAGCCGCCACCAAATGACTTTCTTTTCTTGGCCGTTGGCAGTTGGCAGTTGGCCTCTTTGCTGTTGGCTGTTGCTTTGGGGGCCATTAGATTTTATTGTAATGATTTCTATTACCACACTGAATTTTCTTTCTGCTGTTGCTGCCACTGCCACTGCCACCGCCACTGCCACTGCCACTGCTGTCACAGATTCTGTTGATGTAGTTGTTGTTTTTGGTGCTGCAAGTTGCAGTTGGCAGCTTACGTGGCCATCGCGCTTAATGAGTAGTTATTTCCGCTTGTATTTCTTGATAATGCCAAGTCGTGCGAACATTGTCTTTGTGGTAATCGACATTGTTCCGAGACACGTTTCCATATTAATTGCTCTTTATATTCGCTGTGGCATAAATTCATTAGCATGAATGCTTTCTAATTGAATTTAAGCATATTTTTTTTCCTTACTGGATGAAAGTTCGGATATATTTATGCTTGACACGCTGGTAATATACAAACATATATATATATATTTTATTTATATTAAACGCTGCGTTAAACGCTTTGAATTTATGAATTTAATTTCGCAGCTGTCACAACAAAGATAATATAATAAGCCCCAACTGAGAATAAATTCACATCAAAATGATGTTTTTGCCTTTTGTTTTTTTTTCTTTCTTTCCCTTTGTTTCCAAAGTAATTACTTAATTAAATTAAGTGTTCATTTTTAAATGTGCTGGCAATTATTATAAAAACCGCTCTATGTTAATCTGCGGGTGTATCCTAGGCCAGCATTATAACGCTCTAAAGTATTCTCAAATCAAATTAATGCACTTGTTTAATTTTATCGCTGTAGCAGCAGCAATTGGCAAATGAAATTCAGGTATTTACCTGTCGCACTTTTGACTTAGAGCAACAACCGCCAATTTCAATGGCTTTGCTCACTGATTGCGCAAGCTCGACTTTTATGTGGTTTCGCACAACACTTTCATGACAGCAAACGCAAATATAGTTGATGCAGCCACCCGTTGTGCCACCCAATCTGGCGCCACACTCAGCTCGCGCCACATGCTGATGATTAACAATTTGCGGGATTTGATTGTTATAGCAAATCGCTTTTCCTGACTGCCAAACGAATTCTGAATGAGATGCAGACAGACAGTGGTTCGTACAGCAGTTTTGAAATAAACCAAAATATTTTTTTATATTTAAGAATTCTTTAAGCTGCCAAGTTTGTTTATTTAATTTGTGATTGATCCTAAAAGTATTCTACATTTCTTTTTCTTTGAATATTTCTTATTATCTTACCCACTGTGCCACACTGCAAACGTTGAAGCAAGTGGAAAGAGCAAACAAACATATGAAAATCGAAGTCGCTTCTGTATTATATTTCTCGTTTTCCCCCTTGCGGTGAGCCAAGCGAAGCGTATGTTGGCTCTTAGAGATTAACGTAACCGAAATGTATTGACGTTGGCCAATTGATAAGATTGCGAAAACCAAATTAAACTATAAACCTACAGCAGTTTCTCACAATTGTTGCTTGTCAGCAACGTCGTTGGCAAGTTGGGCCAACTAAGTACCAAATGCTATACAAAGTTGGTAAAGTTTTTAATGCAAAAAGACAGGAGCGCAAAAGACAAGCAAGAGTTTTGTAGTTATGTGATTTAAGTTTATTGATACCCTGTTTGAGCTAAAAACATTTAAATGCATTGTACTAAAGAACTTTGTTGAAAAATCAACCCAACTTGGCTTGTTTTTTAATTTTGTTATATGGTTGACCTTACCAACATTTGCTTGTTACAAACCTATCCAAAACATTGTTCAACCCGTTTTTAAAAATTATTATTGGGTACAGGGTATATGTACATGGAAAGCAAAGTAAGAAAAGTTATGTAAATTTATATGCAACAAAGTTTCTAGCTGCTTTGCCTGCAAGTGATTTATATGACCAAGACCGCGAGCCCAGCCAACATTCATTTCACACAGACTCCTCCTTCCCCGTCAGTTGTATATATAAATAATGCGCGATGCTTAAGCAATGTACACAAAAGAAACCCAACTTTAAAAAAACAATGCAAATGAACAGAACGAACTTTAAGTTGCGCATACGAACGTTAGCAAAAGGGCCTATTGAAATTTCAATATTTGGTAAATGTTTGCATTTGGTTAAAACCGCAGGACAGCTTGCCAACATGCCAACCTGCTGCTTCTCTAAAAGTCGACTTCTATTGAATTTGGCACCAAAGTGCCATGAAAGCGTTTTACAAATGGACAAAAACTGTCAGACTAAAGCGCACGTGCTATTTGCACCACACTTGAATAAAAATAGGCAGTTTACATGACTTTAATTTAAAAAAGTATAAGTTTTTACTTGAGAAAAAGTATGTTTTGTATCTAATTTCTTCTTGTATTATGTTGAAACTTAGATAGTGCGATTTGACACAATTTCTTTTTCAGTGTATACTTTGTTTCCCATAAGCGTATCTATCTGTAGTTGCGTGAAATTGCAAACAGCAACAATGCCAATTTTGCGAAACTTGTTAATGTTTGATAAGGCATATACTTTGAACGTTAGTTTAGCCAACAATGAAAGTGCACATTGCATAAGTGGCAACAAAAGAGTTTTCCCAAGAATGTAATAGTTGCAAAGTAGTTTTCGGGCTCTCATAGCAGTGTTTGTTTGTTATTCATGCGCTTAACTAAACAAAGTGCAAGTTTAATATTTAATTTTAAGTTCCTTACACACAAGTACATACTAAGTATGTAATTGTCATGCGGTCAGTGGTTACTGGTTCGTATGGTTTTTTAGGCAAGGCTTTTGCTAATACTATTGGGGATACTTTAACATTTGACTTGGATTTGCATAATTTATCAGCTGTTGCACAAATTGCAATTGTCATTAGTGTGTGTTTAAACTGTGGCTGTAATTAGTTTGCGGAAGTGTTAAGTGAGAAAGCGTACCTACTTTTCAGGGCGTACTGTTGATACATACAATTTAATTTAAAGTTGACTTGTAATACTGTTTACACATAATTTGGTTATTAATACCGGCTACCGACAATGAAATTCAGTTAATACAAAAATCAATTGCCACTGCAAGCACTTACAGACGTCGTTGGCTGGCTGCTTGCGCTTTTCACAAGCCAAAGAACGTAAATGTCTTTATTTGCATCCAAGTGCATCAATGCACACCTAGCAATGTATACATGTGTGTTTCCCTCACTCTTTCTCTGTGTGCGTGAGAGTGAAAATGATGTGTTTCGCTTAAGAGGGGAAAGAAGAAAATACTCATTTCATATGCGCTGCAATTTTCTCGCTCACTTCAATTATGCAAATTGTGTGTGTATGTCAAAACCAATTCGCATTGCTTGCCAGCTCATGTGTGTCAGTTGTTGTGTGTGTGTGCATTTCCATGTATGTTTGTCTGTTTATTCGTCTGTCAGCCTGCTTTTGTGTGAGCTATCATATTATACAAACCAAAAAGGGACGCGACGCAGCGTTCCTGCCTCAGCGATGCTGCCAAAGAAATGCACAACGGCTCCAGCATTTCCAATCGCTTTATGCATCTGCATCTGCATCTTGCCTGTGCCATGGCAATGGCGTCAGTGTTTTACATGCAATTAATGTTGCTGCTGAACAATTCGACAAACCTATACTCAAAAAAACCCAATGACAGCTCCAACAATAATAACGATACTTGTCAAAAAATATGAAAGAAATAGCTGCAGCAACCCAAAAAGAACTCATTATAATTTTCTTCATCAGAATTTTTCGTTTGCTATTCAATTCGCTGCGTTGTGTTGCGTTGCGTTCATTAAAAGCACTGATGTGTACACCGCTTGTCCTACGTCCTGCATCCTGCTTCCTTTCACTTGCCATGGTCTGCCTGTAATTTAATTTATATGAGCTGCTTCATCTCTCTCTGGGCAACATTATCCAACGCCCAAAAGTTTTGCCCAATGACATTTGCCAGAGCTTGCCCCAAACCTTCTCATCAGCCTCCTTTGCCTGTGCCCCTGCAGCTAGTCTTATATTAACTACTAATGTGAACGTTTTTGGGGCTGTATGCTGTGGATTATGAGCACAACTTGGGGCTTTTATCCAGTGACCAGGATCAGGACCAGGACCAGGGCATGAGTTGAAGCTAATTTTTCAACTTGGCCAAGAAGTGTTAACTCAATTAATGTGTGCAAATATTGCCTTGAAGCGTAGGCAGCAAACGAAACTCTATTAGGGCTCTTGGCAAAATCGAAATTAATTTAACTTTAATTGGCCTTTGGTCTGAGGTCGTGGCCAAATTTGCCAGTCGTCTTAATTGACTGCCCTAATCAGAACAGGCAAACAGATCGAACTGACAAGCGGACAGAGGGAAGACATATTGGGTGGATTGTGAGTCGAATGGTCTTCTTGCGACTTGTTTACCGTCTGTCTGAAGAGATCCCTTTCGAATAGCCAAATTGCACTAAAGTGGGTCAGGCATTGAGGCTTAAATGCATTGCTTGTTCTTGCTGTATAGTTTCTTGGCCTCTTAGTCTGGTTATTCAGTGGTCAGACAGACAGCCACTGTTGGCTGAGGCTGCGAGCCAGCAATAATCCTCGACCTAACTTCAAGTTTGCCGTAAAAACTAAATGTGTGCTAAATTTTTCAGCTTGAGTTGAGCGCACGTAAAACTAAAATGTTGCATTAAAAAGTTTGCAGCAAAAGCAAAAAGCGATTCAATTTAATTAGAAAAGATTTTCGGCAGCTAAAAGTCCGCGTTGTCTGTAGCTGCACTGTGAGTTTTTATGTGCCACTTAATGGTGCAAGTTTCATGCTCTGCATTTTCAATTGAAATGCGCTTAAGCTACAGCTACAGCTATGGCTTCTGTTTTCTCCGTCTCCCAGGCTTGCTCCATCCACTGCCATTTCATTTTAAGCCAACTCATGCAGGCATCTGGTATTGGATTGGAGACCCCATTGAAATTCAAGAAAAAATGTAACAACGAAACGCGCATCAAAGGCGAAACTTGGCAGCAAGCGAGCAAGCATATTGAATAGAAAACAGGTGAGCCAACGCAAATTTGATGGATCACCAGACTTACATACAAACATACTTAGTTTGGAAAAAAAGGTCATTCCGCCCCGTGCCACCTCCGCCAATGGGTCATATTTCATATTTTTATAAGCTGGCAGCTAACATTTCCCATTGATTTGATAAACTTGGCATTATTTTTGTTTTGCCAGCTCATTATTCGTCTCTCAATTTCTGTGCGTTGCCATTTTCGTTCCCAATTTGTGCTATGCCCCACACGCCATCACAATATAACGCCTCAAAATGCCTTTTACTTTGTAGATTTGATGTTCTGTTTTTGTTGTTGTTGTTTTTCTTCTTTTATATACCCATCAAGAGTACTCGTAGGAATGCTCATAAAATGTATAACACATTGATGGATCATTTTTGAGTACTTGAGAGTAATAGTAGAAAGTTTCACCATCTTTTTTACTCCATGCGAAGTGCATCACATGGTCAATTAAATTAAATTAAATTAAAAGCTTACAAGAATCAAAGCTTAATAAGCATATAATATATAACATTATCTATATATATATATATATATATATATATATATATATATTTTAAAGAGTATTTTAACGTCGTATTTCTATAGATTTTTGTATTTTTTTCTGGCATTTTCGTTGCTACTTTGAATACCAATGCTGTGAAAAGTTGGTGGCGCTCTGTTATGAAGACGCAATAAAAAAAAGTTACTTTATGCGGTCTCTACGTGTGTTGCTCTCTCGCTCGCACACCCGTTATATGTGTGTGAGTGCTAAGTGCGCCTTTTTGAGGTTGCGAAAATGTAGATTTACCTAAACCTTTCATCTAGTTGTTGCCGTCTTCTTGCTTCTTGCTAGTGCTTCCACTGCCAACCAGCTCCTTTTTGCTAGCTGATATTTGCGTTTGGGTCTTGCGTGTTAGTCTGACACTGGCAGCAGGCAGCAAACTCTTCAAGCAGCTCGTAAAAGGCTCTCACACCCACTTTCTACGAAATGCAAATGTAACGCCTGCATAGCAATGAAGTTGCGGCCCATCATTTATTGGCGGCCATATAGACTGAGACAGAACATCTCTCTTGCTCTTCTTTTTCCTCTCTCTCTCTTTTTCTGTCTCTCTTTCTCTATCTTTATTTCTATTTCTTTTTCTGTCTATGCATTGTATTTTGATTTCAAACAATGGGGTTTTCTGCACAAATTGAAAGCACGAATGTTGCTTTAAGTTGGTCAGGTTAAAGTAGAATAGACACATGATGTTAGTCAAAATGTTACGCTCAGGTGTAATTTCTGCATTTAGTCTTCAATTTGCGCATGGAACAATGCCAGAGTTTGGACGTCCTTTATCCGTGCCTATGTCCTGTGTCCTGCGTCCTGCGTCTCATGGTGGGCGTCTTAAATTTTTATTGCAAGAAAAGCGGAATCCTTGGTAATTGCTCTCTGGGCGCACATAAAAAGATGTGTAGCCAAGTAAGCACAAGAACAAGCAGTAGCAGGAGCTGAAGCAAAAGCAGAAGTAGCAAACGCTCCAGGTATCTACATGCCACGGCACGCAAACAATTACAAGCTTACAAGCACACACACATGAACAGTATGTAAACAGCAAGTGTGCATGTATATGCTTCGTTGCTTTGTGTGTGTGTGGGTTTTTTTTTTGAAGAGCCCCTTGATAGCTCGTTGCGTTGCTGCTGGGCTAACAGAGCTAACAGTAATCTGTGCGGCAGCAACAGCTGTGCTATATATACTGTATATGCTGTACTACATATATGCTGCAGGTGTTAACTGGCAGACAGTTCTGTTAAACTCAACTACTTTATTTACCCAGTCTGAAGTAAGCCTATTCATGGAGCTGCCTTATCCCATTGCTAGGCCAACTGGCAAGTTGCCCGGTAAGTTTCGTTGTTGGCCTAATTGCAGCAACGTATTTGAGTGGCATTCAATAAAGTGAGCGAATGCTCTTAAGCTCCAGCGGGCAGTTCATAATTCAAGGCGCCAACTTTTGGCAACAATTGCGAATTGACAAGCTTATTAATCGCCTAATCGGCTTGCAAAGTTTCATGTAAATCGGCTGAATTAAGACGACACCCGGGGGTGATAAATGTGATGGGGGTGAGTCTAGGTATGCTTGAGGGCAATAAACTTTTTGCTTTTGCCTTTGCTGAATGCCAAAAAGTTTTTGATAATTGCGCTCGAATGGGCCGGACTAAAAAAGGGTTGACTTTGTTTCTTCAGTTGCTTGAACTTGGCACACAATCCATCGCCTGGCTTTGTGGCAACTCGCAACTGTGCCAAATTGTTTTGTTTTGGGGCTTAGCTTTAATGAGGGCCAGCAAAAAAGCGCTTAATGACTGAAGCACATTATACTGTCGACGAGCTTATAGCTCGTAGGGTACCCTTCAACAGGAAAAAAAGAGAAGAAAATATGTATATATAAAACAAAATAAAACAAAAGCTTCTTTAAGAGCTTAGCTCAGTCAATTCCCAGCCAGCACATCTGTCGCTCTTCTAATCACAAACGTTCGTTTGCATTTCACAATCTCATAAATAGGAATAAAGCGACAAAGCTCAATGCTAGCTAGCGACGGGCTGGTCTCTCCTTCATTCCAATCAGCTCAAGTCAACAGCAGTTGCATTCAGGACACCAAAGCAATCTGGAGGGAATTTAATTTCCGTGCTTGTTTTTTGTGTGTTTGCCAAGTCGCAAATTATTTTGGCATTTGCTAAGCCAGTACGCACTGCTTTGTTCTAGGTTAGAGGTGTGCTCCGGCAAATTTTCTTTTCCTTTTAGTCTCAGCTTAAACTTCACTTCTTATGGCCCACAGCTAGCACGACAAAGCACGACAAGGACAACAAACCCAGCAAATAGATAACATTAGACACTATACACAAGTTTATTTTATTTGTTGTCTTTTTGTTTTTTGGTCGAGTTGCAAGTTTATAAAGCTGCCGCACAAGTTGAAATCCGCTTGGCCAAAGGAAGCCAGTTGTTTTCATGGTCGTAGTGCCTGTGCTTAGTGCTCAGTTGCCAGATTAGTTGGACAGATTTTGGCGCGTGGCGTCTATAATTTTTCCGTATCTGTGTGTGTGTCTTTGCATCTGTTTTGTACTTTGAGCCACGTACTTAAAATCAATACGATGACTACTTGTTGCCCACTCGCTCATCAGCTTATGATTCCCCAATCAAAATACAATCAAAATGTTGCCAGCAATACCAATTATATGTATTCATTGTTTCGTTGGACGTGCACAATATATTTCCAATTTGAAGTTTCAAATCCCCAAACAAAACACGAAAGCCCAAAATTATTTTTAAAAAAAAAACCAATATACATACGTGCAAGTGTATGTGTTTTGGTTTTCAAATTGTTCAGGCCAAAATATATGCATGTTGGGCACGCTTTGTAGGAAACTTTTGAAGCTTCTCTTTTGCTTTTGCTTTAGGTTGAGTTGTCCGATGCTCACCTGAAACATTTTTGTATAAACTTTTCAACGGTTTGCCCCACTTGCATGCGATTCATTCTATTGCTGGGAGCAACTCTCTAGTGATTTCATTTTCTATCGTTTAAAAGACAACATTTGCCATCCTCACAATTTGTATGATTGTCCACCTGGCGGCATATTTTATAATTCCCTTTATATAAATAGCAATTTTTTTTCTATTCTATATATAGAATGTTACTTTCGTTTTGTCGATTATTGCATAATCTAAATTTTACAGAATATTTTCAGTTCGTTTTAAAAGTCAATTGCATATTGTATAATCGAAAACAACGACAACAAATATAATCGTATTTGGCGGAATTGTGAAATGAATAAGATAATCAACTGGGTGTTGGCTAACCAATTTTAATAAACCCAAAAGCAGTAACATTACCGCTAATCAAGTCGATTATGAGGTTTACTGTTTGCATAAGCGATAATGACAATGTGTGCGTGAAATGCCACAATATGCTAAAATGCTAATAGGGCCAGCCCAGGAGTTTAATAAACATATGAACAACACACGAATGCACGCACACAACAACAACAACCACAACAAGAACAACAACGACACACAATACCGTTTCTCCTACAACAAGCAAATGTGTGAACAAATATTTGCTAGGCCACAAAATCATTGCGCAAATATGCAAACTATGCGCGACAATGAAACATTTTGCATAAACAGTTGCAAAACTTTATGGAGGCCCATTTGCACGGCACAACGCGTTCCAAACAAACATCGAAACGAAAACGAAAACACAAAAGCAAACGACAATGACAGGAAACAGCGGTGAGAAAAATGATCAACATCACGACATTCGCATGCCCTTTTGCAGTTTGAAGCAGACCATTATTTGTTATGTGGTTTTTTGTTAAGCTAAATGAAATGCAGATTTCTTAAGCGAATATAGATGAAAACACAAAGAAAATTGTTAAATAGTGCCATTTAAGGGTAAATTAAAAAATTTAAATACATAACAAATGTTTAAAAAATAATGTTTTGTTAATGGGGAAAGAAAAGGTGCAAGCGTTTTTAAAAGCACTTTAGCTTTATACATCTTCCGCAGCCTTGATGTAAGCCCTTTTAAGACTTGTATGCGTTACAAATTTAAAGACAACATTGTGTATCCCCAGTGTATGGCTTTAAAAAACAGTTTCCAGGCAACATTATGGTTACGGGGCCAATATACAGAATTCAACGCTTTATATTCATTTATTTATGCTTTTGTGCGGCACAAAAAGTTGCAACAGCTAAAATCAACAGTAGTTACAGTGGTTAAAGCATTTGTTTTTTTGTACTGTAACAGCGCATAGTGACAGAAAACTGAAAGCAACAAGAACAAGTTGAAAAGTTGAAACTTTTAGGTTGACATTTTTGTTGCTGTTGTTGTTGTTAGCCACTCGACATTTATGTTAAAGAGTTGTGGGACACCGTTGAGTGGTTGTCGTCACATTGCACAGCGTTTAGCGTTTAACAAAAATCAAATGCAAGCCTTTGATGAGAAAGCCTTTACCTACAAGTATGCAATAGTTTTTTTTATTGGCTTTTTAGAAATGTCGTATACCGCAAAAACTCAATTTCAACTCAGATAAATTAGGGCCAGCGGCTATTGAGGGTGAGTTTAACGATAAGGTGGCTAGATTACCAGTGATTGAGAATGAGATTTGCCGTGGGCGCATTTAAATAAATAATTTCGCATGTGTTGGATTTTAATTAAAAGCCATCTTGCGACTAACCGAAGATGCTGTTAGCCAAGAAGTCGCTTCATTGCACAGCTTGGCCTTACTTAAGTGTGATTAATGCTAAGCAAGGGGTTAGATGAATACCTGACACGCCCACAGACAAACAAACACACCCGCACACACAAACACGTAAACACAGATTTTCACCAGCTTGCGTGTTTTTGGCAATCAAAAGTCTCTCGTCCTTTGGTGGCAAAGCAAAGGGGTTTCAATTTGATTTAATGATGCCAGGACAAATTCAACGCGTTAGCGACACCAAGGTGCGGGACACAAAAGTCAATTCCATCAAGTTCCGGATGCTGCATTGAATAACAACTAGTTGGGATCTGGGCGGCAACGCAGCAGCAAACAGCAGCAAGCACCATTGGGACGAAGACCACTTAAACTTTTGCGGCGACTACGGCGAAGGATGTTGCGTTTCACACAGACGCCACTGGCTAGGTTTTCATGTCAGCGTAAATTTCCGTTTCACTGCCACAAGTTGCCTGCTTTCTCACATGTGTCTGTGCTTTGTCCTGCAGGTGGTAGACTGTCAATGACTTCATGCATAATAATGAGCTCGAATGACCTGTGCTGCCGCGTTCAGCTTTCAGAGTTCTCTTTCTAGTTTGTGCCGCTGATGGCTTGGGGCTGTGAATCCTTTCGTTTGCATTCCTTTTGCCATTTAAGTTGGGATTCATTGTACGATATTGCTTGTTGAACACATACATGTAGATACAGCACAAATATAGCCAAAGGCTACTACTTGGTTTCTGTTTCTCCCTCCTACCCGCTCTTTTTTTGCCCAGTGATCAAACTGTTCGTGTTGTTTGCCTAGCATTTTGTGAAAATATTTTTCTTTCAGGCTAATATTTGCTTTGAATTCATAACTTTATTATTTCTTGACCAGCTGCAGATTTGATTTTCTTTTGTTGCTTCTTTTTGACAATTGATTAAAACAATTGTCTTTCAACATTTTACTTTGTTGCTATCAATTTCAATTAAAATGCAAATTCTATCATATCGCACTGACAGCTTATGTAGCAGACATTTATTTAAAGCCCTGAATGTTATCTTATATTCATTTGTGCACTTTGACATAGCAATAAATGATGACAATTTTTGTGTCAAAAGTTAGCTTATTTGTTTAAATGCGCAAAACATTTCAATATTAGGAATTCAATGAAATCATAAGTTATATCGTTTTCTTGCACAAACAGAAAAGCACAGAGCGAAAATTTTCATTAAAAACTATTACAAGTAATTAAATTTTGTGCAGTATATTTTTTTAATTTAACAAAATGTTATTTCAAAGTATGAGTTTACTTATTACGAATTTTAGTAACATCTAATAGCAGATTTCTCTATTACTTGATCCAAACAAATTATTTTGTAGCATATTTAATTTATCTTTGTGCAGTGGACGTGCTTCCGTTGCGACCATGCCAAACTGTCTCACAATTGGAATTAATGAGCGCTGCTTTAATCAAATTTTTGCCACCGAATCACGTTCATTAATTTTGTACGCAATTATTATGATGCTTCATTTAAGGAATGCGTCGGCCTTTGTTCCCGCCAGTTTAGCAAACCAAATACACACAATCAAGCGAATACGGCGCAAATTACTTTTCATTACAAGTGTTGAATAAGCCGGGACTGACCAGCATGGCAAGTGTCAAGTGCCGGTTTCGGCTGAGCTTAGGCATTTAAGCACAACTTCATCATCATTAGTGTGTAGTACTACAATGTTAACAAGTAAGAATGATCCAATCTGTGCAATGTTCAACCAAAAGATATCCTTCTTTTGATGGTTATGACGCTAACAATTCGAAAATACAAATATCAATGTAGCAATTAATTGTGATTTCGATTTTATTATACAGCAAAGAAGTTAATCATGATTCGACTTACATATCTCTCTGTCTTACTTAAGCCTTTTGATTATTTATGTGTTACTTTTTCAAATTTAGCACATTGAGACTGTTTAATTATACCCGTATCGATTCCTAGCTACAGGGTATAAAAACCTCTCATAATGCTGATTATAACGCATGAATACAAACAAAATACGTTTGCCTGTGTTTGTCTGTATGTGTGTGTGCTCCTGCTGTGTAATGAAATCATATTGAGTGTAGATTAAATGGCACCACGTCGTCATGTTCACGCATAAAAATCCATTAGATGCGGAAATGTGCACATACAAATCTAGTGGGTGGTTCTATGAATATGTGTGTGTGTGTGTGTTTGTGCAACAAGGTTTAGCAATTATCACAGTGGCAAATACTTTTGATAGCGCCACAACGACATATAATCACCTTTATGCGACTGAGAGCACTTAAGAAAAACCTACAAGCTATCCTTGACTCTAATGCACGCCCCGCCGCTTGCATTTATTTACTAAATAAATGTTTACTATACGTGAAGTACATATGTATCTACTTAACCCAATTTTCTGTAAATTTCCACTCAAACTCAAGAAAAACTTCCAAAACGTAATGTTCCTGCTGCCAACAACATGTAGCAAAGTCAGAATAGTAATTAAAGAAAGAAGGAGGCAGAGAGGGCGAGGGCGGGGGCGAGAATGGAAGAAAGTTTCACTGCAGCGTTCAAGTATTTGCCAAATGAATATGCACTCAAGATTTGATTTGGTCTTTTTACATTTTGTTTTTCAGCTTTTTTTATCTGCGCTTGCAATTGCAACAAGTCTCAAGCGGCAAGTTGCACAGACTGCGGATGACATTCAGTTCTTCAGCAACAGACAAGGCAACTTAAACTATCAAAAGCCGCCAACGCCAACCACCACCACACAAGCACATTGTATGCTTCGTATGCTCATCAAAAGAATGACTCGCACATGTGGGAAGAGGTCCTTGCGAATGTCTTATAACTTTGCATGAACTACGCCAACTTGGCTTCCGGTGGGTTGGTTGTGTAGGACAGTCAATGAGATCTGCGCTCGGTACGCGGCAGGCTTGTCAAAGTTTCAGTCAAGGAGAGGATTGTGAGTCACTGAAGCGACATGCTTATAAGTCATTCATTCATAGACCCGACAGCCTGACTCTACAAACAACTATCACAATTTTTTGCAAAACTTATCCCCTGCAATTATGTATGAAACAACTCGTAGCAAGAAGAATGCAAGTATGCATGTTATGACAGTGCAAAAGTTTCATCGTGCTTCGCAAGCTCTGCAATTGCCACGCCTCCCTTAATGACGCAGTGACTTCTGTTTGATATGTGCACGACTGCACTTGCTTGACAGACAGAGACAACTGAGATTGTTGTTCGTGGGCGGCGTTAATGTGACCTTAATGATATGTTGCGCATACGACGCGTGGGCTGCCAAGCCATAACTCAAATTTCTAACCTCGTAAGCCAATTTCCGTTGATTTAGTTTATCATCAATAGCATCGGCATCAGCAACAATACAAATACCAAATACAAACGGCTGTGCGTAGCTTACTCTCAGCCGCCCCCTTTGCAAAGCTTGTATCAACTCAACGCCAGCCCACAGCTAGTGAAGTTTGCCGAGTCGCATTGGCAATTTGATTTATTGGCACAAATTGCCTTACATTACATTATCGCTTTGAATTCCACTATACTTAGCAGACAACAGTGTGCTCTGTGTTGTTCTGTGAGCTGGCTGATAACTTGGCAAGCTCTGTATCTTAAAGCATCTCCTCCACTTGGAGCTTAACTGCTGCCACAATTCAGTGCATTTTTCAATTGCTTGAAAAGCCTTGAGCAGACAACATTATCTTGGAGAATTTAGTGCATTTCAAGAGTATTGTCAAAAAATTCAATAGGGACTTTATTGAATTTTTATTTGCATTAAGCTGCCTTGGCCGAACCAGTCCCCTCATCTCAGATTTAGATCAAACATTGACAAATGACTGAGAAAATATTTGAAATGAGTGCGCAAAAAAGCGAATTTGCCCTAAGGCATTGAATTGGATCCCGAATCTGGCACTTGATGCTATCTCGGTCACCATTTGCAATTACGCTGTACGCGTGAAATTTAAAACGCCACCAAATTCTGGACCCTTCTAACAGCTAAATCGCGACAGGTGTCAGTTGGAGATGGGGCGATAGAAAGCATAAAGAGGGCGCAAAATCCGCTTGATTTAGGTGCGTTTGCTATCCAATCGTGCGCATTTTTGAGCCCTTTTAATTGAAATGCAAATTCTGATTCTGATTCTAATTCAGATTCCAGCCGGCGCCACGTTAATTACGTTGTCTATGCATTTAATCGCACGCTTCAAAATGCAGCATGGCTAATTTCAATTAAAATGCTCTGCCAAACCAATTTGTAATTTGATTACATACTGTAAATAATTTTGGCCTTTTTTTGGGTTTATCTAGTTGCAAGCCCACAAACACAATAATCGTTTTTAGCTTAGCAGATAAATGGCCATTACACATTACACTTATAAAAAAGATTGATAAAATTCTCTAAACAATAAAAAGTTTTAAAAATATAAGTATACATTGTGTTTTACATTATTATTTCAAGTACCAAAAAGAGATTGAATGAGATTATGTGGATTTTATTATTTAATGATTTGCAGATTCAATCAAACTAAGATTAAATCGAGTTAAAGATATTATGCATTAGTTTTAATTTGAACAAAGCGCATTTATACTAAGCCCAACTGCAAACAACAACTTAACTTTAAGTCATTCTTAAAACTGAAGAGCTTCTAACCAAATTATGAAAGTTTAGAAAGAACTCATTTGGTATTCAGATTTTCGTTGAATTCATTTTGCTAATTTAATCCTTCTGATTTGCTCTGTGCAAGTTGGGCAGCCTGTTAAACTTTACCAACCTACCAAAAGCTGAGCTTCTGCGGTTGGTAAAAGCAGAACATACTTTTAGCATTGGCATAGAGTGAATTTGTTAGCAATTTGGCGCACTTAATGCATTTCGGGCTCCTGAGAGTAATGCTGCCTTTTTGGCTTGCCTCGGTTGCAGTCAACATTTTTGTGGCACAAAATGGCCAAAACTTTCGTCCTGTCCAGCCACACAACTTGCACAGTTACGCTGGCACTCTGCAAGAACGAGGTACTGGAATGCACTGCCCAGGGCCAAGGTACATTACCAGCAGCATCTAAAAAGCCAGCAGTTATCTTAATCTCCCTCCCTATTAATTAATTGTGGCTACAGCCTACGGCAATGTAGATTTTCATTCATAATGGAAACCAATAAATTCCAAACAGATATCTTTAATGGTATCTTAAAGCAAGAAACAAGCACCTGGTTGGCGCCAATTAAGTTTCAGCACGTCTCATGCATGTATACGAAAAGTTTTTTGCACCAAATGAACGAGGGTCCAGCACAGAGTGGCGACAGTCACGGCCACGGCCAACTAAACTGTAGCACCCTGCGCCATTTGGCCGCGTCACAAGTTAAAAGGTTGAGTCGAAATCAGGAAGTTCATTAAATAACTTTCTTTCTTTCGCACTTTGTTAACGATGTAGGAGCCGCTGTTAAACACTCGAATGTACACAAACATTAACCGAACTAAAAGATCTTTAAGTTGTGTTTGGGAATAGCGTTTTATTAAATTAAAGGTTTTGTGCGCGGTTAAAGCAAAAGCCAACCCAGCTTCCAACGGGAGTATTTCAAATATTGCACTTATTTAGAAATTTTAATTTGCGTTTATTGCACACACAGAAAGTTGCAAAAGCGAATAGTTTGGCTATTTGTCTGTTGTTTGTGAATGTTGTAAACGAATTGCTGAAACAAATTATTTTCAATTTGCAATATGCGTTGCCGATTTCACGGAATGGAAAGCCATGCGTTTGTGCTGCCATATAAGCTGTTGGTATTGTATATAGTATTGCCTGTACGTTCGATTGGGCTCGAACTTTGGCCAAATTGAGTAAGGATTTTGGCTTGGGGCATTCTAAAAGCTTTTCCAGTTCATGGAACTGGCTGCCAATGAGGCGGCCAGTCGATTTTTGGACACATTGCTTGCTCAGCCGGACGTCATTACGACTAGCTGGGCATAATCGAGGACGAAAAGCAAACATCAAAATGCTGATTGAAAATCAATTGAAAGCAATGACGATGCACTTACTGCACGGCTGCTTTATGAGTGTGTCTAATGCGATCTGCCTTAGCTGCAACTGGAGGTCTTATGTTAACACATTCAGCTTTTAAACCAACCATGCAAGACTAGTGCAAGTTGTAGGAAAACCTTTTAGTGATTGCAACATCAACTGAACATTCCTTGATATTTATAATATGATATTTTGATTTTACTTTTAACTTTACTTAAATCTTACTTACTTTGGGTTAATCAACATCTATGCTTTATGTTAGACTGTTAGAGAAAACATTCGCAGTGCAAATAATGTGTATGTACCTTGGTTTAACTTGTACGAAGTATGACAGATGTTGCAACAGCAGCTGAACATGTTGCATTTAATGTTGCTGCTTGTAATTCCGCATGTTTTACAATGCAGTAGCATACATTCAACTTTGTTGTACGCATTAGTTTTGAAATTCGCTATGCAGCAGAAGCAGCCAAAAAAAAAAATAAAGAAAAATTCCATGCAAATATTTGCACTTTTGCAACAGTTGAAGGCAACGCTACTCTGGCCACATAAAACTTGCACAGATGACACTATGCAAATGTATTCAAAATTAGTTTCCATTTGAGTTATTTTTTGTTTGTTTGTTTTTTTATTTTATTAATTTCTTTTCCTAAAAAAAAAGCACAAATAACACGCAGCTGGCTGCATTTGGTACTTGATTACGTATAAGTTGTTAACAAAGATGGTAAAATAATATTTGTATAGAGTAAACATTGCAATCGAGCATCCGTTTAGTGGCTCTTTGAAAATTGCACAAGACGAACATGGTATATTTTTGAAAACTTGTAATTGAGCAGCTGACAATTGAATTTAATCACAGGTAAACTGCAGTTCGCATATCGTTTAATCTCTAAGCTGAGCAGCGACAGATGTCTTAATGAAGTTAAATATTCAATCAAATGCTTGACTTAAGGGTACTCAGCCAAAATAACAGAAAATTAGATAGTGAAAAAAATCATTACAAATTATTTGTAATCCCTGTAACAAAGATTGGATACTCTAACACAACTTTTACAAAATATTTGTCACAAATCAGCTGTCATTAAAGTACAGCATGCTACTTAAGATCCTAATGCCTCAAAAGAGTAAAAAGAAATGTATAAAATATTCGTTTGTTGTAACATTCATTAACAATACTTCCCGTGCTGTAGGGTATTAAAACTGAAATGAAAACAGCTACACAAAATTCTAATTAAGTCATAGGGTCTTGTGTTGCCCGGTGCAAGGGGCGCTTTGTTGCGCAAATTTTCTGTTGGCTTTGGAAAATACTGCCATAAAACAGTCGCAACGCAGAGTAAGCATAACGGGAACTATGAAAAAGACCAAAGGCAGACGGTCGACGCAGGAAACGCAACTGAACGCAACTGTTCATAACTGGTGCAGATTTGATAGCGTTGAGGCCAGCTCCATTTACAGGTCCAAGTTTTGATGTTTGCTCGCCTTCTGCAGTGGACATACACAGCACAATGCTTTGTCGCACCGACAACGCGCCCACTGCTGGCTCACAGTCCACACTCAGCCCACATTCCACAAGCCCAGAGACCGGAGCTCACGGGCTACAAAACACACAGCGGTTTTTGTGCCGTGTCGCCTTTGTTAGACGTGCCCCTTTTGGCTTTGTTGTGCTTTGTTATGAATTTTGTTGGGGCAGCTAATTAAAAATTGTTTAAGTGTAATATGTAGGCAAATTTCAGCGCTTTTCTAACTGACCCGTCACATAAACAAGACTCCATATTTTACCTGGCCCTTGCTGCTACTTGTTTTGGCCACCGGCTTCTCAGTTTTGAACACACAATTTCGGGGAGCATTAAACGCATTAATGTCCAACAAAGGACCTTTTATGATTGTGCAGCCGGCCGGGCATCGCTTGACTCTAGATACGCGACGAACATGCCACCGAACCTGGAGTCAAATGACCTTGTGCTACAGCAGACAGCCGATTGCGTCGCAATTAACTGCACAACTACTACATAAGATTAATGGCACTTTTTGGCAAAGTCTTTTGAGTTGTTGTTGTTATTGTTGCCGGCTTATTGACTATCGCCTCAACCACTTATCCCCGCCGACTCGACGACCTGTTGGCGGTGTCAATAAAACGCTTGCTCTTGTTGTGGCGTAAATAAAAATAATAAATGATGTTTTCTGCCACGTCCAAAGTTGCTCCGAAAACAGCAAGTAATTAGGCGTATAAATTTTATGACAACTGACAATGGCACACTTTTTTCACTCAGTGTTTAATACTGTTCGAGTGTTTTGTTAAACCTTAACACAGAACTGGATAGTTAGGAATTGTTTTAGTTAACTGAATATATGCTTAAAGTGAAAGCATAGTAAAAGCCCTTACTGCCGCTACAACACAAAACATGAAAAGGCCGTAGACTTAAAAAAACCTTAAGGGTCTTTACGATGCCTTGTGCAAGCAAATCAAGTATTGTTTGCAGTCGTTTTTCCCGTATCCGTTTCCAGCTTATTCGATATGTTGTAAGCTGGAACACGCCTGTGACATGGACATGCAGGCCATGTTGAATGTGCGTTTCCTTCTCTCACATCAAATGTTCCCTGTGGCACTCAACGGAGGTCAATTGTCAATTGGTTGCACGTGTTGCCTGTCGCCGCGCTGTGTTTGGCTAATTGCCCTACTAATAGGCAGGCGGCAAGTAGGGAAATCAAAGGCTACATCAAGATATTAAAACTTTAACTTTGCCTACCAATTGTAAGCGTGGCAATTTGCGATTCGATACTTTGGATATTATTGCTTCCAAAAAGGCTTGGTCATTAATACAATTTTGTTGCGTATTCAATTTCAATTCATTGTTATTGTTCTGTAAAGTTCAGTCGCTAGGAAAATACGAGAGATGCTTTTGCTGTTGTGGCTGATAATTTTCTATAATTTTCCGTTGCGCCTGCACATCAACCGCATTGCTAAAATATAGAGAGAGTGTAAGAGAGCTTTGCATTCGGGGTTGCGGGCATAAATAATTGCCGTTGACAGGTTGATAAATGAGTTTTCAGCCAAGTTAATGAAACTAAAACACGGCACAGGAGCTTTGCTGCCAGCAGCCTGTCCAATGTTTGTGCTTTTCCTCTTGTTGTGACACGCTTTTAAATTAAGATAATGCATCGAGCGGCGCCATGGTGCGTATGAGTAACGCAATTTCCATTGGCCCCCGCACAATGGAATGATGAGATGGAAACACAGCTGTTCTCATCTACGGCATACGGCAAGCTTTTAGCAACAATTTTTGGTCTAATGCGAATGATAAGCGTACATAATATATTCGCAGCCATTAACGAGATGCATTTGCGCATTTTTCTAACTGAAACTTCCCCTCTCGCCACTCCGCACACTTAAATGCTCAACATATAAATTGGCACTCGCTTTGCGTTTTCAGTTGCTCTATTCCCAAAACGTTTTAGCTTGCAAAGTTTCAAAAAAAAACAAAATAAAAAAAAAAATAAGGCATAACATAGTAAAAGTAACAAAAAAAAACAAAGTTTATATTTATGGCAAGTAAAGTGCACGATTTATGGAACTCGTAAGCGGCGAATCCATTCACTGACACGCCCACAATTTTGCAGCTTGCAGTTAAAGTGCGCCCACAAATCCGATTTCATTATGCAGAACGTGCGGCGAATTAAAATTAGATTTAGTAAGCAACGACAACTTTCAATGCAGACGTTTCCATTTAGTAGTACGAAAAAGGCGAAGGTGCCATTAGCGGGAATGGCAATGTGTGTGTGGAAAGCTGCAGTTATAAAGAGGCATGCAGCATGCACATATACAGAGACATACACATGTACTAGAGACTTGCACATTATCTATGCCAAGCAAAACCTATGCGGCGTATGCGCAATTTGATGCTTTGACTGACTTGCTATTAGAATAAGTACGTGTGTGTGTGTGCATGTGATTGGCTTTACATCAACACATACACACACAGAATGTGGGTGCTTGCGTGTGTGTATCTAACTTTCATAGGCTGTTAATATAATCAGCACTTGACAAGCAATCTTCTGTCAGCCATTGACGCTGAGTGCCCGCCAAGTTGTTTTTGTTGTTCTTGTACTTGTTTTCGTTGCTCTTTTTGCAACTTATAGTCTATCCGGCATTTGTCACTTGACTAAGAGCACATGTGTGTTAGGGTGTATCTCAATGTATGTCTCAGTGTGTGTGTGTCTCACTCTCCTCTTTTGGCCGTCACGGCAAATAACTTGCTGCTCCTTCGCTGCTTGTTTGTCAGACGTCGGCCCTTTTCAGATTTATTATGTTGATGTCGCTTTGCTGGGTGTAATTTGAAATTATGCGCGGCAGTAGCAACAGTGAAAGCAGCGACAGCAGCAGCACTGGCAGCAGCGTATGCTTAACATAATCAAATAAGTCGAATAACTCATACGCAGCGTAGATATTCAACGTTGCAGCACAGATAAGAAAAAAAAGTTAACCACTTGAGCTGTGTGTGCGCTCAACTTTTCATTATCATAATAATTTCTAGCTGATTTCATTGCTAACCCAGTAGGCAGCAAGGAAAAGTAGCAGCAAACAACCAGGTTGGTTGCTTGATTGAGACGCTCAACTTGGCTTTTCAATTATGTGCCCCTGGCTACGTGACTATCGCGCATAATGTGCCTATAAATAAGTATGTACACACGTATACGCTAATATGAATACCCATATAATCCATTAAATATATACAGAGATCTATGCATTGTATTCGTAAACCCGTGCCGCACGCCTTTTGATGGCTTCTTTTTGGGAGCAACTTTCACTGGCCGCAAATCGTGAGAAGTGTTTAAAAGGTGAGCCTGCTGCGGCCGCCTGCAGCATTTGTGCTATGAATACAAAGCCCACGATGTGGGTTTGCAAATAAAAAATGTAAACAAAAGGACGCATTGCACACATGGGCATCGTTCGGGCATGGCCAACATTTGTAGCAAGCACACAAGGGTTGCTTGCAACGGCAACGGCAACGGCAACGGCAACAGCAAAAACTGAGAAATGAAAAACGTGAAAAGTGCTGCAACAAATGGGTTCAGCTTGGGTTTTAGGTTTAGGTTTAAGGGCATTGGGACAAACTTAAAAAAGAAACCAAAACACACACACGCTTACACACAACCAAACACACGGTCGTAAACGCTCGACCAAAACAAACTCAGTAGAAACGCATAGAAAACGAAACACCGCCAAAGAGACAATTTCCCACAATGAGTGAATTTCCCTTTAAGTGGAACGTGCCGAACAGCAATGAAAAGACGACGGTGCCGACAACGATGGAAAGCCGAAGCAATGGACACAGAGGCTGCGTGTTTGTGGATGACAACTTTGGTAGCAAATTGCTTGGGCCATTCAGTTAAGATGTGCATTTCCAGCGGTGCGAACGTGTTGCGGGCGCGTCAGTTGGCCCAGTAGCCGATAAAAGCAAAACACATCACATCCACAACAGCCAAATAGTAACAAAAAACGAAGTCGACGCCCGACTGAGTGAGTTTTCGTAAGACGCGCGCGCGTTCATCTCTAAGTGTAAATAAATAAACAAAACAGTTGTGTGCAAGCGAAAGAGGTACTTTGAAAGAGAATTTAAATACGTAAAAACATATATCAAGCGAAATTTGTAAATCAAACTGTTGATCAAGTTAAGTGGAACGATGCGGCAACAGCAGTAGTAGCAGCAACAACAGTGAAGCGTGGCCATTGGCAACTGGATGCAATGTGATCGGATCGGGCCAGATCGATGAGATCGCGATCGAAATATAGATCGTGGGGATCTTGTGTGCCGCCCAGGCAATGAGTCCCTATTGTATATAATCAATATTATAGCGAGCAGTCTTTTTCTATAGTATTCGTATAATATCTGTGTGTAAGTGCGTGTGCATGTGTGTGTCTGATTATCCTCTCTCTCTCTCTCTCTGTCTATGTCGTGATATCGGTATTCGTATATATGTATGCGTACTGTATGTGTTTTATTCAGCAAATTAAAACCAAACCAAAAAAACCATAACAAATCGAATATATAAATAAAATTAAAACCAAATATCTTATACAAATTATTTAAGAATCGCGCGCGCTTTTTTCGCCCCTCGCGATTTAAGACGCGCTGCAACAAACACACACAAGTTTCGGTGCAAAACGGGTAAAACAAAAAACAAAAAATCGAATTATTGCAAATCGCAAAACTATGCTAGGCAATAGATAAATTATTTAGAATTAATTGGGTGTTAGATCAAAACACAAAAATCTAATTTGAAAACGCGCACAAAATAAATGCTTTAAAATAGCCGGTCGTATTTTCAAATTTAATTATAAATACATAATATCAAAATTCATAAAGACGCGAGTTGTGCGCCAGCATGGGACCAATCATCCGGCGCTAGACAGTGATATACATAACAACAAGACAAACAACAGCTGAAACATGGACTATGCCAAAATGGAGGCCAACATTAATACGGGCAACATCAGCACTGATGACTTCCTGGCCGTATTCACAGCGAATGCAACAGCAACGGCAACAACAACAATAACACCACTGCTCAATGGGAATACCCTCAATCCGCCACTGGTGACAGTCGATGGACAGATGCAGCTGCCAAATCTGTTAGAGCTGCCTCCACCTGTAAATGATACGATATATCTGTTAAACGGCAGCTTTTACAACAGTAGTCTACAGCTGGCGGGCAGCTATTACAATCAGACGACAGCTAATCTTAGTCTATTGGGCAGCAACAGTAGTAGCAATGCCACAGAGTTGCATTGGGATGGACGATATCCGAGTGGCTACACGCTGACACACATTGTGATAGCCTCGATCATTGTGACCATATTGATGATCATCATTGTTGTGGGCAATATGTTGGTGATCATTGCCATTGCCACGGAAAAGTCGCTGAAAAACATACAGAATTGGTTTATTGCCTCGCTAGCAGTGGCAGACTTTTTTCTTGGCCTCATTATTATGCCCTTCTCGCTGGCCAATGAGCTGATGGGCTATTGGATCTTTGGCAGCTGGTGGTGTGACATACATTCGGCCATGGATGTTCTGCTATGCACAGCATCCATTATGAATTTGTGTCTCATCTCATTGGATCGCTACTGGAGCATAACAAAGGCAGTTGATTATCTGAAATCTCGAACGCCCGCCCGTGCTGCTGTGATGATCACAGCTGTGTGGATAATGTCCGCACTCATCTGTATACCACCGCTGCTGGGTTGGAAGGTCAAGATGCCCGAGGGTCCGTTGCCAAAGTGTGAGGTATGTAGTGGGTTAATATCATAATTTAATTTTTTCATGAATACAAAGAGTTATATTATTCCCTTGTAGATGCTTTGCCTAAGATATAATAGCTCAAGATTTTTGATTAAGAAGTCATATTTTAAACAGTTAAATACAAATCAAGCTATTTACCATTTCCTCCCATTTCATCAAGTCTTTTCTATTTACTTTTATTAGACTTATACCAAAATACGAGTATATGAAAAATGTGCATTCAGTACGCGCTTTATTATTGCGCTGCACCCCTTCAGTTTTCTGTGGTGCAATCGCCAGCTGTTTGTAAAATTGACGCCAATTGGCGGCAATTGACGGCATGGCAGTCCGCAATTTGCGTATTTGCAAACAATAAACGCTATCCACTCAAATTGTATGCAAATACACATACAGAACACAAACACAATCAGTCGTCGGCCCCTATGCAAATTTCTTGTCTTCAGCTTCAGATCGCCCTCACCTCCCTACCTTTCCATGCCACCCTTCTTCAACGTTCGCTAGCACAATTGTCGGCTCATTTTGATGCGCATTGTTATTGGAATTTCTGGGCAAAATGTTGTGGCGCGTCACAAAAGTCACGCGGCGTCGTCTAAAGCCCACAAATATTTATGCATATGAGTTTAAATGTTCAATGTGTGCAAATGCTCGCGTGTGTGTGTTTGTGTGTGTGCGTGTGTACGTTTCTGTTTCTAATTTGGTGCCCGGCCAGTGAAACAAATGGCAGTCCCAAAAACTAGGCAATAACCCATCAAGATATGCGTATTCTCATGCGGGTCTCTACTATCTCTGTTCCTGCCAGTCTGCCAGTACATCTTGCATACATTTACATTTTACACATATACGCACATAAATATGTATGTGCGTGTGTTTATGTGTATATATCCCCCTAAAACTGGCCCACATTATGAATGTGTTGCGCCCTTTTCGTAACAAGCTAGCTGGAAAATCCACAAGAGAGATTCCTTGACAGTGACAACACAAACAACATGGGGAGCCCAGCTCATGTTGTTGCAGCTCAAATTTCGAAATGCTTTAAATTTTTCCACAAGTTCGAGAGTGTGCTTGAACGAACAGAGGGCGGGGCACACGGGGGCAGCTGCAGGGCGGAACATTCAATCAATGTGTCAGTGAATGATTGACTGACAGCAACGCTTGCTACTCCTCACGGCAAGCGATATGCAATGCGCAGTTTTCAAAAACGAAATGGAAAAGCGAGAAAAATCTAACGCCAAGCTCAATTGCAGTCAAAAAGAGGTTAAATTCTAAAATTCCTAAAAGACTACAGGTGATTGGAGAGGAATTGAAATTAATTTTTATAAAATACATATAGATTTATATACTTGCATATGCTGCCAGTGTCAAGATAAGCCGCAGAAATATATTAATGGCAATCCATAATAAAAATACACCGCAGTCACCAGTTATACTATATAGTGAAAATTGCGTATATCCTGTATCGTATCATCTAGAGAATATTTATTAATTTTTTATCCGATGCGAGCCGTTCAACGCGTTTAACAATAAAGAAAGAAAACAAAATGAAAAACAATCAACTATAAATAAAACGCACATATTATGAGGAGCAGAGGGAATTAATAGATTGGCATGCTTACGTAAGTTTTTTGGCCATTCAAATTAACCTTGAGACAGTAAAAGCCAAGTTATTTTGAATGAACCGGAGCGGTCATCGGCCAGTAGAAGGCGGCGCTTTCTCGATTATTTACGTGCACATGACTTTGACTCCAGTCTCTGACCAAGTGCGACACATTAATCAAGACTAAGTGGCAAAGATAACGTGTAGCCAAATGCTAGCGGCCAGTAGGTCACTTGGCAAACGGTTTATGTTATTTTTATCACATTCATATTAAAGAAACATATTTTTATATTCAAAAAGTGTGTATTAATGTTGAAAGCGACATTTTTAAGATGCGAAATTAAATGAGTTGCTTATATTATATTTTTTTAAATGTGTTTTTAAATGACTGTTTGTTAGAGTCTTTGCCCGCACGGTTCTTTCCAAAAAAACACTATTCCCATGTTGGCAATCAGGGTGAAAAGCCGTTTTTCCTCAACAACATTATTTGGGTTCATTTTTTTTTTAAATCGATGCAATTTACTGGAGTTAGGTCGCTTTCACCTATTTGAACTTGTAGTAATACTTCAAGAATAATATGCCCACAAGTTTGACATCCTTGGAGAAGAGAGCAATTAGTAGCATAGTCGTTATAGCCCGGAATAAATGGCTTTCAAATGCGGCTCGAAAGCCGACCGCAAAACCAATCAGCTAACCAGCTACCGAACCGTTGCGACCGACCCTTCAACCACATTCAATTCCCAGCAGCGGTAGCAATGGTGCTCCTTTAGCTCTGTCCCCAGTTTCGTCTCCTACTCCAAAGCAGACGCAGCGCCCTTCATTAAAAATGCCGCCCAACATAAAGCCAAACAATAGCGTCGACATTTACAAAGGCAACGCCTCCAGGCGTTGGTTGGTTGGTTGGCTGGCTGGTTGTTTGGTCCCCTGTGTGGGGGTCGCGAATTTAAGGCTCCAATTTGCAAGCGAATTGAACACAGCTCAACAACTATAACAAACACACACACTCACACAGACACATTGGCATGGCCTGGCTGAACATTTTAATTATGACACCATGTTGACATGTCTAAAATTGTTGTACGCTGTCGTCGACGTCGACGTCGTCGTTGACACTCGCAGCACATTGAACCGCAGCACAAGCCACAGGGAACAAGTTTGGGGATGGAGATGTGGGCGTTTACCACGCCCTGTCGCTGATTTGACACTTGCCTGTCGCATTTAATTAATAAAATCACATTTTAGAAAATTACGCCGATGATTTTCACTGTCAGCTCCCCTCCAGCTAAACAAAACAACCGAAAACTGGTTAAACTATTTTAAGCCCCTTTGTTAACATTATGATGGACGCATTTAATTGGCAGGCAACTGTTTAAAGTTTTCAGTCCCGACGCTCATTAAAGTAAAGTTCTTGCTTATATGCGGCATTTGCCTAATGAGGTGATGGTAGTTATGCATGTGTTTGTGTTACAAACACTCACACACACAAGTGTGATTCGTTTGCGGTTGCTGTGTTATTTTTGGATTGTCAGCTAGCCTAATGAATCCCGCGGTGTTGATTTGTCCCGTAAATCAGCTGCCATTGTTCATCGAGCTGGCTAATGATTTCAATTTAGCTATGGGGGCAATTCCACGAAATTTCAATGGACAAAATGATTTGCCTTTCAGTAGATAATTTAGTGCATTATGCGCACAAAATGCAAACAAAACCGAAAATTCCTTAAGCAGCTTCTTCTCCATTTGATGGCCATACATCCTATTGTGGCAATCGCCGCAGGGTCTCTGGCTGCACAAAAAGCACAAAAGGACCCTGATTATTGTAATCCGTTAGGGGGGCATCAACACACATAAATTTTATTGAAATATTAATCGAATATTATATGGCATATTTGCGGTCAGTGAACAAAACACAACAACACAAGGACAATGGACAAAACAGAAAAACAGCAAAAGGGATCTTTAAAGTTGTTGGCCCCCTTAAAACTCAAACAGTTGAAAAACACAAAACAGACAAATCTCGATGGCATTGGCAAGGACATCATGTCTGCCAGCAGCAGGAGCAGCAGTTGTTGTCGGCCCAAAACGCAAAACTCAATTGGAGGGGGGAGCCTTTTAAATTCGCCACAGAGAGTGTGGCCAAGAGCAACGTTGCGTATGTGTAATGTCACACACACTCAAATATAAAAATACACACACACCCACATTCATAATAATGACTTAAGTCATTGCCTAAGTAGCTCATTAGCGTCGGTTTTGGCCGTACCCGGTACTTTAAAGAAAAGGAAAAAAACGAAGTGGAACGCTTTGGCAACAGCTCTTATGGCACTGACGGCCTGGTACTGTTCTCGCTTTTGGCCAGCAGCAAGTTGCAAGTTGCTTTAAGTTGACATTCAGCTGCTGAGCCACGCCGGAGGGATTGAGCAGAAAATATCATAAGTGGACGGGCACACTTTTGATATTTTCTCATTATTTTCGCACAGTACGCGTGTGAGTGGCAGTCGACTGTATGGGTGTGAGTGTCTGTATGTGTGTTTGTAATTTTGGTTTGGGTCTTTGTTACATTACATACACTTGAATGGTTTTGCTGTAAGTCTGTCCTTGCTGTTATTGTTACGGAACTTTTTATATGCCTTCGGAATGTTTGTGTGATTGTAGGGATATCCTTTTTTTGTGCCTCATACAAAACAATTTTTTCATTTTACAATTTTTCATAGAGAAAGAAAAGTCTTTGCTAATGGTTTTTGCTCTAGGGATTTTTTCCTAGCATATAAAAGGATAGACCATGCAGAAGAATTTGCTTTTTTTTGGTCATTATCAAAGGCAGCAGCTCTTAAGATCATAATCAGTGGCATTTATTTTCAATCACATTGTGGTAGCTTCCCTCTTAGCTTTCGCCTGGAAATCCCTTTGCTCTCAAAGTACGCGCATTGAACTGCGTTATTACATCCTTGATTTGTTTATAGCCGGAAATTGTTAAAGAAAATGTATTCATGTTTGTATATGTGCGCTGGCAAAAAAAAAACAAATCAACAAATTCAAATAACACGCATACGTCACGTTGTCTCTGTGCCAGATTTCCTTTTCACCATCCCGCTGCTTCTCAAACGCTTAAATCGTTTGCTAATTTCCGCTCTCGCCGCGGGTTTGGCTATTATATGGCAGTGTGGTTGAAAGGGGGGCAAGAAAACATATTTTAAATATACACAAATACACACCACCGCCAAACACACATACACAAACACGTGCCACCTACATACTTACACACCCATAGTCATGTATGTGGCACATGCTTTGGTGCGTTAATGCGCGGCATAGTCAAATATTGACATTTGGGCTTATGCCACACACGCACCACTCACTAAACTGGCGTTTACTTTTTATGGTGTCCTAGTTATGGCCAAGAGGACAGGCACAGAGTCGAGAAATCCGTATGCTTAAATTAAATAACGGAGCAATTCTTTCCGGCTACTTTCTGTCCCATTATTGCTACACTCTGTGTATTTACCACGTAACGTATATAATTTGCGGCTGTTTCTTTTCCGCCGTCACAACTTGAACTTCATTTGAAGTCCCATTCCCATCCCCTTTAGTTTTTTTTTTGCTTGCTTGCAGCTTTATCGTGCCAGTCGCGTATTGCGCTCATGGCTTCTCGGCTTTAGGGGTGTGTTTGGTGTTGTTGCTCCTTGCGATTTGATTAAAATAAAGAAAAGTTTTTAAGCTTGGATTAGTGACAGAAATTGTTAGTTCAATCGCAGTTTGGTTCTCTCCTCGTGCCATAGGTCCACCCACATGCGACTAACTGCAATCCACGTCTTTTGGCTTCACTCTTGGCTTGCATGCTTTTTTAATATCCCTTGAGCTGGTGGCTTCTCAAGAGATTCGTAAAGTTAAAGCCGAGCGTTTATTGCTTATAGAATTTGCATTGCATACCCGTTGGCTGTCGGAAAAGTTTTTTATTGCATTCCTTTAACTGCTGCAGCCCGTAGAAGAAATGCATTCGCAAGCAGTCCTATGATTTTGTACATGGCGGAAAGGTTTATGGTCTTAGACCTTGGTGCAAAAACAAGACACAAGGCCCTTGAAGCCATTGCTCAGTTCGGGCAGCATTTACACATTGCTTAAGTTGGGCATAAAGCTGTTATTATTAAAAAAAGCTTCTTTAGATTGATCCTTCTATTTTATTTGAGTTCAAATATGGTTTACTCTTAAGCTGCAATACTTACTTGTAAAGAGCATTACAAAGTTGTTGTAAGAAAAAGTTTTTTTTATTCTTATTTATATGCATTTGTCACTCTTCTTATCACACTAGGTAGTCGTGCTTGGCTCGAAACTTTGCCACTGATACAAACAAAGAAATTTACACATATACACAATTGTAAAACATACATACGAATATAAACGGCGAATGCAACTTAACTAGCGCTGATGTCATCTTGTATCAAGAATAATTCTTTTGCAAAAAGTTTAGCAACATATTTTCTGTTTGTCGTGTCTGTTGCCCGATTTTGGGGGCCACGTGCTAAGAGCGCCTGCAAAATTCGCACACGTATTAACTTTCACTTGTGAGGCAACTTAAACAAGCTTACGACAAAAACAGCAGCAACAGCAACAAAAACAACAACAACAATAAGCAACGAGAATAAAGGCCAATGAAAATTGAAACAGATTTGAAATTTATGAGTTCGCGCTCTCACATTTCGCCTCGTCTACGGGCAAACACAGAGTTGGGCAAAGTAAATTAAAGTTGGCAAACAAAAATGCTAAAATAAAATAAAAGAAAAAAGGCGTTAAAGTGATGAACTATAAAATGCTCGACTCACATATGCCCTGTACGTAACGTCGAGTAATTCTAAGAATTACAACTCCACTGAAAAGTTACAAATAAATATTTAAATATCAAGCTTAATAGACAGTTAAACCGAATTTACATTTGAAAAAAATATTTAAATCACTTACAATCTGTTTTATCTGTTGGCTTCTAGCGAATATAATTTTAATCCCTTTTACCAACAACGCACTGACAACAGTACAAAGTTAGCCAGCAGCTGAAGTGTTGAACTGTTAATTTATTGCGAAATCGCGAAAAGCGTCGTCGTTGGTTGTCGCAAAGTTGGAAAGTCAACTGGCGCCTAATTGGCAAAACAAGCGGAAAATCGCAAATTAAAGCGAAAATGCACGTTCATTTCACTCTTTTCTCTCTGTCTCTTTCACTCACTCACAGTTAAAACATAAAAGAGAGCGAAAGCGACACATAAAACAAATTGCGTATACGCCCGCAGTCCGCATTGGCCGCTTGGCATTTGCCTTGGGTAAGGGGCCCTGTGAATTTCCATGCCTCTCGCAGGGAGCTTATATGAAATCAAATAAAATTGTTCATGCCACATCATTCCCTTTTAACCAGGCGCCGGCGCCAAGAAGCTAAATTTACTCAGTTTCTTTTCATTCATTGGCCGCCTGCTAGCAATTTGCGGGCAGCCAAGCTGCTTGAGCTCCAAGATCCTCAATTAAAGACGGTTTGTACTGCTTAATGATGGAATTAAGCACCCACGCTAACAAATACTCTGATCAACACGCACACACACACATATATATAGTTCCTGAGTCCATGCGTTCATAATTCTTCAATAAAATTCCCCAAAAAATTTTCGACATTTATGACAACATTTGCATACATGAACACCATAAATTAACCCCACATGTGCGCCCTACTCTCTCTCTCTCTCTCTCTCTCTACACACTCCCCAGCCAACACCCAACACCTATAAACGGAAAGCGCTTCCATTATTATTGCTATTGTTGTTGTAGTTGTTTTTGTTTCTGTTGCTGCTGCCGCTGCTGTTGCTCTCATAACAATGTCAAAACTTAAATATTGACAATGCCATTGTCATTGACGCCATCGGTATCCAGACCGCCATCCCCGTGTCCCTGCTTTTATAGCCACGCATAATTTTTCGATATTTTTACTTGTGTCAAAGTCAGAGATTTGAAGAACCCTTTCGCACGGCACAACATGGTGCTTCTTTTTTTGTTTCCCCTTCTTCGCTTTTGCTTGTGCTTTAGCTCAGCTTTTATGTGCAAATTGCGCGCAGTAAATAAAAATAAATGAGTATGAAAATTTTTACTCCTATCAGCAATATTTTTTATTTGCCAGCTCGGCATGACGGCTTAAGCCGAGTCCAACCTACACATGCTCCCGCATGCACCCCGTTCACTACAATCCCATTCCACCATCAAAACGCCAACAGGGCCCACCGTAATAATCGTAATGAATGGCTTATCACGCCAGCTGGCATTGTCAACGATTTTCCATCGGCTGGCGCCTTTGTTGGTTCGATACACTAGGCAGACGGCGTGGAGAATCTGCTGTAGTTGGTCGGGGGTAAGCGGAGAGTGTTGTGAATCGCAGGAAATGCTTAATAAATGAATGAGTTATGCAGTCGATTTGGGATGTATAAGACGACGGATCAACGGCTCCGCCAGACGACGCGTCGGCTCGCACGATTTCACAATCAAATGAAATTTAGCCATAGAATTTAATGCGTTATTTGCCGTAAACTGTTCTCTATAAGACGTCCCATATTGATTTCCCCAAACCCTCGGCAAATAAAAAGGCAGCGAGTGTTAGATAATTGCCATGGCAAAGAGCTGAGGCAAACACATGCGACCCGTCCGTCCACCATATGGAGATTTATGGGTGCTGATGCCGCCGCTGCTGTGAAATCAAATAACAATTTCGCTTTTCATTAAATTCAATTCAAAAGCTTCGCTTTAAGGCGCCGGCTTCAGTCAGGCCGGAATATATATATACATATATATGTATGTATGTGTCTGTATTTATTTGAACCTTTAAAATGGTAAATGGGTTTGGGCACTCCGGTACTTTGTCGCCGTAACATAAACACTTACAAAAATGCCGCGACAAAGCAAAACAAAGGCGAAGAAAGAAAGTTAAAAAGTACCGCCGTAGCCATTTGCTACTCTTTAAGCTAGGGCATGTTAAATATATGATTAGGTTTGTAAATCTAATATGCTAATTTATTGAATTGTTCAAATCTTAATAGAGTATATATACGCAAAAAGAATTTAATTAGCAAGATAAGGCTCTTGTGGCTCGGTGGATAAAAATCAATTCAATGCTTTTTGGCATTCTTATTGAAGAAGTATTTTTTTGTAATTAATTAATATAAGACAAGCATGAAAAGAAACTGATGTGAGATCTAACTTACTCAGCATAACCATGAACCATGAGGATTTACTTATCTAGATTAAGTGGAACACAAGTGTAATGAAATGCAAGAACACGTTTGGGTGATTAGTTAAACGAGCTAAATGAATTCGAGTGCAAGAGAAAAGAATCAATTGAAGGAAAATACGTCTTTTAAGATTGAAAGGAATGTCAAATATATATTTAGTTATTAAAGTGTGAGTTAGTTATTAATGTTGGTGAAACTTGACAGTGAAAGTATAAGACGAAAACTTTAGTGGTCTTTAATATTATCACTAAGCGCAAAACAAAAGTTGATGTACATGCAAGCGCCTCTAAATGATGTAATTCTCTTTCCTTTTTTGTTTATTACATTTATTATGATTATTTTATGTAATTTTGTTGAACATATTTTATATTTTTATGCACATTTTCTTTGCCAAGAGTATTACAGGTTCTTTGTGTGCGTAGCATTCTCTTTGTTTTTGTACGCAGTTCACAGGCGGCATAATCCATTTTAAATAAAATTCCAAATGAACAGACACAATGAAGGCAGCAGCAGCCAAAACCTGTGCCATCCTTTGTTTTTGTGCCGGTCGTTGCCTTTTTTTTAGCACCGCTGCCGGATCGGCAAGGCAAACACACTTAAAACATGAGCACGGAAAACATTTACATAAAATCGTCTTAACGCATTTGCCGCCTCATCGTCTTCGTCATCGTCATCTTCGTTTGTGCTTGTGCTTTTAACGCGGCCCTGACCGTGGAGTATATTTATATACATACAGCTTTGAATGCTTAGAGGAAAGCGGCGCCAAAAGAGGACCACGATGCGCATTTGGGCCAAATAAATTACATGAAGTGTCGTTGGGGCCCGTTCTGTGGACTATTTTATCGCAATTTAATATGCGACACACAAAAAAAAAACCCTGTCGCAATATAGTCAAACCCAATGGGCGTGTATGAGGGTGGAGGCTACACTAAAAGCAGTTTAGAAGTTATATACAAACTAGTTGCAGTCAGCGACCCTTTGACTGATTAACAACTAATTGCATTTGTGGCTGGTTAAGCACTCAATGCAGTGATAACTTTTAAATCACATTTTATTTCAACAACAAATCTGACTTTAAATGAGAGCTTAATTAACATTTGCCAAAAGTTAAACTTACATGTGTGTGGCACTTAATTGAATTGAGTTTTCAAATGCATTGCGTAAATAAATTTTGTTGGTAGTAGTAGTAGTAGTACTTTTAATTTGTTGTGCAAGGGTAAAACTTTCAAATCTGATTCAACGGCAAGCGGGCAGTCAGACAAGCAGTGGCAATTTCCAGTTGGCTCATGCTTGGGGACTGTATGATGTTTTGGATTGGTTCCGGGACCTTGTTGAATACTCGAGAGAAATCAAAAAACAAAAAATTCAAAAAAATTAAATAGACATTGGAGCAAGGGCGAGACTGACGAGTTGACTACCAACAACAACGACTGACGGTCTGTGTTGTATCATCATTGAGCAAATGGCAGCAAAATGTTCATTTAGCACATGAGCTCAGCTTTAAAACAGTGGTAACAGTGTAAAGTTAACACAACAGCAGGAAACAGTACGAAATGGAAAAGTCCAGATTTATGCAGCTTCTTCTACTCGTTTATAGCTGGTAATTATGTAAAAGTTTTTGTTGTTTCAGCCGCGCGCTCACATTTTTTATGGTAGTACGTCCGTACGTCTGCCCGTTCGTTCCCAAGGGTCAATTTTAATTACGTTCATTCGGAGCCGAAAAGGAGATGCTAGAATAAAATAAAATACAAGCAAAGTAAGGCAAAAGCAAAGCATAGCGCTTAAATTTTTTTGACAGGCGGCAACGAAGTGAGAATTGCTGCCGCATAATTGAAAGCGTTGCTGAGCTGAAAGCCATGCTAAAAATTGGGTTTCTTTTATGTTTGTTTTGTTTTTGTTATTCTTTACATGGCATTTGGGTGCATAATTAAAAAGACATTGACATTTAATGGCACATCGTGTTATAAATATTCAAGTTGTTTGTACTTTACTTGCTATTTATTATTTTATTTTTAATTTTTATTTGTGTTGTTGTAATCGCATTCATTCCTTATTGTTTATGCGGCTCAAAGTCATTTTGAAATTCCGCTGGCATATTTGGCCGCTGGGTAAGCCTTTGACGTGCCTGGCGTACCTTTCTGCCCTTGCCAGGCACGCGCTGTTACTTGCCAGCATTTTCTAATACCGCGAAGCCATTGGCAGCCAACGCGGCGCATACTTAACAATTCATTTGCGAAATTCCTCCCATTCTTTTTTTTATTCTTTTGCATGCCAATGTTCTCGAATCAACAGCTCAACAACTCAACAACTTTGACGCACTTCTACACACAGCCTTTATAATCATCAATCATCATAATTGAAGTACTTCAACGCACACATTGCGCATACGACCCATCGTTCTGGCTAAGTGACTCATTTTCATACCAACAGAGAAGAGAACATGCTGCAGTCTTCACTTCACTTTTGTCATAAAACCCAACTTGCTGCTGCTGCTTTTGATTAGCAGCAGCATGCCCCAAGGGGTGTATGTCCCCAATTCTTTTGTCTCCCTAACTTGTCTCAGTTATATAGTATACATATATTGTTTATCTTCAAATTGCAACTAGAACATTTTTTGTGTCTTTCAGCTACTAATACATTTATAAATTTTTTTTAGTGATGGCGCCACACAAAGCTTTGAGAATCAAGTAAAAGATTTCCCAGACATTTTTAAACGCAGTAAAGTAGCCACAGGCAATCGCTGCTGCCACAAAATGTCGCTCGACCAAAGTTGAGAGCGCGATAAATTTATTTTTGCTTTGCGCTCATCGCAAAAATATCCTTTTATTCGAGGACAATAAGTGCTCGCCCTGACTGCAGAGCATTTGACGCATTTTTATTTCATTTTGACTTTATGAAATTAGTAAACGCCTGCCCGTTGTTATTGTGGCAGCCGCTTGCTCCTGGTGCTTTAAGAAAACTCCTTACTTTCCGGAAAATCCTGACACAGAGTGAGGGCACAAACTGTGTGTGTATGTGCGTTGGATTCGGCTGTTGTTTTCCTTGATGCTGTTGGTATAAATGTTAAGATATGATTTCATATTATGGTCAAGCACGCCCCAAAGACAAATGGACGGAAATGGTCCAGTCCAGGCAGCTGCCATGTAGCTTTGGCATTTCTTATCCTTTTTATGAATTCGAGCATGCAATGAGAATGCTCGTATTAGAAGCCACAACAACAAGAACAATAAGCACACAGATAGATATCCCCTTCTAAATTAAGTGTTGAACGTCATTGGAATTTTGATTGCAAATACTTGAAGCAAAAAATCTGATTCGACGTGCAGCGCACAGAGGGTAAATACAGGGATAAAATCAATTTAAACTGTACATATATACAAAACAATGTACGAGATAGCATACAGAAGGATGCTCAGCGCTTGAAGGCTTTTAATAAGAATAGCGTTTTGGTTTGGGTAACGACCACACCTAAATGTCGACTAATTTGGCAGCCACGTGTTTTTCATCTTCCAAATCATAAAAAAACACTGACATAAGTCTACATACTTATACACACATAGAGACACACACAAAGGAACACACACGCACACACTGCGAGTAACGGTAAGTGGCCACAAATGGCAGCTGCCTTACAATACTTATGCTTACGAGCATACAAAAAAGAAAAGGCAAAACTAACTACAGTTTGGCATGGAAATGAAACAGCGACGGCTTAAGTGGTCGCAAAGCCAACCTCACCCTGGCGAGCGACCCGAAACCTACCGAACCGACCTGAGCAGAGCAGAGTTGAGTTGAGTTGCTTTGGGGGTGGGGTCAATGTACAAAGAGCCGCCGCAGGAAATTCGCTGTGAAAATAAAGTCAGTCAGGCGCAAGGCAGACAACAACGGACAGAAAGATGTACAGACGGACAGACAAACGTGTAAGCACAGCTGCCGGGCCCTTTTCGGGTTGGGATAACGTGCAGTTGAACCCATTCCCGGACTTACATGTCCATGTGGTGCGAGATTCTGTGTGACCGCATTCCCCGGCGTATGCTCAACGTCAAGCTCAGTTGCCGATCATAAACTAACCAACACAAACACATATGTACCCACACGTACATGTACATATACACATATATATGGTATGTTATACAAATAAATAAGGCAGCAGCAGAAAAGCCAAGACTCCCCTGTATGTACCACTAGCACTCATCTAGCACAAGAAGCAACATATCATTTGTAGCCACATGTAACAATTTCTTGTGCTTGTCTTGTTGTTGTCTCTTCCTCTCACTTTAAGTGTACTTGTATTTAGCTACCTCTTTGCAAATCTTCATTGGGTATTTATATGTGAAAAGATCTCAAACAAAAACATTTACTACATACAGTAAAGACATTTACATATAATTTTGAACAGAACTTAATTAAAATGTCCAACTTTACTTTGACTTTACACTTATAGTAAAATAGCCATAACAAAGATACAGTTACACAGGTTTTAGCATACAGGGTATTTATGTAGTCACTTCTTGTCATTCTACCTATTTTGAGTTCTTTTCTGTTTGCTATTATTGTCATTGTTTCCATTGTTGTTGCTGCTGCTGCTTGCGTTGTTATGTTTGTGGTTACACTTTGCGTGCTGTGCATTGGTCTCCCCCATGCTGTCAGACCCTCTGCTGGTGTCTCTTCTGCCCCTGCTGCCACTCCCTCTTGCCCTATTCACGTTTAGTCCCTGCCTGTGTCCCTGTCCGTATTCTTATTCTGTAGCTTTTTTCTGCCTTTTGCATGCGTCGCGCTGCGGTTGGCATTGTCGTGTCTATTGTGCTAATAGGCAGCACTATCGTATTTTAACAGCTTTTATTTACACATATGTATACATGTGTGTTTTTTTTTTGTCAGTGTATACGTGTGCATACACTTGCATACAAACAAATACGTGGCGCAGGCATATCGCTTGTTTATCATAGTACATTGCTATTGTCGTATATTTATACCCTGTACAATGAGCAGTGTTCACAAAGGTGTAGAATGTTTCACGTAGAGAAAGAGATGCTTATGCGCACGAGACTTTGATGTCTTAATAGCTACATTTTTAGACACAGACAGTTTAAATGATGTATAACTACTGCAATAGGGTATTTTTCAGTTGAGTCCTTTCCACTTGCTATTTGTGAAATGGTATTGTATAGTACTCTCTGTTAATCGTTATCCCATTTATATTTTGGCATATTTTTCGGTTACTTTGTCTTGGTCAGGTAATCTATTAAGTGCTGGGCCAATTATTATACTCATTTCTACCGCTGTCATAGGGTCCCGGCTCAGTTCAGCTGGTCAGAGCCATCTACTTGTCAGCTTCAACAAGGTTCTGACCTTCTCTTCCACGTGCTGCATGTCATCAGCATGATTGGCATTTTTAAGTAACGGCATTTATGTGCTACCTGCCCTTTGTTACAAAATTGTCCTCTCTTTTATTTTTTGTGCATCAATAAAAGTTGGAAAATGACAGGTTTTATAATTGGTAATAAAATACCATCAGCGTGGGACAGCATCAGGCGTCATGCTGGCAGCTTTCTGTCTACTCACGTGTTTACCACCTGCGACACTGTCAATAACATGCAACATCTACATACACATGTCGGTCCTGAAGGTGTCGTCAGCAGCAGCTGCAGCCTCATTCATTTACCAATTTGCTCATAAAATGAACTTCAACTTGTTCTTTACGTCCATGTACAGTCAATAAAATTGTTAATGGACATCGCTTACAGAATTTTGATAACGCATCAGTAAGTTAAACGCATTTTGTTCACTTGCTACATTTGATGCTTAACAACTTAAAGCTGGCAACTTTGAGTTATGGCAGTAACTGCCGCTATAGGGATCCCCCCATTTGTTTGTGTGTGAAGAGAGTGGCGGAAGTTGCAAGTAACTGAACTTCCCGATGGGCGCCAGTAAACTGTAATAAACAGTAAAAGGCAGCAGGCAGTTCGAGGAAGCTGCACATTTAACGTGCCACGCCAGCGCCATTTGACTGACAAATGTGGCCAGCAAACAGAGCGTCCAGGAAATGGCAAGGAAATTAAAACAAATATAAAATGCCAGCAACTAGGCAGCCAAAGGCGCAACAACATACCACCATCAACAACAACAAGAGCAAACAAGAGCTGGAAATACTTGCGAAGCCAAATGAAAATAAATATGGCACAAAAGTTTGCCCGCAGCAAGCAGCAAGCAGAAGTAACTCACACTAAAGTTCGCCGCTGGGCATTTAAATGTGGCAGAGAGCACTTAAGCAGCGCACGCGGCAAGCTGCTTCTCTGTCGTTCTCTCTTCCACTTTCCCTTTTGCTTGTCCAACTCCATCATAAGAGTCAAGAATATTTGCTGCCACGCCGCTGATAAAGGGCAGCCCAAGCAAGTCCTTCCCCAATTCTCAACAAAGTTTTTGTTCGATTGAGTTACGCGTAATCGTTTCGAGTGCTTAAAAATTAAATTAAAAATGTATTTACTTTAAAAAAGTGGCAGAATCTAGGGTGCTCTGCCAGGCAGCTTATCACTGTTAGACGTACACACACTTACACGCACGCGCTGACAACGGCCATAATAAGCCGCAGATTGATAAGAAATCGATTTGTCACCAGGACGTGAGACTCAATTGGCGCTTAAGCAAACAAAAGCCAACGCGAACGCAGTCATGAGGGCATAAATCACGCGCTCACATACCAATACACTTACTGAGATACACAATGAGAGAGGGGTGCTGCAGCCGCTTTTCTGCTTTTGCTTCAGTTGGTACAAAGGTGTCTGTGTGTCCTTTGTCTGGCAATGCGTGTGTATATAGAAGTGTGTATGCTTATCTGTGTGCGTGTGTGGGATATTAAAGTTTATTACAGTTACTCCCGCGAGTTGTTTTGCATTAAATCCCTAACAAAATACTCAATGCTTTTGTGTAAAATGTGCGCAACTGAGACTTGGATTTACTTGTAATCATAGAGGGAGACTCTCTAGCACACACACAGCGGGGTGACAATGAGGAAATTGCAGCAAATTTTTGAGTCATGTCTTACAATGAGATAAGTAAAGCCCTAGACTAGCAGTAGACCTGAGCCACAAGCAGGGAATACTGTCGCTTTATTTTAGGCACACGCCTAATGAAAATGTTCGAAATAACGCAATAATGAAGTTGCACATGATTGTGTTGATTTACAAGTAAATCCCAGCTGGTGAAATATAATTTCCATGTATTTATTTCTGCAAAATTTGCTACTGCGAATGAGCGACTCCATTCAATCCAAGCGCGATTTTGACAGACTTATTTGCTTGCATCTTTCGTCTCACGTGCCAACACATTGCCTGTCACAATCTCCTGTTGAAATAGTTACCGTTGCTGGCAGGCTGTTTAAAATAAGGTAAAGCCAATTCTGCTGCGCAGCTACAGCAGCAATTCGACATGCAGAGACAGAGAGGGCGATTTTCTATCTCCTTCACGCTGCTCCCCAGAGATGGCAAGCTATTTGCGCTGGCTTCCTCTGAGTTGCCATTTTTTACTTTTGTTAACTTCAGCAGAGGGTTATATAAGCTATGCGCTTACGTTTAAAGCGGTTAATGTTTAAGTATGTACAATAGAAACTGGATTTCAAGTTAGTTTTTTCATAATAAAGAACCGACTCATAAACAATTTATTAAGTTGGTATAAACTTAGACATGAAACAAATTACATCTTTTGAAAAGTTTGTAATTTAAAGGGTATAGAAACTGACGTGACTGACTAAAGTTTTCCAAGCTATGTCTTTTCTGGCTGTGATGCCATTTTTATTGGGTTGTGCTCTGTCCGCAATTTTTGTTCTTGCTTTGGTTTGGCTCTTCTTTTTTTTTTTTGTTTGTTCGTTGCTGTCTCAGGTCTCGACGGTAATGTTTTTGCCTCAGCTGCACGTGAAATATTTTCGACAGCCACAACGTAAACAAGCGCACACATTAACTTTTCTTTGTTTTATGTGTGTGTGTGTGTCTGTAAGTGTGATTGCGCGTCTGTTTGTATGTATGTGTGCGTGTGTGTGAGTGAATTCGCACACACTCTCAATTTAAACGCTTCATTTCACTTTATTTCGACTGCGATTTCAATTTAAATTCCATGATATTTCTTTGCGCTTCAACGTCTTTTACTTTAGCTTCGCAACGCTTTTGGCATTGACTTTATCTTTGGCTTTGGCATTGGCGTTGGCTTTGCGTTTTACTTTCGCCGCATAAGAAATGCTCATAAAACTGAATGAATTCTGGTGATTTTAATTTTTAATTTGGGATTTGCGGTCTATCAAATTTATTTGGCTTCGTTATACGCTTTGTTAATGCAGATTCAAAGATTGTTTCATCATTTACTTAACTTTAATTAAAAATGCAATGCGGTCTACTTAGAACTCGATGGCAGCATTAAAATAGATTTTGCGGTCAGCCAACAATTAGCTTTAAAGTATTTTGGGATGAGACAGACCTTTTCTTTTTTTGTTGTTGGCAATTTACACTCCTTTTGGATCACTCTTCAAGAAAAACAGAAGCAAAGCCATTTGACGAGAATCTTTTAATTAACTTTTTGTTTACTCAATGCCCGAAAAGTTTTCCAGTTTACTTGAACTTTATAGCATTTGCAGCAATATCGCTATAAACGTATATGTACAAAGCAAGTATGTGGCCAATGCTTTATTGGCGCCACTGTTTCTCAGGCATCCCCGAAATGTAGGCAACGTTTTTTATATGCCCCAAAGAATAGAGACCAAGTTCCGTGGTGTAACATTAAAATAGATTACTGTTTACTTTCAATTTACTCCACATCGCTAAGTCTCAATCACAAAATCCTTTGTCGACGCACCCCACAGTATAAATATTTACCCTCTTGGTTATTACCATTTTCCAGCCAACTTGGGCGAACTGATGGCTTAGTTATGTGGCTGCATTTTAGCTTAGATCGCAGCACATTTTGGCGCGCTGCTGTCAAATAACTTCAACTTTTCCCTGCTGCCTCAAATTTCCCAGCAATAGCCAAAAAATAAACTAAAAGCAAAGTCAAACGCATTGTTTCGCTCAAAAGTATGCGAATGTCAGCAGTTGCAACTTTTTCTGACTTTTCGAGACTCGCAAAAAGTTTGATGTGCTTGCTGTGGTGCCAGCTTGGTATTTGTTTCATTAGCTTATTGCTTGAATGGAATTTGCATCGCTTGCCAAGTTGCGTCATAGTTTAGAAGCATTTACAACGTAAGCTGCAGCTTATGTTTGGTTAGGTATGCGTAGGGTCAGCAAAGGTGCTGCGCTAATTCACAAATCCCCCTAAACACTTGATCTACATGCCAGCATGTCTCTGTTAGCAGGGGTTCCAGTTGAGCAATCAAATACAGTGCAACAAATGGGGGAGAAGTTGGTGTTGGCGGTTGGTTGTTGCAGCCCATTTTGGGGTATTAGCGGTTGCCATTGCTGTTGGCGTTGCGGCCATTATCGCAGCGATGACGCGACAAGACGACAGCCAGAGTAACGAGAGAAGAAAGTCAAGAGGACCAACGGCAGGAGACAAGCAGTATGGTTGTTGGTGGCATGCAACCGAAGCATGACCATAACTAGCTTTCGGTCTGCGTTTTGCGTTTCAAGCAAAGTGACAGGAATATGCCACTGCTGCCGGTGGCACAAACACACAGAACAGCCAGAGCTAGCCAGTGCAGCTGTGGCAAGTCGCAATTGTGGCCGGCTGGCAGGCCAGAAGACAGGCTGCGAGAGCAACATCCTCTCAATATAGATAAACAAGTGTCTGTTACTGCTGCCTTAACCGCACATATCGCTCATAAACATGGCTATAAAGCTAACACAAACAAAAATGTGATAAGGACTACCAACAACAGAACAAGAGTGTATTGTTTACGGACCGACCATTTTTCAGTTTAATAGCATCCTAAAAAAAACGGGGACTCTAACTAAGTAAGAGCATAGGTCAACCGCAGCAACTATTAAATTGTCCTAAAGGATAGCCTCTAAAAAACTTATCTAAAGTTAGAGCATTGTTTAATAGCTTTGAAATTTATTTCCATGTGTGTATATTAATAGAAATACGCTCGACATGTTTAAACACTTTTTAGTAGATAAGTACACTGACTATGAGGCGTATGTGTAATGTAATTCACCCTGCGCATACAATGCTGTCAACAGCTTCATATGTAACACTGCAACTGTTTGCTTAAGCCATACGCTATTTGCATATAAAAAAAAACTATGCTGGACAGATTTAACTATTTGCCTAGTGAAAAAAACTAGAGTAATCAAATTTTATTTGTATAGCAAAAAAGTCCGAAAATTATGAAACAGAAAATCTCTTTTAAGCATCGTACCTTCTCAGTTATAAAGTTTGTTTGTTTATGAAATTCGTTAACGATCAAAACAACAACTTTTCACACTTTCTAACGTATACAGAGCATTTCCCTGTCGTGAGTTTCTTACAACAGCATTTGTAAGAGTTTTCAACTACATTCGCTTTGCTTCAACCTAATTGTCAACGCTTCCGCTAATTAAACGCTTTAGTACGCAAAGCAAAAAACAAAAAATAATGCAACAGCTTTACAGAGCAGTTGAAACTAAGGAAACTGAACAGATTATTGCATTTGTAACTGGCTCTGCTTTTGCTTTTGCCTTACTCAGCTCTGCCTCCCTGTCATTTGTGTGTTGATAAACGTTTACCGTCATTTAAGAAGAAACAACAGCAAGCAAGCATCTGCAACTGCTGCAAGACAAGTACACAAACTTTTAACGGCAGTCAGCAGACAGCATCCGCAATAATGTGGATGTGGAAGTGGATGCGAACCGAGTGGACGGCAGACAGTAGTTGAAACAAACGCTTGCAGCAGTTTTTTCAGCATTTAGTTAGTCTTCTTTTTGGGCCAGCCCAGAAGGGAAGCACTCCCATCCGCACAGACCTAAAACTGCCGCAACAACAACAATACAGACACGCAACACAGGATGCACGCTTTATTTGCCTTAAACAGAGCGCGGCGATTTTTTTTTATATGCTTATTGTTGTTGCTCAGAAAGTAGGCTACGTCGTCGACATCGTCGTTGCCGTCATCGTTCTCAACGTCCTCGGGCCATCTCCTGTTCAAATTAAACTGAAAGTCTTGTCCGCTGCTTTGTAGACAACCCAATGCAGCGTTGTCTGGCCGCACTACCCTGCCACACACCGCCTCCTTCCCAAGACGCCGTTGGCCTCGTCCGCGCTGGTCGAACAATGTTATGAGCCAAAGTGGCAGCAGTTTTTCTAGAACACTCAGTCTACTCTGCTTTCCTCTTGGGCCTGGTTGCCTGCAAATGTTGTAATTAAACTTTAAGGATTGCACAAAGTTAGGAACTAGTTGACGAAAGAGAGAAGGAGAGAGACAGAGATATAAAGAGAACGAGAGGCCAGGGAGCAAGCAAGTAAAGGATAATTCAAGAGAAGAGTAGCAACAGCGTTTAAACAAAAGCTTATAACAAAGCGCTGTCATATACGAGACCAGGCCAATCTAAGCCCCAAGCACGCTCGCTTGGTCAGCTATAATAATCGATAGCTCTTTAACTTTGGCACACAACTGTGACACTGATGGCTTAAGCTCGCGCTTAATGGCCGTCTAAGTTGACACACAGCGAACGGGAAATTGGAAAAGGGAAACGCGCACGGGTAACTGTTAGCAAGCCCATAGATGGTCGGTGGGCTATGACTGCTGACTGGTAACAGCTAACAGCTATCGGCTAGCTGGTAACTGGTAACTGGTAACTTGGCTGACGAGTATGAGGCGGCAAAAGTTTTGTGTTGATTTATTAAATTAATTACTGCCACATGCAGCTGCCCTGCAACGAGGTTAGCGTTTATTTGTGTTTAATTTAATTTATACGAAATGCCGCAAAACTTTTTTATGACAACATTCATGAGAGTTCTTGCCTTCGTCTCTTTCGCCTTCTAAGAGTATTTCAAAGCGAACATGTCGTATAGGCAGCAGCAAAAATACAACAGCTACTTCGAAGCTCATTCATTATATTCATTATCAGAAACCATACTATGTTTAATTGTATAACTATATACATAGTATTTGTATTTATTTCATTAATTGCATTCAAACATTTGTTAAGATTACTTTGAGTAAGGGAAAATCAGCAATTCCACAAATTTTTGAGTATTCATCCTTAAATTAAAAAGAATTTAACAATTTTAAGATGTTCACATTAATTCATTCTGGTTTAGGCAATAAACTGTTAGACATAGTTCATTTTACCATTTCTAGATACATTTAAATTTATTGATTAAAGCCAGAGTACCGCAAGTTATTGTATACACAGTTGAATAATATTTCTGTAATTTATTAAAGAATATTTATCGGTTTTGATTTCAATTAAAATAGCTCATTTGATTGGTTTCTGGCCAATTACAATACTTTGATTATTTCCACGTAAATAGTTTTCTATTGTATTGCTGACGCACCCGGAAATTGAGTACAAGTTATTATATGGGCAAAATATGATTTATGCGATTGATGAACGCACACGAAACGCTCAAAGTGAGTGTGGAGACGCAAAGAAGCAAAATGAATTGCCACACTACGTGTTGCTGTTCCACACAATTTCCGGAGGGACAAGCACTAGCACATCCTGCTGCTTCGGCTTCTGCTGCTACTACTGCTGCTGCTACTTCAGCTCCAATGCCCATCTCATCACTCACTGGTAGCTTGTGGGCTGAAAAGGCGAGGACATGACATCCAATCGTTTCGCACACACTTTTGCAATTGATTTAGCATCCAAGCCAAACCAAGCCAGGGCCTGGGCAAACATGTAGGTAAGGTAGGAACGTGCAGTGCTGGGGTCTTGTGCTCACCACTGATTCGCCGGGCACTTCTTAAATGTACGATTTGTTGCGTTTGGTTAACTTGGGGCATTTAATAGCGTTACAATTTGCCTTTGTTATTGTTGGCATCCAAAGAAAAATGATGCCACAAGACCTCTCGGTGCAAACTGCTCATTTATTCCGTTGGGAGCGGCAGGTGGGCGGTGCTACAGTTGGGAGTGTGGGCAAGGCGAGCCTCTGGAATATGTTGCACGTTTAACGTGAATTTATTGCTGGGCGTCGGCGGGGTTGACAGTCGAACCCATAAAAACTCACTTGCTGTTGTGAAGCGAGAAAAGGGAGCGATGACTTGGGAGTTGGCCATTTATTGCATTTACAGTTACTTAACACTTTTTGCATGAACTTGCCACATAAAACAATAACAATAACACCACAACGCACACCTTGTTAACTAACAACTATTTCCTCTCTCTTTCTATCTCAATCTCGTTGCAGGTACGTGTTGTAACCGTGTCAGTGTCAGTAGGAAAAGCATTTTGATTGTTGGTAACTTTCTGTAAATTCTTTTAAACTTTCAAAACTGCTGCCATAGCACAGCACAGCATTTTTTGGGGACATGAATCGGGCAATGTTGGTTGCTACTGTTGTAACGGCGCGTTGATTGTATTATGAGTGACGTGTACCGCAAAAAAGCTTTTAAGTCATTAATTTCATTTGGGGCGTCGTACTCAAAGGATTTTAAAGTGCAGAATTTTTCATGCAAAGCCCAAGCCAAACAAGCTCAACAGGACATTTACAAGCATCAGCATGCCATTAAAACGATTTACAGACTCAACAAGAATATATTCTTATGTTTGTATGTATGTATGTATACTTATGTGCATTTAGGCATACACAAATGTGTTTCATTAGATGGAAGAAATTTGCTCAAGATGCGTGAAAATGTCAACTGAAAATAAATCTACTAATAACTTAGATTTATGCCAAAAAGGCACACATGCCGAATATTTATATGTACATATGTATGTATGGCTCTAGCTTTGGGGTGCTGGCACTAAAAAACAAACCAAATATTCAACATTTAAAACCAACCAGAGATAAGCCACAAAAGAAAGGCACATTTTCTATATAGACATTTATTTGCTAGTGTGTATGTTCGTATGTGTGTGTTTTTTGTTAGTTTGTGAAAATCAGAAAACACAATCTGCATGCAAATGATTCAAGTGAATTAGTTTGGCAATAGAAAGTATAAACATTTTTCTAACAGCTTTATTCACAATGTTTGTATATATCATACTCGTCGTATACTTGATATGTATGTAGCTCATGTCTGTGGTTGTTTGGCAAACTTTTGCCTAATTTGATTAAATAATTTCCATTTAACTTCTTACTCTATGTCCGCCGTTGGCACACTCCACCACATCCACTCGACTTGAAAAGGGCTTGACACAAAAGTCTGGGAACACACACAGACACACTCAAGACATTTGTATGCATGTTATTAAAAGCAACTAATGCGCACTACTACATCCATACCCATAGCTACGGGCAGAACACACGCACACATCTACAACAATTTAGATAGCAAATTAGTGTGGGAAAAACTTAATCTTTGCACCGCAGGCCAAACCTCAAGAAATAAAAGGTATGCGCCCAGAATGAACGGCTTCTTGCCTTAAGCAACTACCATTGATTGCCCGTACATGGTGTATAAATATCTTAACTAACATACATACATATCTATATATGTATGTGGTACAGTAACTTCTTTGATATTCACGATTCTTCCTTCCTGAGTTTGGGGAGGGCAGACATGAGCACGGTTTGCAAGAAGAAAAAAAACCATCGCTAGCTGCTTGAAGTGGCCCAGTGGCTGGGGTCTCATGACAGCTAGATTTACAGTGTGTGGTCACATATACTTACTATGTACACTTAACAAAAAATATAATAGAATAGAAAAACTAGTGGCTTACAAAGTTTACTCAAACTTTATTCTTAGTATTTAAGTATTTTTCTTAGTGTTCTTTGCGCACATATACGTAAATGCGTTTCAGAGCTGGAGGGGGACTAAGTGAGAGATGGATATAAATGTCTGGGTGGCGCCGTTTGGCTGTAAGTGTATAATGTGGATATAGGGTTAAGGCAACAAAAATACAAGCAGCACGAAACGAACTTAGGAAAGTGAGGGAGGTTTGGTTACATGGGTTAGCAAATTGTATTGTTTTTGTGTAAATTAGCTCATTCTGCTCGTGTTTTAGTGTGAGTGGTGTGTGTATGTATGTGTGGATGGATAGGTTGAGCTGTGTTCAATCCTCAACATGGCCGACGTGTTTGGTCCTTTTAATTTGCATGTTTTATGTTCACTTTATGAGATTTGAGTTGGTCTTGTGGTTTAGCATAAAATATTAAACTGGCCACATGTGCGTGTGCACGTGAGTGTGTGTGTGTGTGCTGTTGTGTGTGTATAAGGTCTCAAGTTTGCAACGATCATAATTTATCGTTGCCGTTTCGGGTGTGTATGTGTGTATGCAAGTTCAGTTTCTATTTCAAGTTTTTGCTTAAACACATCGCCACAAATTTGGATCATGTTTTTGTTTAGTTTTGTTATTTATTTAATTTATTTATTTATGTCGCACACTAAAACTACTTTAATCAACCCCTGGCGATATGAGCAGCTCATCTGACCAACGCATTAAGCCCACTGTTTAAGCCAGTCTGATTTAGACTAGTAACAGTATGAGCCGTTTTCTTATAAGCCGTCAACACGCACGTCGCCACGCTTAATGACAGACCGTCAGTCGGTTGGTCGGTCAGTTGGTGAACTGATTAGATTTATGGTCAGCTTTTATGACCCAATAAGCTTGCACAACGGTCAAAACACATGCAAATCTCTGTCCGGGGATTTAAAGCTGCCGGCAGCATAATAATTTCATTTTAATTTGGAAATGTTTGCCAAATCATATCGTTTATAGTAGCAGCTGAACGTGTCTGCCAAATTAATAGTGGCCATAAGCAGTTATCAACTGTACTTGCTACCTGCAGGGATTTAAGAGTATCTCTGACTGCGGCTTTATTTGCAGGCAAACACATCAATAATTTAAATCATATAGTGAAATTCCCATTTGGGAGCTGCAGATACATATTATAGATAGATTCCTACGTGCAAAAGTAAGCACACCCGAACAGCAATCGAAGCACATGTTAAAGTCTTTACACCGACATAAACTGGGAACCGAATATACGTGCGTGGCATGATACACTCTGAATGTAATTGAGGCCAACGACATCAGCATCAACCAAGGGATGGATGGATGAATGGAACGGATTTTGGCATGCAATTGATGAGAGTTGGTTTGTTGTTGTGGCGATGTGTCGATGTGACAGCAAACAAAAACCAAACAAACTTGTATGTATGTTACATTGCCATGTATCCATCCCACTGTGATCCTGTCTTGTGGCTGGCAAAGCAATCAACTTCAATACATCATACACTTCATACTACACTTCTCACGCACGCTTACTCTAGTTCGCTTTCTCTCACAGTCTCTGCCAGTGAGTGCAAGTGAAGTGCGATCCCATGCATGAGATGCACAGGCGTTGATTGAAAAAAAGAGAGGAAAATACACAAAAACAATAACAACTGCTGAAGATGGCACATTGCTGGCGCATATTTTGAACGACTGTCAACAGAAATTGCTGTCAGCAAAGAAGCTCAGCACATTGAGGTTTTCAAATTGTTTGCAATGGAATAAACGTGGGTTGGGCAAAGGCAAGTAGAAGAGGGTGTAAACCGACACTACCGACAGAACCGACTGACCGAACGACCCGCACACGTTACCATAAATCTGTAAATGATATAAGTGTACACTCTTGTATATTTGACATTTGGTCACTCAGACTCGAAACGATAGCGAATGAGTATCCAGGCGTTGTATCTCTTCCCCTTCTCCACTATCCAACTCTTGTGCTTACCTCGCCCTTGTTATCTGCTTGTTTGCCCGCATGGTCAGCAGCGTAAAGTTGAAGGACTTGCTGCCAGCACGTACCACATGTAAGTGTTCCTCCGTGTGTGTGTGTGTCGGGTGTGTGTGTGTTTGTTTTTGTGTGTGTGTCTGTCACAAACACATGCGTCAATATAATAACAAGAAGAACAAGCAAGAGGAAACGATTGAATGACAGAAAACCCAAATAAATGAGATATTACCAATTTGTATTGAGTACCCTGAATGACATAATGGTTAAGGCGATGCCTTTCACGTTCTTGTCTGCTTGTTTTCCTTGTTGTTGTATCAGTATCGCTTAGTAGTCCATCTAATGCCTCTATATATTATTGTATATACTGGTGGCTGTAGCTGGTAATCATTTTGCTGCCCACAAACGCAATTAGTTGAGCACAGTGAAAACACTTGCAATTCTTTAAGCGTGTCAAAGGCGACAACGCATTGCCATCACGTTTACTAAGTATACGCTGTGAGGATTTTGGGTTGACATTAATAAGCAAATACGTCAATTGCGACCCAAAGAGAATACCAAATTTATGCTCAAGCCAAGTTTATGTTTAATTAAAATCGATTTTCTGATTTTACTTGACTTAAACATATAGATCAATGATTTAGGTTCCAAACAAAGACAACCCATGGCTTTTTTAAGTATAGAGTATTGCCAAGCAAAGCACTAAGCAAAAAAGAAAAATATGTCCAAGCATTGCTAACCATTTCCAAAACAAGAACAACGACACACATCTAAATGGACAAAACATGTGGCACACTGAGCTGCGAGCAAGGTCCTTCATAGCATGAATTAAATGGTCGCAAAAGAAACAAAAACGAAAAAAAATTTAAAACAAAACAAAAAAAAATATAATGCGGCAACTGGCAAATCGTAAAGCAACAGGGACGGGACAGAGGAAGGGTATTGAGGAGTGTAATAGCAGTAGCATCAGAAGTAGCAACAACAGCAACAAAAGGAAAATTCGTACACAAATTGTAAAGAAATAAAATTTTAGTATGCGCATATTGATTTTATGATCAGAAATAACTACGCATAGACGATGGCGTACTGAAGGGTAAGAGGTGCGGTGCGGCTGGGTAAGGGATATACATATTTATATCAAAAAGTGCAAAGCAATCACGAGCCTGTCCATGTCAGAGTCTGTGTGTGAGCGAGCCTATGGCAAAGCAATGTTAAATTGCTGGCCATGGAAATGAAATAAAATGCGAGCGTCTGTTGTCTAGATTTCGAGTTCCAGTTCCGCTCAGCACTGGGCCTGACAGCCTGGCGACAACAGTAAAGTATCTGCCGGCCATACATTTGACAGTTGTAATAAATTTTTGTGTTAGCAAAGCATTTCTGCCGGCCCACTGGCCTCTTTGTGTTTGTGAAATAGCAGCAAAACATTCGCCATATTCCACTCAATGCTGTGGTATCTGTTAAATATGTTTCATTTAATGCAAATTGATTGGGCGCTGAATGTCAACCATAAATATATTTCCGGATTTCTATACGTATACGTTCGCTGTGGCATTGCCACTATGCCAAGTTCAAGGCTGTCCGCACACAAACGCCAAAGTTTTTATTTTTGTAAATAAACATAAAAATAAGAGCATTCTTCAGAACGAGGCTGACGACGCTTGAGGCAAGCAAAGTTTTTAATCTCATTTGCTCATTTTTCACATTATACGCTTCATAAAAATGCCATAATCCACTAAACCTTCTGCTCCTTATTGATACCCGTTAAAGGCCAAACAAATTTCAAAAATGGAATCAGACGCTTCAAATAATAAAACGAATACTTCAACACACCCAGCATGGCCAATAAAAATAAGAAGGTCGGTTAGCTGTGACGCAACGAATATTATATACACTATTGCTTTAAGGTTTCTGATCTCTTATTTCATTTGTATAAAGATGAAAAACTACCATCGCTTAGCTTTAAATACAACAAACGACATTTAGTTAAGTTAACCTTAGCATAACTTAACTATAACGACCTAACCCATAGTCATTATACAATAATAAACAAGGGTCAAAGATGATTCCATCAATATGTGGCAAATTACATGATACAATTTAAATACCCTCCCAGCAAGGGTCACATAACGACACACAAAATAGCAAAATACAAAACGAAATGTTTAAATTTCGTAAATGAAACCGATACCAACAATGGAATGGAATCGTATCCGAAATTGAGACGAGGCAAAGGAAAAGTAAAATATGCCGTTATTCAGAGCAGATAGATACCAGCCGGCATCCGCCTAACGCCAGCCCAAATGTATGCCACAAAATTTTGTTTACAAATCTCTTCAGTGACGCCCACAAATTTGTATGCAGTGTGGAGTGATGGGGAAAGTCACAAATGTTTGTTGTTGTTCTTGTTGCTGTTGTTATTGTTGCTGGCGCTTTTGGCATGCGGTTAAGAGGTTGTAGATTTCAATATTTACTTTGGACAACAAGAACAGCACAGGAAGCACAAACAAAGAAAAACTTTCTGCTGAGGTCACCTAATGATAGTAGCTTAAAGTTTTGCGAATTGGGGATTGTTCGCTTTATTAAATTAAATATGGCCGAGAGGCTAGATAATAATACGGAAAAATAAGGGCGGCACACTTTCTGCCAGCTGATATAGGAGCGCTGAGGCCACCATAAATCGACATGTGGAGCTGGTCTGGCCCGCTGCAGAGGCATATATGTATATGGATATGGATATATGTTGGCTACGCCAAAGACACACGCCTGCCATAAACTAGAATTGAGATTGTTAAGAGAATACAGCCCGCCTACTTTAAGTACATGTCCAGCAACCACTTGGGGGCTGTTCCCGGCGCCCACTTGAAACAGCCTCCAATTGCGCACAGGGTTTCCAGTTGCCTGCTACAGATACGATGGTCTTAGGGTGTGTCTGTGTATGAGTGTGTGTGTTTGTGTGTTAGCTGTATAATAATTATGTCACTTTTGGGGTAAATCGATTGCAGAGTTTGGGTACAGCAGCTGTCGCACACACTTGAACAGTAATTTGAACTTTAACTCCACTTTAAATGCGGCGGCAACAACAAACTGATTCAGCTTAAGCTCCATCTCGACTTTATTATTGTCCTTTAAATGACATTTGCGATGACTGCAGCAGCAGCAGCAGTGGCAAAGGAGAGACTGGCAGCTGCTCAAATAGAAACAACAGCAACGTCGACAGGAGACAGCAGACAAAACTTTGGCAGGACCAAAGCAGAATAGAGAAAGAGGAAAAAAATATAAAGAAAAGTGTCAAATAAGAAACTAAATCGCATGTCCGCTACGCCATTTTTGCTTGTAGCTGACCCTTTTGTGCTTTGTATTTTTGGCAAGCACCACGAATTGAAGGCTGCTCATTTATCGCTCTATAGCTTTGTCAGGATAAAACTTGGGCGAGATCGGGTCGGTACGTGACGAGTTGAAGGAAATGCGAAATGGCGGCAATGATGTTAGTTCTCTACTGCTCCATTGCTCCATTGCTCCAATGGTGTGGCTGCTAGCCCCAGGGCGGTATTTAATTACGCTCGTGTTCGTTGTAATGAGGCAAATTGCTTTTTGCTGTCAATTAAAGTAAAGTTTCTCCCTTTAGCCCCGACACCCATTAGGGCCAATCAAATGTGGGAGCCAGCAACAACGCCAACGACAACGACGATGAGAACGATGAGGACTTTGTGCAGCTGAGATTTTTGTGGTATTACCGGTTGTAAAGTAAAGTCTTTGCTATACACAAACATGCACACACACACACACACACGCGCAGAGACAACCATCTCTAATTTCAACCAACTTAACACACACCCACACACACACTATCGCACCCGTACCATTTCTATTTACCTCAGCGCTGCGTCATACTTCCATTTCCTGCGTTGTTGGCACAGTTGCTTCAATTTTGCAACGTGTTCTAGTTTTTGTCCCGCTTAAAAACTGACAGTAAATGCGTGTACGTATGTGTGCGTGTGTGTGTCTGTCTCTGTGTGGGTGTGTGTGTGTGTGTGTGTGTGTTTAACGTCTTAGAACACGTTTGTAAACATCTTAAATGTGCTTTTAATGAGCAGCTTCCAAAAAACGCAAACAGCAGTAGCAACTGCCTTGTGCTACATTTCCTCTCCCACTTTTTGGTGCTGGCTTTTTATCCCACCGTCCGCCCGCCCGTTCATATGTCTATGTATCTGTCTATTTGTCCTTTCATCCTTTTGTACTTTTGCTGGCATTGTCTTGTTTTTCGCACTCGTTAGCAATCGTTTTCGTGCGTTTGAAGACATCGTTGTTGTATTTTAATAATGTTAATCAGCGTTCCAATTAGATTTTGCTTGTAGTTTGCATTTAACGCATATGAAACATGCATAAGCTCGCACTTGCATGTATTCATACCCTTTAATGTTAAGTGGCTTTTGGCTTTTTCCAATAACCAGTCGAAGTGCAAGCCATGCCCAACCATCGAGTGCTGCACTTGTTGGCTTACCATCGTTGTCATGCAAACTGACGCTTAAAAATTAATGAGAATTATATTAAAATTATTGCCGGATTTTAAAATAACAAAACGCTCTGGTTACGTTATCTCCCCTCGCTTTGCGTGCATGCCGCACATTTTTCTTGTTTAAAGAGATCACGAAATTATTTGCAATTAATTGCTTTAAATTACCAAACACACACACACACACACACACACACATGTGTGTTCAGTACTTAATTTGCACATTGTATTGCATATTAAAAAGTGCAATTGTTATAATTTTATTGATGTTCTTGTTGTTGGTGTTTGTTAATGTTTTTCAATATGCCATGATGCCATGACAGGCAAAATGCCAATATATTGAATGTCATCAACCAAGTGCTTTATATACAACAAAATGTCATTAAATGCCAAGCGATTTCAATTCAACGTTACGTTACAGTCAATACAACATCCTGATAGCAAGATAGGCAATTAAAATACTCAAACTGACCTTCTTCTATAAGAAATAGTTTTTCCTTAAGCTTCTATGGTAACAAGGTATAATAAATGAGTAAACTCTTACACTCTTTGAACTTGGTTTTCTCAGCAAGCATCCATGAAGATTTCAGAGATTTCTTTATATCACTCAAAAAGAATGCTTATATTTTTGCTTAAAACTTTATTAGCAAAAATGCAATATTTGAATCCTCAGAAATGGAAATGAATGGTTTATCACTTGTATTTATTACCCAGAGAAGAAAACCAAATTAGTTTATATGCATAGCATCCAAGAAGAAAACTTTCTATTTGAAAAACCATAAATTTAAATGTTAAATAAAATGAATTTGGGAAAAAAGGATTTGCTCAATAATGCTAACTAAAATGCAAATAAAATGCAATGTGGATAAGCCGACATATCTATTATTCACAAACACAGTCAAAATAAAAGTGTTTCTTATTCAGAATCAGATTATGTTTGCAAACGTACATTTACAAAGCTATACGTAATTAAATGTTAAACAAAGGGTTTTTTATTTTAAACAAAGTAGACGAAACAAACTTAAATATTCAAAACTTTATCACATTCGTTTTATTTGTTGAAAAAATGTTTGCATTCATATTTTTTATGTTTAACAACGAAAACCAAAATAAATATTTGGATAAGTTGGACACTCCTAATTAATGATTTAAAATATAAACTTTGTTCAGTCAAAACTGTAAGGGCCAATTTAAACTGGCGCAAAGTGGAAAGTTTAAAATGTTAGTGAAAGAAATTATAAATATTGAAATTCAATTGAGCACATAACGTGCATAAGGTTATTTTTTTCATGCATGTGCATATTTAAGGCCATAAATAATATCCAGACATGGCCAGAGAAGCAGTCGGGGAAGGCGCAGAAAGTCGGGCCAGCGGCGGCTATACAAACCAATACAACAATGAAAATTGCGTGAGCTGTGCAAAACTGTTTTGCTTGTTAAGAGATGGTCAACACCAGCAACAGCAACAGCTCCAGCAACAGCAAAAACCCTCAGCAACAAACTTTTTGTAGTTGTTGCGTTAGCAGTTGCTGTCGTTGCGGTCAACCCTCTTTCACCACCCAATCCACCCAATTTAACCCACCCACATACACGCTTATGCAAGAAGTTGTGCCAATGGCCCCCTTGTGCATAGCTTGCAGCCGCAGTTGTTCATTTGTTCGGCTCACAAGTGTCATGCTGTTTGCGCCCCAAGCCCTTTACTCTATCTATATGTATGTATATGCATGAGTGTGTGTGTGCCAATAACCATTAAGCGTTAAAATTTGTACAGCTTTGTTGCTGCCTGCCTGCCGGCCGGTTGCATTGGCTTGTGCTCGTTACTGCGCTGCGTTTGTGTGTGCGTGTGTGTATGTAAGTGCGTGCGTGCAACCAACAAGATTTGTTAGCCTGGGCAAAACACTGTAATTATTTTATGCTTGTAATGGCCAGCAGGCGAATCTTTGAGCCCAATGCGAAATTTGGTTACAGCTCGAACACAAGCGAATAAACAGGCAGTGATTTTAGCCTCAGCAGTAGTAGATCATTTAAAATTTCCAATTGGCTTGACAGACACACACACGCACACACACACATCCATAAGCACAACGAAATGTGGCAGTTTCGTTGTTAGCCCAACTAACTGCTTGCCGAGTGTGAGTCCGGCTCCGGCTCCGGCTCGATCCGAGGTTTTGGCAGAATGCGAGGATGCTTGTATTTAATTTACTGTTGAAATTAACGATGCGTACAACAATGTGTGTGTGCTTGTGCAAAAGTCAAGCCCCAAAACAACAATTTGGCAGCAATTTGTTACAACGATGGCAACTACTGCAAATGATTAACAATGTATGCGACATTGTAGTTAAAAGCATAATATTATCATATACATTTCGGTTCGAGCCTACACAGCGGTATATGTACACTCCCTCCCCACCACTTGAGGCGCGCCGCATATGACATAGATTCATATACATTTATATAATACACACATAAGCTATATGGAAATTAATTTTCTGCTATTTTGCTAGCTGGCAACCACATCTACATACATCAGCCCATTAGCTTATTGTAACATTTATGTGTCTGCCATTAGAGCGAGACAATGCTGGCCGTATTAATTACACATTTCATTTGTTTCGGACTACCCAAAAATGACTAAAACCAATGATGCAAAATCAATAACTAGCCAGAAACCATATCTTTTTCTCCCACCACGTTCTTGTGGGCATACACAAATTGAGTTATCAATCGTACATTACCCTACTCGAAGCCCCATAATCTAATAAAGCGGAATGCAAATCGTAATCCTGTAATTATGGAGCGACGTGTAACGAGCAAACATCAATCATAATTTTGCGGCTCCAGCTCACTAATACCTTTAGGCCAAAACTTGACCAGCAAGTGAGGAAACAAATTGCCATGCAGTAGGTCAGCACTCACACACACTCACACACAAACAGAAACTTGTGCATATTGTGCCTGCGTGTCAACAAGCAATTTCCGCTCTGAACGATCTGGAACAATAACAAAGTAAAAAAAACAGCGAAATAACAAACAAACAAAAATAAAAAACAAACGCTGCCTACTGCAATAGGCAAATACGGGCACCAACCCCGCACCCTTCGCCGCCGCAGCAGCAACAGTTGTCGAGCTGTGGTTTTATTTTTACGATAATATTAAGTTGAACCGTCTGGCGAATAGGCCAGTCGCCCTGGTCGGGCTTGGCAATCAGCATAAAGTGGTTAGCATTAAAATTTTGTATCAAGCCGCACAATAAAAACGCCGTTTCACAGCGGAAGTGTCAAGCGGGTGGGGTTGGTAGAAAGCGGACTGTCCTGCTGCTATTGTTATTATTGCTGTTATATTTTTTATATTTGTTATTGTTGCGGTTGCATTTGTTGCCATTGTTGTGCAACATAATCAAATAATAATCCCATAAAACTGCTGGACACAATTAAAAAGCCTCTAGCATAATTCCAACTTTTTGTTGCCTACTTTTTTTGTGGGACGCGAGCTTACAAAATGGCGTACAATGCATTTTCATGGCGTTACGCATGGCATTGCGGTTAAAAAAATTGAAATTTAATGAAGCATATCGTTACCCACAATTAGGCAACAATAACGAACAGGCAACAAGGCCACAAGCAACCCAAAAAAAATCGAACTTTAATTGATTAGGCTGGGGTATATAGAGTGTTTGCTGTGTTTATAACAGGTACAGACTTCGACTTAAGGTATAAGCATTGAGCTGTTCATAATTTGCTAGCCAAACTTTCAAAAGATAAAAGCGAAAAAGAAGCCGAAGCCTAAGCAGAAACATTTCAAGGCAGGATAAACTGAAATTGAAAAACATTATAACAGGTTCCTTTAAGGGTAACTAATAGTTTAACAGACCTCATTTGGCAATTTGCTATTGCTATTGTCATTTGTAGGTCTCATTACTCTTAATCCTTGAACATATGTTCACTTTTTCTTCCTCAACAGTCGGCTTTCATTGCTTAGCTCAGTGTATGTTGGATGTTTATTCAGCGGCCTTATGGCCTGTCAAAACATTAACGCCCAACATTAAAGTAACTGCTTTTTACAGCTTTTCTTTTTCTATATTTTTGTGAGCAATTGATTCGAGTTTATGGCTAGTGCGGGCTAGCGTAAAGTTGTGGAAATGCGCAAAAGCGCAAGGAAAATAAACTCAACCCGCGACATTTTCAACTGAACATGGAAGTTCGTTCTTTTGGGTGACACACAAACACACAAAAAAAAGTATATTATGTACACTTTATGGGAGAGAGCAAAATGCAGTCAATTGAAATGCAAGTGCAAGTCCAAGTCAAGACTGGTGCAAGAGCAAAAAGAAAACTGCCAAGCAAATTGGCAGCGCAAACTACAAAATAGTTGCTCCACTGAGCAATGACAAACAAGAAAGCAGCAGCAGCAGCAGCAGTGCCAGAAACGTCAATGCAAATACGTATAGCAAAGGGAGTCAAGCTTGACTTTCAAGTACTGACAACGTTGTCAAAGCTAACAGAAGTCGCAACGCGCATTTCTTTGGCATCCAACTGCAAATTGTAGTCTCTGTAGTCGCACTTTAGATTTATTGATTGTTTTAGCAGCACAAGCATCGGCCTTGTGGGTCCAACTGTCCTGCGTATACTGATGCTGAGTTTGGTGCTGTTGCTGCTTTTGGTTTTGCTACTGTTGCAGTTGCATTGCTGCCAGTTCAACGTCAACGTCGTGTCTTGGCTTATTGCTGTGCAAAAAAAAGGTTGCTGCAACAACAACAATAAGAAAGCACAAAACAATGCTGATGATGACAAGCACTGGCACCCTTCGCCTTACCCACACCCACACATGTTTCGACCATGTCAGAGCTGGCGTCCTTAGGGCAAAACGCATATTTTGTTTTTTGTTTCTCAAAAAACACACAGCAACACATACTGGTATGTTATTATTTTATGTTTCGTTTTTCTTTCGCTTACTTTTTGTGCAAACTTTTAACAATTCGGATTCGGATTGAAATTCTTTTGTATTTACAACGGAATTTCTGTCTTATAAAATTTATGTGTATAGCATACATACTTGTTTATACAGAAAAACAAATAAAAAACGATCTAAATGTACAGCTATCAAGACATTTGGATAAAAAAAAGTCGCTTTGTTTCTATTTAAAGCGCAATGTTATAATATCAGCAACGGCTTGGCATTATATTAAAACCATCTTTGGTTTATATATTGCATTGTTTTAATGGGACAAGCTGTTAAGTATAAGCATACAAGCAGGCAGTTTGCCTTGGATTTAAAATGCGGGCTAAAGATTTTTCAACATTATGCATTTATACGCCACGTGTGGCATGTTGCGTGGTGTGTAGCGTGTGACTGGACAACATTTTTATCTTTTAATTACAGTCATTTTGGTGTGCTGTTGCATGTTTACATTTCAATAAATTGTACGCTTCCATCAACACTCTTGCCATCCGTTTTTCTGGCATTTGTGCTCATCAACGACGTGACTGTCGTCGACCAAGCCCAGAATCTAACGATTTTGGTTGGCCATAATGAGTTTTTGTTTCCAGCAGCTTAAGTTCTGCATAGCGGCAACAGAATGAAGACAACGAAAGCATAAAAACAGCAACACCAACACAGCAACGGCAGCATTTTCCATTGCCATTTAATTAAAAATTGCAGAATAATTATTTTTCTTTTCGCATCTCTTCCACTTTGCTACACGAACGACGCAGCGAAAGCGCAACAAAACCGAACTTTTTAAGTAAACAAAGCAGCTCAGCGCTATTTGAAAATCTGCAAATTAGCACAGAAGAGCAGAGCACAGCACAAAGCAGAAGAAAGCGGAATATAGCGAAAATAACAAATGCACAAATGGGCAACTGCAAATGCAGAGAGCAAACTTTGCAATTACATTAAATCCGGCGGCACGAGTTGCCAACACGCACCGTTAACAATTTACATTTTAAACTGTGCAACTTCTTAAGGCACTTCTACGCTTGCCTGTTGCAACAAGACTCGCCTGTTGCCAATTTACTGCTTTAAAACGTAAGAGAGCTTTGTCCAAGTGCGTTAGTAAAACATTTTGTTAGACTTGGCTTTGCCAGATTATCATATATGCCATCTTTTGTAAAGAGCCGAAACGCTCGTACACGTACACACAGGTGCTAAGGATACGTGCCGAGGCATTTAGGCCATGTTGTCTGCCTATGCAAAAGTTTTTGGCTCACTTATGGGGCTGTAAAAAAAAAAAGAAAACTTATCATGTAGCTCGCCGGATGGGCGTAACTTGCGAAAAGCAAAATGTTACTTTAAGTGTTTCACTCCATGTAAAAAAAATTTAACTACAGCTTAAAGTTTGATATTATCAGCTGGAAGGGGAACAAGATGGAACAACTGCTGCTATAGTTGGCTTAACTTGTTGTGGGATCGCTGACAAATGCTGTCAATATATCAACGGTAAACCGTAAATGATGAGACGATTTATTATGCTGCTGCTGCTACAGCAACGTCAAAAGACCGGGCAACTGCAACTTACGTTTGTTGCCTCTAGGCAATAAGCTGAAAATATCAGTCAGGCCGCTTAAGTGGCTGCTTGGCCACCTGACTTCTCCTGCCGCAAACTGCCTCAACCTGCCATTTGATATGCTGCACACACATACATATACAATACAAATACGTGCTTGCATTCATTGTGTTAGTATATATGTATGCATGTATATTTTGGCAACATTATACGCAGACCTTTAATACTTTATGCTGATTTTGTTGCGGCAACTTGTGCAAGATGAAAGACGACAGCCAGCCAGCCAGCCAGCCAGCCAGCCAGCTAGCCAGCCAACCAGTCAGCCAAAGGATGTTGCAGTGAAATTTATTATATGCTCAGCCCACGGATAGTCGGATAGACTGGATAAAAAGTTTATATACGCAGTAGTTTCTGCTGCTTTACTCTCTGTGTGTGTGTGTGTGTTTTGTGTGGCTTATGATAAAACCTGGCTGGCTGTACTTGAGCCGCCAGGATCTGTAGACTACGGGGAGTGCAACAATTCATTTGCTGTTCACAAAATTCAATTTGGCTGCCAGCCGCGTTGCTTGTCCTGTAAGCGGATTACAATTTAAATAAATTTAGTTTTGTGTGCTCTGATATAGTGCTACGTAGCCATACACAAATATATATGCATATATATTGTAAGCAAAATTTCCTTTTATTTTTTAATAGAATAAATTGTTTAACAATTTGGCAAACCTTGCTAACATTACCTCAAGTCTTTGGTTGAGGGCGGCACTGCCACTGACCACTTGGGATAGTTATAAAGGCTTTTCATTATGCGCGACAGCGGCAACCACAACGAGCAATACAGTAACAACAATAAAAAATACATAATTGCAATAACAATAGCAAAAAGGGCAAAAATACAGCTGAGCGACTCTTGAGCAATCTCAGTGCCGCATCAAGTGCGCTTTTTTGTATGCTTTTCATCAAAACACTTAATTTGCATAATTTTGTGAAGAGTTTCGCAGCAAAGAGCAATGGCGAAAGGCGAACCACAAAACAAAAACAGTTGCAGCAGCAATCCAGCTGCTCTGTCCTGAGATCTATTTGAGAAGTATGGCGCTATTTAATTCCGCCAGCTTTAAATAAATGAAATGCCACTGCTGCAAAAATATGGCATCTATTTTGCCCACAGTCTTAGCGTACCCCGAATTCATCCTTTGCAGATATTCACCCCGCTTCCGTTTCCCATTTCTAGCACGGTAGACTGGCTCAGAAAATATTGCGCTGCCAAAGCTTTTGTGTGCAGTAATTTAATATTTTTAGTTCATTTAGCGTTATGAAATTTCCGTGCAAATCGTGCACTTTGCTTCTTTTGCCCATCTTTCACGGCAGCAACTGACAAAGCATTTTCCACAACCGTAGCAGTAAATGCATTTCAATAGTAAATCAGTCTGATGCACTCAATAACTTGCAGAGTGTACTTACTTTAAATGCCAAAGGCACACAGACACACACACACACATAAGTAGAATATGCAGCCAGCAGCAATAAGTTAGTAAGTCAAGCATTTTTGCATTCAACTTAAGTCCCTGAATACTATCATCATCTGACAACAAAATCGCATGCTTTCCGAATTTAAGGTAAAGAAATAATCCATCAACCGATTTGCATTGGCATTTTCGAAAATAGCCGATTTATCGCTGTTTGCTGTTCGCTGTTATTGAAAAAAAAGTTTAATCGGCATTCAAATGGCTTCAAGTTACTTTTGATATAAGCTGCTCTCAATGGCAGAACAAAAAACACATGTTGAATATAAGCTAACCTTATAAATTATTGCTCGTTGGTTCATAAATTGTAAGAGGGATTAAAAGCAACGAACGAAACCAATCTAAACTCTCTTTGTTTTCATTATTTCCCTACAGCTAAGCGAGGACATTGGCTACGTGCTCTACTCGGCATTGGGCTCCTTCTACATACCCAGTTGCATCATGGTCTTTGTGTATATACGAATTTACTTTGCTGCTAAGGCGAGAGCGAGACGGGGCATTAAAAAACATCCGCGCAAAACAAACAACGAACAGGTAAGTAAGTGAGTGAGTAAGTGAAGGCTGTGTGAGTGATCTGACTTAGGCAGAGCCCTTTCCCCGTTCGACCGTTCAATCACTTTGGGTTGTTTTTGTCATTCTACAGTTAATTCATGCCTGTTACGCAGCCTGTCCAGTCAGATAAGATGAGCAGCAGCTGCGGGAAGCAAAAAATGCAAATTTTTCTCGTTTGAACGAACATGTTATATCGCTCCGGTGATGGACCAGGCATCAGACATTTTTGGCACATGTGGCGAGTGCGCAATATTTTTGGACTAAAAGCTACGCTGTATTTAACGCGCTGCCCAGCAAATGCAAGTGCCTTACGCGCCTTAGTTCAATTTGCCGTCAATTTGTGTCTGTTACGTGCTGGCTAGAAGAGCAGCCACAGCACTTTTCCCATTTGCACTTTACCACGTTCGCCCATTTGGGCCATTTGGCCGTTTGCTCATTTTGGGGCACACAGTCAATGGCAGCGGCCATTGTGCAGTGGCATTCAACACAACGACGTCACCTTTGTGCACCCTGCTGGTGAATAGATGATTTTAGCTGGAAAATCTCGCGGCAGGCTTAAGCGCACTTGCGCTTATTGAGTAGAAAATCTCTAATGATTCAACATTGAGCGTTTCACGTCGCAGCAATTTTCGTGCCAAATTACCAACAATTACAGGCCAGCTGCAGTGTATGCAAAGAAGACGGAGCGCAGGCATATATTTAAGACCAATTTGGCCACAATTTGCATTTTCAATTAGCAGGACACGACGCAAACAAACAACAGCACAAAAAAGGCAATGATATCTCTTGTATACAAATGGAAATATACCCTGGAAGTTTTGAACGAATAAATTTAAAATTAAAATCCAAACATAACATATAAATTAATAGACTATTCCGATTTGATTGCTATTAACTTTTTTTCAAAGAAAGATTATATTACACAAAATTAAAAGTATAGTATATGCTGATACAGCCAACATATATTTAATGGCTTCCTAGACGGCCTTCTTCATTTCATCAAGGCACCGCAAGGGTATACAAACAACGTCCTGCCAGCCAATATCAATGACACTTGACCAACGATTCGAGCAAACAAGGGCGCATAGTAGCTGTGGCATATGCTGTAGCATCTGCTGTACAGGCGGGAGATTAACGCATACACTCACACACATATACACCCATTCGCACACTCAGTTTCGTTTTCGTGTGCCTTGTTTTTTGGGGCGGCAAAATGGGAGCGCTGTTAATTACCTTCTGTCTTTTTGTGTGTGCCTTTTGTTTGTGTAATCGTTGCGCGTGGACGCGCCTGTAATCGGGATTTAAAATTGGGGGAGGATTTTCGAAATGGAAAAGCCATGTTGCAAACTGTTAACGACGCTCCTTTTTTTTCTGTCGTTTGTTTGACGTTGCAGGTAACGAGCTTCACCACCGCCAATAACAAGAAAGGAACAATACCGATGCCATCCTCAAGCGGCGCAACGCAGCTGCAGCTGCATCAGCAGCGACAGATAGCCACCATTGAGACCCCACCGAATAGTGCGACGCTACCAATGCAAATACCGACGGTAACCATGGATCTGGCCTCTGATATATCTACATCGGAGGCTGGCGAACTGGAGGCAGTCGCTGCACAGACAGCGCTGGCCTATGCCAATCCCAATGGTGGTGGCAATGCTACAACTGGAGTAGGTCCCGGAGGACCCTGCTCCCCGAAAGAAACACTGCAAGTCAGCACGATTGCGACGGGTCGTGGCGTTGGACTCAATGTTCCAGTACCGCCATCCATGGGCAGCAATAACTCCATCAATGTGCTAAACAACAACAATGGTTGCGTGGCGACAGATGGTGCTGCCACCAATAGTGATGCAGCAAGTGGTGCAGCTGGTGGTGCAACAGGGCCAAACAATTCGGAACTGCGCGTCTCACCGATTGCTGGGCGATGTCGTGCGCTCTCCGTGGGCATTGATACCGATATGGTGAGTGAATTCGATCCATCCAGCTCGGACTCGGGCGTGGTTAGCCGCTGTGCGGTAGTCAAACCGCTCAAATTTCGCCTTTGCCAGCCCATCTTTGGACGCAAATCGAATCAGCAGCGACGCAACGAGGCCAAGGCAGCAACCGTGGCGGCCAAAAACAATGCCGCAGCTGCAGCCAAGACAAAAGCAGAGTTGGCAGCCAAAACGGAACTGGAGCCGGCCATACCGAAGACACCCAAGCCACGTGATCCCGAAAAGGAGAAGCGACGCATTGCCAGAAAAAAGGAGAAGCGTGCGACACTCATTTTGGGTCTTATTATGGGCAGCTTTATTGCCTGCTGGTTGCCTTTCTTCTTTCTGTACATATTGGTGCCGGCATGTAGCAGTCACTGCCAAATACCCGAGTCGGCGTTTGCGATTGCCTTCTGGTTGGGCTATATGAATTCAGCGCTGAATCCGGCCATCTATACCATCTTCAACAAGGACTTCCGAAGAGCGTTTCGTCGCATACTGTTCAAGTGATGTTTGGCCTACGTGTGCTGTTACAGGTGCGTTTATGCGAGCATCGAGAAGGCTACCGAACGTGCCATGGGCAGCACACCCATGGGTTATTCGCATGGCATGTATCAGCATTACAGGCGTTAGATTTGCACAATAACAACACAAAACTGTCTTCTATATTTTGCACAATTGAGTGTATTTTTAGTTGCTGTGTTATGTATTTTCGTTTTATATTTAGTTTATCTAGAAAAGTAACGAACATTGTAGCTCATGTCAAAAGCAATGAACGGCTGTGAATTTGATGGAATCTTTTTTTTTTTTTTCAATTTACGCGTTTTTTTTTTGCGCGTTTTCAAAGGCAATCCTCGAACCACAAACTTGAACGCCACGCACATTATACAATGTCTACCTGTTTGTACATTGAAAACGCTCTCGAGCTGTACGCAAACACAAATTTCACCTAAGCAAACATCTTTTATGCACACACTCAATGGCCATTCAACTTGATATTATTTTATAAAATTTCCATTTTTTCTCCAACAACGCAAAAGGCAACATAAAGTGCAATTCTGAAAAAAAAGAACTGTACAACAGCAACAACAAAACAGAATAAAAAAAGGGGGCAGACTTTATTTTGTGGCACTGTGTCTACAATAATGGAGGCGGGAGACCGCATTGTCTGGCATTCGAATTGAGGTCATCAAAATGTAGACTATGGCTGGCAAACTAGCAAGCTGGCAGGCTGGCAAGCAAATGACACTTTGTCGGGATGAAGAAATAAATATATATAAATGTATATATTTGTATATGTGTGACTGTGCAACAAATTAATTTTATTTCGTCTCGTTGTTCGGCTCGTTGCTAATGCTGCTGCTGTTGCTCTAACTTGTGCAATAAAAATGCATTTTTAATGTCGCCTCTTGCCATTTTCAGTGTGAAAGGCAGAAAATAATCCATGACCGAGCACCCAGAAGATGCGCTCCAGTTTTATGCATTGTACTAAAAAGATATTTCACACAAAAATACATACATACACTATATATGCCATAAAAGAATAGTAGCAACAGAAATGCTACAACTAATGGACAAACACAGATGTGCCATAGAATGATATGCCTTCCCGCCACTTAAGATGCCATAATTTTTTGGCTATGCATCGGCAAATGCATGCGCCACTCACAGGAATAGACGACACGTCATTCATACCGTCAAAGAGTGAGAGAGAGAAAGGCAAAAAGAGGAAAATGAAAGCAAAGTTATAGTATGCCTTGGCTTGTGGCCCATTTATCTCCCTTACTATTTACTTTTTGGCCATGTCTAAAAGCAAACCACAACTATTCATAAATTGTAGCTGGCAACATCAGTCTCTCATATTTTAGACACATTGTGGCTGGTTCCACCTAAATTTAAGATGTTTGTGAAAGACAGAGAGAGAGAGAGAGAGAAAAGGAGAGATGTGATCGTCTTGTTCCATGCTTTAAATTTATAGCTGCTTTTAGGTCTTGACTGGGAGCTTTCAACACACACCACATATATGTGTGTATTCAATTAATTGGCCAGCCAGAGCACAAGCTCTCTCATCAAATTGTTAAAGTACTCATTAATAATGAGAGAGACAGGGAACTGTCAAGAGACAAAGAAACGAAAAAACAAGCCAACTACCAAACTGTTTCATTTATATATGTACGTATGTGAAGACAAGGGCTTTTCCTTGCAATCAACATGCATCTTTTATGCCGCACATTTGATTGTCAGCAACAACAGGGTGTACAACAACTGCACTTAAATGACAATTTCAGCAGAAATACACCAAAAAAGATGAAAAAATGAAATAAAATGAAGCAAAAAATGGCAACGAGCAAAAAGTGTAATCGAAAACAATTGTTATAGATGGCGGCACGGAGACGAGGTGGTGCTGCATTCAGCTGGCAAGCCGCAGCCACATTAAAATGTGCGCAGCACACACATAAGCGTACAAGCACCACCCAAACACACACACACACACCTAAAGCACTTAACTGCACTTAGGTGCGACAAAGCTAGGACGAATGTTGAACGATTTCTCCTGACTTTGTTTTCGCTGGCGCATTGAAATTCATTTTCACTTAAAGCGTAAAAGCAACAATAACAACCACAGCAAGCACAACAATAAACGTTGCCCTTTAGTGTTAAAAACTAGATGACGTATACGCCACGTTGTACATATAAACGTTGGTATGTTTGGGGCATTGTTTTTAGGGCCGCATTGTTAAAATTGTTGGCGTACTTTTAGCATTTGTCATGTTATCATACAATTACAAGTATTTATTTATAGCTATGTATTTTTTGTTCGATTCAATTAACATAAATTAAATACAGCGCACCGCCCAAATACGATGGCCAACAAATAACAATAACAACAATAATAGTTATATACTACAATGCCGTTTGCATTAATTCGTCTAATTCAATTATGCTCTTTATACAAATATATGCAAATTGGTTGCATAACTCATTTAAATTCTGTCCTTTATTAGCCCGAAATGGTTTTGTTTTTTGTTCTAGCATCGCAAAATAAAAAAAGTACTTGCTAAAATTGGCAGCAGCAGCAAATATTTAACATGTCAAATTGAATTATTGTGTGTGGTCCAAATGCGAAAATTACAATTTTAAATTACACATTTTTGTCAGCATTTGTTGCATATAATGGCATAAGCCAATTAAAAGCTCGCTTAACTTGACCAAACTATCCGCAAATCGACGTTTCACAAACAGCAACAATTTCTAATTTAAATTAAAACTTTGCTAAGCATAAAAGTAGACGGAAATATCCATATAACGCTGTTTTTATCTAATACACTCAAGGCACATGCCATACATAAATAAATAAATAGTTTTATTTGCGAATAATTACCTTAATTTTAATTGCTTACGCCTGTCAGTCATAATTAAGTTAGCAGCTTAGCGTTTTGTTAACAGCCAAATGGCAAATAAATCACTTGTGTTTCGGCCGTATTGCACTTTGCAGGTCCATAAAAACCAATTCTGTATTTGTTTACAGCAAACAGACGATTATGAATTGCAAATGCTTTGAGCATCAGCTGTAAATATACATCGTATACAAACAGATATTGGCGGCAAAACTCCAGCGAGGCATGATCTGGTCCAAGGTTAATGAGTTTAGTGCAGCTCGTTGCTATATTAGGCATCAGTCCTATTTTAGCCATTATAAAGCCGATTTGTGTAATTAATATTATATGCTTTTACCGTACACTCAACTATAAATAGGCATTTAGATGTGTGTATGTATTAGTGTTTGGGTTTGTATTTGTGTTTGTACATCGTATTTATTTATGAAGTGACGAGCAGAGCAACGAGCAATCAAATGCATTCAATTGATTAATTGGAAATGTTATGTGCGTTTAAATGGTTCAGGAGCGGGTTATTTTTGGTAGTTCAGTTCGAATTTTTCGTTTGAATTGAGTTTTAAACTAAGCAAATCTAATGCCTGTGGCAGAACATAAATATATATCGAAATGAAGGAATATATATGCGATTTTAATGTCATATATAAAGAGCAGCTTGACCCAAGAAGTCAAATCACTTGAATACTAGTTTGTTTAAAGAAGCGGCACAAAAAAAAGCAATGACTGAAAAGCTTAAATGAAATTGTTTCATTAAAAAATAAAATAAAACTTAATAAAACCAAAGATCCAAGAACTTATTGTGTATTTCAATAGTAATTATTACAATTTTTGCTTAAAACTGTAGTTTACATTTAGAATTTAAAATTTAGTATCATAATGCATAATAATGAATATCAAGAGTTAAATTTTTGCATATTTAAAATGAGAACAGCCAGTAAATTAACTACGATTAAACGTATGTATTTAAGTATAAGTACTAGTTCTTGCATTTAGCATAATTTCTAGTTGCATAAAATTAAATGTTTAACCATTTTTAACTTCTAATCGTATGTGTCTCTGTTATAGTTGTGTCTAAACGTTAAATTTATATAAATTATGATATAAAACTATGAGTACTTAATCAAAGTTAAGCAAATAGCATAACAATATACAACAAACAGATTACGAATGTTTGTGTATATAACAAGAAATCAAAATCAAATTTGAATAAAACGCAAAACAAATACTGTTTAAATAATTAATTATCTATATTTTAAGCGGAAGTCTTCCACTATAATTACGCGCCCCAATGCATTGTACTCGCAGCTCCCACAACTCCCACAGATCTTAGCTCTTTACAGAACGCGTAATAGTCCTCAAAACCGTTAATGAAGAAAAAAAAAAACCTGACAGTTTATAATGTCAGTTTTTTTTTTTTTGATAACAACCGAGTTGCCGACTTTGTAACTACGTATCTTAAGTGCTAAATTATATATGAGTATGTATTTCAAAGGTTTCTCCCCCTCAAATGATTCAATAAATACATATAATTACTACACAAACAATAACGATAACGATTACTATAACAATAAGGAATTCAAATATAATTGCTGCACAATTGCATATTAATCATCATAGAAATCTAAGTAATACTAAACAAAAACAAAACAAATGTAGTTAAAAACAAAGTTAACAAACTATTTAGCATAAATTTATTGCAACTTGCCATTGAAATTGTTATTACTCCTTTGATAACTGTTATATATAAATGAGAATTGTTTTACAATGTTCACTCTTACCTATACATATTCATATGGCTAACAACGAAGTAACAAGGTGCTATGAGTTACGCATTAAACATTTCACATAATTGAACCTATGATTTTACAGATTGATCAGGCACGTTAAAACCAGAGCCCCTTTTAACGTCTTGGACAATGTGTATTAATTATTTTTATATATTCATCTGATAGACCAAACATTAAACAATTACTTTTAACTTAAACAGCGTATAGCATCATCTTATAAGCTAGTTAAGCGTTGTAAATATATGTATATCAAGTAATTCTCAAGTTACATCATTAAAAATAAAGTTTAACTCATATACTCACATATGTATATAAAACTAGAATATAGGATAAAGAAAATACCAATGTAAATTATGCATATAAATTGCAAATTGAAGCCACCAATGAATTGAATTATTGCATGTAAGTCAAACAAACAAAATGAAAGAAAAATCAAGTATTTCAAGAAAACCAAACCTAAGCTAAGCGTAAGCAATCCCAACTCTCACCCAAAACTAGACCCAGTCCCAGTTGTAATCTAGGCTACGATAGTTAAAAACTTTTAGCAATTAGTCGCTCATATATCATAGTTCAACTAAAGTAAACAAATGTAGCAACTAGAAATTCATCACTCAGTACGAAACTAAATAAATTGTAAATTTCAAACAACCTAAACAAAACTAAAATGCATTTAAAAAACATAAAACAAAAAATAAAAACAAAACTTTCAGTTCCGTTGAAACAAACTTATATTGAACTACACACAAGTTGAGTTTAAGCAACGCATATGTAAACATATGATAACTGTTTTCCTAACACATCTAGTAGATACTAAGACTCAGAATTGAAAATCTGCATATAAACTAAACTATATACATGCATACAAACATACAAATATATATACATACATACATACATATAAAGAAAGCCGGCAATTGAAGGCAAACCAAAATTAAAAACTAAAACTATTAGTTAAGCGAAAGTATGTCCATTCAAAGGACAATAAAAATTCTATAACTTAAAAATTAAATGCATAACTATAATAAGCAGACCGACTACAAAACATTAAACAGTATACAGTAACGAGTTATCAAATTCCATGAGGCTAAACTTAAACTCATCAGCAACAACATAGCTAAAACTACAAACTATGAAACCTACCTTTAACACAAATATAAATACAATGTTTTAAAATTACTGTCGTTAAGTGAAACAAACAAAATACCAACAAGAACAACAACAAAACCAAATGCATAAGAAAAATACATAATATGTAATAAAAACTGAAAGGTATTCTTAAATTCTTTAAACTTAAACGTTTTTTCATTTATGCTTGGCAACCCTGCTGCTATTATTATTTTATATTCTTGGCGACAGCCAAAGGTCACGGAGAATGTCAGTAGGGAAACTGCTTGGAAACGTTTTCTTTTTTTTCTTTTTACAACATATATTAACAAATTTAAAAGAGAGATTAGCAGATGCAGCTTTTTAATGGGCCACATGCGCAGACTTAAGGAAATATTGATTTTTCGCACAATGCGACGCGACAACCGGGGAGAAACTTAAAAGCGGCGAAACGGCAAAGAGCACAGCTTACGCCATCGTTGCCACAGATGTCAACGCTTCAAATGATTTGTGTGTGGAGTTGAAGGTGAGTATATTTTACATAGCATACTTTGGGGAGGGCTTTTACTTGCGGAATGCTTAGCATACTTTTACGCGCGCTCGAAATTAAAACAGACAACAAATGAGGAAGTCAGTGAAGATATGCTAAACTCACTTTGCTGTAGAAAAAAAGTAAGAGAATATGAATATTTGGGTTATTTTTTTTCAATAATGCGCTATTAAATTATATCCTCTGTGCTTAACATCCGTTTTCGATTTTTGCAACTTTATATCAGCAAAACTATCAAGCCATGAGTTGAGTTTAGTTACTCTTTTCCTGTTACTAATACTTCTTGATATGAATTTAAAAACCCTAATTAAAAAATGTATATATAATTGCCACAAAGCGACGCCAGCTTCATTAGTCAAATCACAAGCACTAGAACGCGACATGCAAAGTTTGCAAAAGCCACCAAATAGATAAACAGCCAGGTGCTAATTACACACGTGATGTCAGTTCAGGTGCAAAGTGTGCTCCGCACTGAGATGTACTCGGCAAAAGTTGCGCACACCCGCAACAAAACATAAAGGAAAACAAAAACAAAGTAACAAATGTGAATGCAAGGCAGTGTTAATTGTAACAGTTGCTCATTGTTGTTGCCCAGAAGTTGATGCGTTTAGTGCACAGACAGTGGGTGGCAGGTCAGCCCACATGTGTCGTTGGTTTGCTTCCTGGCCTAACTGTCTCTTGTGGTGTGTGCAAATATTTTAGCTGAATTAAAACAGTAGCAGCTACAAATAATTGCCGAGGGTCTCGGTTAACAAAGTACACACAGACAGCGTGGAAAAGAGATAGAAATTATACTGAAAATAGAGAAAATGAGAGAGCGAGAGGGAAAGCAGCAGAATTAGAACTGTGCAACTTTTAATTAGTTAATTTAACGCTTGGCGCCAACCAAAACGAGCGCACCCTGCGTATGAGTAATGCGCACACATACATTTCAAGCCGAACATACACACACAACGCATGGGCTTTCTTTAGAGCTGTCAACGCTCTTAAAGGATTGAGACTGGGGTTTTGAGGCATTGGAGGATTGAGTGTGCGCTGCGGTCGCTGGTAAGTAATTTCCTCTGGCGGATGCAACTAATTACTAAACATTTCGCATAAAATTCGCAACTTGACAGGATCTAACTGCACTCTTCCATTCGGTCGTCCATTTGCCGCAAAGAACAACACTTGTTGGGCTCCCTCTGTCTATGCCTGTGTCTGTGTGTATGTATGCTTTGCTTGTTATCAACAAATCTACATGCGGTTTTGTGCTAATTCACCAGCGTAGGCGTCGCTTCAACCCCCAAGCCTACCAAAAGTAGCTATAAAGTATGCGGTAAGGCAGACAGACAGGCAGCTAGGCAAGTGTTTGAATGAATATATGCGGCTGCCGGGTCAGAGTGGGTGCAGAACACTTCCGCTCTTACACACACACACACACACACACACAAACACACTCAATGGCAGAACGAGGCGCCATGGCGATGAAAAATGATCGTAAAATAGCAGAAATTATTTAACACTATTTTGCATTTAATGCAAAAACTTTTGCATTCACTTGCTGGCTGTTCTCGTCTGAAAATTGTTGCCGGAAGTTGTTGCAGAAGTTGCAAACTTTGCCACGACAACGACTTGACTGGCAACCCAAGCGTTTAATAGCAATATTTTTGTGGTTGCCGTGACTCCTATTTATCCTGACTTAAGCACAATAATTAACGCCAGCGGCTTCACTTAAGTACTATGAGTCAAGTTAATTCAAACTTTAACTGCAAACAGACACTAGTCATTAAAAGCAATGAAAAATAGAGAATGAAAAAAAATTACAGTGAAAACAATTTTCCAATATTATAATAGCCTCTCTATATAACCAACAACATGCTTTGCACTTGACTCTGTCGATTTGCTTAATTGTGCAAAGGGCAGCCGACAATTGTTGCTTGTTTGCAGGTCTTGTTGTTGTTGCCCTCGTTGTGCTCATTAGCTGTTGTTGCTGCTGCTGTTGCTGATGTTGTTGCTTTTCCATGTGCATCGTATTTGCCTTGCTCGTTGACACCGCAGTTCAGGTCCAGCCAAGCGGCAACACACTCTTGACTTGGCCTGCAGATACTTTGGCAAGCACTTCGATTGCTGGCCCAAAAAACCGGCTTGGTAGCCAATTCATAAGCAACAGCACTTTACGCATATTTGCCTGTGCGCGGCTAAGATGTGCAGTCATTTATTGTACAATAAAATCTGACAGCTGCTACGACGTCGACGCCGCTGTCGACGCTGCAGTCACAGTCTCGGCCAGCGTTAACATCGCACAAACCTTCCGACAGCGCAAACGTTAACACAAAACGTAACGGCCTCTACTAGCAGCCGCACCTGACGACGACGACGACGACGGCGACGACAGCGTCGACGGCGACCGCGAACGAGATCGAGCCAACAAAAGTGCCGCCCAAGAGGCAACGGCAGACGCCGATGACAACAAACCCGTCGTGGCACTCGCAGACGCAAGACGCAGCGCGCTTCAATCCGATCACACAAAAGTGAAAATAGCCAATATAAATTGAACACCCAAACAAATACCAACGAACAGCAACTGTTTACAAATCCGCGAGTGTTTTACAAATGTAATTATAATTTTTTAATTAAAATTCCCACTTTAACCAATAAATGTTACACAGCTCAAAGGCAACAGAACTTTTGCTTGATCACGCATACCGTTGAACAAATAACTTTCGATGCCTGTGCCAAAAATAGATCAAACAAAGTGTCATTGCATAAGCGTGGGCCAAAACAATTTTCATGGCCTTTCTTGTAGGGTTAATTGCATATGCTTCACCCTAGAAACGTGACAAACGTTTCAAAAAACAAAAGGTCGCCCAAGACAACAAACAAACGGACCTTGGGCCATGGAAAACTTTGGCCCAACTAATCAAATTATGATTTCGTAAAACTGTGTGCTCAAAATACAAAAGTTACAGTGGAAATTTTCCAAAAAAAACACAAAAAAATATTGCCTTGTTATGTATATCTAATACAGTTTGTAACGAGGGCCGATTATTAAGTTCTTTCAAAAATAGAAATCTTGATTGATAATTGATAGCATGACAAAAAATGCAAATTAATACAATTTCTTTGGTTTTTAATCATCTTAAATTGTAAATTAAAAATGTAAATGCTATGGACTTAAAAATAAGAAATTAAGCTTTTAAAAATTCTTAAAATATATGTGAAAGAAATCAAAGAAACGGATTTTATTTCTGTGCCAACAAAAATTTCGGCTACGTTTATTAGCAATGCAAAACGTGTTTGAAACATTTTAAGCAGATAGCTTAACTAATTTAATGTTTAGCATTTTTTATCCGATTTTTATATATATATATATCTATTTTTTCTTAATAACGAATTAAACTGGTTTAAAGTCGAAAAATAAACATACAAAATCATACAAAGTTGCACGCCTGCTGGCTATTAATAATTTGTTACATTCTGTATATGTGTGTCTTTCTTTATTTTACACAAAATCAACTAAGCACTAGCATAGGCAATGCGTAGTCCAAGTCTATAACGCAGATCTCGTGACAGGTTCAAAAAGTCAACATAATTTTTATATTTTCCGGTCAATATGATGTGCAAGCGAGAGAGCTGTACATTTGTTTACCTGACGATGCGCACAACTATTTTGAAAACAGACCGTTAAATTAATATTAATAACTGTGCATAACGGCAAACAACTGTGACAAAAGTCAGTCAGTTAGTCAGTGAATTGCTTAGGGCGTTGCTATGGGTCTGTTTCCGCAAATTATTATTGCTTGTTTAGCCTATCCGCAATCGCATTAGCATCAGTTTTTGGTCGCACAATTGCCCAGCAAATAGCGAAAATTAATTAGTCACATTATAAATAAAGCATAAACATTTTGGTGGCAAATCATTTGACATTCAGTCGCTGAGCAGGCGACCAGTGCGCGAACCATATTAAAAAAAAAAACAAATCTAAACACCAAAGAAACAACAACAAAAACAATCCAAACGTTTTAAAAATAAAACAGCAACAGAAACCGAAATAAAAAACCAAAACAAAAACGGCCACTAAAACATAAAAACAAACAAACAAAAACAAAAAACCAAAAACTGTCGAAATTCTCAACGACGCCGGTCACATTTGCAAATCACCAGCCGGTCACGTGGTCAGGGGTGGGTAATCAAGTTTTCCTCCACCTAGCCCCCGGGGCAGCCTTGTCTAGTTGCATGTTTGTCTGTTTGGTAAATACAGCGCCATTCGTAGACTTTGCCCGTGTCCAATAATTTGTGGTCATTGCGAATGCGAGTTAACGTCTGCCAGTTTCTTGTGCTCTTTGTGCTTTGTGTTTATCACATGTGCATTTAGTGACTTGCCACAAAGAAGGCGCACGGGCGACGGTGTAGGCGTGTCGCGTGTGTCGGCCATTGGCACAGGAAATCATTGCTATATTGATGCAGCTCACTCACAGCTGGGCAAACGGCCAATGTGATGCATAAAAAAATTATATACAAATATATCTATATTATTTGCGTATAAATTATTGTAAATTGTTGCTGGCGAATTTGTACAATATTTGGCTAACCGGTGAAATTCGGAATTTTTATTTTTAGATCACTTTCAGCAAAAAGTGGTTTTGTGCCGCGCTAATTGATCAAGCAAATAATACAAATGTTTAACTGTTTCTTTCTCTTCTACTCTTTCGGTGGGCTCAACAGACGCTGTCAACGGATATCGTGTGTGTCTGTGTGTGCGTTAACTTAAAACTTGGAAATTGATTAAAGGTAAGTGTGAATTGATGAATTAATGATGATGTGCCGTGAGAGGCGAAACTTACTATTGGGAAATCACTCAGAGCCAGGCACTATTAGATGAATCATTTAACATGCAACACTTTTTCCAATACTATATATTCAATCATGATACAGTTTTGTTTTGATTGGGGAGTGGGTGTATATGGGTGAATGGGTGAACAGTTACGGCAACTGCTGTTGCTGCTAAACATTGAACGTTTTGCAATGCGTTTGTCATGCAATTTTAATCGCAATTGCATTTTTAATTTTCCTCTTCCACCTGACACTGACGCGTTCCTTTTTTTTTTTGCTGTATTATTCTCTTGCACTCCTCGCCCAAAGGCAAGAAAAATGTGCGCAGCGATAGAAAAAAAATGAAGGCGAGAGAGAAAGAGAAATAAAAGCAAATAAATATTAAATGCAATACACTCAATACACAGACAAGCGGCAGCAGCGAACTGGCAACCAGACAGCCAGAGGATAGACTAGAACAGAGCAGCACAGCCAGCAGAAAGTGACGCGGCGACAAAGCGCAGAGGGTAACGGGGTATGCAGAGGGTTTGAATAGTGATTGGCGGCGGGCTACTAACACATTGACATAGAAGAGCGCATGCAGAAGATGCGTTTGGAGCGATTGGGGCGACAGGATGCGAGCGAGCAATCGGTTCATTTGCATAAATCTACATTTTAACCATATTTCTTGTTGTTATTGTTGTTGTTTCTGTTTTTGTTTCTGTTGTTGTGTGGCATTTGTTTGCCTGCGCAGAAAGCGTTCGTTGGCCCAGAAGCATTGAAGCATCTAACCAACAAACTGGGCCAACTTAATGGCATATAGCATGAGCACGCAATGTAGTATGCAACGAATTAATTTAGTTTCTTATGCAACGCCAAAGTTAAAGCTAGCAAAATGTTCACCTAATGAGCTGCATCAATTATAAAGACCCTCCACCGATGTCAAACTATCTGACATTGACCAATTAAACTTGCACAATGCGGCCCAAAACAACACCCTGTCAGCCTGTCAGGTTGTCAAGCCGGGATTAACCTTTTACAAATATGACAGCATCATCCACAAGAACAGGCAACCGCGACATGCGACCACAGCACACACATACACATACATGCATGCATATAAGAAGCAACCACGCACACATACAAGCACACCCAAACACACTCACAGCATTCATTAAGTATAAATATTTATGGGCATTCAATTGAATTCACACAATAAATAAAATATTGATGTACCACATGTACACACTGTGGCATTTTCTTTTTAATTAACAACTGATTGTATTCATTTGACCTTAAGCCCATTAAAAAATGGCCAGCAATATTATTGAAAACAGTTGTTCAGATTCCGTTAAAAAAAAACATTTATATTGTTTTCTGTTTCCTCTTGCTCAGCTCCCAATTTAAATATTTATTTTTTATCCAAAAATCGTCGCTGCAATCACACTATAAGCAAACGAGTTATTAACAAAAACTTTTGCTATAAATTCCTGTTAAGGTGTGTACAAATTCAAATGAATAAGTTAAAAGTGTTTCACGAAAAAATGGGTGGAAAAGTAAAGTTATTCAAAAGCAAATTGCCTATGTTTAATGAATGTTTTCAATAAATTGATTATTTACTTATGGCCCCATTAATCAAAATGAATAAGTTTATTGTTCACTTGTGTTTATTTTAAATACTTTAAAAGCCATTAAAATATGGGAAAGAGGAATAAAGTCGTGTGAGAAAAGTTCGCGTTTTTGTGGCTTCCAGCATTGCGTGTGAGTTGGTTTTTAATAACTAACAATTTGCTAAGTACTCAATTTGCATGGCACTCCAAACGCAGCGAATGTTGCCAGCCACAAGCAACAACAACAACAGACAGATCACGTGCTCAACGCTTTCGCGTGACAAACATTTAGTTTAGTGCGAATATTTGTCGTTGTTGTTGTTGTCAATTTTCTTGATTTGCTCGGCGTCCGGCACGAAAATTATATCACAAGCATTGCAGCATTAACACCTTGAAAGTGCCCTGGTATATTGGTCAAGTATGTTGTTCTGTCGTTCTGTTGTTGTTTACAGTTAACAGTTTTGAGTTTTCGGTTTATTAACTACTGCAATCAGGCTCAAACGAAGCAAATCGAGTAATTGAAATTACAAAACCAACTTTATAAACTTTACTAATTTGTTAATTCGTTCCGCAGCAATGACCACTAGCACAGAGCAGCAGCAAAAAAATAAGTAAAAACTGCTGCATCACAGTTAGATACAAATATAACAACTGCTTTTGTTGTAGTACTTAAATGTGTAAATATAGCTTGGTACATTGAGCTTTGATGCTGACGTTGATGATTTGTTATCCACCTGATGTGGATTGTTGTAGTGTCATATAAAAATAAACAAAACTAGTTTTTGTGAACGTGTTGCATGATGCTCAATGCTAGCCACTTCTGACTAATCAATGGTAAATACGCTAAAAATGCAAAGGTTCAATGACTGTGCAAAGAGTTCGCTTAGCCGACGATAACTGATTGATTGCATATGACCCAAATTAAATTTTCGAATCGATTTCGGAGCTAACATGCAAACAGAAATCGAATTACAATCGAACAAACAAACAGTCAAACAACTGTGCAACTTGGCTGCAGCAACAAACAACATGCAACATGCAAGTTGCCAGCAATTATCAATGAAATTCAATATAAATACATTTACCAGCTAAACGTTCTCTATTCTGTGCTGCATTTGCATTGGATCAATGAACTCTGCAACGCGCACACAAACACACACATACACTGAAAGGGCGTCTTGGTTGGCAATGCAATTTAACCTGTTTCATTTGATTTGCTGCAACAACAGCAGAACAACAACAACAACAGCAACAGCAAGAAATACCAGAGAGTCGAAAATTAAAAAATCAGCTTGCACAGTAACCTGACCTGCGGCAAGTTCTGGCCAGTTCAGTAAACGCCCCTTGTACCGCCTACCCTGTGGCATGTAGACAGCAGTGATAAATACGACGTTAACAGCCCAGAGACGTTCAAGGTGCATCTTCTGTTGTTGTTGTTGATTTTATTGTTGACTGCTTGCGTTGCTGCCCCCTACAGTCCTGCCGCCTGTTGTTCCCTGTCATTCCAATTGCATTTGGCCAAAGTTGAGCTACAGTCATTTCGCTCAATGCTGGTCCGGTTCAACTCCATCTCTTAAGGTTTAGCATGCACTGTAAGAAAATTATTTTAGCAAAATGAATGCAACAAAACAGATTTGCAAATGATTAACATTCAATTTAAAGCAGCCCTTTGATCGATTGTAATGTGATATCTAATTGGTTACATGAATATGCAATAATATTTTTCTTTAGAAACTGGAACTTGTTTTTTATCTAAGAATGTATATTTGCAAATGTCATCTTTCTGATTTAATTACGTTAAATTAATATCATTAACATAGTGTTGATTTTATAAATGGAATAAACCTTATAAATGTATAGATAATTGATTATTAAAGCAACGATGACTTATAATAAGCCTTTATTCAAATTTAAATACGCTCAAACGAGTTAAAATACAACAAATTGAAAATAAAATATTTACACTAAACAAGTACAATTAACATTATTGGGTTATTACTTTAGATATATAATGATAGCATTTATTTACAAATCGCTTGTTATTATGGTATTTTAAACATCATAATATAAATATTATGTTCTTCAATTAACTTATTGCAAGTTTAATTCCTTACAAATATATTTGTGATTCAGTGGTCAAGTGAGTGTTAAAATTAAATTTAATTACCTCACTTCATACAAGAATTATTTTGTTGAAGTGCACACAGAAGATGTTTATTTATTGTTGTTGTCTGCGCGTTGAATTATTCCATGCGCCACTTGGGAGCTTCCCCCCGGGCAGTTAGTTAAAAGTTTTTTGAAGTCCAAGCCAGAAACGTGCATGAAATTGTGCCGCGTTCTCTAATCATAAATGCGCCGCATGGCTTGCATTTTAATTACGCTCTTCTACCCGAATTATAAGCGTGTCTACATGTGTATTTGAGGTTGAATTCTTAAACACCTTAAATTTTTGATGAGTAAGATTTAAATTTTAAATGCTTTTGCGGCCTTCATAGACTGAAATATTATTGGTTAACTGATGCAGCTAATGCAATTCAATGCACTTGCATGTATCCTTAACAAGTTTGTAGCAGAAAAAGAGCATTGAATCAACAATGGGATACAGTATGTGTATATTGAATATAAAATTGCACAAACTTTTGGTGCTATTTTATGATTTAGTGCAATCATAGAATGTGGTTGTTGCTGTTGTCGTAATCTAAAGAAATTGGCAAAGGAAAGCGTAGAAATTGTTGAAACCAAAACAGCCGTACGAAATCCATAACAAAGTAATCAATGAAGGCTGCAAGCAAGCAAGCACCAACTGGCAAACAAGACGGAAGCCAAAAAAAAAAAAAAAGACGAAACATATATATGTATGTTTCTTGTGGCTGCAATTTGTTGGCCAACACGCCAAGCAGCCAAAAGAGCCAACCAACCATCTAGCCAAATCAAACAAGCAACTGGGACAGCGACGCTTCTCTTTATTCCTGTCCGCCTTTTTGGCTTCCTTTTTTTCGGTTTTGGCTCTTCTTCACATGCCACAATTTAGTTCTTCTTTCACTTCATCTTCTTGTTAGAGTGCGCCTATTCAACAAGCAACGCTGTTGTTGATAGTTTTGTGCAAAAGTTTGCCACCCAACTCGCCTCGACTAGCTATCGGGTTCGTATTGGCTTTGCTTTATATGACTATGACTAGGCAGATAATTGCAACTGTTGTTGTTGTTGGCATTATTGCTGCCGGCGAAATAATTGAATTGCTTGTTACTAACACACAACAACAATTGTCGATTGTTGGCCTCTCTGCAACTTTATTTAGTGAAATGCTGCAAGCACACAATGGGGCATGTGTTGATTCTCAGATAATTGGGTCTATATAGCAGAGTGCAGAAGAGTATATGTATTTTGCTAACACTCGTACAATATATTTAACACATCATAAAGTTAATTGTAACAACAAAATCCCTTTATAATTCACACAGAGCATTCTTTAGTCTGTCAGCCGACTTTTGCATGCTTTTGTTATTTTTATTTGCTTCACTTGCTGTCTGTAGACGACATTTTTGAACGAGAGTTAATTTTAAGAAGCCGCGCACGTGGCGTATGTGTTATATGCAGCATAGTATCCATATGTATATATGTATGTTCATGTCGGGTGTTTGCATTTTGCATTTTGATAAAGTAGTTTTTACTTTTTGCTTATTTTATACTGCCTGTAAGATCTGCTGCAAACACGCAGCTGTGGGGGCTTGCATAAAGCCAACAGACCTGCTGCTGCTGTTGCTGACTGAACTCAAGTGCGGCGTTGTCGTCGACATGAAGGCAACGCCTTGAAGCATGCACAACACGCAACATTCTCATAAAAATTAGAGCCTGCCCCGAGTTGAATCGAGTCGACTCAACTCAGAGCTAAGTTGAGCCGGGGCTCAAGTGTGCGGCGTGAGAGCCGAGTGCATGTTGCATGCAACATTGCTATTTATGAACTCAACGAGGATGCCACTCCCTTTCTCAGACTGTGAATGTGTTTGTTTGGGTGTGTAGATGTGTGTGTGTGTGTGTGTATGCAGCCAACATGCGCCATAAATTGCAGCAGATAAATTTCATTCTCGGATTTCGTTTTGCTTTTTGCCACTACCTCGAACGTCTCACATTGCTAGGTCCCTGTCTGCCCTTTGGCCGGCAAAGAAAAATATTATTTAGCATACTCTAACAAAGAGTTGGATATATTTAACTTTAATAAAGTGTTTGTAGCGCAGGATAATATAAAATCATTTACAGCATCTAAAGCTTAATGAATAATTAATTTAAGGATAATCGTTACTAAATTATTGTATAACATTAAGTGAGTAAAGTCTTTAACAATATGGGTATATTTATCATCAAAATGTTGTTATGTACTTAAGCATTCGGTGTGTGATATTTGTATCGTTTTCGTTTTCATGCTCCTACAGCAGGCAAAGCAAGCAAGCAGGCAGGCAGACCAAGAAACCAACCAACCACATAATACAGCACAGTTGCCCATTTTATTTATGTCAATCTGTGTGCAGTACTTGTTGGCCGTTTGCTCCTTGGCAGCGAAACTTGGACACGACTGTAGGCCCGGGATATACAAAATAAATAATCAGCTGGCAGCGACAGCAAAGGGGCACGCCTTCATCCTGGAGCTGAAGTCCCAAAGGGTGTTGGCCCTGTGGGAATGGTGCTGAAAGCAGCAGCAGCAGCAGCAACAGCAAAAACAATTTAACTCTTTCTACAGTTGCATTGCTGTTACTTTTTAATTATTTATATGAGTTTCTTGTTGTTGATTATTTTCATTTTGCAATTTGCGCTTTAAATGCCACTGATAGTTGTAATTTGCTGCAGCACTGTGCGCTCTTATATATATTTATTTTCTTTGTGATCCTTTTGCATTTTTAATGCATTTAAATTAATTACATTCTTAATATGACCATAATCCATGCCATGCGTTAAATGACTTTTGTATTTTTTATAAGCGGGCAGATTAATTTTATTTGTTTTTAAGCCGCTCTCAATGCTGAACTAAATTAATATGCTTATGGGATTAACAGCCTTGCAGGGCTTATGCAGGGACCATGTTGAACTTTTGTTGCTACTAAACAAACACTATTGACTAGTGAATATTAAAAGTAAATAAATAAATGCACCGTCAACAACTGGTTTAGAGGATATCACATGTCATCTGACTTGGCCACATAAATATGCAATGTGTGCTTTGATATTCAAAGAACTTTCAGCAAATACAACATTTTCAGGTTTTTAATAAAAATTTAAATTAAGCAATAACTTACAGAGCACACCACATTTATCAGTTATATCGCTTAATATGGAGTCATTAAACAAAAAATTAATTAATAACGAACGGCAAATTACAATTTCATATAGTGCGCTGTAAAATTGATTTAACCAAGGGGGACAGACACATGAACCGGGTTAACCAACACATATATACAGGCATTAACCAGATGAGTTTGGGTTTTGCCCCCAGCTTGAGCTGCAATAAAATTCTGTAGCAATTACCAATTTTTCTGCTGTTTCTCTTGGCCACATTTGCAATACGCATTTAATTGCTTGTCAGTGCGGCGTATTGTAGCATTGTTGTTGTTGTTTTTTTTTTATTTTTATTATTGGTGCTGTTACTGTAGTTGTTGCTGTTTTTACTATGATTATTGTGGCTGGGGCATTTAATTTTCTGAACAGCAAGCGCTTGTCACAATAAAAATCAGTCAAGTGCAATTCTACCCTAGTAAATGCACTGCACAGTGGAACAAAAGCGAAACAGAAAAGAACAAGGAATTGTGCGGTATACCACTCATATTAATACGTAGTACACTATGTCGTGAAATAAACAATATTTTATAGAAAATTTTACTTTGTACTCATTTAATGAGTAAGTTCTTAACACTTTGCTAATTTTACGAGTCCACTAATGGCAACAGGTTGATGTACATCAGAGTTTGCTCACATGCTTTTCAATTATTGCCATGTTAACCTGATTAACTTTAGCGACTGTAATTTATTGACCACTGTTCCGCAGCGTCTAGCCGCACTTCGTTAGCTTCAACCATGCCAGGGGTTCAGTACGAGCTCGCGGTCATTGGCGTGGCATTGCACCACGAGTCAGCAATCACCGTGGCAGTGGCAGTGGCACTGGCAATGGCAGTGGCTGTCAGTGGTTCGCCGTTGAAATGCGTATGGTTCTTGTTGGCATTTTCGATAGCTTTACACGTACGTCCACAAGCTCACTCAGACACCAATGTAACAAGAAACATGAGAATTCAATTTGTTGATAAAACAAAAAAGAACACCAGAACTCTGGTAAAGTTGAGAGCTCTTCAAGGCACTATACATGCAAATGTGTATGTGTATATGTGTATTGCGGGCCAAATTATAAAAACAAAAATACTTGTTCAAGTGGGGACCTCAAACAAACATCCAAACGTTTGTTAGTCTGATTGTATCTGTATTATTTTATCGAAGCCTTGATTTTAACGTGTACCCAATTAGGAAAAAGCAATTTTAACAAAAAAATACTACAATTAATTGCCGAGTCAGTTTTAATGATCATATCCGTCATGTTTTGTAATTAAAACAAATAACCAATTTATATTCTAAAAAAAATTTTTGAGCACATCAATCATTGATTAGTCAGGTATGCAAAAAAGACCTTGTCTGAGCAACTAATTTGACTTTTGTCAGGCCCCTTAAAAATTCGTTAAATTAGACTATTTTTATCATGGAAACATTTGTTTTCTAATTGTGAAAATGTCTTATCTGTGCATACTAACATACCATTTAATAATAACTGCAAAAAAACACAACAAATTTGAAGTAATGATGTACAACTAGCAGTAAAAAAATGCTTTTAAAGATTCACGTCATGAGTTTGAACATTTGTTATTCTTGCTTTATCTGCAAAGATACAAGCATACGTTGTTGATTTTTTTTTTTTTTTTGTGTGTATGGTGAGTGCGACATTTAACACGAGAAAACACGCAGATGCTCAATGACTGACAAAGATGCAATCACTCAACAAAAATGGTCAATTATTTGTAATTGTTGTTGTTCGAAAGGGGAAAAATAGACAAATGGGTAGAGCCGGCAACCTTGGTATAGCCGCCATTAACTGACTAAAAAATATATCAAATAAAAAGTTGGTTTTTTTTATTGTTTATTGTTTGGCATCCGCTGTTGAACGGTAAGAGTGGCTGTTATCACGATGTGATTGACTTACATAAGCTCAATAATGACTTGTTTGTTTGAATTCCAAGTTAATTAAATATGAAATGCAATCGCTGACAAGCATGCGACTTTGTTTGCACAAGAAGCGCATTATCTGGAAAACTTTTCACCTTTAGCGTTTTCTCCAACAACTCAGTTCTCGCAATAATACATTATGCATCTGTTTACACAAATACGAAATGAAATAATAATTTGAACGTGCATGCAAACACAACGATTCGATATGATTGACAAATATTGGCACAGACCATGTCTCTTGAATGCCCTTGGGTGACTTTCGCTGGCTGGATAGAGTGTAGCTAATTAACCAGTTGAAAATAGCAGTAACAGCAACAATTAATATGCGAACAACAAACGCAAACGTTAACAAAAGCAAATGCCAACGTCATAGCAACGTCTATTAGTCATCCACAAAGGCTAAAGCTGAACCAGAACCTGAACCGACGGCATCTGAGCCCCCTGCCACGCCTCCACTTCAGTTTTGCCAGCTACTACAATTCAATTAACGACGTTGCAGAAAATTAGCATAAATGATTTAATGAAAGGTGAGTGCCGAGTCGAGAGCAAATCTTAGACTAAGAGGGCGGAGCTCCCAAACGCGCTTCAATGGAAGCTTCTCTTACCAGGGCACAGCTATACGGTAGTTAACAAAGTCATGTGTTAATTTTTTAATGGCATTTCATAAATCTTTTAACGCCTGGTCCTCAACCAGACCAGATTCGTTGTCGTACCCTCCACCATGTCATCCGATGTGTGGAACCGTTCAGTTTAATTGGTTGACTGCATTTAAATTAGCATAAAACGTTTGCCGAAACAATTCCATTTAAATGCCTGCTTTGCGTACGCTTGAAATATCAAATTTGGCCGTTTATAAATCGTGCTCAATTTGCCACAAATAAATAACAAATGAAATAGGTTCATAACGCCCTGTTAGTTATTGTTGTTCAACAAAAAGGGTATTTAAACATTTTACATTGTTCCTTTTCATTCCAATTCAATATTAATCTGCTTATAAATTCATAAAGCCCAATCAGAAAAACTCATTATTTGAAATATTTTTTTTAGTAGGGTATTTTCCAGTAGTCACAAATTGTTACATCCGACAGCTGCAAAATTTTGTTGACCAACAAATAAAGAGAGAGTGCGAGAGAGAGAGAAGTGCGAGCACAATCGTTGCACTTATTGTTGTTATAGCAAATAAATAGAAACCGCATCGAAACTATTATAGTAAAAACATTTTCATTGCGCATTCAAAGTTCACAATGGGAGCGCAATTGCAAATTGATGTGGTTTTTTTCCCCCTAGCCATCTACTCTGTGCTTGCGACCATAACAACATAAAAAGTGAACAAAAACAAGCCCCGGATCAAGTTCAACATAAAAACATTGCACATTTTTACAGGCCTATAAATATGTAATCACGCTTTCAAATGCTGCATATTTAAGCGCATTTTAACATATACACAATTTAAATCAATTTAAATGTGAATATTTGTGCAGTGCAAGCATTTAATGTCGTTAATTTAACAAATTATTAAGTTAAATCGGATAAAGTGAAGTAATTAATATTTAACATAATTTTATCTGTGAAAACAAAATAACTTGCTGAAATTAAAGCATTACTTGTGACCAAACAAATTTTGCATGTAACACAAACATAATAAAGTTCTTTCAGATGCACAGCAACAAATATTTGTATCATAAATAAATATCGAATAATTGTATTAGCATAACATTTTTGAAAACGCATCCATGCCTATTATTCTTTATGAATACTATTGTGTTTGTGCTATGCACAGTTTAGTTTTCGATTATTCAAATTAGAAATATTTGCAGAGCCTGGAACAGGTGTTCAAACACCGCCAAAGTTAGATAACTTTTACTTTTTTTACTCTCTCCCCCTCTCTGCTCAGGCACATGGAGTGAGGAATTCAAATGTAACACAGACACAAGTGTTTCAATCGATTCGCCTACATGTAAAGGCAGCATGCTGCCAACGTGAGACGCGTGCAACGCAACAACTGCTGTCTCTTAAGTTTTGTATACTTTTTTTTGGTTGCTGTGTGTGGGAGCCGCTGAAAGCAGCAAACTAGAACTGCCTTTATAACAAATACCCAAAAATTACAAATACCTGAAAAAAAAACCTTTTAACACAACGTAAATTTTAATAAATTCAAAACTTTGCGCTTACCCAGGAGTTAATTCATAAACTCAATGCGATACGCTTACCATAACTCAGCTTAGGCTGCTTAGGCAGCCAGGAACAACAATAATAATTGACGTAATGAAAATTTATGAAGTTTCGGGCGGAAAGCGAGAGCGTTTTACTTTAAAATATGAACTTGAGCAACTTGCACTCTCAAATGAAATTATGACTCTTTTATCTACAGAACACTCTCGAGTATAGTCCATAAATTATGCTACGAACTTGCATTGCTGACTTATCCAATATATCACTTAATCCTGCAACTGAACAACATATCAAATGCAATTCGAAACAAAGCGGATTGCCAAATGAAGAATGTATGCTAAGGGCTAACATCTACACGACCATCTAGTGTTAGCTACTGCGCACATTTCTCATCGAAGATTAATGAGCCATCATTTAGATAAGTCTACAGTCTCTTTACAGTAATCTGTGATAACGCCGCGTATACTTTATGATCAAATAGGACAGCTGGGCAAAATACTTCCGTTACATCCCCGACCTACTCACGGCTGACGTAGTTGACTTAGATGAAAATGATGCGAGATTAAAAGCTTCGTTTTATACAACTCCAGAGTTAGCAAACATTTGCTAGGTGTCTGGTATGATTCTGACTAAATTATAAAAGGCTGAGCTAGCGATAAAGGTTGTTAACGGGAAAAAACAACTGCTAAAATCGGCTGCCGTAGTTTCTAAAACAAATATTTGTTTATATAATTTTTCCCTAAATTATCCGAGTCGGCCGACACCTTTCTGGCCCTATAGTCATATAAATACGGAACTGTGATTCCGCCTACCCCATTCCAATTAAATTGTGTAACCGAAAGGTTGGCTTCTGTGTGCTTATCACAAGCTACAAGTTTTATATTGAGAAGAAAAAAAGTACCAGATTGAACACGTGAGTTGTTGTTATTGATTAATTTAGTCAGCGATTTTAAACATATTTTGTTGTTGTTTTGTTTGCACAACTGCTCCCTTTGGTGCTTGTTCCTTTTCTCTATTTAGCGCACATGTGTCACAGCTCAAATAAACAGTGATATTTCGTTGATTCAAGACTTTATTAAACAAAAGCCCTTGCTGCAAAATCTTTTGTCCATGTGCTATATATAGCTTGTACTGTGTAAAATCCGGACATAAGTTCAATGTTTTTGTTTTTTGCTCATGTAAGGTTGTGTATATGTAAATGAGTCGTAAAAAATGTTCATTTATTGACAAGAAGTGGCTATTATTTACTGACAAAGCCATCTTAATGGAAAGGTTAACAGCAACAATAACACATAAATAACTTTAATTCTTCTTTAGTTTTACAATATGTGATAGCTTTATACAAAGATGTTAAACAAACACATTGTCTGATTTAAACAATACCCAAAGCAGCCGTAAACTGAACCAAAACATGGGACACTCAGATTCAAACGTCAGTATCAGTTGAGTTACGTATACGCCATGTATCACAATATGAAAGAGCAGGGCAAATGTTTTGGGTAAAGCAGACAAATAAATAGTGTTTATTAGTGCATTCTTGTGTTTTTCTTGTTTTGCTTAATCCGGAACATTCGGTTGGGGCCCTTGTCAAGTTTCTGAAAAGTTGACAGACAAGCGTCTTAATGAGTGAACAACAATTACAGCGTCGACAATCTGAAGTCTATGCAAATTAACTGACTTGCCGGCAACTTCATTTGTGTTCGTTACGTATGCAGGCGACCTTCGACCCAAAAGGCAAAGAAACAAAAAAAAATAAGACGAAGCTTTCGAGTTATGAAAATGGGTAGTAGCTGTAGCGGCAGCAGCAGCAGCAACAAACATTGCAAGCGACAACAGGCAGCAACATCCATTTGGCTAATAAATGATGTTGCCCACAACGGGACCTAAGAACAACAGCAGCAACAACAAGCACTTCCTTTCCAAGGAGGCGCCACACATAAGTACACACCCGACAGTCCAGTGTAGTTGCTGCTGCTGTCAGTCAAGACGTGCAACGTTTTTAGCATAAGCATAAAGTGACTTCTGTTGTTGTTGTGACACATGCTGCCGTTGTCAAAGTTTGTGTTGCTAATGTTGTTGCTTTTGCTGTTATTGTAGCTATGTTGTCGTGTAATTGCTGTTACGCTTTACCAAGATATTAAGTGAGTTTGTTGTTGTGCTGTTGCAACATAATCTTCTGATTATGACAAGTTGCTTAAATTTTACTGCTGTCCTAAGCGAAATGCAAATTACACTTTATAACTTTATACAGAGTGTTGCCTGCTGTCTGCCTGTTGCCTACATTTGGGCTAGCTAAATGGGTGGTCAAAATAATTTTAGCTTTGTGAATGCTGCACTTGAGTTTGCACGAACAGTTTGCCAATTTGCGGAATGATATGCATGGAATGTCACACTCTAACTGCCAACTGTTGCATTCCACATGTTGACTGAATCCCATTATTGTCGACGACTAATTACCTTTAATTATAAATTGAACTGGAAGCGAACATAAATTTTGTGTGCAGCTGACACACGCGAATGTTGCACCTGTCAAGCATAAAATGTGAATGATTTCAATCGTTTTGGTTAGATATTCAGCAAACTATAGGGTATGTTCGTGTCGTTGCCAAACACATAATTAAAGTTCTTCTATATTGCAAATGATAGTTTCTTAATGGAAATTTTATATATTTTAATATTGTTTACTTTGTATATTTAAATGAAAGAGTAAAGAGTATTGTCAAGTTAAGTAATCGTAAGCGGACGATTTCAGCTGACACTTGAAGTGCTATTGATATTGGCACACTTTTTGCCATCAATTAAGCGCGAATGCACGGCATGCGGTAAATGAGAAAGCGGAGCCAGCACACGCATACATACATACATACATATGTGTACATAAATGAAAAACTGTTTTATAATATTAATTGCATATTGATTGTGTTTGTTTATGTGTGTTTACGCCGTTTGTTTATCTGTCAACGTTTGTCAACTTACGAGCGAGACGCTCTATTATTGCAGCTGGTTTATGTTTGCGCTAATCAATCAATCATTTGATGTATAATTGAAATAATTATGCAATTGCCAGACAGAATTGCTGGCAGGCAACGAGCTACAACTTTAGCTTCTTAGCCCATTAACAAATTGAGCTGGGCCTAACTTTGGTTTTATATAAACTTATCATTAGCCGCAGTTTTGTAGTCGACTTAATTGTTAGTCCTCAAGTTGTCAACACTTTTGCCAACTGCTAAATGCAATTTGCGTCTCATGAATATTTATGCCAAATAAGTATAATTAAATATGCTAATTACAGCTGATTGTACGCAAATAATTTGTACAATCATTTGAAATTATAATTTTTCGGCGCCCAACAACAGCTAAATCGCGCCTTAAACACGCCCCAAACAATAACAATACAAGCATCAACATCAGCAACAGCAACAACTGCCTGTCCAGAAGGATAACACGCATTTTTAAGCTGACAATTTAGCATAAATTCAAATGAAATCTACAACAATGTTCCTTTTGAATGGGGGGGTTGGGGGCTAGGGAGGTGTGACAACTGCTGTCGGGCAACTGTTGCCAATTTCAGCAGCACTAACACGACTAAACAGCAAAAACAACAACTAAAACAACAACAACAACAGAAAATGTAGACAAGAATTAAATAAATTACTTTGTTGCCAGCAAAGTTTTTCGCTGGCAGCAAACAATTTGTGCAGCTGCCACATGCAGCTATAAAGGGCAACAAAAGGAAGGGGGGAGTGTGAGACGGATAAAATCCACCCGCCACATGGCTGACTTGCCATTTTTACCTGTCGAGGCTGCATAGAAAATGTTGTCTCTTATCCTGGCAAGCAAACGCCGGAGGTGGAAGTAGTGATAGTAAAGGTGGCTACCTTTCTGCATATTGGCTGCGAACAGATGACACGAAAAACGTTGAGGCAACTAATTTTTTTTTATCAACGTAATTGAATTAAAGTTTTAATAACTGGCAGTGGCAGCCCCTGTGTACATAGAGAAAAGTTAATTGAAAATCTAATGGCCAGCTAACTGGCAGCTTAATTGCAAAAAAACAAAATATAAAACGCTAAAACAAAAACTATATCAAAGCGAAACTTGCAACTAGCAAGTGCTTGTAATAGTTGTATTGACAAGTGCTAAAATATATTGCGACTGCATCTGAAAGTGGCAGATACATAATTAAAATGCAGTTTTATACGCATCGCATATGCAATCAACTAGCATACACAAGCACACACACACACACACAATGGGAATGATAATGTTAACAAGAGCCTTGGTAGCACACACCTGTTGGTGTTTGTGGGGCTGCAACCATAAATATTCATTAAAAACAATTCCTTGGTGACAAAATGTAGCAAGTGTAATTTATTACCGGCAAGCAGCTTTTGTGCAAACAAAAGAGTCCAAAAGAGGTTTCTAATTTGAACTGCCAAACAAAAGCACACACACACACGCACACACAGAAATCGAGAGAGAAAGATAGAAAGACAGTTGGACAAACGATTCAAAGCTCGAGTGCTGTAAGAGGTCCAAAACATTTCATTAGTTCAATTAGTCAGCAAAGCTACGAAAACCTGTAACTGGACAAGGGATAGAGATAGGGATTGGGTGAAGCAGGTGAAGCAGCTGAAGAGTTTACCCGAATGGGTTGCTTGAGTGTCAAGTGGCAGCATTTTAAACGATGATTAGTGTCCTTTCGTTGTGTCACACGAAATACAAGACAAAATTTAGTTAGCTTAGCCCTTGGCTGAACATTTAAATGCAAATTTATGATCAGACGACAGCAAGGCGAACCAGGAACAAAAAGTATCCCTATCTATGGTAATGGTCTTTGCGAACGGCCATTAACACGGCAATAGGAATTAACTTTAAAAAAAATCCACAGTTGACACAGTTCAATGTGCGATTATAATTGATAGTATATTATATCATACTTCATTTCCAGAGAATATAATAAATATTATTTATTGACACTAGTTAAAAGTTCTTTTAGTTTTTTGGTTCTTTGTTTCAACCAACTGACTTGGCAGTCTATCACAGCTATTTATCACGCGTCTAATTGAGCGATAATTATGAAACTAAATTGAGGCTAACGACACTGTAGTAACAATATAAAAAAGCTTGGCATACTTCTAAAAGTCCTTTGCATTTTGTTTTTTAATTGCTTAATTATTTCTTTATCCACTCGCTAAAATATAAACTTCAAAGGGAAAGAAAAAGTTTACTAACGGCTTACGTAATCTACACAGCAATTTTATAACTTTTTGTATGCTGGCAAATGGCTTAAGGCTTTTAAACTTGTTTATCGATTTGGAACTAATTCATGCTAGGATGTAGTATAAACATTTTCACAATATACAATCACGTTTTTTAAGAATTTGCCTTGCCTTAAGAGCATAAGCGGTACTATACACTAGTTAAGTAGGGCTGTACAATATGCATTTATTAATGTAAAAACACATCGCTAAATAAATAAATGTTTCTTAAATATCCTTTCCACAACTGAAAACAAAAGCATTTATTAGTTTATATTGATTTTTCTTCACAAAGTCTAGGCAGAAACAATTGATCAATCGTTAAAATTGTCGTTTAACTTAGAGAGCCATAAGTGGGGGAAATGGGTAAGCCACAAGTGGCCCGACTAGCAACCACTAAACGTGTTAATATGCCTAATATGCAAAACAGTCGGCGCCATTGTCGCACCACTCAGCGTCCAGGACTAACTAACCTAATTATTTGTGAAATGTGCGCAGAGCAGAGCAAAGCAAACGCAAAGCAGAAAACCGCAGCCCATTGTCTGCACAGCAGGTGAGAGTGGAGTGAAGTGTGCCGTTGAGAGGAGAGGCCTGGAGGGCCAGTTGCCAGTTTGCCAGTTGAAAGGACACTGCACAGCACGCGTAATGAAAACTTTGTTAAGGCAAAAGTGCAGCTGGAGAAGAAAAACAAAAAAAAAAAATGGTATTATCAGAGAGCAAGCAAACTCAAACTCCAGCCATGCAGAGGCGACAGTGCAAGCCAAGTAGCATTCAGTAGTGTCGAGTGGTAATTGTGGTGATGGTTGTGCTATGTGCTATGTGGTATGTGGCATCCGGTGTATGGAACGTAAACGGGAGTACTGAACGTGGCGACAACGTGAAATTAGTTGTGCATTTTTGCAACACAAGAGCCAGGCCAGCACCAAAAGAGCTGCTGTGAAAGCAAAAAAAAAACAACTATAACCCTGACCACTAAATTGCCAGGATGAAGTGGTGCCAGCCCAGTACGATGTTAATCAAATTAACAGCATGTGGCAACAGCATTCCTTGACTTCACTTTCGTGTTGCACACTTTTTAGCGGTCAGCGAGTCACGCAAATTACTTAAGCGAAGCAGCAGCCCAATTTGTTGCAGCTACAAGCAAAATTAACTTTACAAATGTCATGTTGACAAACTTTTTAAGATGAATGGAAAAGAAAACCCCTATTTCAAACTCACGCTAAATATAATAAGTACGGGAAATTATGAATGAAGGCTAAGAGTAGAAAGTTAAAGCCAAACTGACGTTTGGTAAGCCAAAAGTTGTTTTGAAACAATCCCCAAGACTTTGTATGTTTGGCTCATGTTGAAGAATGCGATGTAATTGAAACTTAAACCCCATTGCAATGCGTTGAAAAATTGGCAATTGCAGCAACTAAAAAAAAATATGAAAATAGCCGCAAGAACTACGAGAGTAACTACGATAAACAAACAACAACTGTAGCCAGTATTTGTTTTCGTGTGCTTTGATAAATGACTTTGACGCTGCGATGCGGTGCGGTGTGGTGCTGTGCTGTGCGGTGCGTTGCAGGGTATATAGCCAAAAGCCACATTTGAGTTTCGAAGCATGACAGCAACAACAATAGAAGTAACAATGCACGCCCCCCAATGACTTTTCTTATTAGACAGTCGACCGAACGTGGTCAAAAAGAAATCGAACAAAAGTTTTCCAAAGTGCTGGACGCAATTAAAAGGGCAACATGTGTAAAGCGTCGAGCGGTTAAAAGCAAAACAACAAACGCAACAGAACAGAAAAGAACAAACAATTGCCCAATGCAATAGAGGGGAAGAACAAAACGAAACTGAATAAGCAGTTAAAAAACGTTGAAACAGTTGCATGTTGGGCAGAACTTTGTGGACCGCATACTTCAACTTCAATTTGCTGCCGCTGATGAAGACTAGAGAAGAGTTGGGGTTGATGGGTAGACGCCTCTTTCACTCGTATTTCATTACTTGAACTGGTATTAAGTGGCAAAGTTTTGTGTTTAACAACTTTTAGCAGCCGTGCGGCAAAAATGAAGAACAAAAACCTGATGAAAGTTTCTTCTGCAAAAATCAACAGCACAAACACAACAAATCCAAAACAGAATGAAAGCAAAAACAAAAAAAAAAAAAAAAATAAAACAAAAACAGCAACCGAAACAGAAGTAACTTGCAGCCACTTGACTTAGCTGCACTTTGCACGCAGTTTCAAAAGAAAATGAAGGGTGGGGCAAGAAGGCGTGGTCGACTGCCAAGCCAAAATGAAAGGCGACAGTTTGCGAGAAACGAAACTGACAAACGCGATTGCAAGCACATTAAGTTGAAGAGGTGCATTGCTGTTGGGAGGGTGGAGACGTATTGAAGACAACTTATACCACTTGATGGTCCAAAAAGTTATCCCCTCATTGCTCGTCGCTGTGTAAGCTAAAACCCATTATGAGAGAAACTTTTGCCACATTTCCATGCATTTTTGATTGGCAAAATCTGCTCGCAATCTGAAAGTTGAAAGAAAAGGAGCGCCAAACCCAACTTCCAATTTGCCGGGTACTTTAATTAGCCGAACGCACTTACAAATGCAACGAGCGTTTAAAGTTTTATGCATTGTAATGAAATGCATATATTGCATGCAACTTTGTTGCGCTCCCCATGGCTAAGATATAAAGTGGGTAGCTGCCACTGCAACTACCAAGTAAGTACCTCATAAATCTAGTTTGGGCTTCTCAAACCGTTTGCAACGGTCGTAAGCTATTTTTAATTTATGAAGTGTGGCTATCAATTTTGATTTAATCCTAGAGTCAACTCTTATTAATTGCTATGACTTAGTAACTTTTCGTTGAACCTTTGAAAAACTAATTCAGCTTAACAAGCTAATCATTCCATTAGTGCATTTTATCATTAGGACATCAATTTGCCATCGATTGGGCCACACCCAAGGCGAAGCCAAACAACACAATTACCATAATAACCCGCTTAGAGTTATAACAGGCTTAAATGCTTAACGTAAGGGTTTGGCAGACAAGAAGATACTCACTACTTAAATGCATACAGATAGACATTATTTTAAGGAATCTTGAAATTGCAATCGAAATTCACTAAGGTTTAAGTTTGATGAAATATCGACACTTCATTATTCAATCGTTCCTTGCTCATTTTATGGATGCAGGGTAGCAGAATTGATCAAGGTGCTATTGAGCATGGAGATAACCATGCCATTTCGACCAACTGTTCAACTGGTCACTCCTTTTGCTACTTGGCATGCAACAGAAAAAATGCAAAATCATGCATTAAACATGCAACTCCTGCTTTCAGCTCGTTGTTCGATTGTGTCTGTGTGTGTGTGCGCTTAAGAGAAAGGTAAAAGAAATAAGAGCACAGTTTTTCATACGTTTTGTGCCACTTTGAGGCCAACGTGAGGTGGCAACTTCTGATGCCCTTTAGCCTGGGCTTGGACGCTGGCCAACAGGCAGACGGCAGACGGCAGGCGGCAGCATTGGCGGCGGGTTGGGCGTGGCGTAGCTGTGGCGCGCAAAAGTATGCAACGCAATGCTGCACTTTGGCTAAATTACATTTTCAATTTGTCAGTGGCAGAGGCGGAAACAGCAGCGCAGGCAAATGGCCAGGAAAGAACAGAGAAGAAAAGAAATATATATAAAAAGGTATACACAATAAACTGAAGTAAGAAATATAGAAATAGATAGATGCAGAGGACGCAAGGCGTGGTTGAACGCCCATCAATGCCAAATTAAGTAGCGTTTTGGTGTTTTTTTGTTCAAATGTGTTTTTGATATTTTCATTGGACTTGAGTTTGTGGCGCATTATCCTGAATATTTAGGATCTTGTGTCACGCATGCTGAATATTTCATGAGTAGCAGACGTTTTTAGTAATTTTTTTTCCTTTTTTCTTCATGCTTTCGCTTAAAGTCTTCCCGTTTTTATTTTAATAACTTTCCATTGTGGCTGTCAACTTCAGACATACGCAAACAAACAAACACACACACACATACACAATGGCCCCAGCTAAGATTCACGACGTATTTACGGTTCTCTGAGGTTGCTTTTGCCTGAAACTTCAGCTACAAGCTGCTTTATAATTTATGATCCTTGGCATCGAAGACTCCTCCGTCATCGCGTCGCACACATGTCGCCAAGTTTCGTATAATTTTTCAAGCTTCGCGCCAAAAGTGCATGAATATTAACTGCAAGTGTTTTTCCGCTGGGGCCACGGCAAGAGAGCTGAGCTAAATGGGCAAGGCCAGCGACAATGATGTGAGCACCATCTTATAGCGTCTCTTAGTCCAACTGCAACTATGCCACCCAATCCACCCATCCACATTCATGTTCTACTTGCGCTCCACTTTTATTATACTGTCATGTGAAAGTTTGAAAAGGCAAACGCCACATCATTTTAGATGGAGGAGAAGAAGAAGGTGTCTTCCTGCTTACTTATGCATACGTGTGGCTTAGTTTTTGGCAGCATTTTACATACTTGATGAAAATGTGTGAAAATTGTCGTTTGCTGTCTATTGGAAATGGGTATAGATGAAATGTCGCTTTCCTCTCCAGCCATCTAAGCTAATATGCCACCCCATAAGCAAACTTAAATGCTAGCAGGTAACAAAGCACCAGCAACACGGATAATTTGCTTAAGCTCGGCAAGCAGAAAATAACATTTTGCGCACAAGTTCACATACACAATGGGACGACCTTTGGCCCAGGATGCTCCTTTGGCTCTATTTTGGCTTTTGCTTATCATAGGGCAAGAAAAAACAAGCTGACTGCCCGCACAGTCCCATAGTGGACAGCTGTCAGTTCTCTCGACAACTGTACAGTTTAAATGTATAGCTAAATCTTTAACAAACAGCAACAAAAAAATAAAGACCAGAACAAACCTGAAAAAACATGACTAATAGTTTGTACAGAAAGGCAAAACAAAAGCCAGACAAAGTGTCAGATAAAAGCTTAAAGGATGGCAAATAACAGAAACACACACACACACATACACATACACCTTCTAGCACACATATAACTGCATTGTAAATGTTGTCAATTAGTTGAACATCAAAATGCTTAACGATGCTGATGATGATGATGATCGAATGAGTCGGCAATAAATTAAATTTAGAATTTATACCGTTGACCATTTAATGGGTCGTATGAGTAATTTGAGAAAAGTCTTTATTTCAACAAATCTGATGGCGTCATTTGCGCAGATATCAATAGATTTCAGTATTTGGCTATAAACAAAAAATTGATGTGTGTTTAATTGAAAGCGTCGTTAAGCGTTTGAAGACATATCTGGTATTAACCTTATTTTGAAGCAATTCTTTAGACATTTCATTACACAAAAACTATAAACGTTAGAAGGATAACAATATTTTGAGAGATTAGACTGTAACATTTTTGTTATTGGCTGCATAAGCGCATCAACAGTTGGCATTGCCGTCACTTTCAAGTACAAGCGAAAACACAAAGTTGCAAAACCAAATCGCACATAAGCTGAGCACTTTTGTGGCCCACTACCACAAACTTGTCGTAGTCAAAACCAACACCTATAAGAACGCATACATACGTAGGTTTAGGTAGACAGTGGGACTAAAGTGTCTGCCTGGCGTGAATACAAATGTCAGCAGTGCGAGCAAAGGACACAGTCCATAAATTTTGTAGCTCCTGCAACATTTTGCTTTGTTTTAACTCATTTGCTCCGGCGCCAACATACACATACAGTCTAACATCCCTTTCCCTCTCTTTCTCTCTCTATCTCTCTCTCTCTCTACATATACATATATATATATATATTTATCTATCTCTGTTTGTGAAACAGTTTGGTTGGCTTGTTGCAAGGTGGAAAGTGTGTGAGAAGAGCAACCGCAGTTGCTGCCCACGCGCCTGCGGATATGCAACAATGTAGCTAAAGTTTCAACGTCGACGGTGTCGGCATTATGTGCACCGAGCGTGACTAATATGCACATGTTCAACTATGCTAGAAAACGTTTTGACAACAACAAAGTACTCCCTTAACCCCACTCTCCTTCACTGTATGGGCAACCCCCTGTAGTGGTTTGCCGCTGAAAAGTTGTTTTGACCAACTTGGTATTTGATTTTTGTATTCTGGTTTTCTGGTATCTTTATAGCAACAACATGGCCAAGGATTTGAGCACTCTGGGCTGGGATTACTTTATGTTTGTGGCATTTATAGCGCTTACTGTCTTGGGACCACTTTGGACGCGCATTTTTGGCAAGACCAAGCAACGCAGCAAGGCGGATTATGTTTTTGCCACAGGCGGTGTATCCATTATAGCCGTCATGATATCCATAGCACGTGGCACACTTGGCGTACGATCGGTTCTCGGTAAGTTATTGCGTCACTTAAAAATCTCTGTGTGTATGTGTGTGTGTGTGTTTAACAAGAGTATTTTCTACAGGATATCCAAGTGAACTTTATTATCGCGGCTCAGCCATGTGGGAGATTATTTATGGCATGATGAGTGCCTATCCAATTGTTTGCTTTATGTTCGTGCCCGTCTACTTCAACCTGGGCATCACCTCGGTTTATCAATACATCGATCTAAGGTGAGTTCCCCCCCCAAAAAAAAACAGCCAACTAATATTTAATTAGCAAAAAAGCGACAACATGAAAATTGTTGTTATTTCAGCATTCAATTAAATTTCACAAATGCTTAGCACAAGTTTATTCTTCATTAAGAAGACCAAATGAGTCTAAGCAGAACAGCAGAGCAGGCTGTTCTGACACGAGTCGCTGCGTTTGTAAATAAATTTGAATAACAATTTTGCAAAATAATAAAAATAAATGAATATAAAAAACGCAAACACAGCCGAACCAAATTAATCTATATATATTTTTGTCCTTGTGCTGCCGTGCCTTACTTACTTACTTACTGCCTACGACATTCAACTGCCAACTTCCAACTGTCGCAAATTGTCGCCATTCCCCGTCCATGGCCCTCTATGTCCGCCTTATCGCCCGAGCAGCCTAATTGTTTTTTAAGATTGAAATTAGTAAACTAATTTGTTATAAAATGTTTACAGTTTCAACAACAAAATTCAATTTATTGCCAAAACTGACACAACGCGACGTACGCAGCTTGGGGCAAAGTCCGCAATGAGAAGGGGGTTGAGTGGGAAGCTAAGTGAAAGAAAACAGCAGCAACGGCATAATTTGATTCAACTTTAATTGACATGTGCAAAGAGGCAGAGAGACAGTGGCAGCAATTCAGTGAGAAATTGAGAAATTATTCAAAATACAGCACAAGCTGCAAGTGATTGATGGCATAAAGATGCTTAACAAAGCCTAGTTTAAATGCAACTCTTAAGATATCATAGAAGATATTCTATCATTAGGATTAGCAACCACTATAGTTACAGTTGGTTTGTGTTTATTGTAGTTGCCATGAATTGCATTATGCTATATGAAGCACTTCAGCTAATTATTCTACATACTAAAGCTAAATAGTTTTAGTTTGGCTGCTTTCAATTCAGTCCTACATACCATTAGAGCCATCAATCTTGGTTACTGCCATTGCTACGATTAGTCCATGTATTCCTTTCATATTCACCTTCTCGTCCCAGTCCCATGTGCACATTTGAGACAGATGACGAATTTCATGTGCGATTTAGTTTGATGACAGCCAAATGATATTCAACACAACGCAAAAGAACAACAACTACATAGAACGACCCTAAAAAGGGCTACAGCATGTTGCCGGGGCAACAAAAGCAGCAACAAAAGTTGTTACAAATTTGAAGCCTCATTGTCGCTTGTCAGCGCAACTGGCGCCCCGCGACATGTTTATGCATACAACTCCATCAAAATCGGCAAAACAAAGCCAAAGGGCACAAGTCGACCAGGCCGATAAGTGAATATGCTACAAATTGCCAAAGCACTTTTAGTTCATAAGTAAGATACTAGTATACTAGGCAAGAGACAATGACAAAAACATGCGAACTGAGTAAAGGATAACAGACATTGACGACATACTATGACAATGCAAAACAAATAGCAAGCAATTAAGATTCAAAACAAATATCTAGGCACTCGAATATCCTCTTACAAGTTGTAGTAAAGTGTAAAGAACTCGAACTTAGTGTAAGTGAAATTAATTTTTAAATATCTGCCTACAAGCTTTTAAGCTAATTATATATTTCGAAATGAAAAGTTTATCCAATTTATTTATTTATGCGAAGCACACTTCCTAGCCATACGGATTAGAAACATCAAGTCAAAGATTAAGCCTTCAAGAGCTTTGGGTATAATAAACCAAAAGCCAGCTGAATTCATAACAACAAAAGAAAAAACCAAGTAGAAAAACAAAAAAGAAAGTACCTCCCTTCTTTGCCTAAAAGAACAAGAAAAAAAAGGAGGAAAAAAAAGTCTCAGACGCTGGCTGGTTTCCACTTGTGCTTGGCTGTTGACAAATTGTATGACAATTCGTTCGTGTCATAATGTTTATAAATAGCGCGTGTTGTTACTGTCAGGCCTTTTCGCCAGCCTCCCAGCTCAGCAGTAGACTTCGTTGACAGTCACACAGCCATCCAGCCATCGAACCACCCAGTCAGTCAGTCAGTCAGTCATTCATTCAGTTAACACAGCCGAAAACTTGCAAAAACAAAAGGCAGAAAACCCCATGAGGAAACTTTCGCATGTGCGTACGTACACATATCTCATGAGGTTTAAGTTTTTCACAGAGCTTGCATGCAAATCAGCAAAGGAAAAAGCATATTCATGGTTTGTAAATGGCTGTTTTTTTTTTGTCCTTAAATAAAGCCAAGAACAAGCTCTTCCTTTGGAAGTAAATGAATTGAAGTAGGATTGTAAAGTTGAAACATGAAAGCTAGTCTGTTAAGTAAGTTTAGATTTAAGGTCAAACGCGTAGGCATTAAAATCACACCACTGGAATCATTATAATAGTAAAATTCCTTGTTAACAGCTGCATAAAGTTATGTAGTTAAATCAAAAACATAAAATTGATTTTCTATGCCCTATCGTAATCGAATCGAAACAATGTGCTTTATTCTAAGCTCAAATTTCCTGCTGGGAGCAATTTCACTAATACTTGCTCACACCCACACACAAACACACTTACAAACACACACACAGGCAGGCAAGACTTCTTCTTTGTAGACTTGTCAGCAGGCTGTCGCTAGTGACATCTGCCACTCAGCACATGGCCTTTGCCTTTTGTTCCCAGCTCGTAAGCTCGAGTGTTGCCGAATATATATATATATGTATATATTTCGTACGTATATCGTATTTGCTGGCCGAGATTTGTAGCTGACTTTTTGTTAGCACCATGGCGAACCAAAGTTCAATGGTCAAGTTCTTGACTCGCCCTCGCAGTACAGAGTTTTTGCCAAAAAAAAAAAAGAGAAAAGAAGAAAAAAAAACTTGTGGTTGGTGTAATATGAAGTGGAATTCCAGCTGAATGCAAGACAATCATTACACACAAACAATACACACAAAGGACAAGTAAATAAATTGATTTGAGGCTTGTTTTGGCCATGGATCAATAAGACACTTGTTAGCACTTAGTGAGAGCGAAAAGCGAGTGAAAAGTGCGCTCGCTTGTAAGTGCATTTGAATTTCGCTTGAATATTTACGATATTCAAGTGCCAGCCAGAGTGCCACAGCACAGATCAAAAAGATGGTTAGCCCACTCGTAAAAAGACAAAACACACAGGAAAAACAGGACGTAAAAAGCAAAACGAGAAACGAACAAATTTAAGGGCCAACATGCACGCATAAATAAAGACATTTTTTTGGTGTGTGATGGCAGCGACTAAGTGGCGACATGATTTGCAATTCAAAGACGACAATGTTGTGTGTTTGGCAGTAACATGGTTTTAGCTTTTTACACGCCACTCATTTGCACCATACATTTTCGTCTTTAAGTGGCTTTTATCGAGAAGCATTATGTTTAATTATGCGCAGCGTTTAATCCAATCTAATGAAACAGCTCAAGCAGCTGGCCACAGACTCGCATATATGATTATAAAATTAACATCGACGCAGTGGCCGCAAACACAGATCAACGATTAGGCACCACTTGACCGTATTAGGCTTGGTATCTTCTTAATCCTTTTGGCCATAACCGACACTAACTTCAGTGGCCGCAGCATTGATAAATGATGTTCGCGAGGTTAAGCAAATCATCAATGCGGCAAATCGGCTCAGGTGGTCTTAACAAACACACAAACACACACACAGACACAAAGAGACTACACACAACGGCAACGGTAATGCATTCAATAAATGGCCGCAACTGAAGATCCAGAGAGAGAGAGAGAGAGAGAGAGTTGGTAGCTCGTGCGCAGCGAGGCAATAAGCATTATGGTGGCTAAATGGTTAGTTGGTTGGGTGGTTAGTTTGTCCTTGTGGCCTCGCGCTATGGTAATCGCATGAGCGCCCACTGTCCACAGGCATTGCTGCAGCAATTATTGCATAATTATGCAATTATTACGGCACTTACATTTAATTTCAACTTATTAACTAGCATTCGCAATGTTGTCGAACTTTAAACTGAGCCCTGCTCTTGCAATTGCTGATAATAATAATAAATCCATAGAGAGGAAGGAAGGAAGTGCGACTAGCAATGGGATTGAGTAGCAGCTAGAAGGCAAATGAATTAAAATCCATAGAGCACAAAAGCCGCCCACTGTGCCAAAGCCAAGTGTTCAATCAACAGTAATGCAAGGCAAGCAGCGAAAGCCTCGGGTCATCACTCACAAAGATAGATAAGGGAATGAGAGGCGCTTGTATATGAAGAGCACATAGTAAGAGAGAGAGAGAGAGAGAGAGAGAGCTGGAATGAGAATGGTAGATGCATAGCACTTATTGTGATGAACACGATGTTAACAGGCTAAATGAAAAACAATTGCCACAAGCCAAGGACAACAAAAAGACAGACACAAAAATAACACAAGAGACAAAACAAAACAAAAAGATAGACAAACAGAGAGAGAGAGAGAGAGAAAGAGAGAGAGAGCAAGGCAGTCAGATACAATAAATCCCATAAATCATATTAAATTGACATATCAGGCAAAAATTGACCGCAACTGTAAGAAATGCCCGCCCCAAAAATGGGCAACACTTGTAGAGAAAGAGAGAGGGAGATGTAATGACTAAGGGAATATTGTATATCACACAATATGTTGTTTGCCTATGTATGCAAGCATGTGAGTGTGTGTGCGTGTGTGTATCTTGTATTTTCTCATGTTTGCCACAATCAAATTTCTTTTATCAATTTCCGTAACAAGAGCTACAGGAACAACAACAGCAAAAGCAACAACAAATGAACGTTAGCCCAACTTTGACTCTCTCTCTCTCTCTCAATCTCTATTCTATATGTTTTGGTATTTTTCAATTGACACGCCCTCACAGTTTGTGGTCTACACGCTCCGCCTTCCGTGTCAATTCAATGCTCATCATTAGGCCCACACCAAATTGGCCCGCTCGATTGCTATACTTAATGGCCTTTTAATAAAGCCGCGATGGCGGCCTTTGTATTATGCTCAAACATTTTTATGACAATGAGGCACACACACACACACACACTATTTACACCCCCTTCGCTCACACATGTACTCAACTGGGTCAACATGTCATAATTAAAATATACATACATATAACGCATACGACATGTTGTACACGCTGTCAAGTATGTAAACCGCTTAAGCCCATGCGAGCTGTGAATTTACAAACGGGGAGAATATGCAATTAAGCGCCCTTAATGCTTCAGCAAATACACAAGAGTTGTTTGCTTATTGATTGGCATCTCCTTATTCTTCCGCCGCACACACAGACACAAATAATGAATGTCACATTTAATTTATTTTTTTGTTTTAATTTAAATATTGCTTTTTAATGACTTGTTGAAGGCAGCTCTGAGACCTGAGCACGGTTGATCTGAGTGCCACACATTCATACTTATGCCGCAAGCAGGGCAGTAGCAGGAGGAAGCATAGAGCATTAGCATGCAGATAAGTACAAGTATTGATGACAACACTGACTCACATATAAATATATATGTATTTGTTGCTTGGCTATTAATCATTTAGTGTGCCATCAATAAGGCCAACACACACACACGCGCGCATATCAATATTGGATTATGCAGTCAGCTTAGTCACACACACATACATCTATTATTATTTACACATGTGCACGAGGTGTGTGTGTGGTAAATAAGAGGTGGAGCTATAATTGCGGTACTTAGGCACCAACTGCCAAAGATGTCTTAAGTGCTTACGTACACTCTGCTAATCACATGCACAAATGTTACCTAATGCCCAGCATTTAGCTGAGTGCATTGGCTACCAATCTAGGCTTAAATTGAAGTATAATCGAACGTGCATAAATACTATAAGATGGGGATTGCAAATGTTTCAATAAGTTGTTTAAACTTTAAGCAATATTTAGTGTTCCATGGAACTATAGCTACGGCATTAACCTATTTAGTTATGGCCAACTACAATGAGGGTCTGTGACCGAAACCCTTATAAAAAAACACACAAATATGTTCATTACTCGAGCAACAAACACACACAAAGCGATCGTAAAGGCATCCAAAACTGGTTGCCTCATTGGGCCACTTGGCGTCTTGTCGCGCATTTCACATCAGTTAACACAGTCAAATTTTTATAGACATGTGCTTGGCTGTGCACAGGCCAAGGACAGCGCATAAAAATCCTCGACACAACTATAAAAACAATCAAACGAGTTACGAACTAGCCAATTTTGTTTGCGTTTTGTTGTGAGAATCGGAACAGCGCCATTTTTTTTTTATTTTGGTGCCATTTCTGTTGCTATTTTTGCGACTCAGCTGTCGTAAACTTGTGACACGGCAGAAATTTGAGCTGCAACTGCCACGCCTTAGCATTGCTGGCGCCCAGTTGATGAAGGCGCCCTCATTTTACAGCTGCAGCAATTCATTCAAACCAAAAACAAAGCATGTGCGCGCGCGCATAAAAAGGGTAAACCCATTAAAACTTTAATAAACGCAGCTAATAAAAGTAAATAATGAGAGGCAAGTTACTCATACCGTCTCCTTTCCCCGCCGTTGTCGTGCTCGTTTCTTTTCCTGTACCTGTTCATGTTTCTTAATTAACGCCGTAAATCGAGCCAGGCAAAGAACCACTAAGCACCATGTACTCACCTGTCGCCAAAACCATTCGCTGCTCAATTTCAGATTCAAGAGTCGCACCGTTCGCTGCCTTGCCTCGGCCACGTATATTGTGCGGCAAATCTGTAACCTGGGCATCACCGTATATACGCCCAGTGTGGCGCTATCCGCGGTCATTGGTATACCCTATTGGGTGTCCATCGTTGGCATGTCGGCCATTTGCATATTCTTCACCATTATGGTAAGTACTACACTCTGAAAAATGTTTTAATTATGAATTACAAGCTCAGTTCAAGTAATTAGATTCTATCTCAATAAATAATACTGGTACGAAAGGAGTTGAGCCAATTCCATCTCTGATCCGAATAGAACCTTAACACATTTCCTCTAGTGTAGGCTGTAGCTCGTTTGGGAAATTGCTTGATATCCTTCATTTGTTTTTAGGGCGGACTTAAAGCGGCCATCAATGCGGACGTCATCCAAACTATAACGATTCTGGTGGTAACCGTTGCGGTCTGCATACAGGGCACCATCTCTAGCGGTGGGCCAAAGAACGTTTATCAGCTGAACCGTGACAATGGTAAGCAATCATTTGTGAGGGTTCGGTTAGGAGATTGGCTTCGATTGATCATGGCAGCTTATTAGCGTGGCCTGTCAAATAGCATGCGTGTGTATATGTCGTTTTATGTGTGTGTGTGTGTGTGTGTGTGTGTGGGTGTTTGAGCTTGCTTGCTGGTGTGTGTGTGCCAGTTTCATATTTATGCTGACGAATGATGACTATTAAAATGGTATCCATTTTGGGTGTTGCTGTTGCTGGTGTTGTTGTTGCCACTGCGTCGGCTCATTATGCACATAAATGATGATGATAAAAGCGGCATATAAAACAGCAGTAGCAGCAGGAGCAGCAGCCTCAACACAACAGCTACTTGGGACGAGTTCCATGACGACAGTAATAAATGTCGGATGGCAGCGCGTTTTGTCACTTAAGCTTGGAATCGTTGGCGGTCGTTCTAACAATTGCCAAGCACTTGGAATTGAGCCATATGATGATGCCATTGAAAACAGAAAAACACAAACCTTTCTGCCAAGTGCAACTGCAGTCTTAACATTAATGTATTTACTTTCTATTACATAGGTCGCTTAAATTTCTGGAACTTTACGGGCGATTTGACGGTGCGCGTTGATACAACTTCCGCTTGGCTGGGACAACTGTTTATGTCCCTTTCACAGATTGGTTGCCAGCAAAACTTTATGCAGCGTTACGTTAGTCTCAAGTCGCTTAAGGAAGTGCGAAGGTAAGTTTAACATTATTGCATGTATTCAATTTTGATTGTTCGATAAACTCACATGCACACTACTATCGATATCGAAGCAAAACACATGACCAGGGCTGTTATCGCTGCAAAAGAGCAGGGCTGTTAGTTTGTTTACCTTTTTTACTCGCGCGATCATTCGAAACAATGCATATTGATTTGTAATTGTATTATTTTAGGGTAATGCTGAGTAACGTGCCAATTGTTTTTATATTCTTTGCCCTCTCTTGGATCTCGGGCATGGTCATCTACTCCACGTACATTAACTGTGATCCATATGCCGAGGGCTACATCAGAAAGACTGATGAAATTTTGCCATTCTTTGTGGAAGATCAGTTGGGCTTTCTGCCCGGCTTTGTGGGCATCTTTATGGCCACTCTATTCAATGGTGCACTCTGGTGAGTAATACATATCGTATATTGTATTGTTAATTAATCATTGGACCCTTCGTTAGCATGATGGTCTCCAACCTCAATTCATTGGCCACTGTTTGTTGGGAGGATTTTGTGTCGCAGTTGCCCAGATTCAAGGGTCTGAGCGATAAGCATCAGCTGAGAATTATTAAGATTGTTACTATTGTTTGTGGATTGATTATTATGTGCGTGGCCTTTGGCGTTGGTCTGCTATCCGGCGTCATCGAATCCTCGCTTTTGGTTTTCTCGGCCACATCGGGTCCGTTGCTGGGCTGCTTCATTTTGGCCATGATGGTGCCGGTGGCCAATTGGAAGGGCACATCGGCTGGCATGATCACTGCCTGCGGCTTTGTGCTGTGGATCATTGGTGGTAGCATGACCATTGACAAGGCCACAACAATGCTGCCCACCTCAACTGATGTAAGTACTTCAAAGATGCTTGAAAAGTTCCCAGAGTAAGAAAAGTCATGTCATTTTAGGGTTGCTCCAACTCCACGTTCTCGCGCTCAATTGGCAAGCCTAGCAGCAGCATTGATGAGCTGCCTTGGCTCTTGAAGCACACACCAATCGATGGCTACAATCAAACATTCATAGATCCAACACCTAGGATTGCTCACGAGCGGTAAGTAGTCTTCAATCAAGTCAAAAGTATCTTTTTTTAATAAGCTCTACGTTTACTTTAAAGCACTTCCCTGGAGACATTCTATTCGATAAGCTTTATGTACTACAGCTTGATTGGCACAGCATTGACAGTGCTCATCGGAACACTAATCAGTTGCCTCACACAACATGCCGATGATGAGTACGATGCCAAGCTGCTGCATCCTTTAATCTTTCGCTGCTACGAACGCCTTAATGTGCCCAAACCCTACTACATTAAGCACGAGGAGGAGTCGGGTCTGAATAGACGCAGCAGCAGCAATTCATCTGCAACGACCACCTGCAAGGATGAGAAAATCAATCATGCATTCGATGCCAACGAGACAAATGTGCGTGCTTCAAAGGAGAAGAAAAATCCCATTGCTGTGATCTTTACTGACTCCACATCCACACCCAGCAATGGTGAGCGCCGCAACTCCATTTGCGATGCCAGCAGAATACAGCTGGACACCGTACCATCCGGAGAGACGGGCACCTACCGACAGCTGAATCCCAAGGCAACGTTCTGAGACAGTGGGAGAAAGTGCTTCACACATTTAACACTAATAATTGGAAAATAATAACTAGAATATACAATTTATAGACTATAGGTCGTAAGCTAAGCTATCGCATAGACTAATCAATTTGAGAAGTAAGTGAGGCGTACACCTTCTGTGTATTAAAGTCGATAAAGATGCTGTGATTATTGTACAAGAGTATACATTTACGCATGTTGCAATATGTTCTGTACTATATGTTTATTAAATGTACTTATGTAAATGTAAGTAAAGGCAATAACAGAATTTTTAATCTTATCATTATTTTTTTGTGCAATAAATAAGAGTAAAATATATTTTTAAATAAAAGTCAAGCGCAAATATTTACTATCTGTGACTGGAGACGTGCCATATGGTCGCAAGTAATAATTTAAGTATGTGGTTTAAATAAATATATGTAACGATAAATATTTTGTAAAATTCAACAATAAAATATTTTATATCGCTTTATCTGCATTAAAAACGCATTGTGTTTTTGTTTTGTAGTTTTCAACTAAAAGGGGTTATTTTGGGACGTTAATTTGTTTGAACATTTATTTAAAACCCGTTAAAACAAAATAAACATTTTAAATTTAAAAAGCCGTTGCTATTAGAAAAGCTTTGTAAAAAGCTCGTAAAGAAGTGCTGCCCACTTGGTCAGCTGTTTGCCGATAACGATTATAAAAACAGCTGTTTGACATCAGTGATGCCAAAAGTTAAGCAGCGGATTTAATAATAATGCTAGTTGGATTATATTGCTTATTAAGCAAATTAATATAAAAACTAATAAGAAAAACTATAAGAACTTAATTTGCTTTACAAGTTAACTAATACGCAACACAAGAAAGCGATTAACCGTTTAAAATGGCTTAATTGGGCTGGTCATCTCTACCAGCAACAATCAGCACTTTTTGTAGGGGGTTTTATTGTTAGCGGCGCAACGAAATGCAAAACACGTAAAAGATCACCGCAGCGCAAGTTAAACTTACACAAACAAATAATAATCGCTATTAAAATGGCAACTTTGGCTAAGCCAAAAAAAGAAGTAAGTACATATGCAATTAAGTGCATAACTATGTAAATAAATAAAAACTTTGTGTAGAAATCAAGAAAGCAAAGGGCGTCGAACGAGGTGCAACATGAAGAGAAAGAGATTGACGAGTTATCAACAAGTAGTGTCAACGAACAAAGACAAACCGAAAATGCGTCGCTGCTGGAAGAGTTCGAGCGTGTGGCTGCCTTGGCTAGCAGCAGCAACAACAAAACTGAATCTCTCATTAGTCATGACTGCTGCATTTCCAGTGACATAGCGAGCGATGAGATAGCGGCGGCAAAAACAACAACAGTAACAAATGAAACCCAGGCAAATGAGGAGGTTGAAGAGGCAGTGCCGAGTGCTCCGAGTGCGCCTGAAAGTAGCGTGCCCTTGGTACAATATCCAAATCTGCAGCCGATTCGAATAAGTAATGCTCTAATTGAGGAAAAAAAGACACAGATTGTCTTCAAGGAAAAGGGGCGAGTGCGCTCACCCGGTTTTGCTCTGGCCAGCAGTCATTTGAAACCATTTACCAGTGAGCAGCTCAAGCAAATATATCAATGTACAGATTTGGAGCTGGTCAAGCAGTTCGAATTGGAGTTTCTCATGAACTCACTGCTCGAATCGAGTGAAACCGATCCGCTGTATCTGGCACTGCAGGAGTATTACAATCTGCAGGGCAATCTGACATCCATCCTACACGACATCAAGGCTAAGCGCAGGGAATGTCAAGAAACTCAGCAGGAAATTTGGACACGCTACCGGGTGACACGTACCTTTAGCGCCAATTGTGGTGACGGCAACGAAGTCAAGCAAAGCATAACCTTTGAGTAAGTACAATACAAAAATATTATTAAAACTAAATGTATCTGTTTTTTATTCGTTTATAGTCGCATCAAGGTTGACTCCGTTAAACTGGAAACTGCTACGGCATCTTTAACAGTTCTTTATGATATGGTGTGCCATACATATACGACCAATCTGATAACAGCCCAAATAACCAAAGTGAAAATCGATAAAATCATCAATGAACTGCTTGCATATCCTCATATCGATGGTCAGGCGGATGTTGTGCTTCACTCTCAGTTGGATGCAGCTGCTCTGCATTGTGTTGCCCAATTAAGACGCGCAATATCCATTCTCTTTAGCTTTGCACGACGACCCAGTCCAAATACGGTATTACTTACAACTTAACTTTTAACTTAACTTAAACTTTAAACATTCCTTTTGTAGAATTTCGATGCAGATCTTAAGGGTTGGCTGCGTAAGCTTATTGCACTGCAGTTGCTACTGGCCACAAAGGAAGATCATTGGTTTCTGCTTTTTAACATCTTGCGTTGTCCAAATGGCGTTGGAGCCTGGGCAGCCGAGTTTCTGCAACTGCCGGGCATGGTTGTAGCACAGACAAAGCCCAAGGGCTCACAACCGAATGAGCTGCCATTGGCACTGAACTCACCAGAGATTAATCACTGTATTGCCGTGCTGCAAATTCTTTTGCTACCCATTAAAAAGCGCAACGATTACCTCAAGAGTCAGGCCCAAGCACAAAGGGAGCTTTCTGGATCTAATGCTGGCGGTGATCGCTGGATAGTTGTGGACTCGGATGGTGAAGATACACTTACACCGACGGGCGAATGTATTGGCCTTAAGGAGACCGATTTAATAGCACTTCTCAATCAATTGCCCTTTGATAAGTTATTTACGTAAGCCTGACATACAAGCACATGTTATGAGGATAGAAATTATCCAAGTGGTCCTACTTTCCAGCTCCGCCATGGGCATTGAAAAATTCCTGGAGGACTACATAATCGAGCCAGATATGATAACACCACATCAAATGCTTACCGTTGTTGTCTTCTTCGCACAGTTGGTGGAAACTCTCGGCGAGGGCATGCTGACTTACAACAATGAACGCTACAAGCAGCTGGCCAAGCGGTTGGGAAGATTAGTGCGACACTCCCTGCAATATGCCTCAGATTATCATGAACTCTTTATGTAAGTTATACTATTTAATAGTTATACAACAGTTAACTGATTTCCACGTTTGCAGCAATAACAATTTGCCCAAGCCACAGGACCTTTGCGATCGCATCGAACTGGAAATGCAGGCTTTGTTAATGCGGGCCTGCAGCTATATCTATCGTTCTCGTAATTTGGGCACATGGCAATACTTTTCCACGCTGCCTTATTCCACGCTACATGCTGACATCATTTGGCATCTTTTCTACTACTTAAACGTGGGCTTTCCCAGCGATTTGAGCTCACAGTTGTCTACTGATCCGGATGAGGTTTTTCAAACGGAATTTTGGAGTAAATTCGATTTGGCTAATGCGGATGTATCTGCTGAGGATATGTACTACCTGCTGCAGGCCTTCTTTGAGATGGCTAATGGGCGGGATCGCTCCAAAGACTGGCCAATAATTCGAATTATTTGCCTAACCATCTTTCAGGTGATAAAGCATAGTGTCTGATTATTGTTTCCTTCCATAATTTCCCCATATTCTTTACAGATTGGTTTTATTCATCAGGCCACACGGGAATACTGCTACAAAGCCGCACGGGATACTTTAGTAAACATAACGCTGGTCTATGAAGATCTTTTGGATTGTTTGCTGCTACAATTAAAAGTGCGCTTTGGAGAGATCGAGCAGGCAGCGTATCTATTCAAGGCGCTGCCACTGGAGAATTGGCGACCAAGCATGGATAGCTTTGAGCTGCTCTCAAACTGGTTGCTTCACTTTGATTACCAGTCTGCAGAAAATCAACTGGCACGTCTGATCATTGGCCATCTAAACTGGGGATTCGATGACGAGGGTCGTCTCTTTTTACCGCACAATATTCATGTACGCATGTCTTGCCTGGTCGCTGAAGCGATCACAAAGCACACGCCGGAGGTGATCGGTGCCTCAGGCATCTCGGAGAGTGTGCGTCAGGTGTCGTCACTTATCGACTTTACACAGTCCAGTCGAGAACAGTTTATCAATTGGTGCTGGCGTATGATCTCGATGCTGCGTCTTCATCTCATGGATCAGAGTGTGGAGTCCGTCAAACGTACTTTACAGCATCCTACAGAACCTCTGCTCTTTGTACCGGATCTCGAACGCTTGGATATGGTCTGGCAAGGTGTCAACGAGCAACGACCATTGGCCGTGTATGTTGCAGTTTTGGTCAGTTTGCATGGCCATTCAATTCCGGTAATATGCCAGCAAGGCTTTAAGTTGCTGCAACAACTAATTGGCGATCATCGACATGCTGCTGTCATACGAAGTTTGGAGTTGATTGTGCCACTGTTCCTTGAAACGCCCGACACGCTGGCCAACTGCGAGAGGTAATGCCAGAAGGCATTGATACAAACATGTTAAAATGCTAATTTTGCTGACAGTTTTCAGAAACTGCTTATGACGCTGCTTAATGCAGACAAAACTTACCTAAAGATGGCCAGGGACATGGTATCTATCAATTCCACTGGACCTATTCTTGAATTGCTTGACAATATGATGCATCATCAAATTGTTTCTTATACCAGGCAAGTTGTGACTCCCACGACTCGACTGTTAATCATTATAAAGTAACTATTTGTATTTTCGTAAAGCTATGGCCTCTGCTCACCCCTAAATCTGATTAATGTGTGGCTTAATTGCTTCACTGCGTTAACTGGCTGGGCTAACAACCCTTACGTTCTCTATCTTCTGGACAAGATGCTGCGCATCGCCTACCAGTTTGCCGATTGTCGTGTACAAGCCGTCGAGTTCTTTTACAACTACTACAAGGTAATCAACAAAAACAAGTTCTAACTTCTCGAATGTAGAATAACTCAAATGTTATAGGACTGCAGCGATTGGAAGTCGCCACCCAAGGCGACAGGATTGAAGGCACTGTTTGGTGGGCAAGCCACTGTACGTATTCCCGTGATTGCGCCACAGTATTGCTGGTTAAATCTTGTGCTATTAGATATTGAGTTTAGGCTTCAGGACACACGCTTTTGGCCAGAATTATTGCGTCAGCTTACGGATCAGCCAGTTGATGTGGCCCTAAAGAAAACGCTTGTGCTGACCAAGCTAAACGCTTTTCCCTCTCAGCAATTGGTCATCTACAAATATGCTCAGCTACTATCCAGCATGGACACAATGCACGCCCTCTTCCCAATTGTCTGTCAGAAATTCTTTGAGCTGTACTTGTGGCGAGTGCCGACAGATAGCACTGGCCAGAATATCAATCATAGCTATGGAGTTTCCGATAAGTTTTACGAGCAAAACGTAACGCTTATGAAGGCAATAAAGACCCAGCTTAAATCAGCTGAAGTCTACTACTCTGCCGTTGCCACAAAGCGTGCCCAGGACGATGCCGCAGCGCATATGTTTCGCAGCTGCAACAAACTAATGCAGAGCTGTGCCCTTTGGCTGGAGGATACCCAGATCAACAAGTTCTCTGGCAATTCTGGCCAGCTGCCAGCCCAGTACAATAGCGAAAAACTGCAAGAGCTGCTCACTGGTCACGTAGCCCACTGGACAGAGTTTCTGAGTCTAAGCGATTTGCGCAAGGATCAGCGTCATCAGTCGGATCTTTGGTCATCAAAAATATATCGAGTGCATGCCAACAAAGCATTGCGTACCACGCTGCAACCCAAACCACGCCTGCCGCCTGCCCAGCGTCTCAAAATGCATCTGTCCACCTATGACAAAAGCCTTCCACCACCGACCTACACTCGACCGGAGCAGATTGAAAAGCAGCCCATCGATAGCAAAACGCTGTCTGAGCTTAAACGACGCATACAAATGCTCAACAGTACCGCCAAGTAAGATGATCAACATTTCCATGCAGTCTTTTGAAAGTAATTTAATATTAACATTTCAGTAAATTTCATTACAACACCTCGGAGTTAAACTCACTGAACTCAAACTATATAGAACGTGTGCCAGCTTTGTACTCCATGTTTATAGATACTGAGTTCACAAATAAGGAATGCGAATCGTTACTATTCAGTCGAAAGTGTACACAACCAGCCCGAATTGAGCTGAAACCGGAAACTATACTTCAGAATGAACAGATAGCACGAATACAGGAAAAGAATCGTGAGCGTCATGACAAGATCGTTGATGAAATGATATCTGTCAATGTGAATGGTTTTGCCCAGGCTATCGAAGAACTGGGTGGTTGCATGCAACAGCTGCTGCTGGAGCAAGCCAAATCAAATCCAAAAGCAACATCTATTGGCGTGAATTTTTTCTATCATATCGTAGATAATATGGATGATAAAACAATGAAATTTCAGCCAACAAATGATTTCTACACCCAAATACTAGAGGAACTAGGCGTAAGTTAAAAAACATACATTTGCGGATCTAAACACATAAATAAATGACCATTCTCCAATAGATTTTCATTCAAGCCGATCAGTCCGAACAGGGCTTAAATGTGCTCCGCCTTGCGCTTAAACGCGGCGATCTTGTGGAACAACTGGCTAGAGTTTTTGTGCCCTGTCACACGGATGCCGATCATTTTCTGAACATGTATGAATTCCTTATCGACTCACATTTAAAACGTTGCGATACAAAAATTCTCTTTGTGCTGCTGTCCAAGTTTGATCTGCTTAGCTGGTTGGAGGCCTATCAGCCCAAGCTAAGCGAGATCAATCGACTTTTACTGCTGGTGCTGCAAGGACTTGAGTCATGGTCCCAGCCAGATAGCAGTCTGTTGCAGGATCAATTCCGTCGGCAGCTGGTGCACATCTTTACCTATGACTTTCCGCAGCATTACGGCGAGGTTATGCAGCTGGTACTTGATCGCATTTCGGACCAGAAGCTTATGCCCATTGTGTTGCTTGATCTGCTTAATGCGCTCCTAAAGTCTGCGGGCAGCGTAGTCTTAACACTAACCAGCACCGAGGTGCAAACGCACGAATCGGCATTGGACTTTGCACGTCGCCAGAAGTTGTTTACACTAAAAGCGGCGACTGACACGTTGCTATTGTTTGCCCGGCACTTTCAAAAGGAGCGATTGCATCATGGTCTCCACGGTCTATATCCCAAGCATAAGGACTATTGCTTTTCTCTGGTCATGTGGTTCAGCTGCTTTGGACACGTACTGTTGGCAACGGCTATTTACAATTATCAAGAACTGCTGGCCGATCAGAGTAAGTATCTTAAAAAGCATAGTAAAATAAATTGTTAGACTTATAAACAGTATTCTCTTCCAGTTAGCGACATTGTCTTTGGCTCGATCGTAGAGACATATGCACCCTGGCTCATACCGTACACTGAACATACGGAACAGGCAGCAGGTGCAGCTGCACATTGGATACGTCAACTAAGCCCCAATCAGGGCAAGATTCTGTTGCCTTGGAGTCAGCCGCATGTAGACACTAGCAAGCTCATGATTAGATCCTTTGTCGCCAATATTTTACAAGTAATTCAGTATCTGCCTGCATCCAATAGGATACTGGAACACATGTTCGCTTGGTATGTGCATCACTTTGCCCAGATAAATGTGGACAGCCATGTATTGGCGCCCATTCACGAGGGTCTAGCCCAGCTGCCATGGGAGCGCTTCCTGCCGCCAGCCAAACACATAGAGTTGCTTTATGAAAGCTTGCAACGCTTTTTACCCCACTCGCATGCAATGCTCGGTCACATATTTATCAGGATCGATTGGAGTGCATGGTTTGCACAAATGCCACTGCCTGTGGCCATACTTTCGCGTCTTTTCGGAATCTTTGTGAAAATGGCCTTTGAGCCGAACATTCACATGCATCCGAATACAAGCAAGATTCTCGAAGATGCCATCAAGCAGCCATGGCACCTTGTCGAGTACAGCGAACTAGAGAAATTGCTTAAATGGTTTGTGGCTAATGTGGATCCCGCTATTGTGCTGCAGCTACCAACAGAAAGCAACTACGCTGACCGTGCCGTCTTGGAGTACGTATGCTAATTATTACTAAATAACATTTCTTTAATCTTGCGTATGTTACAGTTTAATACGCGTGGCATGCGCCATGCTGCCAGAGAGCAGCACACAAGGTGCATTGATGCAGGCAACGGCGAAGCGTATGTTGTATACTCGATCCATGGTTTGCATGCAACGCACATGTGGCGCCAAGCAGAAGCGACTGCTGGCCACTAAGGACGGTGAACGCGCTTTTAGCGCAGCCTTTCTGAAACTGCTGCAATCCGTTGACCAGGCTGTAAGCGGCTGCAGTGAGCAGCGCACATTAGAAGAACAGCGTCGCGAAGCACTCAATCTAATGCTGGAGCTGGTTGCGCCCACGCAGACGCAAAGCGAGGAGATCTCCAAGTAAGATGTTGTAAAATTTCAATTTTGTTTTTTATTAAATTGATTTACTTTCGCTTTCTTAAGCCTTCACATTCAAACTCTGATACGCTGGCAACAGCAGTGTCCTCCCGCCAATCCAGTCATGTGCGCCGCTTTGCCGGCCATTGGGCATCTTAACACATACATTTCATGCATCTACAGTCTATTGGAGTCCAGCATTGAGTGCTATTTCCGCATGTCGGCTACAAACGCACCCTGGCACTCGCCCAGCTGGCAAGGTCTGTTTGAGGCACTGCAAATGTCGCTCCCAAAACTGGAACTGATGCCAGTCATGAACGGCGGTAACTTGTTTTCACTGCACATTTTTGTGCTCTACAGACTGGAAGAAATTCAATCGGATGGCGAAAAGGTGACTTTTTTGCAGGATTTAACACAATTGCTGGACAATCTTAAGACCAATCCTCAAACCGAACCGCGCATGGCGCTCGTTTGGGGTTTGATCATCTCACGCGGCTGCAAATTACTGCTGACATCTCAGCACGTCAAGAAGTCGCTGTGTATGCTGGCTCGCCAACTTCAGATAGCCTCGACAAAGGCTGAGGGCTGGAGCGATGGTTTACTGGGCGTTATTGGTCTGAAATCGGAAATTATTACTAACAGGTAGTGAGAAGTCTTATACATAGACCTACACAATGTTCATGCTATCCAAATATTATTGCAGACGCAAGGTGTTGACACGCTGTTTGGCCTGCATAATCTATTCGCTGTTTCCGGCCAGTCGTGAAATGCGGCTGACTTGTGAGGAGTACGAGAGCGCCATGCGAGAACTGGCCATGTTGTTGGCCAATAAAAAGTTCAATGATGAGAAACCGCTTATTGTAAAGGCCGTGAGCATACTCAAGGAGCATCCATTGCCAGATTTGCGTGCTGTACCCCATTTGATATGTCGTGTAATCGATGTGTTTTATGAGGAGAGTTATCTAACGACCATTCCGGAGGTGTGGGACTGCGATTTTAAGCTAAAAGCAACCTAATATCATGTGGCAGCCAATTGTGTTGATTTTTTACAGATTTTTGATCTAATTATATACATTTATACAATACAATAATTGAAGTCTAAAAATGAAATAAAGTGATACATTTTTTTTGCTATTTTGAAAATTGCAAGCAATATATTTTGAATGTTTTTATTTTTCTTTCTGAGTATTTGAAATGCAAAACTTTATTGATTACATCGTTCAGACAAAAATGATTTAATTATTTTCTAGCGTACATACTTGAAGCTATTTGTTTAAGCGTAATGGCAGTAACAAAGCCGGAATCGAGCGCAAAACATTGCACTATACGATGGCGCGACATTTCGAACGATACAGATTATAATTACAATAGGAATACGAGTATAAATATTGATCTAAACGAAAGATAACAATAAAATGCATTTAAAAAAAGACTGACAAGTAAAAATGCTACATAATTATATAAATAACACTTAACTTATAAAACTAAACGTGCGAATAAAAAACTTAAATTGTTTAGTCATCCAGAGCAAAGTTGGATAACTGTAGATGTTGCAGATTATTGCGTGCCTCAAAGTAGCCAGTGTCTGTGGGGTTGTCTGGTGTAGGCACAAACGGTGGTTCCATATGCCCAATGTTTTCCCAATCGATGTTGGCAAAATGACGCATCTGCTGCACCTCTTTTGCAGCTGGGCGCTCCGCGGGCTCCATGGTCAACATCAGCTCCACTGCCTCCATGGCATCAGCCGACAAAGCCTCATCACCTTCAGGCCATTCAATGTCTGCAAAATGATCTCATCTTAGTATATAAAACGTTAGCAACTGCACAAAATGTACTTACTCTTGTTAAGAATGTTGTCAAATACTTTTTGTGGCGTTTCGTCGTTAAACGGTGGTATGCCCGTCATAAACTCATAAAAGCACACGCCCAGCGCCCACCAGTCCACTGCTGGACCATGGCCAAGTTTTAGCAACAGCTCTGGCGCTAAATAATCGGGTGTGCCAAGGATGCGTTCGTTTGAGACACGAGCGCCGCGGCGCACTGATTTTGGTGTGCGGAATGGTGTTACAGCATTTGTGTTTTTGGGCGTCTTAGGTGCAATGCCGCCACCATGATTAATAGGTGACATTGTTGGATCGTCGGCTAGCTTTAAATGATACTGAGCACTTGATAACTTTTCGACTGCCGTATGCTCCCGCTTCTTGCTATCAATGGACAGTGGCAGGGCAAAGCGTGTGGCTTTTAACTTGCCCAGTAGGCCACCATCGCGTCGTGGCAGCTTCTGTGAGGATACGGGTGTCGAGAAGACAACATTGGCAACGGTAGCCTCAGGCCCCAGCAAATGCTGCATGGGCAGCTCATCGTCCGATAGAGAACGCACCTTTAGTACGCCGCGTATGGGCGATGATCGTGCCTTGCGCTTTTTGGGTGTGCTGCTGCCGATGTTGAGGATCTCGATTTCTTGAGTTAAGCCCGTGCTGGCGCTAGCATTGCTTGAACCATCCACATCCATGCCAGACATATTATCCGATCGATTTACTAAATTAATCTTACGCTTCATGCCACGCAAAAAATCGGGTCGCTTGAAATGTTTAGAAAGGTTGCGGAATGGTGAGTTCATGCGAATGCCACTTAGCTCATTTGCGTTATTTGTCACATTGTAGCTGAAATGAAGGACACATTGGTAGAGCTCAATTCGATGGCATGCATGGAAAGTAGATGAATACCTGCGCGAATAGTCGGAACAGCTGTATTCGTCCTTTGACTGGCTCAGGTTTTCTGTGTTCTTATCAATGGAAGATGCTGTGCTCTCGCTATTTAGATTCAGATGACAGCTGGAGTTATCGTCACCTTTTCGACTAGAGACACCCGAATCCTCTTGCAGCTTGGAGTTACGATTACGCTGCTGGATATAAATTTAAGTATTATAGTATAATATCAAAAGATTTGTGAAGTTGTATTATGTAATTCGAAACTCCCTAAAACATTTAACACAGACACAAACGAACAAAACAGAACAGAAAGGCACATGCACACTATCCAACGCACCTCGTCGAGCGAACGCCTGCGCACCATGGAAAACTCAAACAAGGCATCGCTTGCAGTTTCCAACTTAGCAACGTCTTTACCATCGCCATTAGGAGCAATGTTGTTCTTGTCCTGTTCGGCCAATTTGCAGCCCTTTTGAGTGGATGAAGCATATTTATAAGGCGCAACTGCTTTTGCCCCATCACCAGTTAACTTACCTGACAATTGACACGCGAGCTGGCATTGGCATTGGCATCGACACCGGCGCTATCCAAAGCAAAAACTACGCGTCGCTTTGTGGCTGCCGGAGCCCCGCCCTCGGCTGTTGCCTCCAGAGGGGGCGAACTCTTGCTTATTTCCGCTGACGTGCAGGTGTGATAGGAGGATGAGCTACTGTCCAATAGCTAAAAGCAAACAACTACAACATTTAAAAACGAAATACTATTTTTTTTTAATATACTTACATTGGTATTCGTGGTGCAGGTATGTGTTATTGAGACGTTAACCTCTTCGGCAGAGAAAAAGGGAGACACACCAGAGATTTTGCTATCGTTTGTCTTTTCCGCATCGTTAAGCGATGTGTCCGCCTCGCTGTCATCCGACTCCATGATGAGGCTTTGTTTGTTCATGGCCTGCATTAGGTGGGAGGTACCGGTGCCGGGAGCCATAACAGCTCCACTGACCACGCCATAATCATTTAATTTCTTCTCAGAGCCAAAGGACAAATGCGAAGTAAGCGACAGTAGCTGGCCCGGCGTGCGGGCATTAAGATTAGGTGAACAGTTGATAAGATCTGATATCTCTAGATCGCGACGCAATTCAATTTTGCTTAAGCCAAAATCAGTCAGCTTTACATGCCCGGTGGCCGAGAGTAGCATGTTGTCCGGCTTGATGTCACGATGCACAATACCATGCTGATGCAAATACTGAAGCGCCATGACCATTTCAGCCACATAGAAGCGAGCGGTCCGCTCATCAAAGTAGCCAAACATGGCTAGTAATGATTTAAGATCACCCCCGACCATATACTCCATGACCAGATAAATGGAAGAAAACGATTGCAACGAGTAAAAGAGATTCACACAGAATGGTGAACGGGACAGAGCCAAGGCGTTGCGTTCGGTTATCACTTGTGAAACCATGTTTTTATTGATCATCTCCGATTTCCGCATAACCTTGATGGCAAACAGTTTGTTCGGATCGTTGTGTTTGTAGCCGAGGAACACCTTACCAAAGGCTCCTCGACTAATAGGTTTGATGATGACAAAATCCCGAATGGTGGGCAGCTAGAATGCGAGAGAAAGAGATATTTTAAACATGTGTGTGTTTGTTTGTGTGTAGCACCCGATATCGAATAACGGCATGTCATTTTCTACTCCGCCTTTTATTACTGTAAATTTATACAAAATTACCTTTGCATTTTGCGATTGATTTTCAGATTTTGTAGTTAAGATATTTATTTTCTCCAAAAGCCCTTCGTTTTCAATTAGCGAGCTGGTTTTCTTGGGTGTTTTATAGTCAATTTGCACCTCGATTTGAGAAGACGCTGAATCAGCGTGTTCCATGTTATCTTCTCTATATTTCTTGATTGTCCTCCGTTTTGCTTTTTCGTCTACCTTTCGCGCGCAAAGTTAATTAATGCAATTTGTTAGCTTTATGTTGCGGTCAGCATGCTCATGTCATAGACAAACGGAATGAAGCTGGCAATTATAAATTTTAATAACATTTAAGAAAGTTTAATTTGGTTGATTATCAAAGAAATATTTTAAACAGCGCGTCTACACAATTTTCTTTACTACAGTGTTGGATAATGGCTAAATTGCAGGGCTGCACATTCCAATCAAGTTGGCAGCGCCGATTGTTCACGTTTCTTTTTAAATACAAGAACCATACGCTGCACATTAGATAAACACTTTTGGTTTGCATTCAATGCATGCAATAGCATTAAAATAAAAAAGATTTTTGCTATGTAAATTGCAGGGTTGCAACCACCCTACCATTGTAAATTTAGATTCATTTTGCATGTTGGATTTTCCTTCGAAATTGTACATCAAAATGTTATCTATAGAATCAATTTTTATTAAGTAATCAAGCATATTTGTTGAATTAAAACTAGAGTCAATTGTTTAAAAGATCTTTATTTATAAAATAATTGAAATTTTATACATGTTTTGCCATTAATTTATTAATACAAATACGAACAGGGAAATCTCGGAAACATATAAATCTTCTACTTCTTGTACATCTAAGGCTACATATGTCATATGTATGATATATTTATATATATATATATATTATGTGTATGATGTTTGTTTTTTTTATTTCTTTGTGTACTACCCTATCTCGGGTTTTTTGTTTTTTTTTATGTGAATTAAATTTTGGGAACAAAACGGTTTGATTTGTCGATGCATAACTGCATTTTGTGGCACAGCTATGTAGCAAGAAATCGCAGTAAGTAAGAAATAAAAGGGGGGCTGCCCATGTGCAATGCGCATGGCTATCAGTTCCAGTAGTTTGGAAGAGGAGCAACCAGCGTTGAAACTTGGCTTTGGCTGTGGCTTACTCTTAACATGTAATTTTCGCAAAAAACACAAATTACCAAAGAGGTCATCACAACATAAAATAAAACTAAACATTTTAAATCTTATAAACTAATGGATCGTGTTGGGAAGGTTTGGGATTGAAGCACGGTTGCGATCGGGGAATTGCTTACATTATGGCGCAACGTGATCTGTTGGGACCTTCAGCCTCGGCGGGCGAACCAACATCCGTAGCAGGTAAATTGGCCACTGCATCCTCGCCTTGATCCCCAGCTTTATTTTCATCGGCCACATCAGACACATTCTTTTCTGGTGTACCACTCTTTTTGGGAGTCTCCAGACCCGCTTCCTTGCCCACAGTAACGTCTTCCGTGGTAGATGATTTGTTCATCTGTTGACCATTCTCCTCCTCTTCTTGGATAATAATGCCTGACACATTCTGCACTTCGCCGCCAACTTCCTCTTCATCGCCAGTTGGTGGGGTTTGCTCCAGACGCTGGCGCGAAGATGGCGAGCTGATGGTTGCCCTAGAGAAGCGTGAGCGCAGCATGGTGAATGGCGATGCCAAGTTCATGCTGAACAGATCAAAGCGTGCACGCTTGGGTGGCGACATTTCTACATCCTGGGCAAGATCATTGGTCGATTGACTGCCGGATAGCGGCGGTGGAGTACGCTCACGCTTGCGACCACGGCCAAAGAATGAGAATGAGAACGATGAACTATTGGGTATTTCGGAGCCAACGGTGGCATTCATGCTTGTGTTAGTGCAGCTGGAGGTGTCCAAGTCGCTGGTATTCAGGCAGCGATAATTGCCCATACGTCCAGGCGTAAATGTAGAGGTCGGACGAATGCTGCGCCGTCCGCTTATCTGCGAAAGGTTGCGGGCTACGGCGACCGAAGGCGTAGTTGGTTGCTCTGAGGTCCGCTCAACCTCATTGGCTTGCTTGCTGGCGCTGAGATAGCCAAAAAGATTGCGTCCGGGTGTCGATGTGGCCGTCGGCTGTGCGCTGCTGGCAACTACGCTCCTAATGGGCGAGGCATCCACACTCAATGGTTCCATTTCAACATCCTCCACAGCTGCTGCAGGTGTGTCCTGCATTTTCTGTGCAGGCGATTCGGCCGGCTGTGGTTTGACGCAGGACTCGCTCTGCTGCGGCTGGATGGGCGACTCTTTTGGCTGCGACTCGTTCGGTTTGTTGGGCGACTTCTGTTGGCTAGCCGTGCCTGATCTACGCGACGACTTGCGTTCCGAAGTCGGTGTAGTGGGGACGACAACAACGGCAGGACTGTTGTCCAATTCAATGATCTCGGCAGCAACTGCTTCAGTCTTGGTCTTGGGTTCAACAGCTGCTGGTTCTGTGGTCTTAGCTTCGGGTTTATTCAGCTTGGGCTCATCTTTAGATTCTGATTTAATAGACTCCTTCTTTTCTGCATGTTTCTCCTTATGCTTCTGGTGTTCCTTGGCAACAGGGATAGAGCTCCCGTTATGTCCAGCCTTTGATGAATTGCCATTTGTTGCTTTGCTATTGCCATTCTGATTTTTTTCCTCTTTAGACACTGACGAGGAAGACGACGAAGAGGACGATGTGGTGGAGGACGAGCTAGCCGAAGGGGGTCGTTGCTGGTTGATGCTCGTCTTCTTGATAGATACAAATGGACCATTTGCTTCACTCTTCTTGCTTGAGTGAGTGTTTTGCGGACTATTTGAGCGTCCATTGCTGCCAGTTGCTGCTTGCTGTAGACGAGACAGGGAGCCGGCGCCGCTAAGCGATAGTGGCACTCGGCGTCCACCGGCAGTTGGGCCACTGCCACCCCCTCCACCTGCTCCTATGCTGTTTGGTTGAGCCATTTTGCTTAACATTGAATGATTGTCTTTATCGTTGTACTTATTCTGTAAAAATAGAGAAAGATATAGTTAAGTATTATTTCAAAATGCATAATATTACCTAAAAATAGCAGTTACAGAATACTCAAAATAGTTTTCTTATTCTGTTCATATATTTTTATCACACTTCAAGTGCAACGAAATCGAAAAAAATGCTGGTGAAATCTAAAAACGCTTCATATTTTATTCAAGAGCAACAAGCACTGCGGTTTGTTTACTTCGTTCGTGTTCATGTTGTTGGTTGTTGGGTGCACCCAGCAAATGCAGTCTTGCATTCCTAGCGTTGGACATCGAGAACCGGCTTTGTACGCCATTTATCCCACTTACCACAATTGCAGTTGCTGCTGTTTGCTATTTGCACTTTTAAATCACAGTTGCGTTTTGATGTTTGTATTTCAGTTGTATTTTTTTTTTTTTTTAATGTTAATCTTAGACGCTTAGCGTTCTAATTTTTAAGCACGTGCTGACAGTTTCGAAACTCCGCTTTGTATTGCCTGATAGAAACTGTTGCACAGAGTTTAAGTAGGAAAAAGCTAAGCGAACTCAGGTAGCTAAACACACTACCTGTGAAAAGGCAGCTGCAGTTTATAGGCCACATCTGTGCACGGATAAGTCGCCATGTTTATTAGAGATTGCCAATAATCAGGCAAAGTTCCTTACAGTAGAACATCGTCGTTACGGATGAGCTCTGGCTGCAGGCAACCTTTTGTTTTTTTTTTATATATCATTAGAGCGGTGCCCGATTAGACATCGTTTCACTTTAATAACTCGTGTTGACCCCCACTTATTCTTAACTGGCTTCCGGTAAATATGCAGTGAAAAGCAAACAAAACTCATTCAATATTACTATTAAATATGTTTACAGTGTTTAAACAACCTCACTCTACTTTTAGTATGTGCACAAGGTACGCGAATAGTTTGCTGGTGTAAAAATAAAATGCCGGTCGAAATGTGTGCTAGAAGTAAAAAATAAGAAGAAAAACAAAAAGTGGACAGCAAAGTATTCACAACGAGGCGAGTGTCTGCCGTAACGGTCATTGGACACACAGTTTGTGATGTCCCAACGAAAACGAGAAATGAACTACAAGTTCAATACCAGCTAGAGAGAGAGAGAGAGAGAGAGGACAGGCGAAAGAGAAGGGAAGCTGTTTAGAAATTGCACTAAGCGGCCAGCAAGTGTTTTGCTTTTAGAAAGTGCAAGAGGCAAAAACGCGAAAAATAAATCAACAAAGATACATACATACACATACACATTAACACAAACGCACATAAAAACACACGATGCTACAGTAAAATGCACAAGACTGACAGATATCAAAACACAAGCGCATAAGCGAATACACAAAAGGCACACATACACACACATGTAAAAAGTATGCAATTATGCGCCAAGCCCTCGAGCGCTGTTTGTAGTTGGTTTTTTTTTAGGTTTTGTTTTGGTATTGCTTGTACGCAAGGAGAGTTTAATAAACTCAATTACACAAACATGCGGCATTTGTATAAGTGCCAGAGAGCGTATCAGCATAATTGAGCGGCTACGTACATACAGATATACAGAGGTTCCTCTGTATTTATTTATCTTTAATGTTTATGTCTCCCAGATCGACTGATCAAACAATAAAAAAAAAACTATTAACTATCATCGCTTTGGGCTTTAAAACAAAGGAACACTTACTACTGTTTGTATGTATACATGTAGATAAAAAGGCGGGCCACAGTACGCGCCAAAATATTGAGCACTGCTAGCATCAGCATTCAATTTAGTTTTCGTGTAACGAATGTTAGGATTTCAAAATCTATTTCAATATTTTTTTTTCGATATTATAACATCAAAATTGAAATAGGTGTTCATTAACCTCAGTATTTAACGATTTGTCTTGCATATTGCCCTTTACTTTTACGCTTTGCCACCACTGTACCAGCAGGCTCAATTGACGGGGTTTGTTTTAAAAATGGCGGAGGCTGCAGCCAACGAACGATACAAAATAACTCATAAATGTGGCTACATGCATTTGTTTGTGCAATTGCACGCTCTTATTTGTGTGTAGGTATTGAAAACACACATATTGTTTCTGTTCTGATTTTGTTATTTAATACGTTTCACTTAATTGGCTAGTTTTCCACTTTGCATTTGAAGCCCGGCAACTGTGCACATTTTGTCTACACTAGACTTTAATCCTACCACAACACAAAATAAATAAAGCTGCACTTCACTTCCAAATTAAATATATGGTCCTATTAAATTAGGATTATATACACAAGAAAAACAAACCTTTTCTTTTATAATTTAGCAAGAGCCTTTTATAGTTGTCAAGTCTTTTTAAATTTGCAACCAAAAAGTCAGACGGATCCAAATTTGCTACCGACGCCACTGAAAAAATTAAAACACTAACGCGCGTTACCAAACAATGTGACCAACGCTTATCAATACACAAATACAAATTTCCCATTATAATACCAAAAAAAAAAAAAACAACTTTGAGAGTCTAATGACGAGTCTACAGACGTTCTTTGATCAAAAATAAACTTATATGCAGTTTACAGACGTGCATTAAATAATGAAACTAATTTACCATGTTAAACATGTATTATTTAAAATATGTTTTCGATTAATTTCCCTTATGATGACCAATTTGCAATAAGTCAATATGTATAGATAATTATAATTAAAATAGCTAATGCACATTTATTAAAAATAATTTGTTCTAGTTTTTACAATAATGGCAATAGTTATTTAAGAAATCAAAAGTATTTTGTAGATTTCAGCATGCGGCCACACCGATTTCGAAGTTAATCGATTTACTTGTACAATCGACATCCCACACGGCAAATAATAAGCTATAGAAATAAACTCAACAATTCAATGAAATCAGTGAGAAATTAATGTAAGTACCAAACGAAAAGATGATTTATAGTTGCCTTTTACCCAAAAGACTACCAACTTATACTCACGTTACCTACTTAATTGAATTTTTAACAAAACATGACGCATCTGCATCTGGATATGCCTTTCATTTATGCCGGACACGCATACAAACAAACAAAACATTTGTAAAACACGCACACACAAAAACACACAGTGCGAACAAACACACAAATACATACAGAGAACATAGAGTCAAAACAGATACAAACCATAAGTTGCCCCCAGCAGCAAGTGTACCTACACAAGATTAACGGAAAGACATCATGGCGCACATATTGGAAAATCAATTATTCGCTGCTGCGCAGGTGATTGAGCAGCAGTTGGATCAAGAGTTCGATCGTCTAGACAACTTAGACGCTGACGATTTGAAGGCGCTGCGCGAGAAGCGGATACAGGAAATGAAAAAGTTAAACAATAAAAAGCAAGAGTGGCTGAGAAACGTAAGTTGTGATTTTATGAATAGCCTTCTCTTTAGAAACGTGTCTTTACTGGATGCATTTTTGTTTTAGGGTCACGGCACATATTCGGAGCTAGCCGATGAAAAGGAGTTCTTCGAGGTTTCCAAGAAATCGCCCAATATTGTGTGCCATTTCTACAGAGACAGCACAGAACGCTGTCGCATCGTTGATATGCATTTGCAAATACTCGCTGCCAAGCATGTTGAGGCCAAATTCTGCAAGGTGAATGCCGAGAAGACGCCGTTCTTGACGCAACGCCTGCGCATCAAGGTGCTGCCGACTATAGCACTGGTAAAGGACAGCAAAACGAAGGACTTTATTGTGGGCTTTGGCGATTTGGGCAACTGCGATGACTTTTCCACAGAGATGCTTGAATGGCGCATTGCACATTCGGGAGCTATTGAGTACAAAGGTGATCTGATGCAGCCACCAGATGTGAAACGCAAGCCGTTTATAAATCGCCCACAGAAGACCATTCGCGGCGGCTATGACTCCGATGATTCAGATATCGATCTGGATGACTAACGTGGCGCCTACAAACAAATCAAGAAACAAACGGAAAAACACACACACACAAACATCAACAAAGTACACTTGGCTGCGCCTCAACAAAAATATGGAAAATGAAAACAAAATATGAAAACAATCAAAACCTAGCACATGAATGTAGAATCCAATTAGGCATACTTTTAGCGTTATTTATTTAATTGTATAATTCCAATATTATTGCTACTAACTAATAACTCTTCTAATACTACACCTACTCACTGTGTGCTCCAGTTCGAGCTTATGTGGTTGCCTTCCCCTCTCCGTTATTTATATACACCCTAGTGCCCACCCCCTGCTAAAAGCTCTCAATTCCATACTTACATGCATATGTAATGCGTTCTCATGGGCCTTGCGCGCCTTTGGCACAATATGAATAGTTGTAACTGGTTCATCGTATACATATATATAGATATACATACATACATACATATGTGGTAAAACGACTAATACCAACATGCATGCATATAAAAGACAGAAAAAAACGCATATATTTTTAACAATATTTGCTGAGATGCATTTCCTATTGTAGAAATAACTAAACTCACATGTACAAGTTTTTTACATTTATTTTTGTAATTCTACAAAATACATATGTACATTAAACATAAAATCGTCTTCACATTTAATGGCAAGTACGGAGAAAAAACGTATTTGTATAATTTCAGCTGCATAAAGAAAATAGCAAATCGGAGTTAGGAAACAACTCTAGAAAACAAAATCGATTGACTCCACAAACTGTACGGTTCTTTTTCGCATTCCGTTTTCTCTTGCTTATTCGCCGTCCTTGCTTGCACAGGCAAAAGGGCAAAACGTGTGTCAAAAAAGGTCCCACTAATCCCTAAAATTTACAGCTTGCGCGTTATAAACTAGAATATTCCAGACTCGAAAAGTTTACCTGCTCATGTTATATAAAGGACGCAGCAAGTTAAAGTTTCTCAATTGTAATGTGATTTTGGCACAGCCAACAAGTTCAGTTTATCGTTTGTTTTTCTCGAGATTTCACAATGGTACTTGAGACAGATGTGCGCCACGTTGTGAAAACACTAAAGGATAAGCACAGTTACGAGGAAATCGCACACATGTTGGAATGTGATGTGGAAAGCGTAAAGAGCTGTGTGACCGGAGGCGATAAGGTTAATATGCCAAAATTAAAGCTGCGACCGCTGCCGGTGGAGGAGAACAACAGGCGAGAGTTGGGACGTCCCAAGGTGTTTGATAACCGTCAGCTGATAGAGGAGCTGCTGTATGAGCATCCCAACTACACTTCCATTGACGTGCAACGCGAGTTGCTCAATCAGTTTGGCATCGAGGTAAGTCGCCGCACACTGCAACGGCGCATCAGCGAGATCCGGGCGAGCATGCTTAAGCCTAAGAGTCAGGGTCTGAGTGCAGCTGCAAAGCAACGGCGCTTGGAATGGGCACGCGCCCATAAGGACTGGACCGTTCAGGACTGGCGAAACATTTTTAATATGGATGATGTTAAGGTGCAGGAAAACGGTTCAACGCCCAAGGAAATATATGTGGACACTTTGGTGGGTCCGGAGTGCCCGGAATGCAATGATCTTAACCTGTTGGAACAGCTGATGGCCATCATTGAGCCAAAAATAAAAACACAAGCACCACAAAACGTCTACGAGTTTCGATCGATTTTATACGATATTTGGCACAGCGATCAGGATCTGGTAAACAGGATTAACCATATCTATGAGACGATGACATGGCGAGTGGCGGCTGTGTTATCGAATGGTGGCAGAGAAACCGACTTTCTTTAGCTTTACTTTGTTATAAGTGGAGAAAAGCTCTTATATATAAATAAATATGTGATAGAATAATTTTTGCTTGTATTTCGATAGTTTCAATTATGTTCAACAAAATGTATCGATATGTTCAAGCCGACTGTCTTACAGATCGCGGGATGTCTCGATTGCAACTTTTGGTACAGATGTACCTTAACTGACACCTTTTTCTGGTTTTTATTAATAAATAATTTTGTGAAATAAATAAAAATTTGTTTAATGTTTTCGCTCAAAGGCAACCATACATTTAATTAATATTTCAGCTTAAATTATATATATTTGTAGGATATAAAATTGGTGTTAATCATATGTATAGGATATAGAATATTTTTCTTTTTTAAGTAACTAACGCTCTATGCGTTTACATATTAATTGGGTAAACATAAGTACAATATAAAATAATCGCGAAATTGGAAATGTTATTTCAATAAGCTTGGTAAAAGCAGATTTTCTTTTGGTAACAAACAAAAAAACACTACTGTGATGTAATTCCAAGAGGTAAATATAGATCAAGTAATGTGTGTGCACAATTATTGCTCCTTAATATTAAATGCTTTTTAGTATAGTGGTAGGCTAACTTGAAAATCTTTGGAGCTTGCTGGGCGACACTAACACCGCTCCAGGCTGATGTTGTTGCGCACTTGAGATTGCATCGAAAATACTCGTCTCAGAGCGTTGATATTCGCGGCCAATGTTCTCCAGATTCAAATCGCCGTCCAGCACAAGAACCTGCATTAACAGAACATAAAGTTTATATTTTGTTAAAACAATCTTTAACTACTAATCCTATGACCTGGCAGGTTTGTGGGCGCAATTTGTGTATAAGCCAATCCTCGTGCAGCTCATGCAATTCCTCCAAATATTTCAACGGTACACAGCTCTCTTCGGATCGTGCGCGTTGCCTTATCCGCATACTTGCCACTTCGGGCGAGGTACGTAGATAAATAATTAGGTCAGCTCGCACGTGAATCGATGTTTCAATGAACTTGTACCACTCTTGCAGGGTGTTGTACATGCCCGGCTCCAAGGAACCATTGCGATACATGTTCTCCACAAAACAAAAGCTGGAAAAGAATTTCAATTTCAAGTTTTTTTGTTTGGTTTTTTCTGTTTAGTATAAATCCACATACCGTGAACTGTAAATGGAGCGTTCTATGATTTTTAATTTCTTGTCCGTGGGTTCTGTATGCGCCTGGAGCATGGTTAATGTCACATACGACTGAAAGGGCATTGCCCATTTCTTTGGATCCTTGTACATATTCTCGAGCAGATTTACACCATTTACATTGCGCCATTTCTCCACTGGTTCCGAAATTAGACTGACTTCGTTCTCATATTTCTGAAAGTGATTGAGAAATGTGGTTTTTCCGCTGCCAATGTTTCCCTCGATTAGCACTGTAAATGGTTGTGTGTCCTGGGCAAACTTTCTTGTATTGCTTGAGCATGCTTTTGCGTTGGCCATAAATTCAGATAGGCTCTGATCTGTTATTAAAAATTATTGAGTTTGTATATTAGAAAATCTTATCGATTTGATGCGTCAATGGTAGGTTCTTTGGTGTTAGTCCAAAAAGCCTGAAGAAATATGCAACTAGACAACGTGATCAGTACACACGAACTATCGTTGATCTCGATTTTACTGTGGCAAAATGGAAAAACGCGGGAAACCATATTGAAAAAGGCGGCAATTTTTGTAATATTGTTTGTTTTGTTTGGTTGGTTTTAATCAGCTGTTCGATTGGCAGCTAGATTTTTTTACAAATCGATAATTATGTAAAGTTTATTTACATATATGCTTGAGAATATTTGGTGAGGCCGGCAAAACACCAATTGTTTTGGATAATGCTAATTGTTTCATTTAATATGTTACGTGTGCGTAATTGTATGTTTTATTTTAACTAAGTGGGACCGTAAAGGCTTATGCTAAAAATACTTTTTGCGCTCTTCAAATGCGGAAAAATACATTTTAATCAAGTAGTAATTGTATTATACCTAATTAAATTTATACGCCTAATGAATTTTAAATGGGTGGGCTTATTATAAGTTTTAAATTTAAGTATTATAACATTATTTCTTCGATATTGGGCATTAGAGAAAAAACAGTCAGCTATCGATAGATATCGATTCCATTGCTCGGAACAAACCGAAAATCGTACAACTTTCACCATAGTGGTCACATTGATTGTTATATTATAGAAGGAGTAAGACGTTGTAAATTGGCCTAATTTTTTTCTTAAATCTTTTCGTTTAGACTCAACGGGAGTCTATTTTTGCTTAGACGTTGCGATATAAGAAGGTAAGTCAACCAATTGGCTTACCTAGAGAAGTGGAAACAACTTTCTGAAGCGGTTAGGACTTACGTGTTTTACTGCAACGCAGTAACAATTTTCAAAAAGAAAATTACGTGGATTAGGTGATTATTTTGCATTGATCAAAGCTGCAAGTGACATCCATAATAAAGTGTGCGGCGCCTGTCAATTGAAGCCACTGACCCTTATTAAATGGGCCCAGTTTAAAATCAACAGCAGCTCTAACCCAATCCCGTTATTGTTTGCACCTCTGATTCCCAGCAGCTGACTGCACTTGACGACAGCACGAAATTGTTGTTGGTCTTATATAAAAGTTTAATTGCTTTAATAGCTTCCGAGCGCGCTCGCTTGTTGCTGTTTTGTTGTGTTGTTTGCTTTCGCCGTTCACCTGCCAACACCGTTCACGCCGTTCACCTGCCAGCACCTTTCAGAGTGCAAAGGTCGATTGGTTTCGATAATAGTAGATTAGTGCCATGTGGTCATGACTCTTCAACTCTTGCTTTGGGTTGGTAATGCAAATTGTTCATATAGTAAACACACTTCAAACGATAACAATATTCAGTTTCCAAACTTGAATTATATTCAGTAAACATATTTAATTTGTTTTGTGTTGTTTCATAGCTCATTCGTTTGGAGATAAAAGCCAATTGCAATGGAGTTAGCTACAAATCTGCTGGAGCGCAACAGCTTGAACAGCGACAAGGAGACAACCAGTTCCAGTGCTAATGGCAATGATCTGGACTCAGGTGTGCCCTCGTCTGTGGAAATGGAAAACACGCCTGTGGCGCAGAGCGCTGCCGGCGATAATGATGAGGATATTTTTGAGCAGGTGACAATGATTTTGCGCAAGCGACGTGGCTGGGGACCGCAGGATTCGCTTAGCCACACTGGCCTTGACTTGGACTTGCTTGAGGACGACGATGACGAATTGGTAGAGGAGGACGACGTCGGTTGTCCATTGCCTTCAACGCCCGAGGACACGCAGCTAATTGAAGCCGAGGTAAGCTAATATGCCCAACACCCAATACCCTTCAATCAGCTGTGCAAAACTAATTTGCGCACAACAAACCTGCTCCATTATCGCTGACCCAATGGCCAGCGGTTATCAGCACCTACCGGTCCATGTTAGGCAACAAACATACATTCGAACAAGTCCGTATAGCAATCGATTGCCAACATTTTAAAGTCGCAACTGCTTATCAAACTGTTGGGCCTGGCACGATAGGGTTTCATCTGCTTTGTTGGCGCAGGTGCGCATTATCGACATATGTCTGCGTTATTTAAATATTATGTATATTTATAGTTCGGATTAGGTGTAGGCTGGCGAATTTTGGCGATTGTTGACGACTTAAATAGACACTAAATAAATAGCAGACGTGACGCATATAAATAATTTTGTGTCTGCAAGTTTCGTACTTTCTTATCTTATCTATGGCTGGCTTCGTTTGCCGATTCTAGTTCCGCCTGAAAAAACGTATACAATACAATTGAACAACATAGTTGGCAATTGCCAAGCTCTTCAAAGTGCAAAACTTGATTTTTCCGTGCACTATTTCATTTCGTTTAATTGTAATAAATCATAATGGCACAATCGAGAGTCGAGCTCAGTGCTGTTATTACTGTGAATGAATCTTTGGAAACGTATAAGAAACTACCCGATGAAGACTCAGTTCAAATTGAAGAGAGCAAGATCAATGTTAGTTTCTTCGTTTGTATAGTTAATTTATTTCTAAGCTTCGTTTACCTACGTACCTCAGATTCTCATGTTTGTTTTACGTATTTCTTTTAGATGACTGAAGTTTTGAAAGCTGGTGTGCTCTCTGACGAGATCGATTTGGGCGCTCTGGCACACAACGCTGCCGAGCAGGCTGAAGAATTTGTGCGCAAGGTAAGCTGTCGGCTCAAGCAAAAGAATCGGACGTTGTCATTTATAAAAATCAACATTTGTGTATCTAATTTCATTCTTTACTAACCACAGCTTGACTTGGTTTTAAATAAATGCATTCATTTGTTATTTGTAATATTGTTAACTTTTTCATTCTTAATCATTTGTAAATCAGCAAAATGTTGTATATAATTATGTCATTTCTACTCGTTTTGTTTGTTTACAGGTTTGGGAAGCGAGCTGGAAAGTTTGCCACTATAGAAGCTTGCCGAAATGGTTGCAGGATAATGACTTCTTGCACCGTGGACATCGGCCGCCTTTGCCTTCGTTCCGTGCATGTTTTAAATCCATTTTCCGTGTGCACACAGAGACTGGCAATATATGGACGCATCTGCTTGGCTGCATTGCATTCATTGGCGTGGCTGTCTACTTTGTATCTCGTCCAACCGTCGAGATACAATTTCAGGAGAAGATCGTTTTTGGCGCCTTCTTTATTGGAGCCATCATTTGCTTAGGATTCTCATTCGCTTTCCATACATTAAGTTGTCATTCTGTTGAGGTTGGAAGACTCTTTTCAAAGTAAGTTCATAACAATTGATTAGCTGCTCACTCACTTAATGTATGTCTCTTTTGGTTTAAACGTAGGCTGGACTATTGTGGAATTGCTCTACTCATTATGGGTTCCTTTGTGCCTTGGCTCTACTACGGCTTCTACTGTCATTATCAGCCAAAAGTGATATATTTATCGGTTGTTTGTGTACTCGGTTGCCTCTCCATCATTGTCTCGCTGTGGGATAAGTTCTCGGAGCCGGCCTTGCGTCCACTGCGTGCTGGTGTATTCATGAGCTTTGGTCTTTCTGGCGTCATTCCGGCCATTCATTACAGCATCATGGAGGGCTGGTTTAGTCAGATCAGTCGTGCTAGTCTTGGCTGGCTTATACTAATGGGTAAGCAAAACATGTGGCCCATTAAGCTTAATTGCTTAATTATTATATTTTTTAGGCTTACTATATATACTCGGCGCCTTATTATATGCGCTCCGCGTGCCAGAGCGCTGGTTCCCCGGCAAGTTTGACATTTGGGTACGTTTTTCCTATTCTACTTAAAATACCAACTTTAAATTCACATATGTTTCTCTGCAGTTCCAATCGCATCAGCTATTCCATGTACTTGTTATTGCGGCCGCCTTTGTGCACTACCATGGTATTTCTGAAATGGCCATGTATCGCGTCACCGTGGGTGAATGTACCGTGCCAATTGAGCCGATAACTTTTTAAAAAGCTCTAGCAAATACCAATAATACTAAAGTCACACACAATCATATGCACATATTAAATTTCATATACAAAGAAACACACAGACACACACAAACAGCTGCAACCCGCAAACACTACTCATCAAAAAACGTAGCACAGTTTAACAATGCAGTCCTTTTAGCGTTTGGCTTGCATTTGTTCTTTGTTATTCGGCTTAAATTCTGGATGAATACATGGATATCTGTAACCGGAATTAAGAAACAAACGCATAATACAATATACTTAGAGAAAAATCCCGTTTATTATGATCGAAAGAAATCTGCAGTAGAATAACTAATATAATTATTTATAAAAACTTTTTTAGTTAATTTTATTTTAGAACTTTAAACTTCGAATAGTTACGGTTGGCTACCTTATTTTTTAATCTGGAGTAATCGCATTGCAGAAATCATTGAAAAATGTGTTGAACTCAGGGGTATGATAATTATAAAACGTTTAATATTGGCCAGCCAAATAATTTAACACTTTAAGCTTTCCATTTGCGTATAAATTTTGACTTGTTTTCTTTTCAGTTATGTTTTTAAATTAATCAATGATAATACAAAATACAATTCGTTATTTTATATATTTGTTTTTTTTTTTTTATTAAGAACATTCTCTTTGAACATTTAATGTTGTGCACCTAAGCACCCAATTCGACTATATGCAAATATATATATATCGCTTATATTTTATCAACTTGATAATGCGATTCAATAAATTGTACAAGACTTCAAATACATTGTGTTTAAATACTGTGCGAGATCTTTTTCGTGAAAGCATTGTATGCTTAAAGAATTAGGCATTAATGTCCACAAGGTTATTTTAAAGTTTCGAAAGTAATTTTTACCAACTGTTTGACTCATTTGTCATCGCTAACGAGAGTTTCCTCATCAAACGATGTTCTTAATTATTGTTGCTATCATTGCCTCACCTTTAATGCGCATCTCACAATATCGTCATATCGAAAACAATCGAGAACTACATTTGCCAGCTGGGTTAGTAGTTTTAAGTTAGTTTTTGTGCTAGCTGTTTGTTTTGATCTTGGACTCGAGAGCGAGAGCGAGGGCAACGTGCTGCCTGCTAATGACTGGCAATATTTGACTTTTTGATTTGACTTTGACCCGCTGTATCAAGACATATACTGTCTTAGCAACGTTTTTTTTTTCTTCCACCATCTTTGTTCTACTTCAATTCATTGCCTTTTATTTGATGGCTGTTGCCCAAGACTTCGATAGATCATTAACCATGCGCATATTTATGATAATACTCGTTTTTGCCCTTTAGATCGACTGGTTGAATTATAAGCTTAAATTATGCAATAATTAAAGTTCTGGCTAGTGTTGGTAAACAGCTAAATAATCTAAGCTTGATGTTCAAGTTCACAACCAATAAATTCCCTTGTCGCTTTGTATACAGTTGTAATCAAATAAGTCAAAGCAAACAAACGGCTTAAAAAAAATCGTTTTGATTTGTTAATAAGTCATAAATTAGTCAGTCAAATCGTTGTTCCAAAAAGCATTCGCTCGCTGTGTAATATACAGTTATTTAATAAATTCCACATAGACTATTCAATAGCCATTTTTTTTTTTTGCATCTTAAACGTTTGAACGTTTTATCGTTTTCGTTTTGTGCTTTATGTTGAACCGAGGCAAACGTTATAACTGGGACAATCTGTATGGAAAAACGATATCATCTGGTTTGTTTTTCTTCTTAAAGTTAGAGCATTGTTGATCTTGGCAGAGTGTTTTTGTTGTTGATGTTTATGGACTTACTGTTGCTGGTATTGTTGTCACACTTTCACTTTCAACGAAAATGTACGCAATTCACGCAAGCTGTAATTTTTGTACATTTTATTTAATTTGACAATTAGTAGCTTGGCCTCTTCTGCTCTTTCAATGGGTATCACAGCTGAGTTATGTACTATATCATAACAAGATTTCTTGCCAGGCTATTTTGGTTTCTTAATGTCATGGCTACAGATTTCTGTTTGCTGTTATGCTTTCTGACAAACTCGGAAGCTGCATAAAATCTTCAATGTGTAGTTCAATGTCAGTATCTTGGCATAGAGTTCAAGACCCTCTCTGTGCTTTATTAATGGCTTGCTGCAGTCGATTTAATGCGTATAAATCAATAATACAGACAGTCAGAGGCAACGGTAATCAACTTGTGTCTTTGAAGGTTGTTAACAGATAAGTGTTATGGTCAAGGCTAGCTTAGCTCAACCGTTGCATGTATGTTTGTATCTATGTATTTGTTGGCTCATTGATTTCCAATCAACATGACACTTGCTACTAACGTATTTCCCCCAATTTGCTAGCCTCCTTTTTGTTTGGTTTTTCTGTTGTACTCGAAACACGCACTTAATGTTACTCATAAATTGAGTTTTAATGTCTATTGCCACGACAACCAAACGAAAAGAAAAAAAATAAGTAAGATAAATACAGAATGCTTTTTGTGTCGCATTGGCTAATGAGAAGTAATTCTTGCACACATTAACTTGTCCGAGCCACATCGAATCCCAAATCATTTTCATGCAAATTATGTTGCTATCTTGTCAAGTTCAAAAACATTAAAATCGTATAATATAGAAATCAACGAAATAAAAAACCAAATGTCGTTTTTTTTCTTTCACTTTTTGGTTTTTTTGGTGTGTTGTAAAGATGCTTAGAAATGGATTGGCGCACCCATAAGTGGTCAAATAAAAACTCCTCTAATCGTAAAACTCGTTAAAAATAGCGTACAAAATTGTTCAAGTTTGTGCCCTAAGTCTTTTGTTGCCGTTCATGCAAATGTTGTAAGCAGTTTTTCAACTTGTTAAGCTAAAGTTTAATATGGCCGTTTAGATGTAGCTCTGCCAAACTAATTGAACGATTAACTATACGTTGTGTACATTTGAAATGTATTAAAAAACGCAAGCACGCGCCAAAATTCGTTCACCTGTACCTGTACCTGTACTCGAACTATCAATGTACGATACGTAAAAATATACATATATATGTTTATATGTTGTTGTTACCAAAAGTGTGACTAGCAGCTGTTTGTCAATTGAAATGAGCTGCATGTACGCCACCCCAAAAACAATATCGTATTGCTTGGCATGCCTTTAAAAAAAGTTAAAAATCAACAGCGATTCACCTTCGAAACTGCGGAAGCTGAAACGTAGCTAAAATCTGATTTTGGGGCGCTGTTGCTAACAAAAAAACACTATATATATATAAATATCTGTGAATGAATCGCTAATGAAATGAAATTAGAAGTAATGCATGCAGATTTGTTTTTATTATCATTATGATCTAGCGGACACATCAATCAAGCAGGCATAGCTGCTAAAGAACAGCAATTCTCATGGCGTTTTATATCTTTTGTCTGGCAAACAGACCAATTGAGTAATTACAATAGGGACCAAGGCAACGGCTTCATTTGCCATTTAGTTTGCTGTTGCCGCACCAAATTGCAGCTTGTGCCGCATTCGAGGCAAATTGTTACTCAGTCAGTCGGTCGGCGAGTCAATGCGTCCCCAAGACTGGGCGCAGTTGTAAACATATTTTTTGAGTTGTGTGTGGCTTGTGCATTATTGTAATGGTTTAGGTTTGAGTACTCATATACGTACTCGCGCCTACATAATGACACGGAGAGCTCTAGCTCCATGATGACGTTGCTAAAGTTACAAGTGGCCACTGAAGTTTGGAATGCCTCAGTGTGTCAGTCTGTCTGTTTGTCTGTGGTTTCTGCCAGTCGTTGATGTGATTTGGTCTTGTGGTTGTGGCCTTTTACGGCCATTAAATTGCACAATCATATTTTGCACACTTAGCCGAACCCAGGCAGTCATATGGGCCGCTGGGCTGCCTTTTGGGCGTCAAGACTAGGCAAGTGGCTTGATAAATGTTGGAAACCTAAAAAAAAATGATGCCTGCATATATTAATACGTCAGAAGTTATGCCATATCCAATCCGACAGACGTAAACAAAATTACCGGTAAAATTATAGAAAAACTCGTTAATTACAATGCTTATTGCTTACCCTACACGATAATAGAAATTAATGCTTTCCAATAATAATCCATATGAACGTGCATACATTTTACGCTGATTACCAATCAATAATTAGCTGCTTTAGCTCACCGTTGCTGATTATTTAATATCTAATCGAATCATAGAACTCAAGCCCTTAAAAACATGCAACAGGTCAGCATAAAATAAAGCACACACACACAAAGACTGTAAACACAATCACCACACAAACAGAACTGTTTGTCGATTGACAAATACTACACACACACACACACACACACACATACGAAAGTTGGCGAGCAATTGACGCGAGGTTCGCCGATCAGCTTCGGATCTCACCTCGTGCAATCGATCGTTGGTATCCATGGTGTGTGTGAATGTGTGTGGGTTTCGTCTCGTGTCTGTGTCTGCAGCGGCGCATAGAAGACGGCTTGTCGCGTCCGGATGTTGCTTAGTCTGTTGCCGGCGCTTTAACCGCATAGTAAGCGCAAAAAGCGTGAAGTTGGCCCAACTGGCAAAACTGATATCCATTTATTTGCTGCTGCTGCTGCTGCTGTTGCTTTTGTTCTAAATCGTCGTTGTTCGCGTGTTCTCTCCAAAAGTGACTTCTTGGTGTGTGTGTTTGTGCAAGGATATTGTCATAAAAAAAAAAATCTAAAATAAATTGTGCGTTCTAGAAAATAGTGTCTATTTGTGTGTGTTTTTAGCAAGTGTTTTGTGCAGTGCCACTTAAATCTAATAAATAAATCCTAATCGTTGTGGGTGATACCATACACAAACAAAGGCAAGTGTTAAAGAACTAGCGAATTTAATAAACAACATGTTGCATTTAATATACACTACAAGAGATGCGTTTAAATTAACTAAAAACTGAGCCAGTTTTCGTTGGTTGTTGTTGTTGTTGACTTATTACGAAAGAGTCGCGCGTGTTTGTGAACCAATTTCGAGAGCCCCCACATAAATATGTATTGTATAGCAAAACAAAAATATCAAAAAAAAAAAAACAATAACAGCGCATCTTCGAAACCAGCTTACAACGCCAACGATAAGTTGTAACATACATAAATGTACCTACATATATATATATGTATTTATATGTGGCCAACATAGTTGGCTTTGGGCTCCAAAATTGTGAGCTGTAGCTAAGTCAATCACTAAAGCATATGTAAATGGCCATTTGGCTATTGATCAACTATGGAGTTTAATCAGCCCTCGGCTGTCAAACAGATGCGATGAAATAAGAAAAATGAATAAAGAAAATAACGCATCCAGAGTTGGCCACGCAATAGTAACAACATGTTGTTAATGTTGTAAATACATACACCTATTGTAGGTGCTGCTGCCAATTTCATTCAATTAGGTGATATTATATCATCTTTAAACGGCAGCAGAAGAAATCATCATTTATTTTGGCGCAACGTGAAAACTTGGTCAAGTTCACGGAAAAATGCAGCAAATGTGCTAAATAACAAAATACACTACATATGTAGCATAAAGTACATAGGTACATGTGTATATATATATATATGAAATCGAACAAGTTGAGTTCCACAAGACTGTAACCAATTTCCCATACATACACATACAATATAATATTCGGTAAATCGGCCGAATGCCCTTCAAAAAAGCGCTGACGTCGAGATGGTAACGCATGCGCGCAATTTGTTTATTTATGATTTTTATAGTTGTTGTCTCAACGTAAACAGCCCGAACCGCAAAGAGACCCAACCAACGGGCGTTGTCAAATTATCTTTATATCACACACAATATGAACAAAATACCCAAATTTCTGCCAGATTTGTGCTGCACATCCGTTGTTGCTGGGTTGGGCAACTGCTGCACAGTTTGCTGGTTGCTGGTTGCTGGCTGCTGGCTGCTGGGGCGATTATTACGAGGGCGTTACTTTTATTTATGCAGCCTATATTATGGTTGACAATCTCACCATGTGAAATACATACTAGCATTTTAGTTTCAAGTCCAATTGAGGTCACATGCGTGGACAGTCACACCTTTGAGCAGCAAATGCCTCATCTAATTTTTATCTTTTTGTTTGAGTTTCTCTATTTTCTTGGTGGTTGCTTGGTTCAAATCACTTCGTTTGCCTAACAAGCCATGGTCGCTGGTCAAAGACTAAGACTAAGACTAAGAAAAAAAAACAACAAATTGTTGTTGGTAATAATGGCAAGGTGAAAAGCTAACGAGAGCAAGGGAGCCAGAATGACAGAACGTCATGACAATAATGACAGCGCCAAATATTGGAGGCCAGAAGTTTTCGCGCTTCGCCAGCGGGACATTGCCTAATGTTGTCCAAGAATTTATGAATATATAAACACACACACACACACACACAGGCATACACATATATTAGGTTTTTTTTGCATTTTACGAATGACTTGACCAATCTTTACACCCTTGGTATTGAGCAAATGATTTGTCAAAATCCAAAACAGCATTAATATAAAACAATAATAATAATAATAATGATGATTATACCAAATGAGTTAGTATTAAGTGCTAAGTACTAACTTAAAGTCACACTAGCGTTAATTATTGCTGTCATTTTCCCTTGTATTAGTACAGTTTTATTAGCCTCGCTTCGATCTATTCTCTCGTGGCGTGTGGCAAACGTATTAAGAACTTGCCCGCCCTTAGCTTGTATGTATATGTATGTATGAGTGTGTCATTGATGAGCACATGCTCTTAGTTAGCTTATTTTTGCATTTTTAATTTACAGCTAGCCAATATTAAACGAAAGACTCTGGCAACGAACTCTAAACTTATTGTTTGATTAGGTGAGACGTTAATATTAACAATAATTTGCATTTTTGTATAAGGCAGCTGATGACTTTCAAAAAACAAATTGTTAATTGAATGGTGTGAGTTGAAAACAAAACTCTAACTTAGGGCCATTACAGTGGGACAAATAGTAATTGCAGCTGGAAGATAGCAATAAGTAAATATTCCATAATTATTATATACTCGAATGGAAATTTTTTAAAGGGCATAATGTTTAAACACACAATTAATTTAAGTTTAGTTGAAGGTGACAAACAAAAATCAGCTTCAACAGATTAGTTATATAGACATAGTGATAATATAAATCAAAACCAGGGATGAAACTCACAAAACTAACAACAAAAGCGATGTGAAATCAACCTCTTTTATTTTGTTTTTAGCAGCCATTAAAATGTCCAAATAAACTATCTACTGCGTTGCCTTCTAAACAAGATTTGTATAGGCAGCCAACAGGAAGGCCTCGAGTCATTGGAAAACTACAAGCATGTTTGGAATGCCATAAAGATCTAATGTTGTTGTCTACTTAAACAACAATGCGTTTAAATTGTTGCATTTGTCAGACACCTCGCGGAAGTGCTTCTAACAAGACCACATTTATTAACTGATATATCTAAGTGAAAGATATGTGTTACTATAATTATTTTCAATACTCGTCTAAAACGCGGCAACTGGCACGCATACGCACTAGTTCAAGGACAAAAACCTTAAAAAAAACCTAATGCCAAAGAGTAATAGCGATTAAAATCTAGTTTTAATAAAAGCCGCAAAATCTGCATAAAAAATTCACGCTCTTTGTGAACTTGTTGCCTGCTAATACGGACCACCAAACTCAAGCTGTAAATATCGCAGCATACTATTTATGATTGGTTATTAACCATTAAGACTAAACACGAACGGAGGCTGGAGGCTGCCGCTGCTGCTGCTGATGCTGCTTAGTGCAAGAGTTCATATTGTTTCGATTGTGTTTCGTTTCCTCAAAAAGAGAAAAAATAATCATAATAAACAAACCTTGTGTGACCTTCACAACGCTTTTAAAATGCGTTGTGTATTGTTGTTGCCACGGGAGCAGCACCAGCTACAGATTTCCGACTGGCCCATTCAATCAAATCAGATGCTGCCGACACTGACATTGTCTCATTTTTTGACTGATTAATTTTATACGGCGCACTTGTTTCTTTTTTTTTTGTTTTGTTGTCTGGTTGTTTTTTTTGGGGCTCAATGACTTGGTGAGTTTTGATATCACTTGTAACAATATTAATGCAGCCTTCGATTATGTCGCTTATCAATAGCTTAATTTGTAAGCCACAATCAAATACTTCAACTTAAATGCTTAGCTTGACAATACGTATACGACACATGTGCGCCACTACCAAAAACTGTTGTTGGAATGTTATGGGCAAGAAAAGAGGCATAAAAATAATAAACGTGCGCTTCTTTTGTGCGGTGGCGTTGCCAACGCGTGTCTAGAATTTATCGTTCGATTTTTAAAGCCAGCTTGATTATCGCATAATAAGAATAAACTGGACAGTGACGTCAGCAATAGTTTGGCAAGCCCAGCTACGTGTGTGTGTGTGTGAGTGTAGATGAAATTTCTATTTATTTACATAATACGAATGCGTACTCAATTTCGCAATTTCCTTACTAATTGATAGCCAAATATATACAACGGTCAACAAAATAGTTTTATATATATATATGGACAAATACATATTCAAGTCTCATGGTTTGTTTGCCACAATATGCTAAATTGGTGCAAATATTTATAGAGCATGGTGTTTTTGAGCTCGTTATCGTTCGGCGGACAACAATATTATTTGGCCCTCGGGCATCGGGATGAACATATTATAGAATTCATATGCAAAGCAGCAGGGAATGGCAATATGAAACACACTCAAACACACACAAATAAATATCAAAATCAAACTGATTTGCATGTGAACGTCGCTCATGTTTAGGAAATTAATAGCAAAATAAATAAATATGCAAAATTTACAGCATAAGTCCTACACGCTGTTTGCTTAGAATTAACAAGCCATGAGCCGATGAATGTATTCAACAAATACGAAATACTATATATAAACGTATTTATATGTATGTTTATATACAAAGACAGTTGTGTGTGTGTGTTTAAGAATCGAATGTCATCAATTCGCTAAACAGCTCTTCAAATACTTAAGGTGAATGCCAAAGTCCAGCCCCCAAATCGGAAAAAAACTTTAGCATTGAATACCAGTTTTTTTTTTTTGTAGTTTATTTTTGTTTATTTTTGTGAAAGAAACAAAGCTGCCGGCATAGAAAATAAACCGGAAAATAAAACATTAAAATATTCTTCAAGCTTATGTAATATCGATTATTATCGAATTTATTGAATATTTGTGTTTTACGCAGCTTACTCTAAGAGTATCCGAGATTAATATCACTGCGGATTTTATACTTTTCTACAAAACACAAGATACTTGTCTTTTCAATGTATATTGGAAATATTTTTAATAATACACACAGAAAGTTATTATTTCTATTTTGTCACGAAATACATATATATTTTTTCTTTATCAGGAAGACAAGGCCAAGACAATAAATAATGTCATATCCGCCATTAGGTATCATTTTTGTGCTAATTAATATTATGGCTCATCTCGTCTATAATTCAACGCCCAACTAGTTTCTCAGTTCCATGCTAATTTGTTTCGATTATGAAACATTCTTTGTATCCGATTTTTATAGTTAATTGACATTGAAAGTTTAAATTCTGTTACAATCAATTTGATAGACATTTGAGCCAAAATAAACGAGAACTGTTGCAGAAAAAATTATCACATATTAAAAAGAATATTAATCGTCTTTTGAATTTACCCAGTCTAATTCGCTTGTGAGTCATATTCAAACAAGTTTTGATCCGGTTTAAGGATTGCATCACATGTGATGACAAAACACTGAACAAAATGAGTAGAATTGAATAATATTATTAATCCCGATCGGTACATATCAAACGGTACGTCGTGTTTCCATAAATATACAGTCGATGGTAACAGGTACTTCAATACATTTGTCATGCCTTGCCCCAAAGTTGTGTGATCATTTAAGTAGACAAGAATATTAGAGTCGCAAAAATTAGATCCCAGATATATACTGATCCGATTGAAGCCAATGCCTTTTGGCAACTCTAAGCAAGTAAAAAAAAAAAGCACTCGCGTGACGGATTGAAAAATACTCATTGGCATAGAACGATGACTGGACAAAAATGTTGGCTGCGCTTCGGTTTACTTTGGCTTTGCCCTAAACATATTTCGATAGTGACACGACAAATTTGTATGCAATGCCGACTGAGTGGCAAGCAACAAGCGGAAAATGAGTACGCGTCATAATTAGAACGTCAACTTGTGAACAACAATAACACACACAATTTCACACCAAAATTAAAGACACTTGTCATGGCGCATATTTACCAATGATTTACGGCAATTGTGAAGAGCGCGGATTGTCAATTACCAAATGGCAAAACGCTCAAACGATTTGTGCAAACGGATTGCATTCAACTGGCTGAAACTGATTTGATTTGCTTACGAAGCGCTCCTCCAAATCCAAACGGTTCAAGGCCGCACCAAGCTCAAGTGCATGCATGCACCGACAGCAGCTTATTGCATTTGCACCTGCAAAATAAACTAAAAACCAAACTGTTTTGAGCCAAAAGTCTTCAACTGACAGCTACCCTGTATCCTTTCGAAACGTGAAATTAGTTGGCTAACAATAAAATTCGATATGTTTTTGGTTAAAATATAATCAATTTTGTGTACAACGTTCAAACATAATTACATTCCCTTAATGTATATATTTTCACATTGTGTGTACAACATAAGGCTATAATAATCGCTGGTATACGTGCAATTTGCGGGGCGTTTCTCTCAAAGGGAAGTTAATTATGAGCGATATTACAATAACACATGAACAGGCAATCGAGAGTGCTTAGTCACTGCAACAGGCACAGGACTTGAACTTATCTAGTTGGGTAGCAATTATGAAAGGGTTTACCAGACGTTGCCAACGTTGCACAAATAATGTGGCAGCAGCCAGAAGCAGAAAATGTTAATCGAAACTGGTTTCTGCCCCAAAGCTGCCCGTCCTTGAACTATCCTGCTCCTGTTGCTGTTGCTGGTTTCTGGGTTTTGCCAGTTTACACAAAAAAAAACAAAAACTAGAAGACAATAAAAAAAAACCGACAACAACAACAACAGCAGCACTAATTTGGCATAAGAAATCAAACCAGTTCTGAACCCAAATTTATTACTTCTTTTTGTATCCCTGGCCGTCGCTGCTGCCTGTAATTTAAGCCACTTATAAAAGCCCATGATGATTTTACAAAAACGATGTGATATGAAAGCGTAAATGGTTTTTAGCTGAGACCAGCATTCAGAACAGTTTCGTACTGCACTTAAAAAAAGTGCCCGTTGGTCACTTTTAGTTGAATAAACAAAAAGTGAAGGCAGAATTAATGCCACGGAACTTTCCGACGTTTTGGCTAATTTACATGAGTATAGATTAGCTAGGCAATTTGCACTAGCTAAATGTAAATGAATTCAACTGTGTGTGATTTTATATGTATATAGTGCGGCGATTTAGTTGTTCCGTATTTAGTTAATAGTCTATCTAGTGCCGATGTTTCTTTTTTTTTCCGCAATTATGTCGCAGGGGTCGAAGGCGTAGGCGAGGCTTCGCCTTGACGATTACCATTTATATATGTGACTTGATGATTAGCGTCGATCAGTTGATCAAATAATAGTTGACTGTGTGGAATAATGTGTGCTAATTTTGCTACAACTAATATTTGCTACCAAAAAACAGCATAAACTAATAGATTGTTCGTCTTGTTTCTTATTATAGTTGTCAATATGTCGGTCAGACTGAACGAGACACAAACCATTGTTGACAAGATGGTCAACTTTTTTGTGGAGCACGAGGATCTGCGCACCAAGGTAAGTATTACCAACAAATGCGTATTAAGCTTGAAGTCACATATATAACCTTTACTTGCACAGAGCTGGTTCCTTTCGAATGCGCCGGGACCACTGTTCATGATATTGGGTGCCTATCTGTACTTCTGCCTGTATGCCGGACCACGTTATATGCGCGATCGCAAACCCTTTGAGCTCAAGAACACATTGCTCATTTATAATGCAGTGCAAGTGCTGCTTAGTTGGGTGCTCTTTTACGAGGGTTATAAGGGCGGCTGGGGCGGGCATTACAACTTCAAATGCCAGCCAGTGACTTATGCAACGGATCCAATCTCGATGAGGGTATGCTATAATATTGTTTATGTCTAGTATAAGTACTTTTAATATAACTGAGCTCGTCACGATTATATATTTATATCTGAAATATATTAACAAGACTTGTTTTGGGATTTACATGGCATTTTATGGCTTGTAGACAGTGACAAATAATATTAAAAGCAACGAACGAATAAATCATCTATTCAAATTTACTTATGCAACTGATAGTATATTGATATTAATATGTATATTCCTTGTAGATGGCTCGCGCTGTTTGGTTGTACTATATTGCCAAGATCACTGAGCTTCTGGATACCGTGTTCTTTGTGCTGCGCAAGAAGGATCGCCAGATATCGTTCCTGCATCTGTACCATCACACTCTGATGCCTGTGTGCGCATTCATTGGTGTCAAGTACTTTGCTGGCGGACATGGCACACTCTTGGGCTTCATCAACTCCTTTATCCACATTATAATGTATGCTTACTATCTGCTGTCGGCAATGGGACCCAAGGTTCAGAAGTATTTGTGGTGGAAGAAGTATATCACCATTCTACAGATCGTAAGTTTATAGTGAAGTGAATTTGTTGATTACAAATTTTAACCGACTCTTGTTTGGAACAGGTGCAATTCCTTATCATCTTTGTGCACACGCTGCAAATTCAGTTCCAGCCCAACTGCAAATTCCCGAAATCAATTGCAGCGCTGCTTACCTTCAATGCCGGCCTCTTCACCTATATGTTCAGCTCCTTCTACGTGCACAACTACAGGAAGGAGGCCAAGCAGGCGGCACAGGCCAAACTGGCGGCACAGGCCAAGTTGGCAGCTAAGCAGGAGTAGACACTAAGCCGATGTTTGATTCGTTGCCTTAAGATCGATTCACGGAATCGTTAGTTAGGTCTTATATATATACATCTACTGTGAAGATGCCCTAATTAATTGGGAGGGGGTACAGCCACACACACCCTTAAAGTTATAGTGGGTGTATGTATGTACATTGGATATTACATTTTATTAGCTCTTAAGTTCGTTCTGAAGTATTTTTAGTCAAGCGTTGAGGATGTGGCTCTTTGAACAGTCGCCATTGCGCAGTGCAATATTACTTTGCATGTGCCGTATTGGCAAAGTAACAGAGAACCAAATATTATAGATATTATTAGTAGTTCATCGATATGTGTATGTAGTTTTTACTTTATTGATTGGTGTGCAATAAAACTTTAAGACATACAGCAAATGGCAAATACACTAAATTGTCATTTACAGCAATTTTATTTGCCATTTTCTATTTTGAAAATTGTTTTTAAACATTCCATGTTAACGCCATTCCGAAAACAATAAAAAAAACAATTGTATTTTATATTCTATGCTGAAAAGTATGCAATTAAATTTGAAACCATTTTATAGTTATTTTTATACCATACACTAGATGGCGCAGCTGACTGTACAGCTGACTCAGTGGGTATTTGACTCACCTAACAATCATTTCCCAGTAAAGCTCTTAGCGTTAATCATTTGTCATATGACCGCAATTAAAATATATATTTACTTACGAATCAATGACAATCAATGTTTGTAATGGGAAAACACCTGTCTACTGTGGTGCTGATACTTTAAAAATGTAGTCAAAACTAACAGACATGAATTATGCTAGGCATTTCAATATGCCATACAGTCGTAGTTTTAGATTCAGCTTAAAAGTATGCAACGATAAAAAAGCATTTCAATATGTATTTGAAGCTAAATGTGCGACAGATACATACATGTATGTATGTATGAGAGTGTATGTTGAAGTTGCAGGCAAATTGAATTTAAAACCAAAACTCGCCTCGCAGTGTTGGCGAAAATGTGGTGAAGTGTAGACGCGTCCCTTCCGCTCGTTGGCGCGTATGTCGTTTGTCGTTTCTAGTTTGCGTACTGTTGTAAGTGTGTAGCTACTATTATTATTATTATTATTATTGTTGTAGTTGTTGTTGCTCTGGCTGCCCTGTTGCCAGGTTGTATTCGTATATAGGTTCCGCTTCGCTCAACTGTTGGCGTGCGCATTTTTTATATTGTATTGTATTTAGGTTAAATTCGCGTTCGCGTGTGTGTTACAAAATATTGGAAAGTGTGCGAAAAGTAAAAAAAAAGAACAACAAAAAAACAAAACATTAGCCGCATTTAGCTGTAGAATTGCTTTTTGGGGGTTTTTTTGGTGACGTGACATTGTGTGAAGGGAAATCTGTGCAAAAAGAAAGTGATTTTGCGCATTTCGTGGAAACTCCAAACATCAAGTTGTCTAAAAATAGATTCGATATGCAAATAAACATTTATGCACTATTTTCTGTGCATGTATACACACACTCACACACACACAGACAGACACTTTACACACATATGGGTTTTTCCGTTTGCTGTTGCCATCCCTGAAGATGCAAACGTTGCAGACTTTGCATAGCCCTACGTTTCAGCGCTCATCTGGCGTTTCCTGTGATGCCGCTTGGCAACAGCAGCAATCAAAACAAAAACAAACCAGCAAGAGCATAAAACCAAAACCAAAGTTCAGACACAACGCATGGAGTTGTCGAGCTCAGCTGGTTTGAGCTAAGGGGTGATGAAGTTGAGACAGCGGCAGCAGGGCACACCTGAGTACAAGTGTGCGAGTGCCGTTAAACGAGATCTGTCGGATACATTTGCACATACATACATATACATGTATGCATATGCACATACAAACATACGGACAATGCGACAAAAGTATCTGTATCGCTTTGCGAATAAAAACACAAAGCGAACCCAAAAACTCTCACACACACATTTACAGGCATATAAAAATACATACATGGTATACATGATAGTGTGTGTATATATATGTCTGAGTACCTGCAATATCGCGAGAGCGAATTCTGTCAGCAACAGCTACCTGTTGATGAGTTTAAGACAACTCAGGCCTCGACACATGGCTTTGGCTTTAACTACTACTTAGTAGTATTGGCCAGTGCAAATACTTTTATCGTGATTTTAGCATACTCATGCTCACATACATACATAGAGAATATTCTCTCCCCACTGTCACGACACACTGTGTACCGTCTGGTTGGTTCGTGCAGCTGTTGTTGGCCGCATTGCACAAACGGCAAGTGCTAATTTACTTATCACAATTTAGATTTGATTAAATTTTATCTAATTGCGGCGCACATGCGAGAAGAGTACACCACGCTGAGATTTGTGCTCATTGAAAAATGCACTCAGAAAAATTCTCATACTTGTTTGGCTATGAGTTTAGTTTTTGTTAACCCTCAAACAGCACTCAAAACTGTATGCATTTTTTTCCTAAGTGCACTTATGACGCACACAGCAGCAAAGTCAAGCTACAAGCTACATATTCATACATTCAGTGCACATACACTCAAATGTATATATGTGTATATATAGCCGCACTAAAGTTTCCCATAACATGCGCCACTCTCAGCAGCAATGCCAAAGGTGCGATAAGCACCACCAGCAAGCAGTTGAAGCAGAGACAGAGAACGTAGCAGCGTTCGACTCAGCGTTGAGCAAAAGCAACTTGAGGAATGTTCAAGAAAACGCCAACTCGGTTTTATGCCCGATCAGTTTAGCAGAGAAACGCGTCGCGATCACAACGTTCAGTTTATGAGCAAGTCGCGCGAAAAATCAAACGCAACGCTCGACACGCGCCCAGTTCCGACAATTTGTATATACCAATTGGATGCGATTTAGCTTAGGTTTTATTTGATTTCTTTGGGGCTTTGGCTGGACGTCCAAAGCCAGCCCACTCGGGACAGCAAAAATAATAAACAACAACAACAATAATAATCGTAATTACTTTATAGTCAAGCTGAAAAACCAAAGAGATATTGAAACAGACATTGAACAAACAAACATAAAAACAGCATTGATAAAGTGATAAAGCGCTATAAAGGAAATATAAGGCAACTGCGTCAAAGTGCTGTGTGGAGTGACTCAAAAAACCAAAGAACTGCAAAATAACAGTGGAGTTGAAATCAAAACTATAATACACTCTAACATAAACACAGACAAAATGCTGAAAACAAAAACAAGCGACGATAAGCTGGACACGCTGCTCTCACGATCTGCAGTGCCAATCATCGATTTGGCTCACTGCGGTAAGTCACAATATATATGTATATATGTTTATCATGCGGATTCAACATGTGCTTGGTTGCCAAGCACGCTCTTAAACAGTGCCTTCTAGCACTCAATGGTTAATTAGCTCCAGCTCTGACTCATTCCTAGACAATTAGCATCAGTTGTTTTTGCGATATTGTCTCTCAATCTCGCAACTGTAGTCTTGTTTTTGTTTGCTTCTTGCGAATATTTATTGCATTCAATTTTAAATTGTTATTAACTTGTGCAACGGACACCTGTCGCTCATTGTTATGAAAGCGCCAAGTAAAAACAAACAAAAGTATTAATAATTTAAATTTAATAAGTTAAGGAAATTATGCAAGCAAAGCTCTGGCAGCGTTTTATCTTTTTGTTTTAGCTTAGTTCGCCATAAATTCGTTTATTGACACTAGAATGAAACGCATAATTAGCTTTAACAAGTTAATGGCTAATAATAACAATTTATTATAGTTAGTCAGCATTTAGTAGTAGAAATAATGGCCAAAATATATATATATATATACTGATTGAACGCTGATATAGTATATCATAAATTACGTTTATAATTTATGCATGAATTTATTATTTTGATATACTTGTCGCAGGTAGCAAAATATACATAGCGATAATGTGTATAAACGCAAACTTTGTTATAGATTATAATTGGTTATTGTTCAGCTTGAGTTTTGGCAGAGCTGTTATTATTTCAACCACAACAAATTGCAGTTCAGAGTATGGTAATTATGAAAAAAGTTAACAGCAAAAAAACATTATGCTCAAAAATAAATATGATTAGTACTTGTCATACTTGTGAAGCTTAGAATAAGCTGATTGGTCGTTCTCTAACCATAAACCTGCAAATTAGTACTGTTGATATGTATCCAATTTATTTGATGTATTTAGCACCATGTATCTGACATTCAACACATGTTTCGTATTAAGAAATCACAGCTCAAGTGATTGATATGAACAGCTAGTTAGGCCATTGCGCTGCTTAGTTGACCTTCGCTTTAGCACTTGACCTTCGTGCAACGACTTTGTTTCCAAACATTTCAGCCATTGACCCCCAAAAACCAACATACACTAGCTATGTAGGCTCGCTTTGAATGTTTTGCGTAGCAGTTGTGTCAACGGAACTTGAATTGATTTCAAGCTGGAGAGGTTTTTGAACTATATGTATATAAGTACAATGTACTCATAGTTTTGTCCAATGCCAATGTGAATAAATTAAAAATGCGCCTCAACAGTGCGGAAACTCAAACACACAAATTGCATCACAATATTTACATTTCAAGTATGATTACGATTTGTTTTGGCAACTTGATTTGTGATTTGTTTTTGCTCGGATGCGCCTATCGTTGCAAACGTTTATGGGCGGACATGATTAAAGGGGAGGCGTGCACTTGTTTGTCAGCATTGTTTGATTTGTTGCTGCAACTGATATAAATGTCTATGTGTATATATATACAGTGCTCAGACAAGCCGAGTAACAAACACTCGCACGAGTCAAGTGCCACAATCCTCTCAAAGCTTGTTTTGTGTAACGACGTCAGCGGAAAAGTGACGCATTTGGCCAGTGAAGCCCGGCCAGCGAATTGCCAGCAGCGTCACCAAAGCCAGCCCGAGCCCACTTAAATTGAAACATGCGGCAGCGTCACAGCAGCTCAGAATAATACAAACAACATCAATAACAATCAAACTAAAAATAAAAACAACAAAAGCAACAAACGGCCAAGCTTTAAGTCTGATTATAACCAGCTTAAACCTGTACAGCTGAATATACGTATGTCTGTTAGTTTTTCAGCCAAAGAAGCTAAGCGAAATACTTTAAGTTTTATTATGTTTTGTTTTTGACTGTTGTTTGTTTTTATTTCAAAGAATGTGACGCTTTTATTGGATGGGGCTATTTGATGGGCCAGAATGTTAATTGGCAAGAATTCGTGACTAAATGCAAGCGTTAATTCCGGCTCATACACTGCGCAGAAAACTGCGTGTGAATAAGCCCTTTAACTTTGCTCTTCCTAAGCATTTATTGTTTCTAAGAAGCTTATTTCAATAAAAGCGTTTATTATTATTTGTTCAATAGAATTTTGGTTTCAAGATGTTTGCATTATTCAGATCAAAGCAAAAATAAAGCATTAGAAATCGAAAGCATTGAAAAACCGTTTTGTGCTCTTGAATATTAATGGAAACATTTCATATCCATATCGATTAGATGGGCATTTTGCAATCTGGCAATTGAATAAACCCATGCGATTAACTTTTTCAATTGAAATATTTTGTGCTAGTTATTACCCCTCACCCATGCTAAATTATTATGCCAGATACACTTTTAACTGCACTCAATTAATTTGTCTATAAATAAAATATGTTATAAGTATGATTGGGCATTTATATATGCAGAATTGCTCAAACATAATTGATGCTATTAGGGCTGCCCGCATTTATATAATGCTTTGTATGTGTGTATTTAAATTGCGCTATAAATATTGAATTAGATCGAAGAATGCTCGACTGCAAAATACCAGTTGAAAGTTCAAAGACTTGCACTTAATGTGTGAGTGCTTTAACTATAGCATACCTTACGCTACCAACTGTAACAAGTACAGGGTACAAACAGCGGGCGTCTCGTCAATATAAATTCCATGCGTAAATTGTATACAAAAACGCAAAACGCATATTCATCTGTTTACGGCGCCCCACAAATGCAAACCTCCCCATAAATAACAAGATAAAAACGTAAACACAAGCAATTTGGCAACGGATCGAACAGTGATGCCAATCAAACATTTAGAAATAGAAATTCAAAGCCAAAAGCAATATCCGATTTGTGTGTATAGTATTTTATGGGTTTTTTTTTTGTGTAAGGCAAGCAGCAAAACGCCGAGGCGATGATCTTCAATTCGATTGCGACAATTGCGGCCTCTACATAATGCTTGGCTTGCCTGGCTGCTGACTCAATTAATTAGCCTCAATATAGATAAATTAGCGACAAGTTAGCGGCGACTAGCATGTGAGTTGTGCAAAAAAAAAAAAAAAACACGAAAAATATGGCTGGAAATTGAAAAGTGCTCGCAAACACACACAGTTGGCGCCTAATTGAAGTGCATGCAAACAACAGTCATAATAATAATAAACTCCTTCAATTCTTTAGAAAGAGACGTACATACCAGTATGTAGATATGTGCATCTAATCAAATGAAATCGAAAGGCAACGTTGCGCTTCAATTGATTCCATTCAGAAAAGAAACTGACTGAAGCCGACTGCCTGACTGACCTCTCTCAAAGCTAACTTGTCGTCATCATTATGACAAAAAATTCCATAGAAATTTGTATAATATTTAATGTGTACTTGTGTCACCTGGTGACAGCGAATAAAAATCTGTGTGTGTGCGTGTTTGTTGAGGGGGAAAAACAGGTAAAGCACGACACGCACTGATAACTACACAACGTAATTACTATTAGCCGTGAATTTCCGTGCTTATCAGCTGAAATAAAGAAAGAAAGAAAGAAAATAACGATGCGTCATTCAGCTGATTAGAGATGTTTGTAGGATTGAAAAGGTGGGCGACGCGTGTAATCAAATGAAATTGCCAATTATTTATTTATAGATTGTCAACACATATGTACATGCATAGGTATGGAAATATTTGCAATTGTTTGTATTCATTGATTTATTTCTAGCTCCTGAATGAACAATGAGCAAATTGATATATGCATATGTTTGTATATCTAAAAAAATTCAAATATACAAAAGCGCTTCATATAAAATTTTAATAAAATGTCATAACTCATATCTCTTGTTGTGGGTGAACAACAAGATAAGGCTTTAAGTATATGACTTTAAATGACTTCACAGTGTCTTTGTTTCACCATGATTTTTGTTGCACGCTTTTAAGCTCTCTGGTTTCCTTTTGGGATTTTATTGATGTCGTCATAGCCTTGTGCTAGCCGCTTGACTTGACTTCCGCTACGAGCTTTGCTCGCTCACTTTTCCTTATATTTTTATATAAGTATTTTCATATAATTTTCCGCCAGGGAAAACCAGCAAGTTGTCATCGTTATGGCTGTGGGCATTTGCGGTAGTGGCATTGAAATTGATTGCATTTACCTTTATTGCATTTGCTCGTATTGCATTTATCGAGTTTGATTGCTCAAAATGCATTTATATCATTGCCATTATAGCAGCGTGCACTTTGCGTTTACTATTTTTTTTTCTCCTACAATAAGTGTGAACTGCTAATTCTCTAGAAAGCGAAGTTAGATTCATGGCACGTGGATACCTTTGACAGTTGGCGTGTGGCAGAGTTTTTGTGTTTTTGTTTTGATCGAAGCGGTATTTATTGAGTGGTTATCGTTTAGCTGGGTTTTTTTCGCACTTTAATTGGCCGCCATAAAAACGTGCTCAACAATCGATTTATGACTATTATTGGCAACTGGTGCGGGTCTTTAGCTATTTCTTGATATTCCAAGAACTTTATAATCACCAGCCACAAAACAATTACTATATAAGCTTAAGTGGCAGTTCCGTTGAGTTTTGTTTTTTACCTTGGCATATTTCCCACGCGCCCACGCAAGCAACAAATGATCACAATGTATATTTTGTTTATATATTTGCAGGCATTGAGGAGGTTCCTGTCAAGTCCGTGGTGAATCGTGTTGGCCATCAGCTGGCGAAGGCGTTATCCGAAAAGGGCATGGCGCTTCTGGTTAATCATGGCATCTCCGATGAGAAGGTAGCTTTATCTTTTTTACATTGAGCATTGAACTTTCTGTATACTTACTGTTGCTTTGTTACAGCTAAAGACCGCCTGGGATCATCTGGATGACTTTGTGGACCTGGATCCGGATGTTAAACAGCATTATATACGCACCGAAGGCGATAATCATGGCTATGTAAGTCCTGGCGTTGAGAAATTTGATGGCAAGACACCGGAACTGCGACATGCCTTCAACATATGCACACTGAATGCCCAGAATCTGCCAGAGGAGCCGCTGCCCGGCTTTGCGGATCACATCAGTGCACTGGCCACGGACTTCAAGGCGCTGGGCAGTTTCATACTGCAGGCGCTGGCCGTCTCGCTAGACATACCACACACATTTTTCCTCGAAAAGCACTCACACATGTTGTCCGGCGAGCACGACAACATGACCACCCTGCGCATGCTTTACTATCCGCCCATTGTGGACGATGAGCCCGGCCACAGTCAGAACGATGTGATCAGGGGACGTTGCCAATATAGCTATCAGCGCTGCTTATCGGATCAGCCGGACTTCCGGCCCGAACACAATCCCCGCGACGACATCAATGAGTTGGATGGCATGCAAACGAATGGCAAGGATGGAGAGATCTCCGAACACAAGCTGGCCAATGGTGAGGTCATACGCTGTGGTGCACATGTTGACTATGGCACATTTACACTGCTGGCCCAAGACTCTGAGGGTGGATTGGAAGTGAAACTGCCGGGCAGTGAGAAGTGGCATCGTGTGGGTCACTTGCCAGGTGCCATTTTGGTCAATTGTGGCGAAATCTTGTCCATTTGGACCAAAGAACGTTATCCAGCACTGGTGAGTCGCACAGCTTTAGCGTAAGATTGTTCATCACAAGCTAAATATTTCCTCTCTATTCCATTGTGTAGCAACATCGCGTTGTTATACCCGAACAGGAGCATATACGGGCTCGTGGTCGCCACTCTATTGCATTCTTCTGCCATCCAGATAATATTACATTGATATCTCCCAACGATCTGCCTCAAATAGACGATGCACAAAACTCAGCGTGTCTCAAGCAGCGCAAGAAGTCCTTTAAGGCGGCGAAAGAGCGGTAAGTTAATAAACTTTCCATTGATTATCTATTATATGTACTAACTTGATTTTGTTTCTTTTGTTTAATTCTTTCTGCTCAATTGTTATCGTGCTGCGGCTGGTCATAAATTCTTGCCAATATAGTGTATACAGTGCGTATCAGCTAATACAGAAAAAGTTTAAGGAAACGTACACCAATAACAATCACACTCAATGACGTTGCGCCCCTGCGTAAGCTCGTCAAGCTGTCACCTCCATTTGTCGTCATCTGTCATCTGTCACCTGCCTGAGGAAAGTTGCGTTGTATTTTGAAAAGTCGACAACACGCTTGATGTTTTGAACTTTTTATTATTATATAGTACGATTGTAATTGCTTCATTTCTTTTTAGTTTGTATCATATGTATTTGATATACATACATACTATTTATATATACAAATACAACATACAAATACAAATACACATACGTATGTCTTTTGCATAATACAAGGATTACACATTTATAACATTTACTTAATTCTAGCTAGCTCTAGACTTTTCTTTCTCTACTCTATATAAAATTTTGAACATATCGCAATTCCACAATTGACCAGAACTTCTATATCAAAACGATTTGTTATACGGTTTTTTTATTTGTTTTGAACTGTCTACATTGTCAATTATTTCCACAAGATTCAATTATATTTGCGTATTTTCATTTGGGGTTATTTATTTATTTCACTTAAATTCATCGAAGTACAAGCATTGGTTTTGTTTCTGTTCTCTTTTTTTCTTGTCGACTATGCACACAAAACATTTAAATTTAACAATTATTATATTTGTATATTCCACATACATACAGTTTGCCTTTGTATTTGGTAATTTAATTACATTATCAATAATCTATGCAGTTAGTTAAACTTTTGGACATTTATGATTATTTGGCTTTGTTTGTTGGTTTTTCTTATTCTTTTTAAGTGGTATGATGATTGATACTAATGATAACATACACAAACACAAATGCTACTACGTTCTCCCTTAAAAACTAATCTAAAAAGTATATACAACAATATACAAAACTACTGCTACAGCGTACATTAACTTATTTATAGATTGTTTAATTGGAAAACCAAAGAAGATCAAACAAAATTAATCAGTCATTCAAAAGTTGATGTATAAAGTTTGCAGGCAAAAAAGTTAGCACTAGCTATAGATTATCATTATCTGGAAAAATATAATGCTTATCTAATGACGTGTGTGCGCACAATTTTGCCCATAACTGTAAACAATTTACTCTATGTGTGTGCTTCACCCAGCGGCCATTACTTAATTATTTACCCTTTTATTTGCTCAAAACATATTTCATTTATTTATAACTGAAAGTCACATGCTCCGCACTGTCAGTTAACATGCCAACTAACAATAAGAACCATATTGATATACTATTTGTTATTGTTGGTTTTGCTGTTTTTGTTAGCAATGAGTAAGTAAGTATCTCTTAGTGTTCGTTAATTTGCTTACTAAACTACATCTCATTGCATTGTGTGCCAAATTATGAGTCATTTGAATGCATTAACTTGGTTTATAAGCTGCTAATTATTATATGTTTAAAACGCGACAACATACAATCTAGTGCAAGTGCAGTTTGAGCGACATGAACAAAACATTGCACTTAAACAAATGTGTTAAGCGTTCAATGCACTTAATTAATTACATTCCCTTTCCAAAGTATACAAACGAAAATAAACACGAAAGAAAAGTGTATATTGTTTCAGGAAATAATTGTTTTCAGTTAGATTCATGAGATAATACTCAGCAATTGTTTAGCAATCAACTATTTTATAGATACGTCACAGATAGACATACTACAATGCCTAATCTAAATCGGCTAATCAGTAATAACAAAAACAAAAGAAAAACCAAACTATTTTATACAAATGCTATCTATCCATAGTTGCAAGCTCGACAAATCATTTAATCGCACTTCAAAAGTATACAAAAAATAAAATAAAATCCACTCAATGCCACGCGTTTGAAATTAGCTGAAACATATATTACATATATAAGTATGAAGTGTGGCTGTTAATAAGAGCATATCATTCTCTCTCCCTCTTTCTTTTCAACCGATTAATAATTGGAAAACGAACTCAAAAGGTCAAACCATTTCCCCATGAGGTTTTCATATAATCCGAGCTAGTTAATTCGAATTTTACGCTGATTTTGTGTACAATATTTGGTCGGGCTTCCGTTTTAATTGTTCATTAGCAGCACACGTTTCGTGGGCGACACTTTGTTTAATCAAACTGTCAAAGTTAAATAATATATAAATATTGGCAAAGTACACAGCGAACACAGAGACGAGCGTGGGTGGCACATTTGTCAATTGGTTTGAGCCTTTAAGCTGGCGCTTTAGATAATGATTGTAATTTGCAAAACATTGCGCGTTTAGATACACATTTTATATGTGTGTTTGTAGTAGCAACAATTTGATATTAAACGCAAGCAAAGTGAACTTGTGAACGTTTGATAAGCTAAGCATTGTAAATAATGGCTTTGTTTGGCTGCTACTTAAGCGACAGGCAGTCGAAAAGTTTAATGAAGAATGGAAAAAAAAGAAATGAAGCTTGTATACTTTGCTTATAACAAATAGCTCATAATCTAAACGGAAAGTCAAAAGGTGCTTGGATAAGATTGTCTTGGCGTTTGGAATAAATAAATTCGAAAAGATTGAAATATATGAACTTCAAAAAAGTGTATCAATACAGATATGTTTGTATGAGAGAAAACAATAAAAACTTGCAGCTAAATTAGACAGTTGTTTGTCGATTAGAACTAAAACAATTAGCAACTAAAGGTTATATAACATTACTATTGTATTTGAGCGCTAACTAGACTACAACAACAATTAACTAAGGCGCTCAAAAATTCGACGTGCTCAAGTATAATATGCAACAGCTTTGTTTTGATGAGACTTTAAGTCACACTACACTATTTACTTTTTGTCTTGTTTTGTTTCTTGTTTGTTGAAATTACGAGTACAGTGGCTACTAATAGAACCAATGGATATGTTAATCATACGAGTATATTATGCAGTACAACACGTACCACGTATATATGTACATATATGTATATCTATAAATTTTTGTATTTCTTTAAGCTTCACTTGGGCAAATCTTAGGCTTAGAATCTGTGTTTATGTATATTAATGGGACATCAAATAGCATTTTATATACGTATATCAAACATTTAATACAATATATTATATTAAATAGGTAAGTATACTTTATATAAACACTGCACTAAATGCCAATCAAATGTTGCTTGAAATTGTTGCAGGCAAAATTCTAGGAATATGAAATTCTTTTCTGTTTTTGCTTTTGCCAAACAATTTCGCTTTTTAAATTCAACTTGTAAATATTTGTTTGCTTTTTGTTTATTGTACGTATTCATATTTCAAATGGGTCTTTGCACATAAATTTCGGATAATCGTATATCTTTTTTGATTTTTTTTTATTATTATTATTATTAATATTTTTCTTTTGAAGGCTTCATATTTTTCTGTGGGATTGTCGTGGTCGGCTTATACCATTTTAACTGTTGCTTAGCGTGGTCATAGATTTGAGCATTTAGCTTTTTTTAGTATATAGTATCTATAGGTTACACATATGAAGACCTATGTATGTTAGTATATAGGCAGCTAGCATAGGAGGTTTAGGTACATACATACATTTATCTATATATATATTTGTTTTCTCTTTTTTATTATATCGCTTGCACACAAGTAAAGATATACAAAAAAAAAAAAACGCTATGAAGAGCTAAAGTGTAAAAAAAAAAATACAAAAGCAAAGGACGAAACGATTTTAGTTGGTATGCAGCGGATGCAGTTGCTGCTGCTCCTGGCTGGTCATAGTGGGCATGCCCTCCACATACTGTCGCGCACGCATCACATTCATATGGATCTCCGATGAGGCCGTGGAGTTTACATAGTTCGGCAGTTCAGCAGAGCCATTCCTGGCGCCGTTGTCCCTTCGATGGCCGCCACCCGGTCCATTGCCACGACCGGCTGCCGCCCGAAAACTGGCGCGACAATTGATGAACGCATAGGGACAGCAGCTCTGCAAAAGAGACACATCCACAAACGCACAGAAGAACAGAAAAGAAGGCAAACAATATGAGTGCAAATTGGCAAGAATGCTTACAACTACGTACTGAAAGGTTAGGCATATTTAAACGACGTCGGGGACAGATACAGCGAGCGACATAAATAGATAACAGAGAGTGAGAAAGACAGAAAGAGAGACAAGGAGACAAAGTGACACACAATCGGTATTCGGGTGTAGCCGTTGGGTGTTTGTTGGTTTGGTTGTGTTTGCATGGTTTTGTTGGTTTATTTGGTGTGGGATAGACAGCACATGTCTCTGGCAAAGTTTTGAGTTGTGTGAGAGCCACAAAAAACTAAAAAAAAAATTAAGAGAAATGTAAAGGAAAATAAAAATGGAAAATGGAAATTCCAAGTGGGATGAACAAAATAAAAGGCCGCATTCATTTGCAAAAAATATGAGGGACTTACTACGTGTATAAGTGTGTAAATGTGTGTTCCCTTAAAGAGTAGTGTGCAAAATGAGAAATTTGTGGCAAAGCAGAAGAAAAAGAAGATGATGAGATGATGAAAAAAAGAAGGAGCAAATTTTTAGCACAGACAAACTGTGGCCATCAAAATATGCGCATTTGCAAGTGCTGTTTGTTTGTTGTTGTTTGTTTGTTTGGCGACCGTTTTGTAACAGGTGCTGTTGTTCGTTTATCATGAAGATAGAGTCTGCATGTTGGTGTGCGTGTGTGTGTTTGGTTAACATACTCATTCATATATGGATATACATTCATACATATGTACATAATATGGATAATATACTTATATACGCGAAAGCTTTTCAATTTGAATATTACATTTGGTTTTTGTGGCATTCTTTGGCAAGGCTTAGCGTTTGTTGGACAACGTTAGGCAACGTATCAGTAAGGCAAAAGCCAGCTGTGCATGGAAAAGATGAGTAGATGATGAGATTAAAGTCAGAGAGGCAGTGGCAAAGACACAGAGACAAAGATAGAAAACCAATTTACGATACGATGCGATTTGCCAAAAACAGGGTAAGAAAGAGACTGCCGGAGTTACAGAGTTGATAGAGCGATATATATTTATGGTTTTAGCTGTATAATATGTACATATTTAATAGATATGGTGTACTGATATAGGAATATAGCAGAGGCAGGCAGAGCGTGCATAGAATTCAACAGGCAATTTACAATTAGACCGAAAATGAAAGTCGTGACATGGACAAGCAGAAATCTCTGGCAGTAGCAGTTGTACTTGACAGCTAAGTAATTTTCAATATCTCAATTCAGCTAAATATGAATGCTATGAAATTGTATTTTGATAAAGCTAATGGCTTAAGGCTAAAATGGCACTAGTTGCCAATGCAGCTCCAAGTTAACTCATATAGCTACCGAGATATGCTCTTCGTCTTGTCATTGTGCTGCTGTTGCAGTGGCCGTTGATGTTAGTCTTGTTGCTGTTGCTGTTGCCGTTGCTGTTGTTGTACTTTTAGTGCTTTTCCCGTAGTTGCATCAGCGGCTTTTGTACTATGTCTAAGCGTGAGGCAAACAGCGTTTGCAATTCATTTCAAAAGCAATACGTATTGATAAAAGGTCTTACTTGGCATTATGCAACAACAAAATGAAAGAAAAGATTTCTCCCACCCACGAAAACAAAAAAAAAACTATCAATAAGCCTAATAGCACCCCACATTGAACTCACCTTGAGTGTCTTCTTGAATGCGGCCCTGAAATCGCGATTAAAGTAAGCATATATAATTGGATTCAGTGCCGAGTTAAAGTAACCAATCCAGAACAGTATGCCAACAACAATTCTTGGCGTTTTGCAGCTGTCGCATAACGTAAATGTAATATACCTAATGCGAAATGAATTAAATATATAAATACATATTGTAAACAAATGCACGATTTGCGTATTATAACAGGAAAAAAATTAAAACTTAATTAAACTTTTGCTTTGGCAGTTTAACATGATAATAACTCAATGAACTGGGGTAAGTAACTGCATAGTTGCCCTTTAGTAAAACAATAATAGCTGTGAACTTTTCATATGCAACTTTGTCTTTTACACTTATTATGGAAAGAAAGGAAAAAATCTAATAAAAAAGTGTAGCATAACTTAGGGAGTAAAGTGAAAGCAAACCTAAGAGACTGTAAACTTTGGTTAATTTTATTAACTCAAAAGCAATCCAAACTGACAACTTAGATGCTTGACAAACGCAATTACACAAAAAAGTTTTACAAAAAAAATAGATATTAACTTGTTGGCCAGACATTTAAAAGATTTAAATTTCTTAACAAAAAAATATAAACTTACAACAAATGGTACACAGTCAAGTTCTTCACAAATGATAAGCAACTCTGGCAAAAAAATAAAATTAATGGAAAACAAATTTGATACTGCAAATGTTGGCAACATTCTGCACTTTCCATACGCACCATAGGAAAAAGGGCAGCCAGCAGAGCAGAAAGGCACTCATTATGATGCCCAATGTGCGAGCTGCCTTCCGTTCGCGCCTCATGGTCGTTATGGTTGACTGCTCCACCTGTATGCTCGGTCGTGGCTTGGGTATTTGGCTAATCTGCAGATGCTTCTCCAGCAGCAAGGCGGCCACTTTCGATCTGCACGTTGAGCAAGTAATTAGCATTAATTGCGGCAAACATATTAATTGGGTTTACCTATAGACCAAGCGCTCCTGACGGTCGGCCTCCTGATAAATGCGATAGTACATGGACAGCATGACAATACCGGGTATCCAAAAGCTCATCGATGAGCTGACAATGGCATAGGCTTTGTTCACTTTGAATTCGCATATCTGTAATTCAATTAGATTAAATTACATGCTCATTCGTTAGATGAATGTGAATGAGTGCGGTAATTCAATTTATATAAATCAGACAATAAATCGCATGGCTAAGCACATTAAATAAATCAATAAAACAATAAAATAAAATGGGACCATTAGAAGCCACACATACATATATGTTCATATACGTGATAATATGTAAAATGCACTCAATTAACTTGCAACACAACACACAATAAGCGAATTGTGGATGCACTGCGGCAATTGTGGTAATCGTTGGGCGCAACGTTGCGTATGCGTAATGCGATTCCACTAAAGTGGAAGCAATAAAAACGCAACCCAATTACCAAGCATACATTAAACTGATGATATTCATTACAAGAACAACTGAAGGAAACGCAGATACAGACTTAAAGCTGGAGGCTCGAGACACGAGGCCATCTAATCAGATTTATGCCGAGAGTCGCCTGCCAGTTATTAACAACCAAACACACACACACACAGATACATACAACAGAAAAAACAAAAAGAACAACAGCCAGCACAAGTTAAACTAATTAAAGCCCCAACTTGAATGCTAATGTATGCAAAGGGCTTTCAATGAGTCGACGCTTTGTGTGGAAGTCGAAAATTATGCACAGGCGGTACAGACACAAACACAGACGCCCGTACAATTACAAACGCAAATATAATTACATTTATTTATACATCAGCATTTAGTATTGCGCAATGCTAACCACAGTAATAAAAATAACTACAGCAACGACGACATCTGGCAACAGTTGTTAAGAAGCAGGAGCAGCAGCAGAAACATCAGGTACTGAACAACTTTTTCTGCCTGACAACTTAACAAATATGTATGTACTGCATGCTGCCAGCTCCTACCCGCCTGTTACTGCTTCTGCCCCCTTGTGCTGTTTATGCTGCCTGGTCCAGGACGTGTTCATGTCGAAAATAGCCAATAAAGCAGACCAAGTAATAAATATGCCAACTGTCGACTGAGCGTCTAAAAAGGCGTAAAAATGCTCCAGACACCCATGGCACATACATAAATCAATTTTCTTTGAACCCTGTCCGAGACGAGGGTATTAGAGTGAGTTTCGTGTCGTGTGTGTTTTCTGTGACACGAGTACCTGAGTAAAACACAAGGCTTAGAGCAACGAATTAGTTACAAATGACAACTATTGCCAATCCGTTTAGTTTATTTGTTAGGGTTTGAATATTAATCCCATCAATTCATTGTAGAGTTGAATAAATCAACGTAATCTGTCTTAAGTTGGCTTTTCACGTCTTAATGGCACATTATACAAGTTTATTTACCCCAATGCAAGTGACAAAGCTCATTAACTTTCTCTACTGCTCCTTCATTTATGTAGATTAAATTCAATATAGTTTTACTGTGTGCGTGTGTTTTAACAATTTGTAATTTCTGTTCGTGTCTGTTTTGTGAAATGCTCATCTCTAGCCTGAAGCAAAGCCAAAGTGCCCGCAATACTTGGCAAAGCTTTGTCAGAATTTATAGCGCACCTTGTGGCCCATCTGCTGTGAGAGCAAGCAAAATGCATGCCCCACCCATATATCCAAGCAAAAACATACAGACACACCCACACACACAAACCCACACACACTTCAGGAAGACATAAGCTTTACATGCTGGCAACTTTTGAATTCTGATGCGATATACAAAATTAAATAAATGATGCAGGCACACACAATTTTCGGACATACTTACATGAGGATTGGATTTAAGATATTTCCAGTTTTCGTTCGTGGTATACCAGCCCGAGCAGATGGGCAGAAAGGATAGCAGCGCCGGTGAGAGCCAAACCAACAGCAGCATTATGAAAACACGACGATACGTCATTATGAGTGGATAGTCCAAAGGCTGCACTATAGCATAGTACCTAAAAGTTTAAACTTGTTGGAGTTAATGCAATTATATTTGTTATCTTACTGCTTACCTATCAACCGATATGCAACAGAGATGCATAATGCTGGCAGTGGAGAAGTAGACATCGAAACTGTTCCATATATCGCACATGAGCGATCCAAACATCCATCTGCCCGATATCTCGACGGAAGCATTAAATGTCATGGCACAGAGGGCGACCAGCATATCGGCAACCGCCAGTGAAACCACAAAATAGTTCGTAATGATGCTACAAGTTAAAAGTCGAAACATGGATAAGGAAGTTTAGAAACTGCACTGCATTAGGATGCCAGATGGAAATGCAGACAAATTGTAAAACTTTTACAACTTGAGTTTGGAGCTATGAGTATTTAAGTCATTATGCTGTCACATATTTACATGTATAGTTATCTTGGTAGCTTATTGGCTTAATCACTTGTCTGTGTATCTGCCTTTTTTTTTTGGTTAGTTTGAAAAAGTTATGCTCATGATTTCCATACGTTGCATGTGACAGCAGATTGTAGTGTGGCTTTTTAAGTGGATTTCCAAGTTTAATGAGTTAATTGATAATTTATTTAACATCGCAGCAACTAGCACCCTACCAGCCCTACCACCTCCTACAACAATAGCAACGAACACCAACTCAATTAAAAGCACACGGCGTATGCGCAACGCTTAAACTGATTGCAGCTTTAATTTCCGAAACTTTAAGCGAGAGGCAATTACATTTTCATATTTCAGTTTACAGTAGGCAATGAACCAAAGCCCGCCTCCAAAACGATCCCACACCGCCTACAAACTTAATTACAAGCCACAGGAACCAGCCGCAAATGACAGAAGTCAGAGTCGTCTGAAGGCAGAAGGCAGTCAGGATGGCAGAATGGCAAAAACGGCAACGAGCGGACAGTTGATGTTGATGATGCTACAACACAAATATACGTAAGGCACAGAGCACAAGATACCCACGTCAAGAGAAGCAAGTAAGTATGCAATAGTAAAAAAGGCGATGCTTTAAAGCCGATTAAAGGCTGAAAACTGGCATCGAAGAAGAGTTGAGTTGAACGGGCTACGTCAATGCTGATAGGTGACAAGTTTAATTAAATTTATGACTTGTCAATTTAACCATTCTACCTTGAAGGCGTTTGAGACGCAAAGCTAATCAGAGGGTGCTGTAGTACAGCAAAATGATTATACATAAAGATAAATCGAAGAGTGGCCTTCCTTTTACGTTACAATATTTAAATGCTTTGTGCTTATAATAGATGTTAACTAAGAACAGAGCGAAGGAAAATTTAACAATTTTGTATGCTAGTTAAACAATGTTTATTAACAAATCAACTTTAAGCTTTAAAACTATAATGTATTCTGTAAGCTACTTTAATTGGCACGATTTCACATTTAGCTCTAAGCTCTAACGAACTTGTACTCGAGTCTGATTATGATAATCATATGTTTTGCTACATTTAATCCATGTAACCCTTATTAAGACTGGCCAAAAACTTTGCTACTTTTAGTAAGTTGCACGTAAATGTGCTACACAAAAGTTGGTTCAATTAGTTAGCCGGATATTAAGGCAACCAGCCGCACACGCACAGTTGTGGCCAAGAGTGTCTGTGTGAGGGTTGTTAAGCTACCAAAAAGAGTTTCTTTAAGCTTGCGTTGAGTAAATGAGGCCTAAATTATCGCACGACTATTTGGCTTATGGGATGCTGGAGTTGGTAACACATCTGTGATTTGCCACAGGACTCTAAAGGGAACACACTGAAGGCTCATGCACAGGTATGAGACTTAAGTACGAATGCATGTTGAGCATAATTGGGCCTAATATGCCATAATGATTTAAAACTGCTCAGCCAGGCAAAACATTTGAAATGGGACACACAGCAAGCAAGCAGAAACCAGATACCAGATAAAAAATAAAATAAACAAAATGTTGGGTACTCGAAAATAGTCTGTTGTACCAAGCATTCCTTCCATTTGCATTCCTACCAGAGTCAGTTTCACAAGTTAAATGAGCCCCACAAATGTCAGATGCCTTGTCTGCTTTAGCTCTGGCATTTTCTCTTTACCTCTCTTTGTCTCTGTTCGTCTCCGTGTCGCTGTCGCCAAGGTGAACATTTTCTTCGCCTGCTTGAAGAGTTTTATGCCTTGACATTGAACGCCTTAGGCCTCTCACGTGGGCGTGACCGTGTTGTTGTCGGTCGGTCGGTCGCCTACGTGTGTGTGCTTTATGTTGCTTAAATGCCACCAACAAAATACAACATATGAATTTGCACCTGAAACACGTACAGTATGAAGAACTGCCGCTAACCCAGGTCACAACAGTTGTAATCGTGTGAGAGAGTTTGCCTGTGGGTTTCTACTGAATTTATGTGGAGCATCGTAAATATAATGTCAAGTACACTCAGAAAATCTATGGCAAGCAATTAATTAAATCTGTGGCTCGAAATATTTATTACAATTATTATACAGTATATATAATATATAACTAAGATCCAAATATATTTTCTAGTTATACTCCAAACGAAAGCTGATTTTTTCTGCGTGCACTTAGCGGCTGTCTCTGTGCCCATTGTTAAAGGAAGGCCACAATATTTTAATACACGCTTCTTATTAACATATTCGCTGTAATTACCCACGTATCTGACTCACGTATTTGACTGTGCGGAACATAAAGATGTAAATAAAGCGGGGGTCAAGTTATTAACCGCCAAGCAGGGCATTATTGTAAATGGGTCGCGGGGTGAGAAGCCAACAAGTTTCTTGACACGGAAGCTAGCCAAAGTATGATAAATGATGACAAACTAATGGGCGCAAAGGCGCACAGGATTAAAGCGCCCCGCAGCGAAAAGCCTCCAATTGTGCCACACACACACATACACACAGACATAAGAATCTTCTGGCTGTGTCCTAACAATGGCGCATTGTGCCGAACAATTCAATTCAATATTAAAAAAAAAAACAGCACAATAGATAAATGGCAGAAACGGGAGCATGATTGGTGGCTTGGATGGCCATTGTTGCTGCTCTTGTTGTTGTTTTTGTTGTTGGGTGTCAACTCACCGTAATTTCCGGTGCCGCATAACGGACACAATCACCAGCATGTTGCCCAGTATGGCTGCTAGTATGATGAAACCAATAATGAAACACTTGACGATGACAAATGTCAAATGCGCGCTTCCCGCCGTCTCGCCACCCGCTGCGGCTGCGGCAGCAGCAGCGCTGCCATTGTCCTGCGCCTGTCCCCCAATACCGACCATGTCCATGTCCAACGGTATTAAGTTGCCGCCGCCGCCGCCGCCAATACCCTCCTCCGCATCGATGAGTCCATCGGCAACGAAATTTAAATAACTCGCATGCGAGGTGGCCGCTGCCGATACCGATGCGGATGCCTCCAGAAGCAATGGCATGTAAACGGGCTGTGATGGGTTCGCTTCTGACCCGCTGCCACCGCCATCCTCGAGCAGTGTCCTTGCCGCCGTTGTTGCTGTTGCCGTCAGCTTGCGTATGAGGGTCATACTCGTAGTAATGGACAATTATTATTGTTACTATGTGTTGTTTATAGTCTCGTAGTATCGATGGTGTTGGTATGGGGGGCAATGCTGGCAAAGTTAGTCCTTGAGTCCAATGCAATTATTGGCTTGCCACTCACTGTTGACTAGTTGTTGTTGTAGGTGTTGCCCAATAATAGTAGCATTCTCATAGTTGGGAGGGGCACACGCTATACAGCACATGCTGATTGTAACTGTCATTTGGCGTTGTTGTTGCTTTTATTGTTGGTGTTGCCGTTTCTGTTGACTGCTTTTATTGCTTGCCAAAGTCTGCAATTGAAAAGATATCAACACGATTTATTAGTTCTCATATTTCATTTATTGCCGCATTGTATTTTATATATATTTTTTTCGTTTATCATGTTGTTTATTCGCTATCTTCATTCGATTTGTATCAATTTAGCATTTGTTGTGCCAGTTTATTGAAGCACGACGTGCCAGCGATTTATCTTCCATTTGCCCACGGGGCAAGACATAAGCTATAAGCCATATCCTACATAGTCGCCCACAATTTGTGAAACATGCAAATGTAAGTCAGCCCCATAAACACCTTCCCAGTGTCTTTGATGGCATTGTCTATATTGTATAACCTCAGGCGCTTGGCTACCGAACACAGAAGCAAAAGCAACAGCAGAAGCAAAGCTTTGGCTACCTACACTGGGATCTTCGGTTTATTCTTGTAAAGGCGTGGCCGTCACACCTAACGTAATCTCAACTCAACTTAAATTGGCTTAATTTGCCATAAATAGCGCCAGTTTGTCTGCTTGAAACAAAATTTTCTGTTGGCGCCAGCGAAACGCGACAAAACTCACTTCCTTCCGCTTACCGGCAGCTGTTGCCTGTCAATATTTTATCCTTATCATTAGCAAATGTCAACTTTCAAATAATCCACAACCAGCTCATATTCGCGTAGTCAAACTTTTGCAATTTACTTAGCTGCAGTACTCGGATGACTTATTATCAAGCAGCAATGACAAATTTCACGGTCGCACGCTGAAACTGAAGAAAAACAAAGCTTAAACTACTGCAGGTATGCAAAATCTATGATTGGCTTGTTATGCAATCCACAGGGAAATCAAGGTAAAGTTTGTAACGATTGAAATGTGTTTTTATCTAGCTGAATTTAAACTTTAAACATAACATTCGTTCCGTTTCTATATTTAAGGTTTTCATATTGTTGTTATTGCATTTTACATTCCTTTCGGATATAACATGAATTTAAGAACAGCATTGATTGCTAGAAACTTATTTGCTAAAACATTTAATACAGCTGATTCAGTATATTTTTAAGAAATTAACCAAGATAAACTTTTCATGAAAGTCACTCGGCCCAACGGTAAGTAAGCTAACCAAGATGAGTGTAGACAAATATCGCCAATTGCTGTTGGCAAAATGTTGCTGTTTACAGTTGTGGAGTGTGTTATCTTTGATTCGCTTCCGGATGAGCAAACATTAGTGGCTTCGACTCACAAGTCTCTTTAGTCAAACACACACAGGGACAGAGTGTGTGTGTGTGTTTAAGTTAGCTAACACAATAATATGGGGCCAATGGGATTGCGCTATGTACTATGCGCCTTGTGTGTTCTTTACCTTTAGGTAAATGAATTTCGTGTCGACACGCACACAGCGACACTTACACACAAAAGCGCGAGGTACGCTTTTCATTTCCCATTTCCACAGTTGAAGTGAACTTTAAATCAATAACGAGAGGGAGTGTGACACAACAAAAACAACATTAACCAACAGCGAGCAACAAAAATAAAAATAAAAAAAAAACATGAAAATCTTGAAATATGTCATGCGGTGCTCTGCTGCTTTGCCAAGTGCTTTTGTCAACCACATTGACAATGCTTCACTACAATACAGCAGCAAGAACATACATAATAGCTGCAGCTGCCTCTCAAGTGCCCAACGGCTTACACAGAACGAGCGATGAAGTCGATTGAGATTGGTTGCCCTTCTGCCGTTCGCAGCCACAATACATCACTGCTCAAGGTAAGGACATTTACCAACCACAGACTCTAGTCCTTCTCAGCCTGCTGCCACGCACCCACTTTCAGTCTGTGTCTCTGTGCCGGCTCCAATCCCACATTCGGTGTCAGAACACAGTTTCAGCCTGAGTCCAGGTTATTTTTGGCCGACTCGCGTTTAACGCTTTTTTTTCGTACTTTTTCTTTTCTTGCCTTCTGTCGACTTTTATTTGTTGTTAAAGTATTTGGGATTTGACAGCGTTTGTTTGCTTTTGGGATTTATTCAGTCAATGTATACGAGAAGGTCAATGTACAATGGCACCAAATAGAAAGTTTTACTTTTATTTATGAATGTAACATGAGCTAAATAGCTCAACTAGCTTATGGTATAAAAGAATGAAATTTAATGCTTTTGGTATTTTTGAACACAATTCATTGAACGCTTTAGATTTTGCCTATTCTAAACCTATATACATTCAATATTTTATTACAAATTTTTCTACTTTTTACATAAATAGATGTTTAAATATATATTTTACTAGACGGAGCAATTTATCAGCCCAGTGTTCAAGGTTTCGTTTTGGGATTTTGATGGGTCTGTGGTGGGTCAGTGGGTCGTTCACACGACGCTTCATTCATATTGTGACGGGATGTGATTCATTTCGTTTTGAGACGCGCCATTGTTGAGGTGCAATGGAGAATGATTCGTTTTCTGACTACCTGCGTTACAAGTGGTGTTGGATATTCAGTTTATTTTATTTTTCTTTTCTTGTGTTTCGTGTTTCTGTTTCTTGTTCTGACTCTTGCTGTTGTAGTTGTTAGCTTATAAGTTATTTATTCGTACTTATTCTTGCTTATTTGAATTCGCCAGTGTTTATTTACAGCTGAGCATTGGACAAAAGCCAGCCAGGCCACGTAGTATTTGCTTTGTATGAGAGAGGCTATTCAGTAACAGTAACACCACACCCATACACATACCCTTAGAACCACACAAAGTCTTTCATCAGAACTAAGGACATTTTCGACGCATAAAGACATCAAATTGGTTGTTTGTGGGCTTGGACTGAGGTCAGTTTTGGTCTGGAATGGACTCGTCTGGACGGGACTGAATTGGACTGGACTGGACTGGACTGGACTGGATATTGAGCATTAATTACTTTTTTTGTGCCGAAATCAGTGTGAGGGTCTTAAATACTTTTCGCTCCTTTAGTCTGCTTTTAATTAAGTTTTTTATTTATGCAGGCAAAAGGATTTTTAACCAAATTTTTCTGCTTACGCTAATTGATTCTGCTTTCAATGTGGGGTTCTGCACTTTAAACAAAGTATGACAAATAGCGATCAAGTTGTAAGCCTGCAGCACTCGAGCGTGGGTCATTTATCACAGATGTATTAATGTGGGCGACAGCGACGTGGAAGTTTTAAAATATTGCTGGCATCTTTTGCCAGATGTAAATTAATTGAGTGCTAAAAGTGCCAAAGACAATATGCGGAAAAGGGCTTGGATAAAAGGACGAATGAAATCAAGCGAACATTTTTGCCTTAACGAAAACCAGCAATTCGAACCGAAAGCGTAAACAAATCGAATGCCAACGAAACGAAACTAATTGGGCGGCTTGAAATATGCAGAAAAGCTAAAGCCGCAGCGGTCAGCGGACCAAATGGACATGGCTGAAAGTAGAATGTAGGGGAAAAGGGAACGAGGAGGAGAGAAAAGAAACCCAGAAATAAAAGAAAATTTTTGTTTACAGCGACCATTTGATAAATCCAATAGAAAAGAACACAAGAAACTTTTCGATTGCCCAACATGAAAACACACACAAAGTCCCTAAACATATCTACGTATGTTTGTGTGTGTGTATGTGTGTGTGTGACCTGTGACCTTGCAAGCGTTGCGAACGGTATCAAGCAATCAGCCAGCAGAGCGGAAGCAGCAGTTCAATTATTCATCTACCCACAAATTCGTTCTTCATTTTGACTTGATTATGACGAAGCGGCATGCAACACGCAAATGCCTCACGCATGTTAAACTACAAGAATAAGATTACATAGATTACACCGACCAGCTGCAAATTGCCCATCTTCTTGGCCTCTAGCATTTACATTTTAAATTGCAGCAATACGAGTATTTGCATTTTCCAGCCAAAATGGCCGCAAATACGCGCAACAAAATTTCTGAATAGCACTATTTTGTTTATTTTTTTTTTTTAAACACAATTTGAATTTGGTTTGCATAACCCCCACACACACACACACGCACACAAAACTTGCTACGAGAGCAACTAGAGAAAACGAAAGATAGAGAGAGAAAGGATGAGAAATGTTTGCTCTTGCATTTTAGCGGCTTTTTCACTTTTACATTGCTGGTGACGGCAACAACAACAACAACATCAACAACTAGCTTTGCTGCGGTTGTTAGTCTGCTTGTGAATACCAAGTAAATATGAAAAAAAAAAATGGCCACAGAGCATCATTGCTGCATACGAAATATGTTCCTCAAAAATTCCTAAACTTTGGAAGTGTACAAGTTTCAATTACAAATGCAAATATATAATGTAAGGGGGCATTGCGTTTCTGTTAGTTGACCTAACATTCATAAAGGAAAATAAAATGATTACAAGACCAAACAGAATTTGTCTAAAATACGAGAAAACTTCTATGCAGTTGGACAATCAAATGAAGCCAGTTGAATAATAGAATCCTTGTCAGAGCTTTAAGCATAATAATTGAAATTCAGCAGGATGACTAAGATTTAAGTTAACTCTTCATGTGTGTGTTTGAGTTAGGTTCAAGCAGTGCAGGAAGAATAAAAAGGAAGTGCGTACGCAAGTTTAAAAATCAAATTCAAACCGACATTTTCTACTCTTTGCGAGTTTGTGACATTTGAACTTGATACGCTTGAATGAGCACACGTGTCGAGGTTTAACAAGCAGCGCAAATTCAATCGCAAGAATAAGAAGCTTTCATCGCATGCTTTCATCCACGTCCTGACCCCAAAATTAACAGACAATAAATGTTTGTGTGTGCCATTTAATGTGCTTGCGCCAACTAACTTCTAAGTTCTTAACATATATTGTATATATACTTGAATTTACATTTTAAACAGAAAAGACACACTTTTATTTAAAGCTCGCGAAGTTGAAAAGTCAAATGCAAAGCAATTATATAATATATGTCTATTGTGAAGTTTTTCGCGTAATCAAATTCATTAATTAACTATTTTTATATTGAGAATTTGCTGGAATGTATTTTGCCATAGTTATTTGGAAATTGGAGCCTCGTTAAACTTAGTCATTGCTGTGCTGTATGTCAAACGACCATCACGAACTTTACTCATCTGCGTAATATTGTGCATACGTCGCGTTGCCAACCAGTTTCAATGGTTATACCTTTTTGCCATTTCATACTTTCGAGCGCTTCGTTTCTGTGCCAACGCGTAAAACTCTTGAATTCTTCAGCGTATTTGCAGCTTTTCTGCTCAACGTGCGGGCACACTGGACAGCGTTAACATATTGCATTGGCTAACGTAACGTGTTGCTGTTGTTTATATAATTTGTACTATAAATATTTAGTTGGCTGCGTTGGCATTTATAATTTATTCACCAGAGAAATAAAAATGCAAAAGAAGTCGACAGGACATGAAGCACTTAAATAGTCACATATATGTTTACACACATGTCATGACATTGTTGCTACAGTTGCTGTTTTTATATGCAATTGTTGAATTTTGTATATGTATACGTTGTTGGTGATTTTGTTGTTGCTGATTGTTTGCTGGTTGCTCTATGTTTAATTTGTTGTTTTTGTGACATTTGTGGTTAGGAAGACACAATTTACGCACGCCCGGAGCCACATTAAAACAAATTTAAAGCAACGGAAATTACTTGCAAAATACGCCGACAAAGCCCAAAATGTTGGAAATGACGCTGTTGACAATGCCCCAAAAATAACGGCCAAAACGTGCTCTTAACGCTTTAATTGATATACAAGGTGTTGCATTGTGGAGCGCCGCTCACAAAATTATTTAGCATACTCTCTGTTGACAGATTATTTTTAGGTAAGCATTCTAAAAATGTCACAAAATACAACGCACGAGTGGATCATAGATGTCTGTTTGTGTGTGTGTGTGTGTGTTGATAGCAGAAGACATTGCCACAAGGGCAACAGAATAGAGCAGTAGCTATCCCTGCTCATGTGTCTGCCGCACTGTGTCTGATTGTCTTCCGCATGATTTTGTGTGTTTGTATTTTAAATGCAATGGTGCTGCAGTGTGGCACTGTGGCACTGTGGGAATGTGGTATGGACTAGGCAGACGTATGGCTTTGAATGCGAATGCGACTGACTGAAAGAGAGAAAAACAGAGAGGAAAAAAGTAACAGTATGAACGAGAGCATTTTGTTTTAAATGCCAACCTAACAATAGAAAAGAAGCATCCTTATCAAGGACACAAACAATTGCACGGTGGCTGGTGGGGTAGTCTTTACTGTACTTGCTGTTGTTGGTGCGCTTATTATGTGGGCGGGTGCTGGCAATGGCAATGGCATACAAAAAAAAGCTTCCAGGAAAGTACTTTCCTCAATTGTTGTTACTGTTGTGCTGATTATTTGCAAGAGTATGTACCTTGTGTGTGTGTGTGTGTGGTATGTGTGTGTTCACGAACATTTTAGTTAGGTGAAGAGGAAGCTGCTCTTGGCACGAGTGGCTGCTTTTTCTGTTTCTGCTAATGCTGCTGCAGACTGACTGCTAGCTGCGCAACCTGTGCCACATTGAGTCTCGTCTTTAAAAGGACTGAGGAGCTGGCGTCTATCAGCCACACACACCCGCACACACAAACACTTTTTGGCTTTTGTTTTTTGTTCAAGTACACGACCTTGAGCATGAGCGCTGCTTAGACAGTCTGCACCTGATTGCACTAGCTTAAAGTGTGTAATACAAATAAGAACTCTACACACACACACACACACACTTAGACACAGAAGCGTACCTGCGAGCGACAAACAGAATGCGCTGGTTCATTAGTGTTAATTGATTACATGGCCCGGAGAAGTAAGAAGCGACGACGACGACGACGACGACAACAAAAACAAAGTTACTGCCACGACATTGACAAACGAAGCGCAAAATTGCAGACAGCCGCAAGGCTGCTGATTGATAAGGGGATGGCGGGTTGCGAGTGGAGGCTAGCTTTGTTGGCAAAACTTTGGCTGAGCTGCAGTCAAGGCAGAACAAAGCACCAGCATGATTATCATGAAATCACGTGCACGGCACGGCACGCCATGGTCTCGATTTCGTTTCAAGTCAATCACCCAACTCGATAGACAATGACTTTGCCCTTTTGCCAGTTATGGCGTGAGGGGGAACAGGAGAGAAGGAAAGGGGCAACCTTCGGTTGCGATTGAAATTGACATTGCTTCCGTTGTGGGTCAAACAAAAACAACAAAAAAATAAGTAAAAGGAATGTCAATTGCCATTTGCATTGCACATAAAATACGTTTATATTAGATATAAAAATATGTCTGCATGTATGTGTAAGTGTGTGCTGCCCCCTTCCGTCCCGACTGAAAAAAAAATAAAACAACCAAAAAACTGTATGCCTCTGTGCTGCGTGACTCAAATCGACTTTACTTTGGTCTGGGAGTCCTTTTGTTCTTTCCGCTATGGCTTTTTATGGCAGCTGCGGAACGCACCCAAGTACACTCGAGTGTGTGAACTCCGGCACATTTTATGGCATTTTGATGCTTAATATGAGTGCGATTTTGTACTTATTTTATTTACCTTCAGACACACACACATATGCTCTCAAATCTACTCATGTGTGTGCATATGAATGTCTAATTGCCAGTTGCTCCACAATCTGCTTTTCATTTTTTTTTTTGCCACCCACTGGCAAAGCTTTCCGTTTTACTGTCATTTTGCACATGCTCTCCATTAGCAACAATTACGCACATTTCAAAGAATATAATTTGATTAGACGAGTTTCGCCTGAATAAATACTTAATTTTCTTATTAAATTCATAATAATAATAAAATAATAATAATAATACCTCTTCAGATCTATATTTTCCACACACACATTGAACACATTATCGACTTATGTACTTATACACATATCCAAAAGTACACACACCCACCACACTCCTATATGTATGTCTAAATGTTTATTCAATCGCAGATTGTTTCGTTCGTTTTTATGGCCAGGTTCGAAAAGGACAACCCACGCAGTTTGGTCGTGAATAACAAATTTAATAAGCCAAAAATGTAGACAAAGCCACTCAAAAAAAAAAAAAACAAAGAAATTTGAAGGCAAAGCAATTTTAGAAATATTTAATATGAAACAACTTAATTAAATGATTGCTTTAAACTGTACAAAGAACAACTAAATGTATAAGTAAAACTACAAGATTAAATGGAATTTATTTAATGACCAAAGGACAACAGTAAAAATATCAAAGGACATTTTTTTTTCTTTATAAGAATACACTCGACAAGCAACAGGTTTGGCATTTTTTAATATTTTATATAGCATGTTGAACGTATATGATTGCCATGAGAACAAAATTCAAATTGTGTAATAAAAGCCATTTGAAAGCTTTAAATTTCCTACATCCTAGTTGAGGCATGCAACAATAACAATGCCCATCAGATGAACCAGTATCAAATTCTGTTTTTAGCTTCAACCGACCTCGATAGACGAGCAGTTTTTAGAGCATACGAACAACGTAATCTAGGGTTAAATTCTTTGACATGATTTTCAGAGTATTGCTGTTGTAATTAGTGCACAATGAAAGAAAGTATTTCAACTGAATTTTTCGTAATCAAAATTCTGTGAACCAACGAGGCTGTACTCGTTTTGTTTGAAACATTTATGTACACATTTGCCGACTTCTCCAACGATTTGAATGTCAATGATTTTAATTGGATTTGCATTGACTTTGTTAAAAACATGTGCGTCAAAAATCAATTTCTTAATGTATATGCGTTCGATTCAGGTATGCATGAATGATTTACACATTTAACCAAGCACCCAGGCTCAATTTATAAAGATTCTTTTAAGGCAAGTGCGTTAGAGCTTAAGTAACATAATGCTCAATTCATAAACTATTTGTGAACCAAGCATGTGTGCTTAAGCACTTTAAAGGAAAATAAAGTTATTTAAAGGTTTTTTGCTGGTTTTTGATTACACTTTTAGTAAATTTAATAAGTAATGGGATTGTTGTGAACCAGATATGGATACTCACGTCTGAACACAATTTAATTTCGTATCTATTGTTCAGGCAAAGAAGCAATTTAAAGTTTCAATATATGGCAGTTTGGGCAGTTTGTGTCCAGCGTGCAACTACCCTTTTCACGGACCTGATGAAATATTTAGGGCACAAATATGAAATCCCATATTGAATGCTCTTGTATGGTGCACAATTTAACTTTTATTATGGTGTATTGTATGTATAAAATGCGATTCGGTCTCAGATTGTCAGCAAAGGTCATGCCTAACTTGCCACCCCCTATCCAGAGACACCCGCCCGCCTTGCCACCTACCCTTTTATCACCGTTTGTAAGGACCTTGCAAGGTCTGGCAAGCCATATTGAGCTCAGACACACAGAGAGCAGCATTTTGTGCAGAATGCTTGCAGAAAAAAAAATGAAATACATACATATTTGTTACTTGGCTGACAGGCGATGGAAACGGCAAAGGCAACGGCAACAAAATGAGCTAAAGAAAAATCACGATATTCAAGCTTGAAAAGAAACAATACACGTACAAATACATCAAGAGCAACCCGCTGGGCTGATAGCTTTTGCCTGATATTCGATTTGTGGTCTCCGTTTCCTGCAACCCAAACAAAGCAAACCAAGAAATTGAGACGTGAGCAAGCTTTAAAGCAACGTGTAAAATGAAAACAGAAAATATGATTGCATATATATATGTGTTTGTGTTAGCGTTTGAGTCAATATCAAACGGCATGTGCAACTAAAGTGATAAAATTCATATTGGAAATATGTGAAAGAGACAAGCAACTGGCCAAAAAGCGCCAGCTCCCGTTAAGAAGCAACGCACGCAGCATGCTTATAAAATTGTCTGCTGCACACTCACCACACAATCAGTGTATTAGCTTGATTGTGTTTGTGTCTGTGTGTGTGTTAAAAGGATGTGTGTGTGTGTGGGGGGCTGGAAGGGGTTTTCTTGTGAGTGTTCACCCGCTGTTTTTGGCCACGCTTCATAACATGTCAATATACTTTAACTCCCAACGCCATTAAAGTCAAATACTCCATGGGGAATTTTTAAGGTAATGGCTGCTGAGGTGGCCAAGCGTACCAAGGACCAACAGTCAAACCCTCTTAACTATTACCAAGTATACCCTCGAAAGTAAATAGCTGAAAATTCTGTTTGATATTTGTGTTTCTGTAAAGAGAAAATTCGAAAACAATCATTTTTATGATGGGTTCGCATCTTTTTCTGAAAAGACAAAACGAAGTGTTACCTGGATAATGGGAAAGTACTTTGTCAAAGAGATTACAAAGATTGCAAGACTTTTTAAAACTTTTTCTGTTAAGAAGTAGAAAAGAGACAAAAATCGAAAAACATTACAGGGTATTTTTTTATCCTATTTTGTTAAGCTTAAACTGCCGACGGGCCATTACGTATTTTGTTTTCAGCTTTGGGCACAGCGTACGTACACCGAAATCACATAATGGCATCACCAGCGACAGACAACGTGAGTAAAGTGTGAAAAAGAAAAGAAAAGGACGAGCAAACGTTGAAAATCAAATTTGCCAGCGACGCCTCTCGCTAAGCGAAGAATCCATTCGGCAGGAAGCGCAGGCAGCTGACAGACATGCCATTATTTGTTGGTATATTAGAGCTGTTGTTGGTATTTACATGCAGGTGAGCGACATTTGTTTATATTTGTATTTGTATATGTATTTGCATTTGTATTTGTATTCAATCAGCGTCAAGCGTGGCGCCAAAAAAAAAGGAAAAACGATGTATAAAACGACAGAAAGAAAGAAAAAAGTGAAACAGCGGTCCAAGGTTTTAACAACAAAAGCCAAAAGCTGAGCAGCGTCTGTGAAATGTGAAGGCAAATCAAATAAAATAAAATAAAATAATGGCAGTGGGTGCTACCGATTTCAGCTATGTGAGTGAGAGTGTGTGTTTGTCGCACAGGTGTGCGAATGTGTGTGTGTGTGTGGGTGTGTATGTGTAAGTGTGAATGAATGTGCTGTCAGCCGTCATTTGAGTTGCCATTTGCCAATGTAGCAAGGTAAGAGCATGCTTTCAATTTGATGGTGTTGATGGCTTTGCTGCAAATACTTATGACATCGAAATAGCAAGAACAACAACAACACCAACAGCAATCAAAAAACAAACAACAACAACACACACACTGACATACAGCCTATATTTGAGTTAACGAACTCAATTTCTGTTTACTGACAACTATAAGTGTGGGCTTATTGCCTAATGAGTGTTATTTTGACTATTGATGTGCAGCTCAATATCATTATATGTCTGTATGTACATGCATGTATTTGTATGTACGGTCAGAAACATAAAGATTGCTGGAGAGATATGTTGTTTAACTATCCAACTGTCATATTGCCAGCAATAATGATGAAAATAAATAACTGTCTGGAACCAAGGGCGGCTAGCACACATGTCCCAGACCACAACGCTGTTGGGCATAGAGAACAACCAGGACGCATCGGCCTTCGGTGGGTCACTGAGCTCAGCTACCTACGAACGCTCCATTTGCTCGTTAAGTTCACCGCCGTGGCCGTAATAAAGCTATAATTAGATAAGCGCAACAGCAACAGCAGCAGTTAGTCAGTCAGCCATTCAGTCAGTCTCTCAACCAACCAGATGCTGCTCACAGAGATCTCTGGTAACTGTTTAGACATCCAGTCGCTCGCCAGGTTAGCTTCGGTGTGTGTGTTTGTGTGTGTATCTTTTAGCTTGCTATCCGCTGGCTTTGTATTTTTAGCCATGGCCAGCAGCGAAATAGCAAATAAAAGCGTACAGCAAATGTTACAAGCGTTTGACTAAGCAAATTCCAACTGACAGCCATTGGTTTGCCCAACCAAATGGACACCCATGGTGACATACTATGGGCATAACGAACCACCCATTGTTTGTAGCTTTGTATTCATGCCAATGTCTGCTTATCGTTCAAAGCGTTCTCTTTCTCACCCTCTCTTTACTATTTAGTCAGTTCACGTGTATCTAGTATACTTTCTGTGTGTCTATTTGGTTGACAGTTCGCAGCTCGCATACATTACGAATGCAAACAAGACCAAATGTTGCTGATGGGCAACAGGGCGTATGCGTTATGTGAAATGAGCTTTGGCTTACTGAATGTGTACTTAGAGTTTGGCTTTCATGTGTGGGTTGACTAACAGCTTTGTTGTAGTAGAAATTAATATGCCTTGCTTGCCGTTTAACCGAAAAACTTCATGCCTCAAGCAGCTCTTAGTATTTTGTTTGTTTTTTATATTCTTAGAATAGCTTGCAGGCATAAATAATTATTTAATTTATCTTTACCTAAGTATAAATATTCAAGCATATTCTTTAATGTGTCTTTTTGCTTTGGTTGTTAATTTTTTTAAAATTAAACCCAGATGTTGCACACAAATTTAAGAATGTGGCTTATCGCTGGTACACAAGTAACCTTGTTATTCGTGTCATATTTTCCACTCGGCTTGACTATCAATCAAAACCAAAGGGTAGACTTCTCATCCAGCTGCTGCGACTGCTGCTGCACTGTGCACAGTTTTCAAGGCTAATTCTGTTACGACCCAATCTAATTGACTGTGGCACTTGCAGTGAGCAGAGCACTTTGCTCGTAAGTCCCCCGGATCGACAGCTTTAAGTTGATATTGCTGTTTTGTTGCTAATAGCTTTGTTCGAACGTTTTCCTTTTGCTGGGTGTTTGTCTGTGTGTGCGTGTGTGTGTGTTGTGGCCAATTAAAAGCAGGAATAGAGAAGCAACAGAATAGAACAGAACAGAAGTAAGAAGAAACAATACACTGAATACACTGTGAGTCAAATCAGATAGAAAGCCTGACGCAGACATCTTGTTCGGTTCAGCTCAGCAGGGGATGAGTGGCTGGGGCGGCCATCAATCAGGCAATCACTTAATTAACTACTTCAAAGCCAACAATTGGCAGCAGCAACAACTTAAACAAATGTCAGCAAACTTGCAAACTTTTTCCATTTTTATGTTGTCCGACTTCTTTTTTGGTTATTTTTGGCAATTATTTGCGTTAACCGAAAAAGTTTTATGGCCAATCGAACTAACTGTGCAATTAGGTTAGCGATAGCGTTTAACAATTTAAATGCGTTTAATTAAGCACCGTTGAGTGTTGAGAAGTTTTCATCCAATGGTACCGCATGGCAAGGCACACTCAAACTTTCCAACACTGCACCAATTTTGTACCCATACAAATATTATTGCACATAATTCAAATCAAAGTTTGTATTGTAAACACGAGCGATTTGGGTCGAATACGTCCTCAGGTTGTTTTAGCCAATTCGATTTTCGATTCGAGCAAGTGCGCAGACAGGTGGGCGTCCAGTTCTGACTACAGTTTGCTTTCATATATGTCAAAGTTTCCCCAAATGTTGTTGTGTGTGTGTGTGTGTGTGTGTGTGTTTTTGTTTGTAGGGGTGTTTCGAAATTTGTCGTAAACTATTAGCAATGTTAACATAGCCAACTTTCCCAGGGCCTTTTGTTCTGGCTCTGGTACAATTGCAATTATGTTAAGCCATACTCGAATAGGAAAGAGAAGCAATAAATCGAACAGAAGTACGTGACACTTGCTAGCTTAATTAAAATAAAATGCGCTAATGGAAAATGCTCTTACACGCACAGACCAGAGCACTTGCGAGCAGATAACCACGGGTTTAAGCACACGTTGCTACAAAATTATTTCAACATTGAGTGTGCTAAAGTTTATTATTTTAAAGGTCAACGAATAAGAGATACTTGTAAAAATTTAATGGTATACAAAATAAATTTGAAATGCGCACATTTACTTCTCGTATTTTATCTGCAACCATATGATCCTATTAAATGCTATGATAGTTTGACTGTGGGTTGGTTTATTCATAGATTTACACTTGGCTTGTGTTCTAATTAATGACCTACATATTGCTAGCTAGCGAAAGAGCGAGAAAAACACATTCTCTTCTATTTTTGGCACTTGAATTGTTACAGTTTTTTTTTTTTTAATTATTTTATTTAAAACATACAGTAAAGGAAAAGCGCATGCCGTGTCCTAATTATAGGTAATGGCCACACAAAATAAATTTACTAAGAGTTTTAAGTGGATAGGCCTAAAACTGTTGACGCAAGAAAGTAGGTAGACATAAACACGAACACAAAAGCAATGTTTGTGGGCCATTTAAAGCATAAGAAGACTATTAAAATTTGAATATGAGGATAAACAACTACAACGACGAGGAAAACAACGGCAAGAGCTACACAAGAGCAAAGCCACTTTGAAAGACAAACTGTCGCGACGACAGTGGTCTACACACACACACACACACAAACACACACTCACACACGCCAAAGGACACTGGCGCTTAGGCGAAAGGAACATGTTAATGCCGTCGAGTCTGATAGGAAATTGGGCAGGTGACAGAAGCTGACGGCACGATGAAGTCGGACATCTGTCGACTTGCCTTTGGGGGTCCTTTTGAGGCAACATGCGTAAGCCTGAGGGATGAACTACTTTACAAATTCCAACACACACACAGCCACAGAAATAGATATCAAGATTAGGATATCGAAAAACGCATTGATCCGAAAAGCCTCTAAGAACTTATTTATTAAATGCTTACACGCTTCTTAATGGACTTCCGCCCAAAGGGACGCTTTTAAAAGGAAACAAATCGTTTTATAACCCCATTATAATTTGTACACACACAATGTTAGTGTTAAATATTAAAATAAAGGTATTTAAAACCAAAAACTTTGAACAATTAGAAGCCTTTAGGGCGCCAGAGGCAAACAAACAGAAATAAAATAAAAATAATAATATAAATACTTACCAAGATTTGTAGCAAGGCCTTTGTACAGACTCGGACAGAAGCTAATGCCTTCAAGTCGTAAAATACTTAGCGGTCATTTTTTTTTCTCTGTTTCTTATTTTCAGCTTAAGCGGACACACAAACACACAAGGAGCAACAGCAACAGCAGCAGCAGAGCAGCACCAGCAGCAGCGGCGGCAGCGCCAAAGCAAACAACACAAAATTCGCGCCGTGGAAACTTTGCGCGTGCCAAAATTTTGTTAAAGATAATTAAAAGCAATTTAGGTGCAAATTTGATACGTTTTTGCTGGAGCAGTAGTAGTAGTAGTAGCAGCAGTAGTAGTAGCAGTAACAACAGTTGTAGGCCGAGAGTAGTTACTGCCTAGTTGTGGCGCGCACAGGTGTGCACATGGACGTGTCTCGCTACCAACTTAGTTAATTGGCGAGTAGATTGCCTGCCAGGCTGCTGCCAAGCGCGTGCACAACCGACAGGAGCAAAGGAAAACGCACGACTGCGGCGCACGAGCAGCAGTTTAAACGATGACGATGACGAGGACGCCAACACCGACGCCAATAACGACGCCAATGCCGATGATGGTGACGAGCTAGGCAATGCCGAACACCCAACACTAAAAGCAACAGCAACAGCAGCAGCAGTTGCTTTATGGCCCTTTGGCACAGAGTCGTTGGTATTAGTTGAAAGTAAGTAAAAATATGAAAAGAAGTAACAAAAATAGCAACAAACGATGGCTGCAACATTGACAGTGACGACGACGGCGACGGCGACGGTGACGGTGACTGCGGCAGCGGCAACAGCAACAAATAAATCGCTAGTAGATTATTCGTGCTGGCGCCCCTTGCTGCTCCTACATTTTAGAAGCGCGCCTGTGTGTATGCTACAAAAAAATTGACAGCCACAGCAAAAGGGACATATTTGTTGCTGTTGTTGTTGTCGTTGGTGGGCCTCTATTTGCTTTTTTCTTTTTTGGATAAGTAATTTTCGTTGTTTCTATGTAATTTATGACTCGTGTTTTTCTTTGTTTGTGTGTTTGTTTTTATTTGCCTTTTATTAATTTGTTTATTTGCGCGAGGCGATGCTCATTTCCTAAAACCCATTGACAGTCAGTTTGGTTTTTGAATGTTACTTTTTTTGTGCTGCAAAGACAAACTGAACGCTTTCACAAACACACACACACAGCAAAACATAGACTGGGTTATGCAGTGCGGCACGGATCCTAACCTATTCAGCCATGTATGCTTGTGTGTGTGTGGCTTGTGTGCGGCTTCCTGTTGCTTTGGTCCAATTTCTGTGGGTAAGTGTTGCGCGTGCTGTGCTGTTCGGGTGCACTGAACAAAACTTTTTCAGCAAATACTTAAGACGATTAACTTTATTAAACTTTAGATATTCTTTCATAAGTGATATTTTAAAAAAGCGATAAATATTATACAAGTTAAAGATTTAACTTTAAAAATAGTTTAATTTTAAAGAGCTGATATGAGTTTAAATATTATATGGTTATTGTTATGTTAAGACACTGCCAATTACAATTTTATATCCAAGTGTAGTATACAGTTTCCTTGCTATCCACATAGTTACTTTGGCTAAGCAAACAAATTTGTTCTTGCTGCCCGTGTTGCATGCACAGCAAACTCCTCTCCTATGCTGGGTTTAAGACTTTTCTCGTTTGCTTTAACTTGTAATGAACTTCACTTAATACGTCTACAGTCATTTCGCCTTGTCGTCATTGCGAAATGCTTAGCCCCCACAAAGCTCTTTTGTTGGCACTTGTGAGCCACTAAAAATGTAATGCTGCCCGCTTGTTGCTCACTTGAGGCAAGAAGTGTTATGGCTTGAATAACCCATACGACATGCGTTGTGCTGCGAGTGAAAGCCACAAAAAAGATTATGCAGTACGTAGAATTTTGATTTACTGTTGCAAGCCACTTAATAGACCACAAAATCTGCACAAAACTCCATAAAGTAAACGAAGAGCAAGGCAAGCCAACCAGCAAAATGGCCACAAATGACACGTTTGGTGTTAAATGGAGGTCGCAAGTTTGCTTGTTGTTGATGTGTGTGCGTGCGTGCGTGTGTGTCTATGTGTATGTGTGAATGTCACAGTTACAGCTAAATTGTTTGTACAACATGCATGTACAGCAAACATAAATCCCATCCTGGCAACAGCCAACGGACAGACGAGAGCAACGTTAACTAAACGTGCGACGCCGAGCGAGACAAACAGTGTCACCCACTACTCTGGCCCCCACCACACCAACCCGTACAACCGGCAGCTGGGTAATTAAAGTCACTACTACTCACGTGTGTATGTATGTATGTTTGGTTGCTGTGTGTGTGTGTGTTTGCGTATGTGCATGTGCGTGACGCCTGCGCTTAAGTCGGCTTTAAGTTAACCGACGACTTTATCAGCGTTCAGCGTTCCTACAGCTTATTAGCGCACTGTAATTGTAACCAATGGAAGCTACTTAACAGTTACCATGCAGCACATACATGTGTATAATTGTGAAAGCATTTTACAGTTAATTGAATTCATCGTAATACCAAACAATTACACACATGTTGCTACATATCGACACATATACATGTACATATGCACGTTACCGACTTAAACCACACATATTTATTTTTGTACCCTGCAGAAGGCATTTTTATTCTATCATAAAATTTGTGAACCATTAAAGACGTTGCTGAAGAGCTCGATAATGTTAACACTTCAATAATACTGGCAGCTTCTTTCTTTTTTCAAATGTGCACTTAGCGGTTGCTGAAATTTCGAGTTGTTAGATTCTTAAAATCAATAATTAAAAGCTTAAAATCAAAGTAATAAGTCTCCAAAGAAAACTTTCTTTGACACAGTGTAACTAATCGATCTCTTAGCTTGATGCAAACGTAAATTTTTATTTTTGTTACCCCAGTTATGTTCTAAAAAAATGACAAAAGAAAACTAAGGCTGTTGCCAAGCACGCGAAATGGTTGTGTTACCCGCTATAATCTTACTTAGTCAAGTCTGCAACCCAGTCGCAATCTTTGTTAACCGTTCCATTTGAGTAAAACAGCCGATTAACATTTAGATGCGCAATATTTGGCCGTTTTGAGTACAACAGAAATAGTTTTTCAGGTTAGATGGTCGTTTCAATTCGCGGCGGGCTCACTGTGAATTTAAATAAATTAATGCCTAAATAGCTATTTGGACATTAAAAAAAACACTTAAAAATAGTTTGTTGTAATTTATGAGTGAATTTTGAATAATCAATCTTGTTATCGAACTTGAAAACAACTTATTTGGATTTTAGTTGGCGTTAGCATACAACCGTTAGGTCTGCCATATTTTTTTTATTGCGTATCGTCTTTACCGCGTGTTTCGCTGTAGTGGATTTTTTTCGTTCATTACTACATAAAGCCGTAATGAATCAAGATCAGGAGTGTAGTTGCATTGTATGCGGCAATTTTGCCGAATTAATATGCCAACGCTGCGGAGAATCCTACTGCAGCGATGTATGCCAGCATGCGGATTGGCGAAATCATAAATATATTTGCACTCTTATGCCGTAAGTATGTCAGTATGTATGTTTGTCAGTTTGCAAGACGCAAGAAGCACCTTCCATAAAGCTTCTATACATACCTACCTTTGTATGTGCCTGATTTTGTTTTATATTACTTTTTTAAATTTGAGTTTGTAATAATAATAATATAATTATTTCTCTTTTAGAGCATTGGTCGCAAGAAAGGAAATATCATTGCAGGCTAGGAACAAAACTGTAACCCCTTCAAAAAAAGAATCTAAGGCAATTCAAGGCTCCATCGATAGCAAAAACCAAATATGCAGCCTTGAATCGAAAGTAGAAAATGTATCATTGGTAGAGTTAAGCCAGGAGTGGCGAGAAGCTGCTATGCCTCCAGAAAATACATTCTTTGAATCGCGTGTCTCTCATATGGAAACGGACGGTTCCATTTGGGTAATAAATGTGGCAAATAATGATTTTCTGCAGCAGCTTTCCGAGAACCCATGCCCAAAGCCATGCAACTTTGATGAGTTGTCGGTGGGTGACTTGGTTATGGTCGCCATTGACGGAAAATCATTTCGGGGAGAGGTGCGTGCACTTAATGCCTCTGGAACCAATTCCGCCGATGTGCATCTTATTGACTACGGACCAGTTGTTAGCTGCAGTGCAAACGCTGTTTATTTACCCGTGCAGCGCATGTCCGAATTTAAGGCGCTTGCATTGCGTGTAAAGCTGCCCACCAACACAGGTGTGCAGTTGGACAAGAATCTCACGTTACGTCTGCTGGGCAGCAAGACGTCTGATGGCATTCAGCAAGCGCAGTTGAAACCTAAAATGACAATACCCCTTAACTTGCCAGTGGAGAAGCTGGCCATAAATCCGGAAGTAAGCATCGCTCAGATACTTCAAAATGACGTGGCACTCAAGGAACCACAAGTAGCTCTGCTGAAAATCAAACATGTGAGCAGCTTAAATGATGAATTAAATGCTCAACTGGATAGTAAGTTAGTGCAGCAATTCTCTGGGCCGTTTCCGCAAGAGTTTCGTTCATTCTTTTTGGCGGCACGAACAAAACACGGCTTTCGACGTGCATTTTTGCTTGACTTCATAGAGCAGCCTCAAATGTTTTTGGTCTACGAAATGGACGAGGGTCGCATTTCAATCTCGAACGAGGTGCGGCGTATTCCTAGCGAGCTTCTTGGCCATTCTTTACATGTGTTTGCCGTCGCCCTTGATGAAGGCAGCAGTTTTAAGCAACTACAGACCGATTGCATCCCAGATTTATGTATCAAATTCCAAATGGAAAGTCTGTCCGGTTCGAACCAGGAAAGAGTTCGTGCAGCCAAAGCAATCCTATTCGCCAACAATAAGCCTCTATGTGCTGTTCGCGCTAGCACGTTCCAGGGCCAGGTCGGCGAATTAGGTCACAAGTACTGGCGCGAGCCCATTAAGAGTGGCAGCAAGGTGTACATTACGCATGTAGCTAACTATGCAGAGGTCTGCATCAGCTCCGTGCAGACCAAAGCGTATGACAACATATTCAAGAACTTGGATTCCAAGTGCGCACCTTTCAACCAGTTCAGCGATATATCTGTTGGAAGCATTGTGCTAGTTGTGCCTCCCAAACAGGACAACTACCGCGCAGAGGCAAGTGATTAATTGTAACCATACCTAATGGCATTCTATTATAATTATATTACTTTTTATTGTATTTACAGGTCACTGGAGCTGAAAAGAATAAGTTTACCGTGTTCAACATCGATACTGGTTCAACTCATACTGTGCACGCTGATTGGATACGCAAGTCTTGCCGTTTTTTAGAGTGTTTGCCAGTTAGCCAGTATCGCGCTAAAATCAACACTATATGCAGTCTACCGTCCTCTGCTGTGCCGCAAAATACCGTTGCTGTTCAGCTGCTATTAAGACTTTTCAACCAGAAGACAGAGATGCACGTTAAGTTCATGGACACAGATAATAGCACTATTGATTTGCTTGATTTTTCAGTGGAGCCTCAGTCTCTAATGACAAGGATGCTGCCTTTGATTTTTACGCCGATTGCTGTAAAGTTAGAACCGACTCTAAAGCCACTTTCTGTCCATGAAGTTAAACCCAAAACAATTAATGAGGCGTTAAAACAAGATCTGATAATAAATGATAATAATGATTTGCCGCCACTTCCCATTTCGCCTCCTACCACACCGATTCCACAAGAGATCGCTACTAAACACGTTGAGCGATTTTACTTTGATGATTTAAAACGGCAGCTCATACCGGTGGGCAATAATATTCAAATTTTGGTTCTAAACGCATGTGGCTTACACAAAACTGGCTACGTTACGGCCTGTTACTTTCCCAATGAGAAAGTCGCAGAACAATCACAGGAGCTTTTGCACATGGTTTCTAAAATTGGTGAAAATGCCGAAACACTGCCATCGGGATATTTGCCTAAGTAAGCAATGAAAGCATTTTTATATTTTTTTTTATCGTTTAATCAATTTTCTAATTCAACAGCGTCAACGAAATGTGCCTGTGTCTCTTTTCCGAGGACAAAGCTTGGTATCGTGGTGTTTGCCAGAAGGTATCTAATCAACAAGCTACTATTCTATATTGCGACTTTGGCAACGTAGATGTAGTTCCACTGGAGCAAATCAAATTAATTCCTAAAGAACTCTTGCACAGTGTTTATGCCATCAAGTGTTTTATAGATGGTATGTTGCTGAAAATAATATTTTTACCGGTTTATTAAGAACTTTCGTATTTTTCAGGCTTTGACGAATCCAAAAATTTCTTGATTCTTGAGAAATATCTGGCTTTAAAACAAAAAATACTATGCAGTGTTCTTGATGGACCAGAACCGAACACGCGTCGAATTCACATTCCGATTTTGGACCAGATTCTTTCCGAGGAACTAGTTTGATTTTAAATACTGACGACATGGGTAGCACTTTTTACCCATGCAATGAAACGAGCTGGTCTTAATTATTATTATTACTATGTTCCTTAAAGATTAATTTTTCCTTAAAGTTATCAAAATTAAATGAACAGCAAAATGCTGTTTACTTATTTTGATTTATACACACATATTTCATTTATTCCAACTTGTTATTACCAAGCATATAAATAATTCATATTAATAAAAGCCTTAAATAAAAGGTTAGGGTTAACCTTTTTCAGGTCACACAGCTACAACAGCATTATGGAATAATCAAAACAATAATTATATCTCAACAAAATCAGTTAGGATATCCTTTAAAGTCGTCAAATTGCGCACAGCAACTAAGCCGTTCGCGTTTTGTTTCCAATCGGTGTCGGAATCCTTATTGCCTGTCTCAGGATAATTGTACTTTAAAGGGACAGGCATGTGCTGTTTAATACTAGCAGCATAATCGATGATATCACCGCCCAAAGCACGCAGAATAGCTTGCGGAGCGCAGGTGTCCCACTTAAATGTCGAGCCCTTACTTAGTATGTAAATGTCGGCGTCATTTGAAATAACCTTCAAGGATTTGTAGCCGGCACCTGCTGAGGAGACCAATGTATAATTTGAGTCGCTTAGGCGCTTAAGAACATTGCTCTTCTCGGAACTAGAGACAATTCCAATTTTAGAATTATGCTGACTGCGACCGGATTCAAAGCTGCAGTTGTGCGTCTGTATTGTGGGTAAACAGACGCCCCAATACAATGAGGAGCTAAACTCATGTTCATTTAACTTATAGCCAAATGGCTGCAATATAACTCCAATTATGGGCACGCCAGAATCTAGTTCGTAGACGCCAATTAGTACGGTAACACAGTCCAGGCCCGATGAAACAATGCCTGAACATTCAGTAAGGTTGCATTCGCCAGCTATGTACTCCGCTGTGGCATCTGCAATAATACTAATTACTTAGCAGAATAAAAATATATTTAAATATACAAATAAATCACCAATGGGATCAATCCAAACGCCTAAGTTACTATAGTCAAGCTGCTCGGCAAGGTCAGGAAGGTCAGCAAGTTTGGTGTCGTATTTGATGATTTTATGCACTTCAGCAGCTAGAGCGTCTGCTGCCGACTTGTGTCCATCGAGGACTGATTCCAAGCATGCAGCGGTTTCGGCTGCCGTTTCGCCAATAGCTATGGTTATTTTGTGTCCAAGCTGATTGGTGAATTCTGCGGATTCCTCGCCAAGTATTGCCTCTCGCATAGCCGGATATAGTTTGCCCACATCATGTTTAATAGTCTCCTGGATTAGCACATCAGCTAGCGTCTTGAAGTCATGCTCAAAACGTTGGTTGGCCTCAGATCCAGTTTTCTCTTGAACGAGAAGCGCCAATAATTCTTTATTGGAGCGGCAAACGCGTGCAATGTTTGCCGCCTTCTCACCACAATTAATAAGAGCTCGAAGTAGATTTGTATTTTCAGTCATAGTGTTTTGTAGATTTTTATTGCTATAGCATACTTTGAATTGTTTGCTTCGCTTTTATGGTTTCGTTTTCGGATATACTCGTAAACAGCTGACTTGAATCTGACAATTATCGAGTATCAACCAACCGCCACATTAGCAAACCTATCGACGTTGTGGCGATAGTTGCTCACGATGTCTTCGTGGTCATGCCAACTCAACACAAAAACTTGTCAGCTGCGCAGTTCAATTTAAAAAATGTAATTACCATTAATTGGGTTAATATATTAAATAACATCGAATCTGCGCGCTAATTTTAGTTTTGTTAAACTATAAAGGGCTTTCACAACTCTATAGGATGAAAACTAGTTGAGAATTAAAAATTACGCACTCACCGCCTAATTGGGCGGATGCAGACAAATTTATAAGACAAGCAAAGTTGGACCAGCCAAGAAAGTGGATGAAAATATGATATTGTTCGAATATTGGAGCAAAGTTTGTACGCGATCTTATCGACGAGCATTGCTAATGATTCGCATTAATGATGCTGAATACATTGCTTCATCTCTCTCTCTCTCTCTCTCTCTCTGTCTTACTATTGCGCACTTGCTCTCGCATAGCCAACATCATCTTATGAAATGAGACCATCAATCAGCTTGCGCTCTCCTGTCGCATCCCAGCAGCTTGCCTGACGCATTTGCATATAAATTGCTGCTAATGTCGCGCTATCAAAGTGACTGCATCAATGTGGCAACGACAACGTCGACGACGACGACGACGTTGCATTCCTGCAGTTCTGATATTCAACCCGACTCGACCCCGACCCTGCTCTGCCGTGCACAAAATTGAGTGCCCTACGGGGCCAGCGTTCATCCCAGTTATGCGCGTATCGCTGGGCTTATGCTAATTTTCCCAGGCAACGCTCTGCAAAGTCCCAAGCAGACCAAGCAATTGATGTTTGGATAACGTTGACTTGATGACTTTGCATAATTTACGCCAGGCTGCCGCAGCAGCAGCAGCAACAACAACGGCAACAGCAGCATGTTTGCTTCTCTTTGAGCTAATTTTTCACTCAAACGCACGCGTTGCTTATAATGTGTTAATATTCATGCGGCCAGCAACTTACACATACATGTATGTCTTTATTTTTACTTTTTAGTCACCTTTTAAACTTTTGACGTTTCAATTTCGTTGCCTGTTTAACTGCCGGCCATTATTTAACGGCATTGGCGTTTAAACTCAAACTGAAAATGTTAAGAAAAAATCCAATTTCCAATTGCTTTTAGTATTGTTTGTAACAAGTTTGTTGCCTAAATCTTTTGTTGTACCTTGGACATCAGATAAAAGATACTGGAGTCAATGTAAAACCACAAATATATTCATTCAAAGCTTCTTCACATATCTACACATGTTTTGCAGTTGTTCTATCTTTTGTCTTAATGTCTTGTGTACCCTTTTCAAGACTAACAGCCTCTTAATTAATCGCTTGATTTAAACAAATTCTTAATGAGTCTTTAATTAATCGCCAAAGCAAAATGTAAGCCAGCCGTCGCTTCTATTTCGACGATTATAAATATTTATATTTGTTGTGACTTGTTGCTGTTGCTTTTGATTCTGCTTCTGCTACGACTCCTCCCCTGAGGTGTTTTTGTTTTTTGTTTGGTTTTAAACGTGTTTCGACGCTTCTATCTTATTGTGTGCTTTTGCCATGCTGTTAACTTGATTGTAAAGATGCCACAACAAAAACTAACAATGCCGATAAGCGTCTTAAATTATGCACACTCGATTCGATTACAGCCTCCTTCTTGTCGTATGTTTAAGGGGCGTTGACAATTTGAGGCAGTCAGGAATAGAAGCCAATATATTTGTCTTAAACGATTAGAGAAGCAGGTTAATGCTAGAAAAGAGTCGAAAAGAGAAAGAGACGAAGAGCGAGTAAGATTCAATTGCAAAATGTCTACCCATTGAATATAGAACTTGTCTTTACCAGTTTTCGATTGGTGCAATTGCCAGCAGGCAGTCGTCCATAGATTGCAGACTGCGCAAACAGAACGAACTGCACCCACTCGCCCCACAAAAGACAGCTTCTATTTCATGCAGTTTGTTTGGCAGCATCAGCAATGCGTGCCCAGAGCTACAATCCCGTCTTCCTGATTTATGTCTAAGAGAGTATTTGCATTTAATTCTTCTATATTTTGCAGTAGATATATTAAAAGTATTTTATTTATATTATATACTGTTAGAGGTCAATGTTACGCACTATAATTGACAACTAGTTCGCTATCGAATTTCTGCTGCCTGTTGTCCATGTTGCATGTGGCATGTTGCAAATTGTATGCATTTTGTACAAAAAGTTTGCCATTTTGCCACTTTAACATTATTGTTATGATGATAAGCGAGCGAACGAGTCAGATCGTTGGCAGTGAAGCCATGTCGAACGTGCTGGATTCTGGCTGCCTGCGGAGCGCAAGCACGTTGAGGTCTCACCTTTTGGGCCAGCTGGGCCGGCGACTGTGAATGGGATTGGGACTGAGGCTGGGGTTGGTTTGTCTGCCGCATGCAGAATCATGTTTAATGGGCCTCTTGGCTGGGTTTCAAGCATCCACAATGCATCCTGCCTCCTTTTTGGTCATTGACGCTGTTGTTGCTGTTGTCTTTCTGTTTGCTGATCTTCGGCGCGATCAGCGCTTGTTTGGCTTTCCACCATATTTAAAACCATTTCATTTTCTGCGGGGCCAGAGTGTGAATATAATTTAATATATATATATATATGTGTGTGTGTGTGTGTTTGTGATTTTCAATATCTGCTGCTTGTACTTGTGCACCCCTGGCCCGCCATTGACTTGGCGATATTATTTATTATGCTTGATTGGTTTTCAAGTGATCATAAAGTAAATGATCGTCGCTTTGGGTCGCGGCTCTGGCCCCGGCCAGTCTGTGCCAATTGTGGCGCTGCCTGTTGCCATTGAGTTGGCTCTCCACTGGCGTTAATATGTAGATTTTGTTGCATTGGAGGCGTTAGTTGATGATTTACGCGCCGGCCAATGTATTGTGGCAGCTTTCATGGGGTCCTGACCCTGCGCATAGATCGAGATAGCCACAGAGGCTGGGATAGCTTTATTTGCAGTCACACATCTTGCATTCCAATTGATATTGGCAACATCCTGGTCAACTCCCACACACACACAATTTGGCATTAACATTTAATTGACATTGATGATTGCGGCAGCGGACAAGTCTGAGAACGCTTGCAACCTGTGCAGCGTGCTCGGAATGTTAAATGCAACATACAGAAATTATTAAATATCATATCGGGTAACTGAGTGGCAGCTGAGCTGCGTATGTCAGCCATGCCATGCTACTCTGCCATGGTATACGTAAGTAGTTGCCAGCGAGCTGACATGAAGAAGACATGAAGACATACAAATAAATTTGTGGCACTTGAGGACAGCCCAGCTGGCAGCACAAAGCAGTAACTAGGTGTGTTTGGCGTAGCCGGTGAAAAGATGGAAGATGCCCATAGACAAAGTTTCGTTTCTAGCGCCAATCTTTCAAAGTTTTCTACTCTAAGTAAATGGTTAAAATCAACGCCACGCCAGCGACAAACACTGCTTTCAACTTTAAAGTGTGTGTATGTGTGTGTGTGTGTTGTTTATTTGGATTGTATATTTTGTCTTCGCTGCTTTAAATGAACGTTATTAAGAGATGCTTATCTCTGAGTGATTTATTCATTAAAAAGGCATTTATTAGCCACAAACAGAGAGAGTTTGTGTGTGTGTGTGTGTTTGTGTGCGTGTTAGCTTGATTCACTCACACCTCCACATGGTCGACACACATTCGAAATTGACCATTTGCCGCTGAGGCTCGTTTGCTTCTGGTCGCCTCGTCGCCTCATTTGTGCGGCATTAAAATGCAAAAGCGTGTTTCTTCCTGGAAAACGCTGCAAAAATATAAGAAAAACACGTACCTATCGCACCCGGCCTAAATAGCGGGTGATTGTGAGTGTGTGCATGTGTGTGTTGGGAGGTAAAAGGGGTGTCCACTGCCAGCTTTGTCGGCTTATGTTGCATGCCTTTCATTTTATTGACTTGCATATTTGCACAATTTGATGTCTGTGTGCGTTTTTAATCACTTAATTAGAAAGAAAATGTTTTTTTTTTGTGTTCATTAATTGTCTAGTACTAGAGAAGTAAATGCAATTTATGCAAAAGGTGTGCTGTGTTTTGCTGTTGCTTGCGTGGCGTTCAGGAAATGTGACTAGTTGGCCAAGTTCGTGCCTTAAGTCTTTTGTTTAAAGGTGGCCAAAAGTGCGTTAAAAAGAGTTAAGGTAATATCTAGTTGACGATCAACTTTCTGTGCTGATCTCAAATAATCCTTAAGTTGTCTTTACTTTAGTTAAGACACACCTATCTCTTTGTTTTACTTTAACAAGTTTGAATTGCATTCGGGCTAACGATCACTGATTGGAAGTGAAGAAATTGGCACATATTTAGACAGGGACAGGCATTAACAATTGGCTAAACATAACGTAAACATTGACAATTGCTATGCTGACCGCAGCCAGCCAATAAGGCTAATAAAATGGCAGCAAGTGAGGCATAGAGTCAAGGCACGAGGCCATCTCATAAATACTTGTTAGTCTGCCTTCGTTGCCAGAACTTTGCATGCGTATCCACATAGACGGGCCAGACAGACGATGGTAAAGTCGTCTTAGTTGGTCGCCTGTTAATCACCTGCTCGCCTGGCTGGCCATGCATCAACAGCCCCTTTGGCTGGTAGTTGGCCTAGCCACGTTACAGCGTGGTAGCTTCTTCGTTTTGGTGTCATAAGGAAGCGTCTAAATGATTCATAATTTATGCCTAGCTTTTTGCTTGTCGCTGACTATTCTGGCCATTCCTATTCCCATTCTCGTTCCCATGCACATTACCAGCGTCATTCAGTTGGCCATTCAATGCTTTCGTTACTTAATTTTTCTCAACTTAACATATACTGGCTTGTGCCTGTACCTGTGCCTTATAGCCAAATCGCCTCTTCGCCTCATCACAGAACCCCCCACCAACTCCACCCATTCCCCAACTGTTTATAATGCGTTTTGGCTGGCCGTCGTCGTCGCCGTTGTCGTCATCATCGTCGTTTGTCTGAGACGTTGATAGTTGAAAAAAATTACTTACAAATTACATGCGTAGCTTATGCCCCCGTGCCGCCTTCGGCTTGTTTGCTTAATGTGCTTTGTGGCGGGTTACGAGCCCAATGTCCAGCGTCCAGTGTCCAGGCAATCGTCTTCGTCGTCTTCGTCGCCGTCTTCGTTGCTGGCATTAGTATAATGTCTCGTGGCCAAGTCATAAATTGCTTTTCCTAATTGAATTCTGAGCACTGTCAAGACGAGTGACAGTCAAGTGGGTGTGAGCCTCCAGCAACCGTGCAAGAATGGTTTTTTAAATGCTACAACTGTGAATGAATAATCTCTCCCTTTCCGTCTCGCGCGCGCTTTTTTTTGATTAAACAATTTATTTGCGTTTGTTTTGCACATTTTTGTGCAGTGTTCTCATTATTAAAGCTTTTATCTCATTTTCAGGGGTGTTGAATTAACGAATATGAAGGTGCAACTACAGATTAATTAACATATTTAATATAGTGGCAATTACGCTAGTTAAATAATGCAATTTCACAATTACAACAATTATAATTGAGTTAACAAGCGGCCGACAGAGGCAGAGACAGAGTTGAGTTGTGTGTTAAAGGGCTTGTAAGTTGGCATTTCAGTTAGCGGAATTTCGCATGCTTTAAAATGCAACACGAAACATGGCCATAAAGTGTACTTGCGTTTAGCTCAACCAAGTCGACAATTTAAAATGCCAATTTGCGCATAATACGGTGAACGTGAGTAAAAATCCTAAACAGAATATTTTTACAAGCTCATCAACGAGTTTCTACGCAAACTTCTGCAAATAAACACTAATGCAAATGTCGACTTATGGTCTTGATCAGCCTATTAGAAAAACATTAGTTTGGCTTGACCCATTTTCCCTCGGTTTGCTAATTGAATTGTCAATCTGCGATATAGTAAAAAAAACATTTGCCATCTCTAATGCAAAATTTAACTTATAGCGTTGCCTAACACTGGCCTACGTGAGCTTGCGATCTGGAAATTGATCTGGCAGCTCTTATTCAAATGTAATACTCTTTTAAAAACCTTGGCAATACCATTTATAGACAAAACTACAACTCTTAAGTTCTGCGTGACCCATTTTATGTTGAGTTGCCACTATGTATTTGTGTTGCCCAGCACTGGCACACATTTGTGGGGGCGTGTGCAGGTGCACAATCTAGTAACTTTTGTGCTGAAGGTCATAAGTAATTTAGTTTATTTGATTTATAAAAAAGAAAATTGGCAAATGGGTCACTTATTCAATTTGCACTTGTACGCATTGCCTAACACTGGTGCCGCGTGCTTGCAAGGGGGGGGGGGGGGGCGATCTGGCAACGCCTAAATAAGCACACATTCTTAAAGCAAATAATTAGACGCTCTGAGCAAATTTGCAAAAGTTGTTAAATATGGGTCGCATCAGCAAGAACGCAAAAAAAATTAATAAACGCAAGAAAGATCGCAATGCTAAAAAAGGAGAAGAGCCCAAAAAATTTAAAGTGGGTGACTTTGTATTTGCCAAAGTGCGCGGCTTTCGCGCCTGGCCCGCTCGTGTTCTGCAAGAAGAGGGCAAAATGCATCGCGTCTTTTTCTACGGCACCAACAACGTGGCCAAGGTTACTGATGCGCAGATCTTTGAGTACGAGTCGTACAAGCAACGTTTGGGCGAAACCAAGAAATCCTATACGCTATTTAGGAATGCAATGAAGCATGCAGAGTTTATGGTTGCCAATCCCGGCAACGATGACTGCTATTTTCAGGCAAAGACCGAGTTGGAGTCCGAGAACTTGGGCAAAGTATCTGATAAGGATTCGCCGCCATCGTGCAATTCCTCGCCAGAAAAACCTATATCGGCGGAATCACCTATGCTACCGCAAACACCTATTTTGTCGCCGTCTAAGTTGGCGCATTCACCGTGCTCGCCGTCATCGCCTTCTTCGCCCTCTTCGCTATCATCGCCATCTTCCATTTCTTCGTCAGAATTGGACGTGCCATTCAAACACATTACTGGTGACTCCGATTAGATAGATATAAGAATATTAAGATAAACAGTGTGTTCCTTTCAATCTTTTCAATAAATGAGTTTTCTTATTTTGTTCTGCATCCTCTTTTACACGCAACATGCGACTATTAGGGATTTGGGCGTTGTTGTGTTTATCGCATGGGCGTGTCTACAATCATAATGGTTACTGCGTGACGCATCCTGTCACTAAGCAAATACATGCTTCTCAGTTAATCAAAGGCAGTGTAATACACTTTGCTGCACGTTTCGATTGCCGGTCAAATGGCAACGCATTAAATGCTGCGCCATCAGCAAAAACATAAAAATACCAAAAGCAACCACATGTTCAATGTGGGTGTGAGTGAGTTTCTGTTGATCGGGCATAGTTTAGCTTAATGGGTATCGTAAAGAGCGTTGCCCATAAAACAGGCAGAGCAAAAAGTACAACCACCATAAATGCTTGTATAAAATACGTATATATGTACATATTGAAGTGTATTTTCCCACCCTACTTTTAAAGATGCTGAGACTTTAATTGCACAACAGCAGTGGTTGGAAAACAAGTGCTGGCTGCCCTGGTACCTGACCAAGTTCGATTAACATTAACAAATTATCGGCACTGCAGCAAATTAATCGCTGCAGTTGGCATCTGCGGTGGCAGGCTCGTAAAATATTTGGGTTAAGAAGGCGGATGTTGTTTTAGCTGCTGTTGTTGCTGCTGCAGTTGACCACAAATCAGATTCGCTAGGCCTGCAATAAGATTTGGCAGCAGCGTCAATTTGCCCCGATCACGAGAGCGATTTTTGGGGTACTTTGTGGAGAACTCCAACAGCTTGCAGCATCTGCATGCTGTTGTTGCAGTTGAAAGATCCAGCATCCTTGACAGCTGTCTGGTTAAATGTTGTCCTGTGTCGTTGCGGTTGACCTCTGGACAGATTTTTAAGAAGTAAACTATTCATGCATAATTTGGTATTTGTGGATTCTACTAACCATTATCCCCTTAGGCCCAAGTCCAATGCAGTAAAATGTCAAATTAATGTTACGACATGTCCAACAACTTTTGATGGCATTTGACAGTGTAGACTTGGAAATTCCTGCAGGTGACGCAGTGCCCCTGTAATTTGTTTGGCCGCACGTACGCTGGACATGATGGAGCATTGTCAGCTAGTGCCTGCCCAGCATAAACAAAAACAAAGCGCGCCAAGGGACCTGCAACTGTAGCAAACTGGATAGCAGGCAGCAGGTGTATGGAGTGGTGGATGGGGAGTGTGCTGCTTGGGGTTGGAGACCTAGGTATAAGCTAAAGGTGTCAATGTGTGGGCATGTCGCACACGTGTGCATGAGCTGCCCTGTGGCTATAAATTCACTTAGTTTATATGTATGTAAGTGGCAGCCACAAACAGACGGCTGACAAGGGGTAGCTTGCAAGCCGTTGGCCAGTTCAGCGGAAATTTGGTTAGGAAATCAAATTAAAAGTTTGACCATATTAAAATTGCGTTTAAATTGGCCATTTGGGATTGCTAATTGGTTGAAAATCGCAAGAATTGGCGCATATGCAAGCGTTCCAGGGCTGAAGTGTGAAAATGCGTTGCCATCACTATCGCATACATATGTATTTATGTATATCGCATACCTTTGGCACGACAACAAGTAGTATCGGAAACAAAGGCATTCTAATTTAAATTCCCAAGTGTCAAAAGATGAATTTATGTATTTATTTCGATACCATCAATCAATTTTTCTGACACAACCAGCAATTAAATTTTGCCTGGATCGAATGAGATGAAATGGAAAAAATATATCAATTGGGTATTAGAGAGTGATTGCCAATTAACTTAACACTGTGAAACATCGTCATTATTAACATACTTGATAATAGGTTTTAGTGACCTCATTTACTGGGAAGTTGGTCGATATATCGATTTAATCGATAAACACATAAGCAGATAACTTACAGCACTAGTGCGCTTCTTCAAATTGTAAACCAACCAATAACTTGCAAACAATAATAAGTCCGCAGTCTACTTGCTTCTAATCTCCGTCATTGCTTTATTTTGTAGTGCAGTGTAATCCCATGCAACGGCGCTTGCAATACCAAAACATCCCATATACTTGAAAAAACAATCAACCACTTATTGATGTGATTTTTATTGGGACTATTGTTGCGCATCGAGGGTGCACATGCTATTATTATTAGTTGCTTATAAAGTGGTTAACTAGTTTATACCCACCCTGGTACGTATATATTGTTGCCTCATTTGTTACAATTTATAACTGTCATGTAATGTGTCACATAGGCAATCGGCTTCGAATCCGGCAACATTGACCCACAAACTAACAATCAACTCAATGGTTTTGTGGCTTATGATTGCGTTGTGTGGGTCAGCAGGTGAAAACGACACGATTCGGTGTCTTCATTCATAATTGAATGTTTAGCATTTAGAAACACACACATGCTTACCAAGTGTGTCACAAAACAAAAGCAACAAATTCATAAATATGCAAAACGTCTACAATTTTTATTTGTACTCGTGTGCGCAGTGGGTGGCATTATCGGTGGGTCACTGTCTGCGTTTCATACCGACGTTTACTTGACGGGGCTTTAAACTTTAATTGATTTGTGCCAAAAACCTAACAGCTTTTTAAGTCGTGAAAACAAACAAACAAACGCTTTTGCATGTGTGGCCCTCTACGAGTGAGTGAGACAGAGCTAGTGGGAGAGGGGCTGTTGGAGGCAAACACCAAGCCAATCATGATCACATGGGCTAATGAAGGTATGCCAGAAATGGCAAATTAACATAAAACTTTGCAACATTAAATATTATACCTAGTTTATTATGCTCATATACTGTCATTTGAGGTGCTCTTTTTTTATGGTTACTTTGTGACAAAATTGATTAATGAAGTAATTTATTTGTTTCGATAGCATATGGAGAATTTTTATGATATACTTAAATTATGACGAATTATATTGTTGTTTTTATGTACGTATGTATGTGTACATGTGTGTGAACTTGTATTTTCGGCACATGTTGCACAATTTAAGGTTTTGTTTTAGGGCTGGCAGTGAAAGTGGTTTTTAGGAGCCATTAAATTTTGACCATAAACATTTTTTTTATTTTTGGTCTGACAGATTAAGGCGTTGTTATTGGTTTTGAAGGTGTTGCTGGCATGAACTTAGAGCTTTTTTATGAACAGATAAATATATAGTTAGGGATTCTTAACAGCTTATAACATAACTCCAAATGTTTTGTAGACTAACCGAAAGGGTTTGTTGTTATCAAAGTCCATCCTTATATTGTAATGAGAACTCTAAAACTTTATTGTTCGTGCCGACCATAAAATACGTTGAAAATACCTAATAACTATCATAAAACGGATCGTTAAATGTGGCAAGTCAAATCACAAGTTGTCTTAGAAAGTGGACAGTATAATGTTTGTGAATGTTAACAGCATTTATAGCATTCTTAACAAATTCATTTCGGCGTGCAGTCAGCATATACACATACATATTGTTTGGATTTGTATCCAATTCATGCTCACTAGTATACCAGATCGTTTAGAAAATGTTAACGTGGCTGCTGCTCGTCTAATTAATTGATAGACCCATATAAATTTGTGAAAGCCGTCGCCTTGCTGCCCACAATAAGCGCCTTTTATGCGTTTATAACTCTATTTACAATTTTGGGTATTCGTTTTGTGTGTATCTCGAGATTTGGTGCCAGTTTGCATTGTGTTTGTGCATGCTATGTTTCTTGTTAATGGCCGTTTTTAAAATGCCATAAAATTGCTTTATAAGCTTAGGATATTAATATGCACACCAATATTGGACATTATTACAATATATTGAGTACCTATAGCGCACACAAAAGCGCCACAAATGAGCCAAAGACTGACCCACTCCAAACTCAAGTCTCATACTAATATGAATACCAAGCCAACACCAGTCGCACCCTGCCGTGCACATTAACAAAATTCTAAACAATGAACGCCTAACCAAGATCGGGCCAGTTCAGCGCTAAGGAGCAACGAACATTTCAATTTGTATAACGAATTTGTGTTGTGTCTTTCCGCGCTGTTGTGTTCGTTGTTGTTGCTGTTGGTGTTTGAATGTTTTGAGTATCAAATTGCTGGCATTAGTCAACGGCGAACACTGTGCAAGACTTCCATAAATTAAGGGCTCGTTAGATAGCCAGAGGCAACGGCGTGAGATTGCCCGTTATCAAAGTCACTTCATTGGCTCATAACTAATTGTTTGCAGTTCAAAGAGACAGCACAAGGATTGTCGCTGTGGGAGCCTGATAAGATGTGTGTTTCTTAATTTATTGCTACAAATTGTTAAAAGATTATGATGTTCAATAAGAGAAGAGTTGGCGTTGCTTTAAATAGGAAGTCACATTGTCACTGTGACAGCTACTAAAAAATAATAAACTAACTTAATTTATTACAATTGAAGGCAAGCAAATTATTAAAAAATCTCAAAAAGATGGATATAGATGGGGATATGATCGAGGAAATGTTGTCAGATGTGGTCGTTTCCAATGTCTATCACGAATTTTTTCATGAAAATTGCGAATTCTTCAACGATAAGGTAAGCCATAAATACCACTTAATAATTCAATGCTAATTGATGGTTTTTTTTAGATTGTTTTAGATGTTGGCTGTCGCACGGGTCTGTTGAGTCTGCTGTCTGTTGAAGCTGGTGCTATTAAAGTCTTTGCTGTGGGCAACATGCAAAGTGCCAGCTATGTGTCCAGAGCTTTGGGAAATAGTGAGAAAGCTGAGATTTTTGAGCCCCTCAGTGGGCCGATCATTGAAATAAAGCTGCCGTGTGGACTCCAAAAGGTCGATATAATTGTTTCGGAGTGGATGGGGTACGAACCTATAACTTGTGCCAAAAATCAAAAAGTTAACTAATTTCTTTATGATGTTTCAGACCAGCTCTCTTTGCTGATTCGTTATTTAGTCAGGTGTTGGAGGCACGTGACAAGTGGCTAGTAAAGGGTGGTCACATTATACCAAGCATTGCGAATCTCTATATTTGTGGCGTGTCCCAGCAGCCCCAACAAACGCTTAACCAATGCCTTCCACCCGTTCTGTTGACGGAAGAGTATGTGAATCAACAGTCGATCATGACGGAAATGTTCATACTGCAAAGAATTAACCTGAGTACGGCCAAATTTGAAGAAGTTCTTCAAGTCGAGTTTAATATGAAGGCGTTGCAAAAGGGCATAATATCTAGCTGCATGTTGTTTTTTGATATAGGCTCTATCAATGCCAAAGGTCAGCTGCAAAAGTTATTTGACACTGGGCCAGATGCGCCAAAAACGTATTTAAAGCAAACACTTTTATCCCTGGACGAAGATGCGCTCAATGTTGTCGGCGACGAGCTACTGGTTGGAGTCTTTATCCTGACACTCAACAGTTGCGCACCGCGCGGCGTCCACTTTTCGTTGGGCATACGCATACAAGAGTTGGACAATGTTGTACTTAATAAAGGGTAATGCTGATGCGGATGCTGCAACTGATGCCTGATGGCTGATGGCTGCTGTCTGATGTATTCATGGCAATATTTAGGCATTCTTCTTGCAGGCAGTTTGCCTTAAAGGCCAACACGTCGCTCTGGGTGAAGACTTGTGAGCAACTCAGCTTCTCAGTCCCTCAACGATCGTTGCCAGATCAAAATTTATGGCCGTGCTGCATCAATTAGGGCGGCAGCCAAACCAACGACTGCTACTAAAAAAAAAACAATGGGTTTGGTTTTTTCTCTCCCTTGTTTTTGCTGTTTTGCTGACCTGATCGGTGTTTAGCTTTGACGTTGCTACAACGATTTAAAATGATGTCGCGCATAATTCACTGATCGAGTACAAGATCGAGGATCGAGTATTGAGAATCGAGAATCGAGGCGATCAGCGTTCACGTTCACGTTTTACCAGACTTTTCGTCGTGCTGGTGTCCCTCATCCTGTAGCTCTGTTCAGGCACTGGTCTGTGCCCTCGTTTACAGTTAAGTTCTTTTGTTTGAAAATCTCATAACTGATCGCTGATCGCTGCTGCTCGCACTTGGTTAACGCTCCATACAAGGCACAGTACAATGGGCCAGCTCCTCATCGTTTTCGTCGTCCTGCTGCTGCTGCTGCTGCCAGCACATATCGGTAACACAAATTCGTTCTTTAAATGATATCAGTCCTCTGTCTCTGCGAATCGATCTGAATGACCGCTGTTGCTCTCGCATGCTTAAGTGACATTTTGCGGGACTGTGTGGGTCTGTGATGGATTAGCATCATTTTGCCGTGAGGATAATGTGTCGTCTGCAATGATTTTGGTTGACATGTTGTGTGTGTGTGTGTGTGTGTTTGTTTTGTTTTTTTTTTTGGTTATACGGCTGCCGCCTGAGGGGTTTTCGGAACGCTTCTCGGAAATAATTATGCTGCTTTTGCAACAAAAGTAACAGCATTTTTGTACAAATTGCATAAAAATTTAAATTGGCCAGCAAAAGTTTTTCGGTTGCGGCTCGACAAACCTCAGAAAATTGCTTAATAATGAAATGCCAATGGATTAAGCGCAATTTGTGCGGTATGCGGTATGCGGCATGCAACGGGCTCACTGATCCGCTCCACTCACTAAATTCCACTCTAAATCTCCCTTTTTTTGTATGTTGTGCAGCTGAAAATAAAAAAAAACAAAAAAATTACCCAACTCAGTGGAATGAATTTGCTCAAATTTTACTTTATTTTACACCTAACCAGACAGCACTACAACTGTCTCGCTCCAGCGTATGCTTTTCTCTGTCTATGCATTTCGCACGCTCGCCTTGCAGCGTTTTCATTAAATTCGCTTAATAGCGCAATATAATTTAAACAAGTAGTAACATAAAATAAAACTCACAGCAACGCATTGAAAGGCATAAAAAGAAGCAAATGATGCCAGTCAAAGCCCTGTTCAGGTCTCTGGCATGGCTTGGCTTGGCTCTGCTTGGCTTGGCCTGAATCTGAGCCCCAGCCACAGCCAGAGTCTGAGACCGAGTCCGGTTCGATGTTATGGCGCATGGGCGAGACGCCCGGCATGGCCTGCAAGTGCAATAAGTTCGCTTAACGAGGGTTTAATTTATGATTTGTTATGTTTCCGGTTCGTGTTCTTGTGCCCGATGCTAAAAATTATTGGCAATAAAGCTAAGGTGTGGATTATAGTTGGCTGGTAGCCCAACGCTGCAGCGCTCTTAGCCACTGGGAACTCGATGTTGAAGGTGGATGCTCAAATCATCAGGGTTATCACGAGGTGGCAAGCGATTAACGATAACTGTGCAAAAATGCTATAACAAAGTGTGTATAATATAATAAATATATACATATGGATATAAATAATGTTAATGTATATTTTTAAGGTGAAATCAAGCTCAAATATCTTTAAAATATGTACTTCTTGTACTTGCATAATTACACATACACATGCATAGGTATGAGGCACAGTTTTGTTTCGTTGCCACTAATAATCCCTAATCCTTAAACGCTCACTGTGCATTTGCAGCAACAAGCCAACGAGGCATGAAGAATGGGCAAGCGCAACGGGAGCAAGGGCAACAAGGAATTACGACGTACGTCGCATTGCGTTGAAAATCGATTTGTTTGGGTTGCGCCTGCGCAAACAACGCGGCCCTTGGATAAGAACGGATAAGAAAATAAGCAAAGACACTGCAAAAAGAGGGACAAGAACGCGAAATGGTTGAGGCCAACGCCAACGAGTATCTGCTGGAACATAAATTACGCGACTAACAAGCAGCGCCCCGTGCAGCCAAGCAACATAAGCAATGCCAACTTGGCCGAGAGCTAAAAAAGATACAAAACCCTCGAACTGGGCACACAGCGCTGCATTGGTCAGAGTGAGTTGCACAAAATTATAAATGAAAGCGGGTGTTGGACGCCGTTCACAGAAGAGCATAGCATAGCACAGGGACAGCAAAGCCAGCAACGCAGCATCCCAGCAGCATCCCAACGTCCACGATTAGGTGTAGCAATTTGGACGGCCTGCCTGTGATTGAGACCGAGGCAGTGTTCGAAACGAAGTTAAAAATCAAATTAGCGAATGTGTTGAAAATTAAAAACAAATTCACGGATAAATTGCATCTGCCAGATACGCAATTATTATGAGGGTAGACAGGGCACCCAGGCAAACAGGGTGAGAAAGGGGTAGAGAGAGACAAACACACAGAAAGACAAAAAGAGAGGGAGCGAAAGATAAACGTGAACTGCGACTGACTTATGGACTGACTTGTCCAGGCCAGGACAGGACAGGCCAAGCCAAGCCAGTTGTTGTTCAGCCTCCTTGGCTCTTAGCTCTTAAAGCTGCTGTTCTCGTTCTTTGACTTTAACTTGGGCTTGGGCTTGGGCTTGAAGTTGACTGTGCGCTGTTTTGTGCCCTCGAGGTGTTGCAATTTGACGTTTTTTACGCGCGTTTTTATTCCATGAAAACCACATAAGCAACCGAGGATGCAGCAGCAGCAAAAGTCGCACGCAGAGCAAATACTTGGCCCTAAATGGTTTTTGGCGAAAAACATGTCGAATTAACACGCTCAGTTGCTGTTGCTGTATTTGTGGCAGCTGCGAGTGTGGATTAAGCAGCAGCAGCAGCAGCAGCAGCATCATCATCAACCTTATGGGCCAGCCACATGCACCTAAGTGTTCTGTGTGTGTATATTATATTTAAATGCTGGCAAATTAGCTGAAATTTTCATTTCTTTTTTTTTAGTTTTGCTTGCCAAAAAAGAGTTTTGCATTCGGATGGGATTGTAAGTGTGTTTGAGAGAACGCAAGGTATATAATTAGTGTTAAGTTTTTGTGGCAAGCAAAAGCCCCTACCGTATGGCTTAAAAAAAGGGGCCTCAGCTGGCGCCGTCTGTGGCTGGCAAATAAATCGCGCTGCTGTTGAACTTTCAGTGCCTCCGGGGTGGAGTGGAGGTTGGCCAGAACCGCCAGAATAGCCAGAGAGACCAAGATTCGAATGGCACTGCCAAATGCTGACACAGAATTGGACTTGGAGAGTCAGTCGATGCCAGTTACGCCCCTCTGCTTTGTTATCCTGTGAGTGTGTTTGTGTGCCTTGCTGCCAAACGTTCTCAAGCCAAGTTCACAGCACAGTTTCAGAGTTGAGATCGAGACCGAGACCGACTCTGGGTCTGTGAGCGCCGTAAAAAAGTGCGCAAATTTTATGAGCGCATCGTTTAACAAATGAATTTACAACCGTGCAACGCCCAAATGTCTGGCGTTCAAATTCAAATTCCTTGGCAAAAAGCAAAAACGAAAAACAAAACTAACATGCATGGCCCAAAACGAAACTTGGCACTGACCGTGAGTTACGTGGCACACGGAGGCGTATGCGCTATATTTGAGCATGAAATATGTCTGGCATTTGGCCAAATGATTTAAAACAAATACCCAGGCCACTCATCCTCGTTCACATCCATATTCGCGTTTCCCATTCCCCAGCTCCAACCATCACACATCGTTTGCTTTTGGATTTATCTGAGTAACTTCAGGTTTTCGTAGCCAAGTTAAATGAACGCTTTTATTAGCCCAGTTTACACTACGTCGGCCGCCCTTTTATTGAGCTGCTTTTAGTAGCGCTCATAAATCGAAGTCATTGCCAATTGCTAACTGGCAACTTGCAATTGCCACAGCGTGTTGCTTTACTCGTTAAACGCAGTTTAATGAGCTACTCGAACCAAAAAAAAGCCCCAAAAGTTAACTTACATTTTTTGGTCAGGTTTTCGGTGCGTGCTTGCCAACGGGCCCGATCAGCGTTTTGGGTAATTGTAATTGCGTCGGCCTGTCAATAAGTCTTCATGGGTTTCAATAAGGGAAAGCTTCGACGTCTCCTTGCACTTATTATCCGTTTTGAGGCCTAATTTGTAAACTGCCATTACCGACACGATTCCTTCCAACTGAACGCCTTATGAAGTTGGTAATTTGGCAACTCGTGAGTGGTATACATATGTAAATACCAGTTGAAGTCCCATTAAGTCTACATTGTTGAAAAGCCCAAAGACATGTCAGCGTACTCAATATTCCATACATTAAATCAAAAGAATATTTCTTACTGCGTTTCCTTCTTTCTGAGTACGTTGACCACAAAGTTGCAGCCAAAAAGTCTTTGAAAATACATATATGAATCTTATATTAGTATGTTTTTAATCACAGTTATTAGCGTAATCGATTTTTTCTTTTAAATAAAACAATGTTCTTCAATAATGGAAGTTTAAAATTGCCTGTTGATTTTCGTTAAAAAATAATATGCTTCCTGTTATTAAAAGGATAATATTAATGCTTAATTGTGGCTTTAACTTTAGAGTTAGCAACATCAACGCAATTATTTAATGCAAGAGATTCTCTACAAAAGAATTGCACACAAATTTCACACTTCTTAATTAAACCATATTTAAAAAACTCATGAGTTTTGTGGTGATCCTGCTGAATGTTCAGTCCGATCTGTTGTTCAGCTGCTGCACAAAACATGTTAAGAGTCCTACGGCAGCGGCTGTCTTTGAGTGTGACTGTCGAACACTCTACTATGGCATTGTTTGCTTTATAAATGACTGGCCATTGTAACGATGTTGGGTATAAATGTCAAAAGGTTGCTTTTGACACCCTGGCAGCGGTCAAGCGGCGACAAGCCGACAATAACTGAAGTGTGTATTACAATAAAAACTGCTCTGAATAGTCAGTCAGCCAGCTCAGTTTGTCAGTTTTGCAAATGCAATAATGCCAACCCCTCCAGCGGACATATACAAACGAATCATTTAAGTGTCATTAATAGAGAGAGAGAGAGAGAGCAGCTGTTGTCATTTGGCAAGAACAGCTCCTGGCCCATTCTGCAACTTCTAGAGGGAGTGGTGCAGGCGCTGCTTGAAGCCATCACTGGTTGCCGCCCATAGCGACCGATAGCTGCTGATTGCGAGGCGACGATCTTGAGAAGATTGAGTGTGTTTATGTTTATGTGCAGTTGAGATGATAAAGTTGTTGCAACGATCAACTAACAACGATCGAGTGGGCCAATTTGTTGGTAACTCGTTTGACGTGTTTGTCAATTAAAATCAAATTCGATGCCATCTAAATGCCAAATGGATAAGATATCCTATGTTATGTGTATGCCTATCATTAACCACTTAGGCGCGAGTGCAATAACATTTAATCAACCAATAAATTTGTTGCAATTTATCAAAAACTACACACACAAAAAAGATGAAGAACAACAAAAATATATGCAGACGAAAATCTTGTTTCTCCAAATTGCCTCTAATAACCGCAATCGATCGTTATTTTTTGTGGTTATTAATACGGCGATCGAGGACTCGAAACGGGAACTGAGACTAAGATGCTGGCTTTGACTGCGTGTCTGTTGTCTGCGTCTGCGTTCGTCGAGTCTGTGGCAACAACGGCTTCTCAGGTAGTTCACAAGTAACTGCAAATTGCTGCCGTCGATAAAACTCAAATTGGTGGCAGCAAACTGCGGCGCATCCGCGTTCCTGCCCCCAAACATCGCAATCGATCGCTGAATTTGCCTAATGGCGACGGCCACTCAACACAAACACCGAGCGGGTGCTGGGCGTTGGGTGCTGGCTTGGAGTCTGGAGCTTAGAGTTTGAGCCAGAGCCCCGAGAATAGGCCTGAGACGCATCTTGATCTTGAGCATCTTGCCAGCGCTGATTGACAGTGAGGCAATCTCTGGCGATCCAAAGACCTTGGTCTTTTTGTCTCACTCACTCTCTCTCCCCTGGCTACCCTTTCGTAGTCGCTATGTTTACGCGCGCATTTAGCATGTTGTAAAAGTCTGATGGCGTCCATTATAATCAATTGGCCGGGCTCGTAAAATTAAATGATCCCGCAGGAGAATTAAGCGCCAATTACGCGATGCAAAGGCAAAACCAAAGAAGAAGACTATGTTGCTGTTGCCGTTGCCGTAGCCATTGGCGCTGTGCGTAGTCTCAAATTTGGGACGCGATCAGACGACGACTTGCAAAAAGCAGAATAAAAAAAAGGCAAAAAGGTAAGAAAAAAAAACTTTGCTGCCTCGACTTAATTGCAGCATTTAAGTTGTCTTATTGATCATAATAACTCCATAATGGCGGAACATGTGCGTACAATATAATAATCAGACGGGCAGCGAGTGAAAATTGCAAACGGGAAATGTGAACAGAGAGCAGACAGCAAGAGGGTGGGTAGCAAACTGGAGCGGGATCTGAACCTGGAAGCTGCAGCAACAACAGCAAGATGAAGAAACAACGCAAGACAGAGGGAAGAGCAGAGACGCTTGCAAGGGCTATAGTAAAAAGTGGAGCAGTCAACTCCATCTTTATCTCGATCGCGAACTGGCTCTCATTTGCCAGTGGCTGCTGTTGTGGCAATGAGAGTGTGAAAGCAAACAAGGAGTAAAAATGATATCGATGCGGAGCTGCCCCCTTTGCGCGTTGCACAAAACTGTTGCACCAAACTGATCAACTTGTAATGGGAAATGTGCTCGAAAACTCAACTCAATCAGCTTAATGGCCTGACAACTTGTAACGTGCAACTTGTAACTAGCTGCATGCAACTTGTAAGCTGTCCATCCCGCTCGATGGCTATAGCGAATGATCGGATATGGGGAGCTGGGGATCTGGCGAGGATTTGCCTCAAAACACAGTTACTTTCGGCTAACTGCCAGGTGGTTTCGATTTTTTTAAGCATTGTACGGAAACTGTTGAATCCAGGTTTCGTTGCAATACGTTGCTTAGCTTAATAAACCAGCAGCATTTTTAGATATTCCGAAAATAAAATTGTATTAATATATCAAGTTTATCATATGACAAAATTCAGACACATGTTCTTGTTATCAGTTGTGTATAAATTTATTTACATACCGTCGCAGGCATACACACACACGCACACCCCAAATGACATATTGCAAACGTATCACACGATTAACGAAGCACAATCGTATTACAATTGGATTCCCCTCACACTGTTTTCCTTTTTTTGCAGGGCAAAAGTAAACCAAACATAATAAATTAAGTCATTTAACATAATTTCGCTACCAGAGCGCAGAGGCCAAAGAAGAAGAAGATTGCAACAGCTGCTAAACGAGGGGACACAAAATGCATGTGCCAAATGCAACAAAATGCGGAGGCAACTCGAAAGCCATAGACAGATCGCAGATCAGAGTCGTTGCATTTGTAAAGGGAACACACATGGCACGACATTGGCTTGACAATGGACAATGGAGCGTGTGGGTGCAATCAACAACTGAAATAGGTATCGGGGGTTGGGTAATTTACAATGCTGCCGTTGCATAGTCGCAATGGCAAAAGAGCTCTGCTCAAGTGTTCGATTTGTGTGTGTGTGTGCGTGTGTGTGTGGGTGAATAGTGCAACTAATTTTCAAAAGGAGGCCCAACAAAAGTGCAATAAACGATGTCCACTTAGGCGAACAATGGCGGCCAACAAAAGGCGACAACTGTGGGCCAATAAAATTGACTCTCGTTTAATTAATGGCAATGCAATGACTTGAAGTAGCAGCAGCAGCTTCTCCGTTCACCTTAAACGCTATCCGTGTTAGGGATCTCGTTCTGCAGCAGCAGCTGTTGCTATCCACAAGGAGTTGTGGCATTCATTGTCTCTCCGCCTGTCTGCCTGCCTGCCGACTTGACAAATTTATAACAAATATTCACGCGTGCTTTGGCAGGCGGCCCTTTGTCAACTGCTGTTTTGGCCATATCTCAATTATTGCCATTCAATTGCCACCAAGCAACGTACTTTTTTTTTGCTTTGATTTCACACGAAATATCAATGACTAAATACAAAAAATCTAAACTTCAAATCTCGCAGGCTCATCCTTAGTTTTTTTCTCTCTCTTATATGTTCTTTGTTTGGTTCGCTGGAAGCGTTTGCTTTTGGGTTTTGGCAAACAAAAAAGTGATATAAAGAAAAACACTCACATAATGGCATAACAATTAAAACACATTTTGGAATTCAATGCCTTGGCATTGTCCTGGCAAATGATCCTGTTATTGTTACCCTTATTGTTTGGCTGGCTTCGTTGGGTTTGTGTTGCTTTACTGCACACAGGGTGCGATTTCTATGGAATTAAAGCGTCAAATGCGCCAGTCATAACAAGCCGCAGTCACAAAAGTCAATAGGCTACCCCTCTACTACTTGCTGCCCCTCGCACCATAGAGACGCACGTTAATACCCAAGAATAACATTGGTAAAATTGATTTGCACGCCTCAAACATTGGCTGCGAAATGGCTAAATAAATGCTGTTAAAACTGCCGGACAGGGCGTTAATTTCATTTGGATTTGCATGCAAACCTTCTATACATATACCAATAACTGGTTAACTGGTTTTATCGCCTGTTGCCCCCTTGCACCCTCTGCCTCCCTGTTCACCCGTTAAGTGTTTCAGCGAAATCTCTGCGATAAAATGCATAACAACTTCATTCACAGCAGGCGATGCCATAAAAGTGTTTTAAATCGTGTTAATAATTTTGTGCAGCGCTTTGCTTGGTCAAAAACTCTGAATTGCGAAGAGTCCTGCTGTGACCGGCATGTCGTCTACACACTCTCGCCCAGCCCCTCTCTTGACCCCTTGCCCCTGCTTGCCACAAGCTCAGTGGTCCAACGTTGCATGTTTTGGTGTACGCGTATTGGCCAATTCATTTGCAACGTCGTTTTTGGTTTTCTCTCTTGTTCAGTTTCAGTTTGTTTAAAGTGCGTTTATTACACTTTCATCCCAATCCTCGATTGGTGTGCCCCTGGGGCCATGGCATCGTCTATTCACACCTGCAGTCCAATGCATAAATTGCGCCTGCTGAAAAGTATCTGCAGGCTGCTCAAGCTCCATCACGTGATCAATGCAATTAATTATAATTTGTCGTCAATGAGCACCCAAAAAAAAAAAGAAGAAAAAACTTTGTAGCTATAGTGGAAGGTCTTCAAATTATGTATTCGTATACATCATAAAACATTTAAATACACCTTAAGTATGAACATTGTCTTGTCTCTTGGTGAAGCCACAGACACTTTGGAGTGTGTGAAACTGTTGTTGATGGCCAATAATGATTGACATGGGAGCTACCCCTAAAAACAAACTCTTTAAGGCAGAAAATTGGCATCATCACTGGCTTGAAATGACTTTGAGAGCGGTGCCAAACTTATACTTATTATAATCGTTCAGAGGAAGTAAAACTTTTTTTCTTCTTGTTTATGTCACGAAAAGTGTTGAGTGCATTAAAAAAGAAGTCTGATCTTATCACGTTATGTTATAGTTTCAAAAAGCCATAAAGATTCTTTAACCACATTCTAAAAATGCTTTTGGCTAAATGGCCAAATGAATGGGGAAAGTTAGTCAATATGTTCAGCAAATGGTTAGCTTTTTAACATATCATTTAACTTTTTATCTTTACACAAGCAATGCTCTCACTCTATCTCTCTTTCAAGTAATAATTCGTTTACATTTGGGCGGAACTGGCGTTTATCGTGCTGCCATAAAATTGCAATAACCGAAAGCTCTTTTTCTGCACTGTGCATATTTCACATAATGAAAACCCAACATTGGGCGCATGGGTCTAGGAATAATTTATATGCCCGTAATGTGATAATAAGCAGGCGCTGATATCCTGCGGAACTTTCGCAACCCAGAACCAAAATACCACAAAATCTAACAAGTCCAAGTGGACCAAGAGCTGTGGCCCCGGTTCAAATGTTAAGACGCTTTTCGTGTTGCAGTGTTGCAACTCAATTGCTCAATTATTAGGTGTAGACGGCATGGGGAACAGTTCGCTGGGTGGTGGGCGACGAAATCTTGAAAATTATACAGCTGCGTTAGGCGAGTGAAATAAAAGTCCATTACAAATGGAATCAACAACTCATTGCTCATCGACAGTCATAGAGAGCTAGCTGGATAGAGTTGAGGCACAGCAGTTCCCAAGCTACATTATTATCAGCTGGATCACAGCACAAAGTACGAGTGGCTCCCCAGAAGAGCGGCAATCCCTGGTTGCAACAAATCTGGCCGGGGCCAGTACTTGGCGATAAGCAGCAATTTTCCCGAAGTGAACCCCATTAAAATATGATAAATTGCGTCTATTTTACGGAGTTGATTTTAACAAGACAATTTAACAAGCGTAATTTAATATTTGACAGAGTACCAGAGCACCAGAGACAGCATGCTATACATGCTAGCTCGCTTCAACCGCAATACACAAAATGGAAGCGACCATGAAAATGATGTAAAGTCTCTTGCTGTTGTTGTTGTTGTTGTTGCCCGACGAAAATGTATCTCACCCTGGGGAACACTTAAACGCCAACCGAAAAATTGCCTGAAATTGGGGTGAAATGTGAGCGCCGCATTGTGTGTGTCTGTGTGTGTGTGGAATGAGTATGAGTTACCAGCTTGTTGAAGTGGCATAAAGTGAAGTGGCTGGGGTTGCAGGAACAGTGATACAACAAATGCTAATCACATTTCTATGAGTTGAAGTCTCAGGGACATTCACATAGATATTGTTAATGAAGTGATTTATGCGCTTATTGCATGAGTTCCCATTATATATTTGATTAACTAAATTAAGCAATTATCACAGATCTTGGTCGAAGAACCGCAAAACTCAAATTCGTAAAAAATTTACCAACGCTTTTAGAGCTGATCAACTAATTTATTATTGCTATTCGTGTTTAAGATAATTGCAGGCTATCGCTGCAGTTTGGTCAGCTAATTAAGCTAATGCCAGCGGACAGATTCATGGCCAAAACGTAGGCCAATGAAAGTGGCAATTTATGATCTGCCTTCGGGCTTCTAACTAAATGGCCACAAATCAAAGCTGATTATAATAAATAAAACTGAGAAGGACAAAAGCTTTAGATTGCAGCCAAATTAAACGAAATTGGTCAATAATTAACTTAAAACAGTATTTTTTTCTCTCGTTTTGTTTGGTCTCTGCTTTCAATTAGCTAAGTTATTTATTTGTATGAAACCATTTGCCCTGTCAACCACAAACTTATTTACTTTTCGTATTAAATGGCAAATCTATTGCTGTTTTTGTACCACAACTTTGAAGAAACAATGGCTCTAATTAAGCAACTCAACTTATTTTGCGGATAGCTTCAAACCGCACACATTTAATGGCATTAAGAGACCTCACAACTTGCCGCAAATAACGATTCTAAATACATAAGAGTACAGTCTGTATTTTTCAAGTGGATTATTGTGCGAGAGGTACTCGAAACGTTGACAGATAAAAGTTCAGCGAACCGCAAACACTAAAACAAGAGAATCCAACCAATGGGCACACATTGTTTAATGGCCGCCATATCGTGGCAATTATTTTCAAATTGTCTCGTTAGTTTTTCAAAATGCACAGCAATTACAATTACCCGCAAGATAGTGCTCAAACTCATCCACTTGGAGTTACGCATCAACACACACTCTTATAGGCTAGATCAGGCACACACACATATGGTCACAGGAAATGCGCACTTAAGTAGACTTTGAATAGTTTCTAATTAACGGCGACAACGGCGAAACGGGGTTGACGAATGAACAACTGACTGGCTCATAGCATATAGAAAGGAAATACACATTCATAAAAGACAGAGAGACAAGAGCGGCTTAATCAATCAGACTCAAAAGGGGTTGATGTTAATCAAGTTAACTTTACCCTCTGCTAGCTTGTGATCAAACAAAACTGAATGGGATAAACTTAAAGCAAGATAGACATACCATTTCATTCTCAACACATTAAGATGCAAATTACACAATTGGTTGGATGCATTTAAAAAACCGTTTTCAATATGGGTGGTTAGATTTGTATAGGCCACCTCACACGACGGCTGCCGTAAGCCGCATTGACTAAATACAAATTCTTTAAAATGCCATTATCGAAGCTTAACAGTTTGATATATACGCAGCTGTAAACTGAACTCTAAGGCTACTGTTCGGGCAATCACTTGAATTGAAATCTACATTAGAATTGAAGTGGCGGTCAGCCAAAGCAGAGGAACAAAGATTGGTTAACTTAAATGCCAAAGGCCCATAAATTTTTAGGTGTTAGAAATGGGCTACGAATCGTGCACTGTGGAACTGGCGGAGTTTATAAGCCGAGCCAAGAGTTTGATTTATAGCAAAATTATAACGCATTAAGATCAAAATATATATAGAGTGGCCAAGCTGGTGCGCTGCGACTCGGTTACCCCTACGATTGAGCCGAGTTGAAAAGCGAACCAACTAGTTTTCGACATTTTAATAAATCGCTGGCAAACACAACGCAAAGCGAAGCGGCGACAATGTCTTAAGCCGATAATATTATTAACTCTGTGAGTTAAATCGAACGTTTTGTATGTTTTAAAGCCGTTTATCAGTCGCTTAAGTCACACAGCTTCCGACATTCCAACATCATTTGACTTTGCTACGTGTGTTAATTTAAATCATAATTGAAAAGCGACTTTGCGATTGGGCGTACGGCTATAGTTTGCCCCACCTCCGTCAGCAGAGCCAGTGAAGCATTTGGCCTGTGATTTTAGTTAATTACATAAACGCACACAGTTAATGGGTAGCTAGGTGCTTCAGTGCGTCTGTAATGATACCTTAAGGCATCGTCCAATTATTAAATGAGCACAAAACCGAGCACTTGCCATACATAAATTAATGGACCACATTCAGTTTGCTTATATGCTTGTAATTTCCGCAGCTCGGCGACACAATTATCTAGGTTTTCTCTTTCTCTCTCTCTCACTTTTTCTCTATGTTTCTCATTTGAGGTGGGGGAGAGTATTATTTCCGCATGCGCTGGAATTGAAGGCAACGCCCCAAGTTATCTAAGCAAAGCTTTAGAAGCTGCAGCTTAACAATGTGGATGCTCTCAACTACAGAGGCTGCGCAGTATATTAATCCTCCCAAATACATTATATACTACTCAGATAATCAAGTTTATCCGTACATATTGTGTATGTTTGTTAAGTGCAAAATGGTTATTATTAGCACTGATGAAATACTTTGAAAATTGTTGAAAACACAATATTATATAGCTGCTATAGCTGTTAGCTGTTAATGAATTGTTTAGAGCACGTCATCGTTGAGCTCATTTTTGGAGTAATGAGCAAATTTGAAATGAAATTCAATCCGTTACTGATTACATACGCTTCGCTTTGCTTGAATAGCAATGCATTTGCTGGTTTATGAGCCGTAAAATTGTTTTTTTAATTTGGCATAACATTTAAATATCCTTTGTGCAAAGGATACACACACATGGCGTGCGCACCACTTGAGTATTTTTTTTTCCTTCAGCTTCTCATCCATAGCAAAAGGACGCATAATTACGTAAGGAGCATGGGTTGCATTCGCTTCAGTTGCCGCCGAGCTACTTGTTCTTTCGATGGGAATATAAGTAGCACTTGAGCGTGGACCACACAACGAATGAAGTGATAAACTAATTGCTCAGGAGTGGCATTGGGTATGGGCATGAATGCCAGCTCGTAAAATATTCAAAATGCCACCAGCAGTTGAGCCGCATTCTCATTGATTTTAATGGCACATTAAGCATACGCCTCATTGCCATACAAATTTTCGCCCAGATCCGATCCGATCCGCTTGAAGCCGTCAAGACGTCCGGCCGTCCGTTTACGATTATTTGTCGCAATCTCATTTACATGCAAACAAAACCACACAGAGACACACTTTGGGAACACACATTAAATATTTCCAATAAAGAAATAATGCTCAGCAACAACAAAAGCATAAAAACAAATACAATTTTATTACGGCTTTAAGAATTGAACGAGTTTGGTTTTTGGGGCGCTTTGGAACGCGCTTTAAAGTTGTCAACTTGGCGGAACAAATTTTGTTAATGATGCAGCGTTAAAAACCGAAATAAACTAAAATTGTTATAAAACGCAATTTTATTGTTTGTATTTGTTTTGTTTTTTTGGTTTTTGTGTAACGCTTTGTGGAATTTTCGATTAATTTTGTGTTAGGCTAATTCATTCTATTTCTTTCTCTTGATTGCTTGTTCTTTATGGCTTGAAACATGATCTAAAACATTTGCTTCCTATTGTTGTGGCTCACAATGCACTCTTAATGACAGCAAATTAATTCTGAAGGCCCTTTGTGTGTAGTTTCTATGCATAAGTATTAGGATCTATTGTGCAGTTTTGCCAGATAAATCATTATAATATTATTTATATACAGCTTTTAGCTAAACGCTTTTGAATTCTGGGCGTAGGCGCTGTCATCTTCTCTTACCTCTATTCTTTCTCCGTGTTTGTTTTATTTTTATAACATGTTGCACATAAATCATCATAATTATACGAGAAATTCAACGGTTTCAGCAAAAGGTGTCTAGAATTTCATTAGGGTGTGGCGTTAAATCGAACGGGAATACTAATTATATATATACATTTTCGAATTCGGTGTGTGATTATTATACGCAGCTTAAAGCTGTCTATTTATTCGATTACAAATATTGCGATGCCATGCCAACAACCTACTTAATGCAGCAGCATCCCTGTTCCTGTCTCGTTCCGAAGCGCAAATGCACAACGACAGCTAAACAAACATTAGTCACAAAATTGACTGCCAACAGGCGAAATGAACAATATCTATATGCCATAAATATCTCTGGGGTGCCTGTGTGCCACACACACAATTTGTTGCCAAATCCCCCCTTGTTAACCGCTCTCAGTGCAAGGAGTCTGGGGTCCATGACGACCCGGCTGTTTACTTTCAAAACCGTTTGCCATGCGTAAATGACAAACGATTTTGCGAAATTATTATTGCCATTGTCATCGTCGCTTGGCTGGCTGATTTCGCCTTCGCCCAGACTCTTCGTCTCTGTTTCTGACCCCAAAAACCCAAACACTTTCTCAATTTCCACAGTCAGGGCGCAGTTGCTCATTCTGTTGATGATGTGGCTGCTGCTGCCGTTGTTGTTGTTTATGTTGTTGTTGCTGTCGCACTTTACGCTGCTCAATTTAGCAAACAGTCAGCCGTTGACGTTATCCTTCCGCCGGCGCAGCAGCCAAAACCAATAAGCCACCAGCAGCATCAGCAGCAGCAGCAGCCACCATCATCATCCAGTTACATTTGCCACCATCCATGTTGTTAAATCCCACAGCAATTGCTGCTGGCAATGCGCACTAATCCACCCAGCCATTTACTACTTTACACTCCCAGCCCATCATCTCTGCCGTTCGCTCTCTCTCTCTCTCTCTCTCTTTTTCCCTATGACACACACAACACGCACATCCGGCACGCCCTCCCCTCTCTGGCCGAGCTGGTAGTGTATTTATTTTATAACATTGCCAATCAAGATGGCTGCGCAAACATAATCGCAATGGGGACCCAGATATTGACACAGCGTGTAAGGATATGGAGAGAGACCTCATCTCAACATCCTTAGTTGGCATGTGGCTCTTGTTTGCATTTCAGCAGCTTTGGCCCCAACCCAGCCCGAGGATCAATAACACTTTTTGGCCCAGTCCGGGCCTTGCAGGACTTGGCCTCAGCCTCAGCCCCTTTTCACAGACTCTGCTTTGTAGCCTTTTGTTGTTGTTTATTTATTTTGCAAGCAATTTCAGCATTTTGTACGACAGTCTTCCTATCTCTTGCCCTGCTCCTTTCTCTGCCTTCCTCTCGGTATGAGTGCTTTATCCTCTACTGTAGCGTACATTGTATAGTGTGTACATGTTTTGTGCTTATGTCCTTTTCAATTTGTTCAATGATTCGCAAGCAAATTGATTCCCATTCAATTTCGCGCCGTTTCGTATGCGACAATTTCGATTTTATTGGATTTCTCCCTCTCTCTCCCTTTGCTACTTCTTACGCCGATTTCGGCCATTTTGTTGTTTGTCCCATTTCGTAGTCGTTTTTATTTGTGTGTGTGTGTGTGTGTGTGCGTGTGTATATCCTTTGTGAAAATATAATAAAATTGTAAATTGGTTTTTGTTCATTTATAGCTAGTTGTTGTGCATCCTTATCGATATTGTTATTGGTCAGCGTTTGTGGGTTCGGGTAATCCTCTGAATGCCTATCGTTGTGCGTAAGCAAAACTGAAATTGGTTTCTGGATTGTCATAAAATAAGGAAATTGAAAACTCACTTGGTTAGTTATTTATGTAAATTACTAAATTTGTTCTTTTGAAAAGGGTTAATTTAAAACTTTCCAGTTAGATAAACCCTATATTCCCTTGCAGCTTATGGATTATTAGAGCACATAAGTCAGAGGCAATTACTAACGAGCTACTGCTGCAATTGTAACTAATCACCAACTAATTTCATCTACCAACTATGCACATGCTCATAAACATCTCTTCAACTAGCCACTTAAGAGCAACTGTCCAGCTTATCTACAAATGTATCTGTATCTGTATTTTCGATATCGGTGTAGTGTAGTAGTTCGTCCGACGAGTAGTAGTCCGACGACCAAGAATGTTTGTCACAATACATCAAATGGCAGCGGAATGACACAAAACATGAACGCGTCACTTTCCATCACTCCAAAGTGGCGAAGCCGACGAAAGCTGCCACTGTCAAGGCGACTGTGACTCTGATTCCAACTTCAACTCCAAACTGTAAGTGCGAGTGCGAGAAATGCCAGCCAAATGGTCGGCTAACAAGGCATGAAAAGTAAACGATGGAAACAACCAGTGAACCAGGCTGGCTAACCAGCCAGACAGTGTGACGCAGCCTCTCTCATGCACAGAGAGATGGCCTGAAACTCAGATTAACTGCGAGCATGCGCAACTATTTGTGCACATTTTAAATGGGCCGCGTTGCGGTTGCACAAAGCTATGGATCTTGGGTACAATGCACCCAAGAAAAAGAGTGAGAGAGAGATAGAGGGGAAATCTGGTGACACTATACAGACGTCGCTGGGTCTGGCCAGGCCAACAGTTGCCAGCCTTAATCCGCCAAGCAATGCGGCAACAACTGCAACGATGATGATCAACATAATGATGACGATGATGATGATCATCACGTTTTTTTCTTGTTGCTGCGCCCTCAGATATAAAAACACAAACACACACATACTTACCAATACAGATGGTTTTTTGTCGCAGCAATCTTGTTTGACCAAAAACGACTAACGAGCTGAGCTGGTAAGTCTGGCAAAGAAGTAAAGGCAGAAGCTGAGCGACTGCCACAGTTGATATTGAAGTTGGCTTGGGCTCTTTTGGGTCTCTCTGAATGTGAATCAGTTGGCATCATTAATCCTTTGCCAGCCAGCCATGTGCAAAAAGGTATACGACTACAACAACTCCGGTTGTATTGGCAACGCCTTAAATGCGAAATGCCTGCCGCCTCGTAAGTTGTCATGTTTTTGTCGCTTTATGGACTTCTAATCGTTCAATTCTATCAAAAAGCTTACGCACTAACAAACACCCCAAATCCAGTTGAACATTTTCAGGCCCATTTCAGTTTCAGTTTCAGTTACAGCTACAGCAACAGCAACAGTCACCAGATTAAGATATTTAGATTGGCCCACGACAAAGAGGGACAGAGGCATAGGAGGGAGAAACGGCAACTGAGAGCAACTTTATTTAGCACCTTTACGGGCTGGGCTCACGGGTCCACAAGCGCTCGAGGTGACAATAAGCCGCAGAGTCTGAGTCGAAGTCTGAGGCTCAGAAATTGGGTTCAATTTTTGCCTTTTTTGTGCACAAGCAAGACCAACTTGATAGAGCAGTCCAATTCAACAGCAGCAGCAGCTCCCAGTCCCAGGTGCTTCAGTTCGGTCCTTGTGGCATTTGATGTGCGAATTTGTTATTTAACTTGGGGAAACACGCAATTGTCTTTATCTGACGTTGGTTTTTGGGGTCTTTTCCTGCGGAGGTGTGAATTGTGCATAAATTGTGCAAACGCTCGAATGCTTCAACGATTCGAGCATTAGATACATTTCTATCTTTTGAGCTATAGTGATTGTTTCTTTTGGAATTGATTTGGATATCTTTGGGGCTATTTGTTAAATTGTTTTGTAACAACCGTTTTTGGGTTTCGAGTGGGTTTTGATTAGGTAGCTAGGCCGTTTTTAGTAGGTAACACAATGCGTCAGGTGAAGGGTGTCCGAAGCTCATTTGCATTAGGATGGACTTTCAACATTGAACAAAGAACGTCTTGAAATGGACAAAAGCTTGAATATAGATCTATGCAGCTCGAGATGAATTATTGTAATTAATGTTAAATTGGCCATAAAACACAACATTTGCATGTCAAACACAACAGCAAATTTCCAACAAGCAACATTTTTTCATGTTTTTTTTTAATTTTTTGTTCAAGCTGGTCGCATAAATTATTTTATTATATACATATATATATTTTGTTTATTTGGCGGAAGTTTCCATTGTGTGCTCGACTGAAATAATTAAATATTAAATATGATTAAGTTGCTGCTGTTGTTGTTGTAGTTGCGATTGGTATTGTTATTTTGCGCTACGACCCACGCACAGCCATAAACTATGGACTTATGGAGCTGGGCAATGCTAAACGGCATTCAAATATAAATAAATGTCAAATTGTACACGCTTCGCCATAATCATACAAGTTCTGTGACAGTCAGCCCAGCCTTTCTATAAAGTCTCTTTAGTCTTCGGATGCCTTGCGACAGCGGCAAGCTTAAAACTGCTAAATGCAAATTAAAGCTCATTAATCGCAGAGAAATATATTTTGAAACAGTGGGACATTAATGTGCGCTTCGCACTTGGCCAAGAATCCAAATCCAAAACGATTCCAATGCTCAACTCGTTTTGCATAGAAAGTGAGCCGAGATCGAGACAATGTTGTCGGCTATTGAAACTGGCATCAGACAGCTCGAAGAGGGGTGGTACAGAGATGATGCAGACAACAGTGCGAGTGCGAGTGCTCGTAAAACATGCTATGATTACTTTATTAAGCCAAATGTTTCATAAACAATCGCCATGTCGTACATAAAAACCGAATCCGATACTCAACCGTCTGCGCGGGCGTTTCTCTCTCTCTCATTTCGTAGCTGTCTCTGACTCGAATCTCTGAGACCCATATCCCAACATTGACTTCAAGCAGTCAAGCAGTGTCTACCCTGAGTCCAGATGGTGACGAACGGGACGTAATCAAGCGCTGAGCGCTTTGCTTAGATAAGTCACTTAAGATAAATCGCTGCGTGTGCGTGTGTAGTCGTTTAGAAATTATGGGTTTCAGATATTGGAGCTCAGATACTACATACAAACTACAATATACAATACACCGACTGCCATATACAACACTCAGTGTTTGTTTATTGTTGCTTTTGTTTTATCGTTTTATGTTTTCTCTCAAGTTGACTATTTAAAAATTCAAATTTTTATCGCTTGTCTCGCAGAGAGTTTAACTAATTTTATTAAATTGAACATTTGTTAAATTTTGCTCTATTTGAAATTCGATTTAAAACGAAGATTTGTCTTGCTTAGATAAACCATTTGCAATTAAGTGGAAGTTTAACATAATTAATTTGGCTATCGATTATTGAGAGCTAAATTTCGATGGGAACCTTTTTGTTTCAATAGTGCTAGAAGCTGCTGTGGTTTACTTTGTATCTTCAAATCAGCTAGAATATGTTTTGCATGCGCATTCCATTCCACACAGTCTAGGTATTCCAGAGACATTGTTTAAGGGGCACACTTTAATGATTCATAAACGTCACATGTTGATTGACGATCTATTGCTTTGCTTATTCAATTAGCACATTTTATGCGTTTTGGCCAAGTGGTTGCCTAATTATGGTAAGGCCACCACGCAGCGTTTGATTTTATGTCTTTTGACTATAAAAACGCAAATCTAACTGACAAATTATTGCCATATACCATATGTTTATAGGTAGTATAGTAGGTGTAGCAAGACAAACATTGTCATCGACAATCGTCACTTCCTTTTTTAATAAGCAACACTACTGTTGCCTCTTCTTGTTTGTTGTTTGCTTGTTGCCCTGTTGCCTGAACGTCTGCTTTATTTTATTATCATGTATTGCCATCTGCCTCACCAACACCAGCAACAATAGCAGCAAGCAGCAGCAGGCTACGCTCATTGTCGCCATTCTGGCCAACATGGTCGTGTCTAGCGACAAATTTAATGACTTACTTAACCTCATTGAGAGAGAGAGAGCTGCATAGCCAAAAGAGTATACGCCTTGTTGCTGCCACAACACAAGCGCAGCAGCATTGCTTTCCCCTCTTTACCTTCCCATCGATCCAGCCCGCTGCCACTTACTGAGTTTGCCTGGTAACTTAGCATTTTTTAATGACTTAATTTACGTTCGCAATAGGTTCCACCTTCCATGTTTATTGTTTTGACTAAGTACACACACAAACACACACACACTTATATAAAACACAGACACTGCTGAGCTGCAGACGTTGGTCTGGCTTTTATTTGATGGCTTTATAGTTGGAGTCGTAGAGCGTGCGACGCCCTCGAAACTCAATTCGCGCCTTATCGTTTGCTCGCATCGTCGTCGTCGCCGTCGTAGTCGTCGTCTTTTTACCTCAAATCTTGGCCGGCTTCCTCTTCAACGTGGGCTGCGCGAATTGTGGCCAGCTGCTCCATAGGAATGGCCTCCATTTGTTTAAGTTCGCTTCAAGCAGGCGGTCCACAATCACAAATTCACATATGACTTGGATGGCAGAGCGCACGATAGCTTCGCTTATAGTTAATTTAATTGGGCAATTTCATGAAGGTGTTGGTGTGCTTTTGTTCCCTACGGTTCGAGCCAAAGCAATTGGCAAAATTTGTTTTAGATAAGAACTGATATTTCTGAAGGATCTAAGGACCCTATTTCTCAATTTTTTATTTATTTTGGTTCTGTAAGTTTGCATGTCAGAATTAAGTTGGCACACGGCGTGGGCTGTTCCAAGTGTTAGCTTACGCGTCGTATGAGTTATGCGACATTTGGCGACAGTTAAAACAGCTTTGTCACGGGTTGAACAAACGGAACAACAGCGCGGCACTTGCCACTCGCTAAGCGGTGAGCTTTGAAGCTTTGAGCTTCACACAAGTATTGACAGCTAACATGGTGCTAAATTAGAAGACGCTCACATATATGGAACGGGCAACGAGTGTTGTTTGCAAATTAAGTATTTACAACAACAAGAGCCAACTCAAAGACTGGACCCGTTGACATTTCAAGTTCAATGTCGTATGTGAGCCAAGGTATGTGTGTGTGGGAAATTTGTTAAACACGCTTATTAAATTCCAGGCCCGTTCTGTGGCTGGGCTCTTTTCCAGGGATGACCCGGGAATGGACCGAAAAAGCGTGTCGCAAGTCATGTTATGCTCATGTAAACCAATCTAAATACGAATCTTTCTCGGATCGGTGGATTGTGTGTGCGTGTGTTTTATTGGGCCAGCATCTCAAACAAACAAAATGCATTTAAAAGCTACAAAACTACATTTCAGATATGTATATAGGCATGTATGTATGTTTGCCAGGCCATGGCCCAGGGCTACAGCCCAACAAACATGACTTGACAACTCATCGAACATTGAACACGTTGTAATGTGATACTTAAATGCTTGATTGGCTCGTAAATATTTTCACTATGTGGCCCAACACACAATACTCCTCCCTACCCTACCCTCTACTACATCAAGTACAAACTGCGATGCTGAGTTGCTGTCGATTCTCTTGTTAACAATCATTTCTACAAAGTATCGCCTGAGCTTGCTGCTCTGGACTTTTTTTTTTGTTTTGTTCACTTGGTTCTTGATTCTTGCTGCTCTGTGTTGGTTTTAGCTTTTTTGCGCACCCTTGCGGCTGTTTGACAAAAGCGCCAAATCTTGCACTAAAAACACACCAAATACGACTTCAAAGCTATCGCTGCGATCGATCGGCATTGGCGCGTTGACAGTGCTATACGAAAGGGCTGGCTAAAGGGGGGCAGGTTGGGTTCTAAGGACAAGTTCCAGACATACAATTGTAATTGTTGTGTGTGCCGGCCCAAGCTTGAGCTTCGAGCAGGCCTATGGAGCCTGTGCTTGGGGCCACACAAACTTCGTTTGCGTCCTCGTCCTCATCATAATGTTAATGTAAATGCATTTTAAATGGACTTGCGTACAACATTTTTTTGTTCTCTCACAAGACCTCAAGACTCTGGCATTGTTGTTGTTGTCGCGCTTTGTGCGTGGACAGTTCGACAAGCTGTTTGCAACACGATGCGGGTCTAGCGCAAAAATCATAAAAACAAAATAACACAACAACACACGCACACACACCTTTACGCATATATATTGCCATATGTGATCACATGTCGTGGCGTAAAATGCGACTTTGTGGCATTGGCAGCGAACAAAACGTTTTTAGTGTCTTACAAATGAAATGTGACAGTTTCGAGCTAAAAATAACAACAACCAAAATTAACATAATTTAATCAACACTAATTCGCGCTTTCAGTTTTTCTTATTTTTTTGTCAGCCTTTAGATTGACACTTCTTTCTCTATAGATGATGTGGGCGCCCTGAAGATTGCTTAAGAGCAGCTCGAAAACAACCAATAGGGAGGAGTTAGAAGCTCTGCCAACTGTCTGTATGGATGGTATTTCCGCTTGGCTAATTGCCGGTCGCAGTGTCTGTATCAGACTCATTTATATTCCACATACATACGTGCAATCAGAGCCTCGGAAACAGGATGCTGCCTATCAATAACAATCAGGGGCTGGAATACTCAACTCAATGGTTGTGGCTGCACTTTATGAATGAAAAGAGCAAAGTGTTTAACACTCCCTTAGAATTTAGGTACAAGTTCATTAAGGAATTTAGTTTATGTTTGTAAAGCGAGTTGATTTTAATCGATCTTTCTTTGTAAAATGGGTAAAAAAAAAGTGTGAATGAAGTTAATTACGAGCGCGAAGGAAAAATAATTTCAATGGAAAGAACCACAAACATTTATGTTACAAGCACAGTGGTGCCTTTCAAAGGGGTTATTGTTTCAGAGACCGTTTAACCCCTACTCAAACGATTTCGTTGCAACGCCACTGCACTAACCTGCAACTATTTTAACCTCTAACGTTTGTTAGCCTTTCTGTTTGTCTTCTACGTCACGTACGCACGAGATTCTGTTTAAATATAGCCACATGCTCGACATAATAAGCAGGCACGGGCTGAACTCAAGAACCAAGCTGAGCGCCAGCTCCCGACCAGACTACGATTTCGTTAGCCAGTTAGCCAGTTAGCGAGCAAGCGCACCAAATTGGTTTATGACTTCCTTCTAACACGGCCAATTGATGGCCAGATAGAGTTAGTGCAGAGATCTGTCCTAATGGTAGGCAAGTGATATTGAAGCCTGTTGCCCCTCTGGGTACGGAAAACTAAGTCAGATAGCCAATGCCAAGATAAATATATGTGTATATGAACCAGTCTTTTGCAGTTAGACAGCCGAGATAAGATCAATTATGTTAAGTCACTTGGCGTTAAAATTATGTTGACGCATGTTTACCAAAATGTTTAAACATACGTATATACAAGTATTAACGATCGCAGTCACATCTATTTCTTGGACCAGGCTCAGAGCGGCAATTATGCAAATCTCTTGACAATCATTTAAAGCTTTAAAACGCATTAGCTATGCGAAATGGTTGAGGGGCAGACTATTGGCTGCGGAGGGAACACACACAAATAGCGCCTACGCTATGTGATCGGAACGCACCTCTAACCCAATTTATAACGACTTATCGACAGTAATAAAAACAAAATACACATCGACCAACAAAATTTATACACATGTTGCCATCGATAACGCCAACGCCTCATTTGCATGCGTACCCAAAAGGCGTGGTGTGGCCAACAGAGGGGAGATGAAGTGTATCTGTTGAGTTGTTTGTTGCTCTCTTGTATCTGAAAGATAGCCAGCGTGTTTCTGTGCGACACTTGACATTGTCAAATCGCAGCTTAATTAAGCAATCGATCTTCGAGCTAGCCAGCCATTGAATCGATGGATGATGCTCTTGCTAATTTGCAACAAGTCCAAGACAAACAGCATGTGGGAAAGTTGTGGCGATGACAATAGCTTTCAGCTGGTACGAGGCTAAAATTTGACTTTGTCTTAGCGCAAAAACAAAGAGAATGCCGTAGGGGCAACAGTTATGGAGCCTAATGAGTAGCATTTATCTGTGCCAAACAATCTAAGAATGGTTTAAAAAGAAATTAAAAAACATTGTATGCCCGCATGGGCATGTGTGCGTGTGTGAGTCAGGCTGTGATTTTGGGGCTCCTCATAAATCATGCGGACTCTGTGACATTATCACACTAATAAAATCGCATGCAAAAGCCGCCAAGTCGCCAACAGCCGATCAACAGCAAAAACAACAACAATAATTTTAATAACTGAACTGAGAGACATTTACAAAAAAAAACAAAAAAAAACACGAGGCTGAATGACAGCAACAAATGATGCCCGACGCTTTTGTGGACATAAATGTTTGACATTAATTGAAATTAATATTAATTTCATATTTATTGTAATGCCAGTTAATGGCCAATGTGGATGCTGTGTTGTTTGCTGTTGTTTTTGTTAGTATACAACTGTGGGGGCGTCCCTCTCTCTCCGCTCTCCTCTCTCGCTTCCTCACCCAATGACTGATGAATTTGCATATTTTGCTAGCCATGAGACGCTTCATGCTGTGAGCAACTGGTCCTCAGATGCTGCTGCTGCTGCTGCTGCTGCCACTTGCCACTTGCATATATGGTCAACGGGGCTCAGCATGACAATTCGCATGAATGTTCGAAGCCAATAACTTAATTTGTAATCGCAGCGCATTAGAATTTAAGTAACGCGTAATTAATGTTACAAGTCATGGACAAAGTTGGGCAGCGCAGATAACTGGAAAGGGAGGGGGTGCGGAGGTAAGAGTTTGCTGTATGCCACGTATGCAAGTTTATTTATTTATTGGGATCTAAGTGATTCTCGATGAGATTGCGTCCAGCTCTAGCAGCAATTTCAACGATTGAGGCATCATCTCACAGCAGGTGGCATTAACAGCTAAGAGACAGAGCGAGAGAGTGAGATACCGGGTCGTGGTTCGATCTCCTGTTGTGTATTGCCTGGCGCATCAGGTGAGAAGCGCACAGCATCCAAATGGGTTTCACTTTCCTTATACATACGAACAGACTTATAATACGGTTCGGCATCGGTATTTTGGGTGTGATATCATTAGCTCCCCTGTTGCCTGCTGGAAACCCGTTTGCATTGCATGTTGCTTACCTGCTTGTGGTGCCCCTGTCCCCACGCAAATCCCCTTCTAATGCCCTCACGATACGCTTAAATCTGAAATTTATATTATTAGCGTGAATAAAAATTGCTGCTGCCGATATTTGCGCATCATTAAGGCCATCAAATGAAGCCAATTAAAAGTAAATAAATAATACATTTTATGAAAGCAATCAAATCTCCCTTCTATCTACCCCTCTCTCTCTCTCTCTCTCTCTCTCTGTCTCTTTTGACTTCTCACTCTCGCTCTCTGATTTGTCTCTTGTTAAGTTATGCGCAGCCAAAAATTATAAAGTTTTGTTAAAACTTAATTAGGCACTGACGCGAAGGCACAAAAACGCAAAATCCGTTGAACCGTTTGGGTTTTGGCGGTTTTGGCATATAAGTTTGCTGTTCGAAGAGGTTCATTAATAAATTAACAGCACATAAAAGGGGCAGACAAAAGAACAAATTTATTGGACATTTCGGCCAGAAGAAGAAGATTTTAAGAAATGAGAAGATTAAAAGGTCAGAATGTATGAAAATAGTGTGCCATTTAAAAGCAATAAAACACGATTAGCGACTCTTAAAAAAAAGGTTATTGTTAAGCAAGTTTATTTGTGGAATTTTTGCAATAAATACAATGTATGCATTCCATTGTGAATAATCATACTCACAGCCATATATACATTCTAACAGATCAGCTTATTAACCTATGCCATAATGCACAATGATTATGATGTAAGTCAGAAGTGATTGGTTCAGTTAATGACTTAATTTTTAAGCTGCTTGTTAGGTTTAGCTAACTGTTGGGCTCTATAACCTGCCCATTTGCTGTGGACTAGGGTCTGGGACTATAATCACATATCAGCGTAGTCGGTGCAGCTAGACACCCGCTGTGTTATTTAAGTGCCACATTTCACATGAGCAACTTTTAAAATTATTTACATGCAAAGCAACACAAACAACAACAGCAGCTCCAACGCCTTCTGTCCAGCACCCGCTTGGTGTCTTCAGTGTGGATTCTGTTGCCGTGTGTTTGCCTGAAGAGCTGTGCAGATAATTAATTGATTAAAATGTTTTTGCATATTATGGCCCGTATCATATTTCACATAAATGAGCGCATTCAACACGCTAAAGTGCCAAAGATTGTACGAGGCCAGACTTGCAAGAGATTAGAGTGAGGTGTCCATCAGACAAAGAGAAAGAGGAAGAGAGAGAGAGAGAGGGAGAGAGATCATCTGTTGCAAGGCACTTGTTGCCACAACTTACCACCTGGGTAACCAAATGCGCCATTGTAGCGCACACTCATCATCATGTTGCTCATGATCTTGACGATGATGATGATGATGATGCGGGTCTAGAGTCTGAAGTTTGGTCTAGCCAAGCGCCGCATGTGGCAGAGAGACGATTGCAGCAGACTTCAAACGCCAAACAGGGTGTTTATGGTGATTTAGTCAGTTATGTGGATCGTAAACATTTTTGATAGCTAAATTTAAATAAACGACAGATATTTGTTGCTGGCTGCTTTATGAGCGAGCGTGGCTTCAGCGGGAGATGGAGTTGATGTCGCAATGCAAAGGCTCTTAGTCATTCGTGTGTGTGTTTGTATGTGCTGGCCAAGTTAAGACAGTGAGAGAGAGAATTTAAATTAATTTTATTGCATTCAAGTTTTTGTGTAGTTGGCGCGCGCGGCGAGAGAAAATATCAAATTACTGTGGTAATATATTTGAGATTAATGTCAGATCTCTGGGCCAAGAGATTTTGTTACGTTTTACTTTTATTTAGTTGGTAAATTGGCTATAAAAGCGGGCCAACAACAATGTGGGCACGATGAATGCAGTCGATAAACAACAGTGGAAAACGAGCTAAGAAAGCGGCCAACTGCCACTTCCACCTCATCATCATTGAATGCATCGCGTCTCGCCTCGTCTCACCGCATCTCGTCTCTCCGCTCAGCCGAAACATAAACATCAACATAAACAAAACAAATATTTTGTTTAAATTTGTTCGTTGACAAGCGTTTCAAATGTCAGTCAGAGTTGCAGTCCCATAATTGGCTCTCATTTTTGGCAATCAATTCGTGTTTATTTATTTGGGAAATTGCCCCGATACGAGCATGTAAGTAGGCTGCTTACCTGCCACAATACAACGACTGTAGAGTCTATAGAGTTCGAGCTGAGAGAGTCAGCGGGATTTTCGCAGTGTGTTGTTTGGCCTAAGCTGTATACGGTTGCTGTTATGCATCTCTCTTCTGTGTTTCTTGCTCCTTCTATCACTGTCTTGGTGTAACAGGATTAGAGCAGTCCGACTCTTACTAAGCCCACAACATGTACTTGTGGCTTAACTTTGGCAATCCTGTTACTGCGTTGGTCTTATAGTTGGACTTGGGAATGCAATTTCTTTCAATGAACCTAATCCTCGACTGCAGTTGCAGTTGCTATGTGTGTTTTCAGCATGTCATTGTTTGTAGTCGCGTTAGCTGGTGGGCAGGATTGGCAGGATTGGTTCAAAAGGGTTGCTGGCACGCCCACGCATTTATTTGCATACCCAGGCATTGACTTATGCCTTTTGTCACAAGCCCGAGCCACAAGTCAAACTGGCTGCAGCAGCAGCAGTAACCGCTGCCAGCCTGCTTGAGAATTCATATTTAATAAGCACATAATGGCAATAATCATAATTTTACAGCGAACTTCGGCACAGAGTGAGCTGTGTCAGCGGGATGCCCCTAAAGGGTTTCCATGGGCTCTGACACAATGCGCAGATACAGCTATAGCTACAACAAAATAGCTAACAGAGAGAGAAACAGATACAGATATAGAAACTTAAACTGGGAGGCGTTACGCACATTTAATTAATACGTTTGCTTGTTGCTTAGTTCCTGGCCCTGAGCCATGAACAGTTCTTGCCTCTTGCTCGCTTGCTCTCTTGCCTCAGTGGGCGTAGCAACAGATGATTAGATTTTCTTAAAAATTTCAACTAAGGGTATTGCCGTATGCGGTGTGTGTGTCTCATTTGCCTGACTTATTGTTCCAATCTACGATGGCAAGCAAAGCTTCGTTTAGGCTCGCTCATTGGCAATCCTTTGGGCAAGGGGTTTTTGTCTTACCAAAAATTCAACGGAAGCCAATACATATACTAAATTTTGTATTTTCGCTTGTGTTGTTTACAAAATGAGTTTTAAGCGGTGTTTTCGATGGGTTTTGCCCGTTTGTGTTCTAGATGAAACAAAAGACTTAGGCAACAAACTTGCCTGCATAACAATTGATAGATGGAGCGACTTCAAATGAATATATATTTGGAAAGTTGACAAAATCAGTTTTTAGATACTTTTATCGGAATTCTATCTTCATTATTTTTCAACTGCAGGAGATAAATTTTCTTTTCTTATCATTTTGTTCAATTCATTAGCTCGTAAAATTTCCTGGTAATTAGATTGATTTTGTTGTAGCGAATTTTTGATTGTTCCCACACTAACTCTCTAACGGTTTGTGCTCATAAAAAGAAAAGAAAAAACAATAGGAAACAAAAACACAAACAATCAAGCAAGTAAACAACAAAACGCACCAAAACTACCACAACAATTGCCATGCTCAAGTGCCCTGGGGCAAATCACGCAAAACCATAAGAGGAGAATAATAATGGCTCAACCTCAGACCCATTTGTTTAATTTCCAATTAAAACGAGCAAACACACTCTGCACACACTCTCTGCCAACATACACACGCACATGCACGCACACCTACGCCTACGCACAGCAGGTCAAAGTCGATGTCCGAGCCCGAAGTCGAAGTCAGATCTCGCCTGGCTGCATTATCATCATTGACATCACGACATGCCTTGCTTTTGTTGTTGCTGGTTACTTGACAACTGTTTTAGAAAGACAGGTAGAGGCTGAAAGGATCTGGACACTGCGTGTGTACAAACGCCTGACACTTTGGCCCTGTGGTTGACCAGTTGCACCGATGCACTTGGTGCCTAGTCAAGCGTTGTGCGTGGGCCCCGTTGAAATGAGTGCGATGACGATGACGATGATGATGAAGTGAGGTTTGCCTTTTCCCGGAAAATGCCACTTGTCAATACATTGGGCCAATGTCCCATTGTAGCTGTTATCTAAATTACGCCAAACAAAACAGCAGTTGCCGTAACGAGCACAGCAAAAGAACCCAATAACATCAAGAAGGGGCAAGAACTGTATACGACTGGGCCAAGCCCAGTTGCTAGCTGCTGTTTTGTGCCGTGCAGGGGTGGGCCCTGCTAATGTTTTAATTTGATTTTAAAACGATGTTAATCTAATATCCATGGAAAATGTCAAAATAAAGCGTTATGTGCAACAGCAGCAACAACAGAAACAACAACGACATCTTCTGCGTGATGAATTAAAAGTCTAAATATGGCTTCCATTGGTGCTAATTGAAATGCACTTGCCGTGTTGCTCAATTTCAATGAATTTTCCATTTTATTACGAAATACGCTGTCAAAATTGTATTGGATCGTTGCTCGAGCTGCTTCGCTAGACTCTTGATAATCTATGAGCATTATGTTGACAATATTTTCCTGTGAATTTCATGTCTGTGGTTTCAATGCTGCACTTGAGGCATGTATGACATCATCAATGCTGGTAAGCTGCTGCCACACTCACTTGCATTGGGGCGTGAATACCTTAAATTTATATTTAATTGTTTGATTCTCTGCATAATTTCTCAATAATTTCACTGTCTCTCCCCCATCATCCAACTGCTGCTGGCTGCTGCTGCCCGATGGAAATTATTTAGGAATTGCTGTGACAAATGTTAAGCGCTGACTGCATTCATTAATTTCGTGGCATTAGTGAGCCCAAGTCGTACACCCTAATTGAGTGTGAATCGATGAGTGCGACTCGGGATGAGTGTGTATGGGTGCACATTAGTTATGCAGTAGCCAGCTGTGTGACGAATTGAATATTTTGTAAATAACACGGCTCAAAAAACAACTTAAACAGAGAAGGCGTAAAATAAAGTTGTAACAAATAATAATTTCATAATTAATAATGTTAAGTCTAAAGAAAAGTTTTACTTATAAGTCTGATTTTATTCAATTACAACTCAAGGTAGCGTTTTTTCCGTGCTAATAATTATAATTCGCTTGATGGTTACGCTAAACTGTTGGATGGAAATAAACAAGATAACATTGCCCAGTTTAAGTTGCAGTAGCGGCATCAACACGAACAAAGTATTTGAGTGGTGGTACTGCCTCCACCACCCGCTCTATAAATTAAATACACTTTACTCGCAGGGCATATAGCCGATGCACATTCGTTGGCAATATGGCAATTTTCATAATGAATATTCTAATTGGTTTTTAATTGTACTAAGAACGTTTCGTGTCTTGTGGTTTGGTGGAAATTTCGAAATGTGCTAATTACACTAGGTAATTGCAACATTAGACGGCCCAACCACACACACACACACACACATACACATAGTGCAAAAGGTGGCGTCAAATTGGCAAACCCACAATTAATACGAATAGTTAGCTATGGTACACTAAACCATATTTGATGCAGAAGCATGGCCGCACGCAATCGACGCATTTGGCGAGGCTTTACTGTGAGTAGAGTCAAGCTGGGGCAGTGTATGATAATTCAATAATGGAACGCATAATTTAGCTACGACTAGCGGTTAATTGATTGTTTATTCAATTTAATTTTGTCGGGGGAAGAATATATTTTTCCACCAAAACCCCTTTGAATAATGCATTGAGATACGGGGAAAAGTATTTATATGATCATGTGGCGAATAGAGACCTTCGATTGTTGCCCCCAAAATAAACAATCAAACGCCGCGTGGGCGCCAATAATAAAAAAAAAAACACACACAAACACTGGCTCATAAACTTGCCATATTTATGTGACTAATTTGAAATAAAACATAAAACATAAAACTTACCAAATAATATTAAGAGACTGCGATGGCTATCAACAATTAGAAGCAGCAGCGACGCCCCATGGTCACATAAGAGTCAGAGATTTGAGAAATTTGACGCTTTTACGAGCGCTCTCCACACACTGGACAGGCAGCATAATGTCTCTCTTTGATATACCAAATTAAAGCAATGGACACTGGGACGAGAATCTGATGATACTTTGAGTACTTTGCATACGAGATGTGATGTGATGCAAAGCTGCGGCAGCTGGCGCCATGAGCCGAGTAAACAAGTTGTTCAGGCTATGGCTAGAGAACAAGAACAACAACAACAAGAACAACATAATTGAGGCAATTAGAAAATATCAAAATATTGGGCCTGGCCGAGCAGCAAAAATTGTTAAATAAATAAATGCTAACAAATTTTGATCTTTATTAAGCACTTGAACGCTAAGCTGAATGTTGTTGTCTATGTAAAGTCTGGGCCGGGCACACACAAATACAAATGCTCGGCGACTCTTTGAGGGCACAATGTAATTAAAGCCAACTCTCAAGCGCTCAACAATGACGCAGCAAGTGTTGAATGGAATATGGAGTCGATTGAGTGTTGAGGGAGCTGGAACCAACGCCCACCTTATGATCATTCAATTAAAACGCTTAGGAATTATTATTATGACAAACAAATGTCGAGAGTTTTATTGTTGTTGTACTTTTTAAATGATGCCAATCTCTCTGGCTAAGCGCAGGAAGTTGGCAAGTGAAAAGGTGGCCCAAAAATTAAAAAAAAACAAAATTATAAGCAATTGAAAGAATATGCGATCAATATCTCTGGCCAACTGGCGGAAGTGAATTGAAAAAGTTTAACAAGCGTGGACAGTTGTGGACTTGGTCAAAATGGCTGCGTTTCTGTTGTGTACGCTTGGCATTGGGTTCGTTGCCTAAGTCTTTCGTTTAGACAAATGCCACAACATGGACTTTAAATTAATTACTTAATTTAACACAACACGCGGCCAAGCGACACCTTCGATGACATTCAACTAAACAGGCAGAGAGTGTGAGAGAGAGGGAGAGAGAAGTTGACAACAACAGCATCGCAGACATCGACAACAGAAAGCACTAACATTGACAATTTGCCTGCAGGCAGAAACCTGTTGTCGATCGAATCAACAATCCTTCAGACTGAGTGTGTGTGTGTGTGTGTGTGTGTGTGTGGAACTGGGGCTGCAAGATGGGGGCATAACAGATTAGTTAGCATATCCCATATCAGGGTAATTATTGTTAAATGAGATAACGATCTTGTACTGCGTTGACATTTATTTATATTCCTTAATTTCGCTGTATTAATCTTCCTGGAAACACACATTAAACACAACACATCACACAGCGCAGCGCAAAAGCACAGCGCACATTTAAATGAATACATGAAATGAAAAAAAGAAGAAGAAGACGAAACACACACACTTGTTGTGGCATGTGTTTATGGGTAATGATCATTAGCGACTCTGGAAATTGAATAGCATCAATTTGGCTTTTTATTGGCAATGGAATGCAATGGAACGTAGCATTCAGCCAATTGCCAATTTATATCATGCAGTCAATCGATCAATACAACAACAATAACTTGAAGTCAGTTAATTAATATAATAAGTATAAGCAGCAGTGGTAATATCAGAAAGCTCATCAAAATCAAAATACTTGGCAATTAAACGAACATGTGAACGCGAACAATAACAACAACAACAAACACCTTTATATAGTAGATGCTGGCCAGATATTGAGTGAAAACAAAACTCAATTAAAAGCCAAACAGGCAACGACAACAACAACAAACAACAACTACACCAACTATGGACAGCTCGCAACGAAAACGCGAGAGAGCGAAAGAGAGAGAGAGAGAGAGAGAAATATCCAACAACCAAAAAAAGACGCAGCTAATTTAACCAAATTGGATTACTTAATAAGTTTATTGGATAAATAACTTGCTCGTAGCAACAACAACAACATCAACGACGCACAAAAGCATAAAGTGAATGTTTGGTTGTTGGTGTTGTTGGTTTTTGGGGCGCGCCACAAGCGTACAAACCTTTTGTGGCATTCGAAAAAATAAGAAGAAAAAAAATAAGCCACGGGGCAAAACAAGTTGTATATAAAAATTGTGAGTTAATTTCTGAGAATTACCCAAACATTTCCCCCCCCCCACAGCTCCCGCACGCTGCTCACGCTCGCCTCTAATGTGTGTTGTTCTACAGAAAATATTTGAAATGATATCGTAAAGAAAATACGCACAACAAGGGCTCAAGATAAGCTGCCCCAAACAAATGAGGGGCATGGCTCAGAAGAAGGCTTCCCAATCAAGTGGGCGTCCGTAATTTATTATTAATTATAATCAACTTTTGATAGACAACAGTCATAGAAAGAGAGAGAGAGAGAGAGAGAGAGAGAGAAACCAGCCCGGGCAGCTATCTTGGGATCAAATGTGCGTGCTACTAAACAAACACATGCCTTGCACATATCTTTATGTATTTCTACATGTATTTAACTCTGCCAAGCACTTAATTTGTTGTTTGTTTTATACGTAAATGCGATTTATATCAGTTTCTCCATCTGTATGTATGTGTCTAAGGCATGTAATTTGGCTTAAAGGGCTCTCGGATTGTTAAGGTTCTGACACTGATTTATGCATGCCTGCTGTTAGCCAGACCCTGAGTACAATATACTGGGCAATACTGAGTTATTCAGTTATTCAACCAAATCATAGACCAGACGCCCCCCAAATCAGCGCCTATCACAGTCGGCTACAATTTAGTGCTGTTAACAGCTAGTAATTAGACCCAATATGACTGTTAATTAGCCATATCAATTGGCCTGGCTCTTGCAGTTTGCCCCATACAATTTATATTTTCCATTGCATATTCATAAGTCAACGATTCGTTGTAAGTTTTGCCAGAGCTTGTTATATAGCGATTCGGCTTATTCGCATAAATTGCCGATCAATAAACATAAATTTTGATTTAAAAATCATTAGCACACCTCAAGCTATAAGTGCCGCAATGTCATTTCCATAGAACCAGTTATGGTATGCCTTCCTCACACCTCTTACAGCCCGAACATCACCTGCACCCACCCACCAACGAAGTCTGTCGTCTCTTTAGATCTCGGTTGAGTTGCGCTGCGCTCAATTAAATTCTACAATAAAACACGATTTGCATTTTAAATTGTGCAATTAAAATGCTTATGAAATCTATAAAAAATTGCTAAATGCATTTAATGTACACCTCTCACTTTACTCACTCTCCCTGCAGCCACAACAGCAACAACTAGTTACAAAGTAATGTACATGTCATACGTTAATTAATTAGCAATGCATAATTTAACGCTTTTGTCGTGCAAATAGATGAGCTTTGAGTCTATAAGCAGTTATATTTACAGATATTCAGCAATGTTTCTACTTAATAATTTCATTGTTGTTGCTGTTAATTTGACAGTGAACTTAATGGTTGGCGCCTTTCTAAGTAAAAGCTGATTTGGCTTTAGGAAACTATTTTCGCAAAATTTCATTAAGTGGCAGTTTATGTTGTTTCGCCCCTCACTTTTTGGCATCGTGGTAGCTTTGTTTGAAATTATGTTAATGTGTATTTGTAAAAGCAGCTGGAAACAATTCATGAATCTTACCTTAAGTGTTTCCATCGCTTGGCATTATCTGTTTGCCGTCGGTTAACGCTTTTGTTAACATTTACATTAGGTAATCAGTGCTACGCACCAAATAAAAGCATTTAATATTTATATTTTTATTCTTGCATAAGAATAATTTATATTTTATATATGTTTATTTTTTCAAGCATTTTGTTTCTTATCAACTTAAACTTACAATTAAAGCAACTAAAGAAATTCTTTATATTCTACGTACTAAGCTGTTGCAAACATTTGTGGAACTTAAGATTCTATATAAATACAAATCATATACGAAACTAGAGAGGCTTTTAATAAATGCTAAATGGTTGTACAGGAATTATATAAAAAGTGCAAGAAATTCGCTAGTTAAAATTAATGCTTTTTTCCTTTTTTAATTTAATATTTACACGCTTAAATACTTTAATTTGTACAATTTGATCTCTCTCTCTCTCTCTCTCGTTATGTTTTATCGGGTTTTTTGTAGTTTTATTTTGTTGTTTGTTTTGCTAACTTTGAGCTCAACTCAACTTGTTTGGAAGGGCGCTGCCACGCCTTTTGATTTGGCACAGTTTGGGGGCGTGGCAAGTAGGCTTCCTTCCTCTTTATACTTAATACTTTTGTGGGGATTGATTGTATTTTTTTAATGAGAGATGCTTTCATATCAGTTTGCTATGTTTATATACACTAAGCCTAGCGCTTTTCATATTTAAGAATATATCACAAATAACTAATTTTAAGAGTTTTCACACACGTACACACACACAGTCATACTCACACACACGCACAGCGCTCAGCAATTTTGGCGCTTCTTTTTAGTAAGGAACTCACGGCAGGAAAGGAGGCAAAATGTCTGAGTTAATGACTCGCATCGAGGTCATGCTCATCATCGCTGGCACACTCATCCATTTCCATGTCAATGAGCTCATCATCATCCTCATCTCCACTGCCATTGTGCATGTGACGCTCTGACCCAGAGCCGCCTCCCTTCTCATCCTCCTGCTGCATGCGTTTGTGTTTGGTGCGTCGATTCTGGAACCAGACCTTCACCTGTGTCTCAGACAGATTGAGCGACTGGGCAAGTGCCTTACGCTCTGCACCAACAACATATTGATTGCTCTCGAAGGCGTGCTCCAGCTTTAGCAACTGCGACGGCGAGAATGCGGTGCGAATGCGTTTTGGCTTGCGAAAAGGTTGCAACAGAAAGTCTGCAAGAAAGTAGAGAAGAAGGGAATGGGTTAGTTAAAGGTCATAAAAGCTTTGATTAGCTGCTGTATACTTACTTCCTGGAAAGCGATGCGGGAAGATGCGCCCATGGCGACTGAGCAACCAAGGGTAGAGTGGATAGCTGTCGCGTGGCATGCCCGGACCGCCCATAAAGGAGGCTGCTGCATGTGGTGGCAGACCAGCCGCTGCAGCGGCAGCTGCTGCTGGTCCAAGCACATGACCGGCTTGCAGAGCAGCAGCCATTTGGAACTGAGCGGCGGCAATCAAATGAGGATTATGCTGAGGTGCCAACTCTGGCGGTGTGTTGATGTATGGTGGCAGTGCCTTGATGTCCGGCATGCCCGGCTGTCCTGGCTGCGGCGGTGGACCGCCTGGGCCCATGGGAAAAGGACGTACTAGGCCAGCTGGTGGCATGCCCGGCATCATGAGAGGATTGTGACCGTTGACTTGTCCAGCACCCGGATGCATACCAGCTGGTTTGGGATAGTTGGGAGGCTGCTGCTGCTGTTGTTGTTGCTGTTGCTGCTGCTGCTGTTGGGGCGGTGTGTTGTGCGGACTGCTGACCAGCAAAGTGGGCGAGCAGGAGGGCTGCGACGATTGCGGCGAGACAGACTTGGGCGGCGTATGTGGCGGCTGAATGCGCTGTGCAGGGTTCTCCGACTGCTCCGAGCCGGGTGGGGCGGGGGAACGTTCGCGCTTGAGGGAAACAGCTACATTTTCACCGCCATGCGGGGAGAGACGAGTCTGCAGCGGACTTAGGCCATTTGCGACGGTAGCATTGTGATGGAGACGCTGTAGTAACTCCTGGATATCATGATGTGACTTTGGTGTGCCGGCTTGATGATGTTGTTGCTGCTGCTGTTGCTGTTGCTGAAGCAGTATATGTTGATGCAGTGCATGCTGCTGGGCTGGCGAGAGATGTGGATGCGGATGTGGATGCGGTGCCATGTGCGGCGGCAGCACATGTGTGGCATGATGTGTTGGTGGTGCCATCAGATGATGCGGTGGCGTCGGCGTCGCCGACAGCAAGGTAATAGAAGCTGGTGGCGTCTGTGGTGGTGAACCGGGTCCATTGCGTTCCGGCTGTGGACTGCCCGGCTGCTGTTCGGCATTGCCTCCTGAGGCAGTAACCGTCGTCGTTGTTGTTGCATCGTTGCCAACGATGGAGTCAATGCTGAAGCCGATCTTCTGCTTGGGCGTGGGCAACATGACGGCTGAGGTGGGTACCGGCGGAATCATTTTAGTCATAAATACGCGCGTTGTTTGTGCGGGCGGCGAGGCGGCGATTATTAGTTCGGCTATCTTGGCGGCCTTTGTTTTCTTATGCTTTTGATATCTTTAATCAGGTTAATCCTTTAATAGTCACTACTGTTGTTTGCTTTTACACTAGGCGCAACATTTAAGCGCTGCACAAGTAACACTTAACACTTGCACTGGGCTTTCTTTGTTATTGTTATTTGCGTTAACCCTTTGACGACGGGGCACGTAAACAACTTTCTAGCGAGCGGAGGGGAACAAAGAGTAAAGAGATTTTCAAGTTTTTGCGATCGACGCGCTCGTAACGTGTTCACTCAACGACGTTCACAGTCTGAATAATCGAGAGAAGCAACGCAGCAGCACCAAGTATACACAGTGGGAAGTGTACGCAACGCACACACACACACACACTAAGACTCTCTCGTTCTCACTCTCTCGCTCTGTCAGTCTTCCACTCTCCCTAGCTTTGTCTGTCTCTCTCGCTTTCTCAAAATACAAAACACGTCAAACCGGTCTAAGCATAACGCGTCACTGCTGCTCTTTGTTGCTGTTTGTTATTGCACCCTCTTTTAAGCAACAAACAGCAAAAGAGAGAGAGAGAGGGAGTGAGAAAGATAGCTCACACACAAGCAGAGCAGCGCATTTGTGCTGACCAATGAGCGTGGCTCGTTCGCTTGCCATTACACTCTTGCCTTCTTGTGGATTTTATCTGGCCACGCCATGCTGTCTCATTATCTGACCGGGTCAGCTGTACGGTACAGTGGAGAGGCGTACACAATTTAATTCGCTACGTTCTTTGTATTTGTGTTTTTTCTGCATATGGCTTCCGTTGATTTCTCTGCTATTGCTGCTGCTGCTGGTCGTGGTGGTGGTGGTGGTTGTTATTGTTGTTGGTTGCTGCTGCTCTTTTTGTTGGCATTGTGGCCGTCTTTGTGTAATTTGGCTTAAACTGCCATTCATAGTTTTTGTGGTTAGATTTTCATGTTTTTATTATGTTTGAAAACAAGCAAAATGTGTCCAAATGCTTTAAATAGGAAATATGCTACGCTTAGTTAGTGGTTTCATTAATACGCATTTAATTAATAAACTATATGCAGAAGAGGGAATATTTTATTCGGTTTGAGTTAACAGCCTGAATGCTGATTTCTCTGTTAAATTTAGTAGTTCCACAAACAATCGAATAGAATCAATAAAAATTACAAATTCTGCACCACAAATGCACTTCAAAATTTATCTGTTACCAATAAATCAAACTATACACATATTTTATTTTTTTGCGACAGTTTTGTAAAAAGAGCAGTGCGCATACGATTTAAATGTTAATTTTCGAATCGAATATTTTTAGTTTATTTCATTGTATTTATTTATATTCCTGGGCACAAGACAATCTTTGCATACTTTATGTGCGCTGGAAATTCAAACAACAAAATCAGAGCAACTCTAGGCATGACGTCAAAGCGTGAATTTATTATGTGTGCGAGACGCAAATATCAATTAGTAATCAGTAAAAAATTCACACAAATAATTTTCACACTTTTTAGTTGTGCTGGCGCTCTAGGCTGTGCTGATTGCTTGCCGGTGGGGTTATCAGTGCTAAGGGGCAAGCATATAATTTATGACTTTTGAAATAAACAAAATATATGAATTTTGGGATTTTTGTTTGTGCTGCCTAATTGTTGCTGTTAGATTAAAATCAATTTTATGGCTAGCTAATTACGTCAAGCACATTGTATTTTCCACCCGAGTAGCCTCATAAAAACATAATTATGCAGCCTAATGGCATTTGTTAACACACAATAGCAAAAAAATATATGAAAATTTCAATCTTAATTGCCAAAACGTGCGAATAATTTGCGATAATGTGAAAGTCACAAAGTAAACAACGTTTAGATTTGCACATTTGTTATTTTACAATTAATTAAATGTTTGAGACATCAAGTGTTTGGATTCACACGCCCACAACGGGATATCAAGAACAAAACACTCGACTAACAGCCAAATAAAATCAACTAAAACATGACCAGAACAAGGACGCATTGCCTGCCGCTCACCGCAGGATCTGTGCAACAAGAGCGCAACAATTGTGCTGTTAATGAGCAAATAAAGATATCTGCATGACCAGCAACAGCTACGACAGCAGCAGCATCAGCTAAATAGATGTCCGACTAACCAGCTGCCTGCCCCGAGCATAAACACCCGCTGAGCACTCAAGTGTACAGGACTCTGAAGACAGCTCGAAGTTGACATACCCTACAAAACAGTAAATGTTTGATCTGAGAGCTCTTTGATAACCGATACTAGACTAGACAAAATGTGGTAAGCCCCGACTGTATGCCGTATAATACCCGTAAGGCACACTTTTACAGGGTATCAGTTCACGCACTAAGTTCGCACAGGCGCTCCTGTGACTGCAAATGAAAACCATAAAAAATGCAAGACAAGGGAGCCAAACAAAACAAAACACAAAAACGAAAAAAAAACGTATTTATTAGATGGAAATATACGATGAACAGCCAGCCCCCGAGAATACAATGTGAGCTCGGCCGAAAGGTGTCAAAATCAACAATTTTCGAGCTGCAAACAATTCCACAGAAAACAAGGCGCACAGCATGATGCAATTTTGACCCTCTCGCTCTTGGCTCCCAGTTAGACAGTGTCTGTGCTGCTCTAACATGATAGAGAAGATCTATGGCAAAGCAACAATTTTTCGGCTGAAATGATGAAAAAATGGTAAAAATGGTATAGATAAGCAGCAACAACAACAGTTTCACTTTTGCTTAGCTGCTGGAAAACAATGAAAAAACGTGGCAAATTTCCCTTTGTCTAATTTAGTGGCAAGAAATTGTTTGACTAGGCAACAAGCAAATGGGAGAAACCAAAGGAAAAGAAAAGAAATTGACTTTAATGATGATGAGTTGGCGATTAGAAGAACGCTTCAAAACAGTTTCGAGTGCCACTAAATTCATTCGAATTGTGTTTAATTCTTCACTGTTTTCTCCCTCTATATTTGCTGTTGATGTTTTGTCTTTTTACGCTGAAAATGGCACAATTATATAGAAATCTTAATATTATGCACTTATGTTTATACCTACTGTGTGCGAGTGTGTGTGTGTATGTTGGTGGTATATTTGGAACTGGCATTTAAATATAATTAATTTCCACTGCCTTGATACGTAGCGCTTCCAAGAATTCGAGTTTAGATCTATCAATTTCACAGTTCTCATAATAGGCACATCTTTCCCAAAGAACCTCTCATAATTTGAACGCTTGTAAATCCACGCGGCTCACAAAATTATGATGGATTGGTATTGTGGTTGCATTTTCACGCTTGGAAGCCATAGCAAGGCAGGGGTGGGGCCAAATAGTAGCCGAGAAGAACTCAAAAACTGACAGCGCTTCCAATACCGAATGATGATGAAATAGACGAAGACGCGGGGGCGCTTGCATGTGTAAGGGGTAGATCAAACAACTGGACAGCGCTTGGGCATGTTGAGTTCTGAGAAATGCCTATTACAAGGTAAATGTGAACGCCAAGGGCTAAGGATCAGTATTTGATATTTCATGCACGCTACATCGAACGAGGCCAATCAAGAGCTAACCCTAAAGTCGAGTATAATAACTACAATGGCCATAAAATCATATTAAAACACAATTTTTGGTCAACTACTGCAAGCGTTAAGGGGGCCCAGTGTCATAAAACATTTATATCTAATCCTTGACAATCATAAAAATCAAAGAACATGGCACACAGAACAACGACATGACAACGATAGCGACAATGGAAAATGGAAAATGGGAAATGCTATGAGCTGTCAGCAGCGGCAAACATTGCTTTAAATTGTCGGAAAAGTACTCAACTCCAGGCGACAACAAGCCGCAGCAGGCAAACCAAGCCAAGCCAAACCAAAAGAAAACAGTAGTCAGAGAAATGTCATAAAAATGTCTAGCTGGCTCCCAGTTTAAACTATTCCCTTACCCCGTTGCCCTTCGGTCGGTACGTGTGCAAAACATACTATGCTATAGTACAAGAGAACCTGGCATTTTTATGACACTTTCCGTAACGGGAAAGGACTATCCCTAACCCATAATCTCCAACCCTATTACTATCCTTTTGGCCAAACGAATAACAATGACCAACAACAAATATATATATATAAAGAGCACACATCTTAGTTGCTCAAAATAAAATCAACGTAATTTTTATAGCTTTTCACTGCTACTTTTTAACGAAATAGTTTTAGGATTGCCTTGCTCTGCTTACTCCCCTGTTTTGACACGTTATATATTGGTTGACAGTCACTTTTGTTCGTGTGTCATTATCGTTTGCCTGGATCCGTTTAGATGAGACCTTATCTTTCACTGGGATTTATGAACCGGCGGCATAGCACACAATAAAATTTTAGCTTTGATCAAGCAAGCAGATAATATAGTTATCCTTAAAATACCATAACATAATTATATATTGCTCTTTTCTCTAACGATATACTCTTACCATTCTGCTTAACTCTGCTTTTCTCTTCTCAACTTTAAGGTAAACTTCTTGTTATTTTTGACAGTCACCGACCGCTGTTATTCGTTTCCCCATGAGGGAAACACTTTATAAATGATACGCCCACACTTGTCAGTCGCACCTTTACCCCATTTTCCTCTGCTCATCCGCTTCCGCATCCCCCTTGGGCTTGTTCGTGTACATGCATCAAGCATATATATAACTAATGATGACACCCAATAAAAAATGCCAACAAATGTGTAAATTTGTAAAAATGCACAAAATTGTAAATGTAAATTTTGTGAAAGCGGCAACAATTTCCATGCATATGAATAGATTTAGGGATATATGGATATGGTTGAGCGATTTGACAAGGGGCGCGTCAGGGATGAAGACAAACGATAGAAAATTTGTGCATGTTACTTGAAAATGTCGCAGATAGAACATACAAACAACGTATATACACACATAAAAAACAAGCATAACAATGATAATGGGCTTTGGTATGAGATTGGGTTTGGGATAGGAATAGAAAAAAAATAAAAATGGCAAAAAGGGGGTTGAGGATGTGAGAATGAGAATTGGAATCGCGGGGCGCATTGCAGATGACTCAATTTACACACAACGAGCTCTGTAAATTGCGCCTCATTTCGTGCGCAATTTTTCCTCTGACAGTTGGCCAAATGTCAAATGTGGAAGCTGCATAAATGTGTAATCTGTTTTTATATATTTCGCTTTCTCACTTTGTTGTTAACCCCCGTTACTGTTGCTGTGTCTGTTTCTGTGTCTGTGTTTTTCTCCACCCTGCATATTTGCGAACCTAATAAAAGCGAAATTAGCGCGCCAAGCAGCCGCCGTCCCAGGACCAGGACACAAGGACACTTTCAAATGGGACGCCATTTTGTTGGCAACGAACGTCGTTAAACAAATGAATTGCCATAAGCGCTGCCTGATTGCAATGTCACTTTAGATGGGTTTTATAATAAGCTGCGGCTCCTGCTTCCGAGCAGCTGCCTGCTGAGAGAGATGCCTTGGCAAAAGCAAACAACAAGCTCGAGTAAAGTGCTCGCACAAAACCCAACCCCTTCGAACAACAATGACAACAGTTTTCACACTTTATGAGGCGCATCATTATGAAGGCTGCCCTGGCATGGATGGCATCCTGCTGCCGCGTCCTGCGACTGCCATTATTATACGCCATTTAAATAATATTCGCTTTCATGCTGCGACGCTGTCGCCTGGCACTCGCCGTCTGGCACGTTTTGCAACCCCTCGATTCCAACCCATCCATTGTCAAATGCCAAGCCAATCACCCCAAAAAAACAAGGCAGTTCTCAATGCCATTTTTCTCAGGCACATAATCAGCGCACATCATCAGCATTTGATTGCGACAAATAATGCCGCTACTTTGTGTTGCCCGTTGTTCTACTTATGGGATTTTCAAAATGGCGAAATGAGTAAAATGTGCGCTCGTGTTAAATTAAAAGGATTTGTGTGTTGATTAAGTGCAGCAGCAGTTGATTGTTTGTGTGCTACAAAAAGGGGTGGAATGAGTTTGCCTTGTTGGGAGCATTTTTAGTTGCGTTTAGTTTATGGCCAGATGGAATATGACAGGTTTGAAAAGGCAATGGTATATCAGCTCACTTTCTGGCTAATCTCCAACAACTGCAAATTGGCTAAAAATTTGGTATGCTACTCGACTCAAAAGACACAGTAGCCATCGTTAAGCCAAATCTAAGCTGATCTAACAATAAGATAATGAAACATATATGAGCTTCATAGCCCAAAACAAGAGACCGACATTACTTCTGCTGCAACTGTATATGTAACTGGATCAGGGCCAAATCCATCAACTGCAGCCAATACAATGACCTGGCACTTGAGTCCGACTTGGACCAGAGAGCATGAGAACAATGAGCGCAAGGAAGGTGCTCAAAGTTAACAGCAAGCAGCTGATGCTGATCACTGATGATCTTTGGCGATCTCAACATTTTGATCTTGTTACAAAAGTCAGAGCGGCAGGCAAAAAGACAAACACGCGGGTGTTCCTACTACAAAAGACAAAAGCAACCAAGCAAACAATACTTCTTTCCGTATGTGATGCATGGCTCTGAAGCGGAAAGAGCCAAAAAGTTAAGCCACAAACATACAAGAGGATCAAAACGGATTTAAATACAAAGTGGGAAATAATGAAGTGCCGCTTCACATAAGGGGAAAACATCGGCAAAAACTGTAGCAAGATTTCCAGGGAGGGTTGCATGGATAGACGGACGAGACGAGTCGAAACGATTTGAGTGCGTGTTGCCTTTTGGCTTATTAAAGTTATAATTAAAATCGCTGACTGACTGATGTGAGCAAGATCCAGTTGCTCAACTACAACATATTTTCTATGAATTCAATTATAAAATTTCATTTGTATTTTCTTTGTATTTACATTTTAATAGATTCACACATTTCAAGCATGTTGTTGAACAAGAATGTACAAGAATATGCATATGTCATACAGTGGTGGAGTAGTTTAATAGTAAAAGAGGGCAAAAAGAAACTCAAACCAGAAAATCAAACTACGATACTGCATTTATACCCTTTTTCTAGTCTCCCCGTAAAGAGCTCCTGGCACATCATTTAAATTCATTAGGATTACGAATCAAACGAAGAAGAAAAATGGAATTCAACAAGATGCCAAAATGTCAACAATCAGAAATAAGTAAACTGAAGCACCCTTCAGGTTCAAACAAAAGTTGCTCAAGTAAAAAAGGATAATACAACTCATATTGCGACCATTATGAAACTATTGAAAAGATGCCCAAAACATCAGCAACAAAGGCTCATCAAATGGTGCTCAACAGCCTCACATACTTGACTTAATTTAAGCCAATTTAGTGCCCATTGAGTAAGGGGATTACATTGGAAGAGGATGCGAGGATGCATTTTCCATGCTTAATTGTTTTAGAATACGTCACACACACATACACACATGTGGCATTAAAATTTGTGTCAAGTGTAGGAACACCCGCAAGCGGCTGACTTTACATTGCACCACTTGCAACACTTGAACCATGTAATCGTAATCCTGGAGTGCTCAGTAGCTGCACAGTAGCCAGGAGTCGGCATATTAGAAGTGCACAAATTTGCGCATGCCATTATGTAATTTGCCCTGTCCAAGTCACAGTCAGAGTCAGTGTCCGTGTCAGAGTCGGAGTTTAACAACAAGTCGGCATTTGCTTTGTGTTGCCCCTTCGGGAGCGGTTTCTTTGTGCTTGGACTTGCCGTGTAATTCGATTTGTGCTACTTTTCTAGTCGGCTGTTTGATGTGGCCACCACGCCCTTCAAATTGCCCATCAATGCAAATCAAATAGCCCATCATAATGATGTTGTTGTTTAGTTTTGTATTTTTTTTCTTGTCGAAAACCAAAAAATTCTATAATTTATTGAAATATATTTTATTAAAGCTAATTGGCCCGACAAAGGCGCAAAGACACTTAAGTTAGATGGCCCGTGCCGCAGAGCCCAAAATCCAAAGCTCAGGCATTAAAATGCCTCCACATAGTGGGAGCTGCTTGGGGTCAGCAACAGTTCCATTGCATTGATTTCAATTGATGTCAGTGCACGTTGCGGTATTCCGTAATGTCCACAGATTTGTTTAAACTTTGGAGAGTCCGCGGCAGAGTCGACAGCGGCGGCGGCGGCTTTGTTTTTAATCAGCTGCCTGCCACTTGCCACAGACCGCACACAACACACATATGTATGTATGTCTATGAAGCCCAAGTCGAATCGAATCAAATCAAATCGAGTCGAGTTGTTTCGAATGCCTAATTAAAATTGATTTGATTTCTCTGACACTTTTCTCTTGCTGGCAAATCAAAGCGGCATTGTTCGACACGACATTCAGTCGTCAGTCGGTCACTCAGTCAGTCAATCATTTGCTCAATCGTTTCAATTTTACATTTGATTGATATTTTTGTTGAAACCAATACATTGAGAATGTGGCTGCTGCTGCTGCACGCTAATTAAGCCAGCCGGCGCTAAGCTCATAATTATACAAATGCTTTGAAACACATCGTAGACACTATACCCATGCGCTGTGTGTTGGACTCCAGCTGGACACTGAGCAGAGTTTGGGATTGAGAATGTGTCTGGCTGGGACTTGGTCCAGGCTAGTATTTGGTTGTCATCTTGGCCATATATCTTGTTATAGCCACGGCGCATGCGCGTCTCGTCAATTAGTTTGGCTGTCAAAAAGATGATGAACTCGTTGCTTGATGAGGGTTTGAACCTCATATTACTCTTTCTCTCTCTCTCTCCTGGTCCACTGCTGCTGTCCACTGACTTATCACAGTTTCAAGCGAATTACGACGCGTCGCTGTTTTTTTCCTCTGCTATTTTCTGCTTTTGTTTTTGTCTGTTTTTTAATAGTTTTGGCAGTTTGGCGCGTAGTTTTGGAAATGCCTGAAATATGAGTAACCGTCGCATTTTTGAAGAGTTTCAACTTTGTTACGTGTGTGCAGATAGGCATCGATATAGGCGTGTTTATAGGCCACAGTCTCTCGTTCTGTGTGTGTGGTCGTCTTTCTGGCGTCATGTCGTTGACATTTGCGACAAATGCCCTGACGCATGTCAAGTGTCTGTTTGTCTATGTCTATGGCACTTAAACCGCAAACTGGTAGCATCTGTAAGTGTATCCGAATGTTTTGTGTGTGGTCTGGTCACTTATGTTTCGGGGGTGGTCCAACCTAATTGCACAAGCTTGTTGCTTGCTTCGTGTTTGTTTTGAGTCAAGCACTTGAAATTGGAGCCACAATGACTCAGGCAATGATCAAATTGTTGATAAACCTTTAACCACATATGTATTTGTAGTTAGTCACATTTTTGTTTTTTAATCAGCTAATTAAGGTCAGGCACATAATTTTAATTGTTTACTTCATAATATGTAGATGCTATGTCGGCGCTGTACAAAGACATCCGTTTTATTGTCAACAATAATCTCTGGTTGGCAAAGCTATGGTTTAGCGATAAGCAAGACAAGATGTCTTTTGCATAATTGGCGGCTATTTTGCTTTTTAGTTTGTGTTGTTTCATTTTGTAATGGAATCGAAAGATGAAAGTGCGCATTAACACAGGTCAAAACGTAGCAGAAAGGTCACACTCTTCACTACAAAACAACATGCTGGGTGCGCCTCTTTGCATTTCTGATTAGTGATTTGTGATTTGTTTGAACAAAAGTTCAATTTGATTTGTGTTTAATTATGAATTTCTTCCAGTCTTCACTGTGGGAAAATGGAAAAGTAGCAACAGCAGCAGCAACAGCGAACGTTTGTGATTAATTTGAATTATTTTTGGGTACGCGGTGAAATGCGAGCGCCTCGTGATCGTGCCCCAAAAATAAACACTATTATTGCTGGCTGCCCCACTGATTCAGTCAATGCCATAAAGTAATATTTGTTGTTGTGTGCTTTGTACCCTCCATGCCAGGTCGCATTTATTTATTTCTTTGTTTTCGTTAATTCTGTATGAAACATTGGCGGTTAGGCGACGTAATTAATTACAGTTTTTATTGCCACGACTTGAGGCTTGGCTCAGGAGTACTCTTAAAAGTACTCTGCATATTTTCTAAAGTGATTTATATGGGAACAAAACGTAAAGATCTTACGTACAATACTGTGGGCTGACTTTGAAAGTGCCATAAAATGTTTGAGCTATTTGAAATGTTCGATGAAATGTGAAAGGCAATTTCTCAATTTCATTTTATGATCTGAGAGTGGTTAGTTGATCTAGAATATTTGAGGTTTTGAACCCTTTTGGTTAAACTTTCTTTGGTAAATGGCCAACACCTGACCAGTGTCTTTTTGGCTTAAGGCCCTGTTAAATGCACTTTAATTACCGCTGACAACAGCAAATGAGCTATGTAAACTCTTTCTCTTAATTGCCATCCAAAAAAAAACAACGCACTGGCAAAAGTTTTAGTTAAACTCTTGCCAACCAGCAGTTGTTGAGCAAATTGCCATTTCCAGGCAACAACTAAAGTGCAAAACACATGCAATGCTGCCTAATTAAGCTCTGAACCGAGCCGGGCCACTGACTGCATTTGAATTTGACCAGCAACTGAGGCACAAGAGTAAAACAGCAGCCAGGTTGGACTGTATAGTAGTTGAAATGTATTTTTTATATGTGTCTTGGACTCTTGCCGCGCCTCTTCACGGTAGCCCCTAACGGAAGCCATACTTCAGCGCTGGCAGCCCCAAATCTGACAAGTCGCATCTAAGAGATGCGACGACGAGAAACAAACAAGGCAAACGAATGGCAGAAGCTAATGCTGCAGCACACTCAGGAAGTGGGCTGTCGACGGCGGGAGGGGAAGAAGTCGCGTGAAGTAGCGACCGCATTGCTGATACGCCCCATGGGCCGTTTGCATATTGAAAGCAATAAAAATTAATTTTCGCATGCTAACAGCGCAATCAAAGCAAAGTTGACAAGCGTTTACAAAAGGCGGCTCATCTGGGACGCGTTTATCACCGAAATATTTCATCTCTGGGATAAGCATCACAGTTTGAGAGACCATGGAACCACCGAAAATAAAAATGCAATGCAAAAGACTGAAATATGAAAAGGTGTGAGGCGAGATCTCTCAAGCCGTTTGTCATCGCATTTCCGCTGAAGAAGCGTTCCTCACACACACTCCACTTCTATCTCTTTAACTCTTTACTCTTTTCTCTGGGCCTGGGAGCAACTGTCATATCTGTGGGCATGCGCGACAGTTGCTAATTAGTCGCATGAATGAAATTGAAGACCATGCTCGGCTCACACCTTCATGGCTGGACGACGGCTGGATTGGGATTCGGATGCGGTTTTAGTTAGATATGATTGTTGTCGCAGCGGCTGCTTTTGTCTTTTGGTCGTGCGAAATTTTAATGGTTCGCATTTCGCTTTTGCGCTTTGCAGCACTTTAAAGATCCTATCAGTTGGTTTTTATGATTGCCCTTTTGCTTGGGCAAGGGGATTTTTGTTCGCTTTAAATTTAATTATGTCCACAGTGGCCTTTCTGCTATTTACACTTATGCCCTCTGCTTGTTTCTTGTGGCACAAGTGAGCTGAATCAGTGGAAAGTTGTGCTCAAAAAATTGGGCCAAGGTGTGACTTGGCCACTTGACGAAACTAACTAAGCAATGAGTCAAAACAAATTGTCTCAGAGCAATGCAGAAATTTAAATTGTATTGCGATGAGTCAACATTTAAACATTAAGAGTTGCATGTAAAGCATTTACATTTTTATAGCACCCAATTAAAAATCTATTTAATGCCGCTTACGCACAATTCTCGACAGTTGCATTCTGTTAGCCATATTTACTTGGCACTTGGCCATTTTAGCGCTTGCGGCTTTAAGCAAAATGCGCTTTTAATTGCCAGTCATAAATCAAAATGCTAGCTGCAGATGCTGTAATGCAATAATAATTCATAAATGCATGCGCCAATTGACACACTGGTATGAAATTCGAGTTCGATTTCGAATTCGAATTCGCACACATGAGCGGGAAAGCATCATAAATCAGTTGATTCCATTCCGGAATCCGTTCGGTAGCTGTTTGGCTTGTGCAGCGGCAACAGCTCGTAAAAATGCAATTGCCAATTGATGTTGGGCGGCCATTTTGTAAATCTTTTTGCGCGAGTTATTAATTGCTGCTGTTTGCATTTGCAGCATTTTATTTATTTACTTATTTACGGCCAGACTCAGACTCTGCCTGGAACCGACGGGTCTCTCTTTCTCTTTCTCTCTCTCTCTCTCTGTTTTGCCATTCAAATTATACGCATTCAATAAACATCGGAATGACTGAGAAGCTCAATGGACAGACGAAGCAACGCCCGGGGCGAGTGTTTGGTGGTGCTGTGGAATGCAATCAGCTTCAATCACACTGTGGCTCTGTTATATTTATCGCCTTAAACGAGCATAAATTGTGGCTTAAAAGTTTCCTAGAATTGTAAGTCAGAGGAACTGAAAGGCAAGCAGCGTGGGCGGAGAGGCAAAAGATCGAGCCAGATAGCTGTGCACTGAGATCGTTCCATTAGGCAAACACTCCCTTTTCTTACTTATTTTTCTCAGTGCACACGAAAAAAAAGATCAATTATCAATACCAGTGGCGTTTAATTAAAATTGTACAAGTGCCAGTGTCAAGTCAATCGTCGTCATTCACCCAGCTCAGCTCCGATTCGATTCCCTTCCCCGCCCTTCACCATTCGCCTCTATCCCTGTCTTCCAAAACACGTTAACAGCCCAAACGTGACAACAGCAGCGCTGAGGACAGCCCACAGTTGAAAACTCAAACAGCGTCGAACAGTTGCATTTGGGTCCTCAGTGTTTTGTGTGTGTGTGTTTTTTTTTGTTAAGGTGATACCTAAATGCCTTCGCCGTGTTGGCGTTGTCTCAATTGTCAATTCATAAACGACTTTGGAGTTTTCTTTCAATTTTTGATTTATGCCCATGAATCTACAGCAAATGTCACTGCGTTGCCAAGGGGCTGTGGCGCGGAGTGGTGCCTGGCTGAGTATTGTGGCAGCAATGGCCGCCTCAAATTGAATGTTAATATATGCAGTTAATAAGTTATTTTTGTTGATATTATATGGTAGCCAACGGGCTGTCAAAACTCACACAAGCAACTGTCAGCGCGGGTAATTGCCCAGCGGCCCACGCGATGCGTCTGGCCTGGCATATTAATGGGCTTCAATTCCACAAACCCACAAGCGAGAGGGGGTGTCAAGTGGAGTGGATTGTATTGCGGGGGGGTGGGAGGCAGCGGGTGCAATTGGAGACAAAGTGACGCGCCGGCCATGTTTAGTGAGTGGCTGACAAGCTAATTTGTTGGATAATTGTGCGATTTTTGACAGGCAGATATGCACGAAAGCCTGGCGTTGCCAGATCATCAGCTGTGGCAAGCATATGTGGCAGCACCAGCTACAAGCAACAAAGTCAACAAACCGAAGCAAAACAAGCTGACCAATTTACTTCGCCAGGGAAATTACAGCCAGGCAAGGCAGCCAGAGTACTCTGTCTGAACAGTCAGACAGATTGACATTAAACAAGTTGTAATTCGATACTTAATTGACGCCTGGCTCGTAAATTTGCAATTGCTTGGCGTCCGTCCACTCGGCAGTCCCTGTACCAAGGTACACACACAAACAGCGATCGGGCCCAATTCCAATTAAAGAGGGCCCAAGGGGCCATCGCAATCGCCTGTCGAATTGAGGTGCATATGTAATGTTAAAAGTGAGAATATTGCCCACACACCAAGCACGCGGTTTGTAAGGGTACCAGCAGATCGGAAGGGGGAACTAACCCAGTCTCGCCTTGTCAAGTCCCAACTCACAAGTCTGTGGGGCCACTTGACCTTTGTGTCTGTATCCGTGTGTGTTTTGTTTGAAACTGTAGATGGCCCAGTTTTTATTTGCTTGTTTTTTAAGCCCATGACAGTTTCATTGTTGAGCCACCCAGCCCATCGGGCGAGAAAACCAAAGACTTATTGCACTTTTGCAATAAATTGTGGCCCAAAAACTGTAACTGTAACTGTAACGGTTAAGTATAGGCGGCAAATCATCTAGACAAAAACTAAAAGGAGAATCATTGCCGGTCCGCAGGGTTTTATGGCCCACTGTAATATTAACACAGAAACAACGGCTTGGCCATAAGCACTCCCTCGGGCTTTCTATTGCAAAGAAAGTGTAACTTTTACTCGCCGCTTCGTCGATTTTAAAGCAATAAAAAATGTTTTATGTCTTTTTGGCGCACATTTTTTTGCGTTTTGTCGCTGAATGCGGCGCTAAAACCAAAATTGCTTTACACCTCTGCAGTCAGGTGGGCTGAGCAGCGTCTGTCTGCTCATAAATATAGTTTACAATATGGTACTTACATTGTAACAGTCGTCGGTGGGTCGATGGGGCGACATCACCGTTATTGTGGCAATTTATTTTATTGCAATTTTTATAGGCTTTGAAATTTGATTGGGCTTTCGGCGCTAGCCTCCGATTGCCAATCGTTTGGTAGCAAAATATCAAATTACAAATGAATTTGATTTGGATTTTTATGTGAGTATCGTGTCAATCGTTTGGCATGCGAATAACTGCTGTATGTAATTCCAAGGAATGTAAACGATTTGCAACCTGATCTGAGCTCATTTCAAAACTATTCCAACAGTAGCCAAGCACAATTCAATTTAAACAAATATTATGACTATAAGTTTGTTTTTTGGGTACATGAGAACTTATTTTTAGTAAAGATCTAAAACCTGATTCTTATCACTGAATTCGAGAGGGGAGAAAACTCAACACAATTGGAAATAATTAAAATATTTGTTGTGTGCAGTGTGTGGAATTTATAATTATTTAGTCTCAGCTATTTGGGCAATCACAGCACGGGACAAACAATTACGCTATGAGGCACAACAAATATGGCGACGATCATAATTAGGCAGCTAGCCCTTTTGTTTTGTTTTGGGCCAGAACGAAAGTGACAGCGGTACATCCGTTATGGCCTAGACCGACCGCCGACCGCCGCTTAAGTAGGGGCAGTTGTTAGCAGAGGCAGTTACTCAAATTGGTAAGGTGTTGCTGTCAACGTCGAAGCTGACAAACGGGCAGCGACAAATCGATAGGAAGTTTACACAATTGTTGAGCCCAAACAATGTAAGCGGTTCAAGTACTCCAAGTGCTTACAATGAATGCCTTCGTCCGGGTAACGCTAATGGCCGGAAAGTCGCCAACAATAAACGGCGACACGTGGGCGCTGATAAGGCTCAGACTAGCTGACTCCGTCTTGGTGTGTGTGTTTGTGGGGGCGGATGTGAGCGATTTGGTACGAGACTTTTAACGCTTTCCGATTGCAGATGCCAAATTGCAGCGGCAAACGAGGCACAATTTAATGTCTTAATTAACAGGGCATGCAGCCTGCCAAAGACACAGAAAGAGAGAGAGTTTCCAAAGACTTCAATTGGAGTCGTTTGTTTGGGTTGGGTTTTGAGCATCTGATGCTCTGCGCTTATCTATAAACGGTAATCAGTAATTAAATCGCCCGACTAACTCGGCACACGCGCTCCAGCCTCCAGCAAAGGTTAGATTTAGAATCGGCAGGGGTTTTTCAAATTGGGACTGGGATTGGGATTGGGACATGTGATGCGATTGCTAGCTTTTAAATGTTATCATGTGTTGATTTACATGAGCATTGTTGTTGTAATTTGATTCGCTTGTCGCCCCGTTCTGGTTGTGTGTGTGTGTGCTCTGTTCGAGGGTTAAGCGTTTTACAGTTTAAGCCGAGGGATTGGCGTTTGATGGCGATTGAATGCCAACCATATGAAGCAATTTGAATAAATGGATGTGGCTGATGTTGAGATGAAGGAGCAGCGATAATCTGACAGAGAAGATGAAAATAGTCATAAGCCAAGAAGTTGACGGAGTTCCAAGTAACACAGCAAGAAGCCAGCTACTCAGGCAGCTGGAAATTAGATGAAAATTATTAGAATTTAGGCTTAAAGCTTAGCTTTTGATTGGTTTAATGCGAAGAATATGCATAAGTTGGATAAACATATGATTAGAACTAATGTGGTTTCCACTTTAACTGTTACTCTACTCAGAAAATAAACAAAAGCAAACAAATGAAAAGGTTGGCGATTGCATAATTCCTAACCGGCGTTAAACAAAAACGCCAAAAAAATCGAATACAAAAACGTTTTGTTGCAATTTGGCTTGCAAACACAAAAAGCAAAAATTTAAATATTTTACGACTTGAAAATTGCAACATTTAACAATAAATCGGAACTGGCAACAACAATGAAAACACAAAGGGAATGCTGCAAAATAAACGCTTACAACAACAGCAACAACAACAACAAGAGGAACGTAACAAAGGCAGCAGAGGGTCAAAGCAACAACAACAGCGAAAAACCAACCGTAAAATTAAAGCGCAAAATGCAAATAAACGAAACCTAATAAAAGCAATTTGCTAAATTAACTAAAACGCTTGTGCGCGCCCTCTAAGATTAAAGTGAGGAGCTAAGCGGTTAGCGGTGTGTATTGGCTGGCAACTAAACAAGCAAAGCTGTGCTAATTTTTTGTAAATAAAACTACCGATCTACCGATCAAGCGATCAAGCGATTTGCTAGCCACACCAGCAAACGGGGCACCACTTGGAAAATCAACTGTGAAAATCAGACAGAAACTATAGAGAGAAACCCAGCAAAACTACAAACTATAAACTGTGCCAAATTGCTCTGGCTGGAGATCGTGAGGCGCAAGGCGCAAAACAACAGTTGCAATTCAAACGGAATGCAAATTCAGAGCCAGTCCCAATGGTAATTACCCAGTTTCAGCTAGCCAAGCAGCCAGCCAGCCAGCAGCAGCAGCAGAACAACCAACTAGACCCCAAAAAACAAAACAAAATAGTTGCATTAGAATTCATCTCAAGAGCTCAGCATCAGTGCATGCTGCTTGCCTGCTTATTAAATTTGTGTAAAACTGCACACACACACTTACTGTTCGTGTGTGTGTGTGTGTGTGTCTGTACAAGAGTCACGCGTTGAGCCGCTGTCTGTGCCCCTCTCTTGGTCATCAGAGAGCTTTGCTGCGCTGATTATTTGCTTAAATTGCTGCTAATAACATGACGTGGTGGCATTCAAAGAGAGATCGCCCCCCAGTGCTCCAGGACGGCCCATTTGCATGCAGAGGCGAGCGATTCAAGCAACGATCTTCAAGACTCGACGTCTGTCCATCATTTGTTAATTTCATCATGTTTAGATGTGCATGCTGGTGCATGGTGGGTCACAATGTATGGGGAACGCTGCAACGATGTGCCACCGTTTGCCCGTATGCGAATACGAATGCGATTGTCTGTCTGTTGGCCCGGTTTATCGTATGGGTTTCTCAGGCCAAATTGCTGCAAAATTAGTTGGCTTGTCTATTACACATACAGATTGCAACTGCAATTGCTGAGATGCAACTGCTGCTGCTGCTGCTGCTGCCAGAGATGTTGCATGTTGGGGCTGCAATTGGCAAATGTAAATGGCAAATGGTTCGGTTAGTTGCTCATAACTGCAGGGTATATAACACAGACATATACACAAATCTGTATGTATATGTCTATGGAAAACGGATCCACTTGCCGCATCTAGCAATTATGGCCAACAATTACACATCCAATCATCCAATTGCTGCTGCTGCTGTTGCTGTTGCTGCTGCACCTGATCTATAATTTGCATATGGCCAGTGAGTTACTTTTCACAGCTCGCGGCATCGTTTTTCGAAACTCAAACACTGCACAATACAACTCTGGCATCTGTATTTATGTACGTTTTTGCGTCTGCCACAAACTCAAACTCAAAGTTAATGAAAGAATAATAAGGCTAGGTGACACTGACACGGCGTGTGGTCAAAAATCAAAGTCAACACTAAGTGCCACAGGCCAGAGAGAACCAAGCGAGCCACAACATGCAAAATGACACACAGAAGTCAATGGGAGATATCACAAATAAATAATTGAATGGAATTTCACACAACAGCTCTCAAAACAGTTAAGGAATGCAAAACTCATATTTCTATTATTGCTAGACTCAAAGAAAGTGTGTCACCTACTTAGGGAAAATTCTTAAAATAAATAAGTAAAATCGCAAAATGTTCAGTTTGCTGTAAAGAAAACATCTAATCAGAGGTAAAACTAGTTTTTTTTTAAGTATGAAATAAAAACTTCTTACCTAAGCCTAAGCATTAAAGAATATTTTAATCTTTTGGCAGCAAGCGAGCAATCGCTTCAAAACTCAATCAGGTATACTACATTCTTTTGGGGATTACGACGACTCATTGTCACAGGCAACGACAAGTTCATCTATATCAAAAGTTATAAGCACATTCAACTTTGCAGTCAACTTGGCTGGCGTCTCCAGTTAAGCACAACTAATGAGCGACAAGCCCAGAAAAGTGTCAGGCAACACCCACAATAAACCGCAAAGAACAGAAACAACCGAATCGAAAGCACAAAACAAATTAAAGAAAACATTTTGTAAATGTCGAAGACTGAGAATTAATTAATTGCCTGCCAAAACAACAACACAGCACGTGTAACTGTGGCATCCCCCTCAGAAACATGCGCCACAAATAAATCAACAGAAAAAGAAGAAAACTTCCATGTGTTTTCCCTAAGCTAAGTTGGATTTGGTTTTGGCGCCATGCAGCTTAACAATAGCCAAAGATACAGTAACAGATACATGGCAACATTTTCAAGCAACAGACTGACACTTTCCTCAGCCTGGGAAGCTTTAACCGTTACACAAAGCTGTTTGTTTGGGGCTAATCTTACTGATCGCTGTTCGGGTGATCAGCATGGCGCTTGCTGAGATTATGATGAGCGCACGATTCTCTGCTCAACTCTTGGCTTCGTGGTCTTGTTTGAGGGCTGCATTCGTGCGCTACTCGATTGCAACTAATTGCCGCACGTTCGCACCCAATTAGCGGCAAAGAGTTGGGCCACAAGGCAACAAGCTAAGTGCAGCTATCAACACTTGCAGCTGCATCTAGTGCATATGGATTATTTGTGTATTTTCTATAGATACCTTGGCATGCCAAGAATTATGATTGCTCTTCTCTCGCTCACTCTCTCTTTCTTTAAATATTAATTGATCTACACGCGTCAAAAGGAAAACTCAAACGGTGGCCTTAAGCATTAAGTGGGGGGTGTTGACAAATGTCTTTTGTGTCACAGTAACACACACACACACAGTTGCACAAACAACAGCAGCCGAATTTGCTGCCAACCGCAGACAGAAGATCGTCGCCCTTCACATGAAGACAAAAAACGAAGGCGCACCGTGATACAAGTTTTAAGAAAATACCAATAGAAGATAAAAGATTGAAAACGAAACTTATTATATAGTAAAGCCTTATAAATTACCTTGCAACCACTGTGCAATAGCAGCAGCTGCTTGTAATTTTCACGCAGACTTAACAAAAAAAGAGGAAAGAAATGTAAAGGAGAAAACATTTTTCACTTTACGTTGTTTGGCGGGGGCGTTGCCAAAGACGAGGACGTGCCCAAGGGCGAGGGAGGAAGGGCGCGGGTGCACACTGCTACCATTTGTATCTATCAACGCTGTCAGAGTGCAATTTGCGGTAGACACAATTATGAGTTCAGTTCCAGTTCCAGTTTGAATTTGAGTTTGAATCGAAAGTCAATGCATTTGGCCGCAATGATGAGTGAATATGAATGAATATATTAATGAGCAGCGATTTGTCTATGAGCATTGAAATGCTCACACCCACCCCTCTGCGTTTCCAGCCCGTTTTTCCAGCCCCTGCCACAGTGCTAGCCATTTATGTAATGGTAAATTTAAGTGGGTGAATAATGAATTAAATATGTTTGGCTTTTGATTGGTTTGCTGTGTAATCGTTTAATTAATTGCAAGTTGCTTTCAAACAAATTGATTCAAATACTGAGAATATATATATAAAACAAGGTTTCAAAGCAGGATCAATAAATCTCCAGTCTCTGGTTTACAATAGCAAAACATTTGTATATACTAGAAAAGCAATGAAATATTTGCATTGAGCGCCCCTCGTAAGTGCAACATAATATTTTGGATCGTGCAACAGAATCCAGATCAAAGCGCAGATCAAGACAAAGTTAGTCCAGCTGCAGATGGATCTGAAAACTTTGCCCAAGAAACACAGTCGATCAGTGTGTGTTTAGTGCGGCAAATCCGAAACTTAGCTTGGAATTTATGCAGCCGAAAGCCAGTTGAAAATCCAAGATCAACGCTGGACTTGCGTTTGGCATGCGAAGAGGATCACACAGGATCTACGGATCTGCGGATCAACAAAATCAACGGATAGCGCATTTAATCCAATTAACGATACTGCGACGATACTCGCGGCCTTGCCTAAATTGTGGGCGGTTGAATGGCTTAGCTGGGCTGCCAGGCAGGTAGCTAACACCCCAGCCACACAATCATTGTGATCGCTTCTTGGAATGTTTGTGGTGACTGCTCGTAAGACCAAAGAGCTCTACGCGGCAGCCTGAGTTGGCTGCTGATCTTGGATAAGTTGATTAATTAAAATTTCGCTCAGCTTTCAAACGATGCCCATTATTTAATGAGTTTTTTGACAAGCCTCTGGGTGTGGCAAGTGGCAACCTGACAGTTGTCTGTGTGGGTCTTTGGTTCGGGGGAACTCATATTTGGATTCGAGGCGCGACAACTGCCGCAAATTAGCGCAATTCGCATGGAGCGTGGGATGCACGCCAAATATTTTATTAGCTCATTATGCAAAACGAATTGGTAAAAAACAAAAATCTCCAGCGCTAAATGAACAAGTTAAAGAGCCATAAACGACGGGGCACCTTTTATGGCTAACGAAGAGAGTTGAACACGAAAAGAGAACTTAAATCCCCAACATATTGCAAAGAAGAAAAAGATTTTTTCTAACTTTGTTCTTCGATGATAACCCTTTAGACCTTTCGCGGAACTATTCAAAGAGAGCCTCGTGTCGTTTGTGTGTCGATTGGTCACGCTGATCGCCGGAAAACCGCATTGAAATTACGCCAGGACCTGCCCAAGTTCCATAATTGCGGTAATGCCGATAATCTGTTGCTCGTACCAGCCACAGCGGCTGCTACACAAATACTCTCTCTTTCTGTTTTTACTACTCGAGACCAGTGGTAGCTGCACATTATGAGCGTTTAATCCCATGGACCGCCCACTCATAAAGTTGAGTCAGCTTTTAATTGTTTGTTGGCCCAAAAGGATTGGCAATGGGCCCGAAGCGAAGCGAGCATCGATAATTGGATTAAATATGCGACAGCAACGAACTCTGGTTGATCCTGCCCTTAGTCCAGCGCTGATCTTGGATTTTCACTGGCTTTGAGGCGCACAAATTCCAAGTTAAGTTTCGGCTTTGTTGCACTAAACACACGTTGAAGCCCGAGAATGAAGCTGAAACTGCATGCGGGGCAACAGTAGATCTCAAACTAAGCGCTCAATTGGCTGCAATACAAATCCAAAATATTTATTTGCATTTAATTAAGTCGCAAGCTTAGCGACGGCAAATCGGAAGTGATAAATGTTAGGCACATGGGTCACGCGGCACATAAACCCGCGCAATTAAAATTCAATTAAAATTTTCTCTATTCTCTGCAAGCCAAAAAGTAAACAATGGACCCAAAAATTGAGATGGCAACCCTTTTATTATTTTTTGGTTTTTGGCAGCACATTGCCAAGACGTTTTGGACGAATATTTTAATTAAATCAGTGCCTTGTCGTCGTTGTCGTCGCAGCAAAAATGCTCAATTATTAAAACAAATAATGCCAATTAGTTGTGTCAACATTGAGAGTCGCCACAACGCTGACAATCTGTGGCACTTGCGCTGCCTGGCATACAACATACATATATACATATACTCCCAATTATGATGCGCTAAAGAGCCAGCCGGCATGTCGGGGCGGACAAGGAACAAGAGGAAAGAGCAGCTGGTTTAATTGACACTCTGATGCTGCCGCCATCATCGCCATTAACTGACCCCCCACCGCACACATTGCTGCCCCCGCGCAAATGTGCACATAGAAATCAGAGATGAGACAATCGCTGCCTCCTCATTTGTGCGTCTAATAAAAACGCTAACGAGACACACACACACAAACACACACGCACACACAGACAGAGTACAGCACACATTAGCTCAAAACTCTTAGGCGTCGCAATCAATTCGCTTCTGATACCAAATTTATATACGAGGGGGGATGCTGCATAGAAAAATACATATATCCATAGCTGTAGAGCTGCTGTAACTGTAACTAGACAGTGACAGCGACAGCCAACCAGATATGACCACTCGCTCACACACACAACACACACACGCATACAGTGGCCCATTCTCTCTCATTCTCTGGCAAAGCCGTGCAAAGTACTCGTGATAATGAGCTCCATCTCGTTGGCAATTATTAAATGAATTGGATTTATACTATGTTGTCGGCAGCAGCAGCAACACCAGCAATAACAACAACAAGAAAACCAACAACAAGCTCGTTAAACTGCCGCCCACTTTAAAAAGTTACGTTCTCTTTTGCTCGATGCATCTCTCTCGCTCTCTTTGGCTACGTTGCTCACTCACTCAGCCAGCCAGCCAATGGCAAACGTTTGCCTGTTTCTGCTTATCTGCTGCGCTGTGAGTGTGGAACGTGGAAGTGTTTTGGTGTGTGGAACGCATTCGACTTGCGCTGCAGTTTTACATAGCTGAACTTTGTCTATACACACAGTTACATATAAACGCTATTTATATACTCTTTTAAAACTCACATACATTTAGCCTAAGCTTTCATAATGTTCCCTCTGTCTATATAAAGTTGTTCATTTAAAACAAAGTGGCTTTAATTAGTTGCAAAATGGAGGTGTAAGTTTTGTTGTATTTGTTAGTTTTTTTAACGTTATGGCGCTGGGCGGGTTAGCTAACGTAATCAGCGAAACATCTCAGACATATAATAAACAAAGTTTAATGATTGCTTTCGGCCACAGTTTTGCTCATATTTCAATTACTTACAGCTAAACATAAGCAAAAAACAAAACAAAGATATGCAACACGCCTTTATTTCGCCATTGGCACTGCGAAATCTGCATGACCCAACAAAAGCAAGTACAACAACTGCGATAACCTTTTTGACGGGAGAGCGCCAAAACAGCAATGGCGTCGATGATGATAATGATGATGATGATGCCAATGATGCAGAAGAAGAAGCAGAAGCGTTGCAGGCGCAAACTCATTGTCTGACTAATTAAATGATTTATCCCGAAACGTGAGGCAGCCAAACGCTTTGCAGCAGGCAAACAACAGCAACAACAGCAGCGGGAGACGAATCCAGCTGGCAACAAAAAACCAATTACAATTACCGCACCCAAAGGTGCCACAAAAACATATATATACACACACACACAGATACAAACACGTTGCACAACTGCAACAGGAGAGGCACAAGCAGAAAGAGGATCCAGAATATAATCTGAAGAGCGAGAGCAGCGACGACAGACAGGAAACTTTATCTAGATGCATACAAATCCACAGCACAAAGCGCACGTCAATTTATTTGCCAGCCTCGGACGGCTGTCGAGATTCTTAAGAGAAAGAGAGAGCGAGATAGAGAGAACGAGAGAGAGAGGGGCAACCAGACTGAGTTAAGCACTGGACTGCTCCCCATACATATACAAAGATATATTTACCTATGTGTGCCAATGCCAATGATGACGATGTCGATGTCGATGTTGGCGCTGCATGTTTTATGCCTCCTCTGCAGCTTTAACGAGGTGTTTATTTTCACAACTCTCAGGGCCAAGGAGGCTGCCTATGTGTGTGTGTGCAAATGTATATGTATGCAATTACAGTTGCTCTTTATTGAAGGTGCAGAAAACGCGGATCCGCCCATTTTCGTGTTGCCGAGTCTTGGGAAGCCACAACACGCTGAAGATTCGATGCCCGATGACGATGCACTTCGTGCATCATTTTCTGCAGCAAACAGGGGCAAAAGGGCATAAGGGATGCGGGCCAAGAGCGTGAGGAGCCAGAGCATCAACTTTGACTGCGGGGCGTCTATGAATATAAGCAATGATGTTGACGCCGTCGCAGAAATGTGAATACAGTGGTACAAATTAGACATATAACAAGTGCAAATCTAGCTTTATTCTAGGTTTTTTTTTAGGTTCTTTTGTGAAAGCAGATAAACATAAATTAAGAACTAAATAACCTTCAACACAGCCACAATATAAGTATCCCTTACCCTGCCTAAAGTGTGCACCAACTTTCTATCTAACAACAACCAGTGTGCCCCATAAGTCTCTGACTGCCCACTTTCCAATAGCGCCTCACACCAACGACCAGCACCAATACAAACACAAGCACACACTGTGTACTCTCTGCCAGCAGCAAGTTAGGCACTAAAACCACAAACGCTTTAATGATGCTGTTTTGTTTAGTGCAAATTGTTTGTTTCGCTGTCATAAACTGGTGCGAAAAATGGCCAAGCGCTGCCCCGCGGAGCGAGAGAGCGAATGTAGGAGAGAGCGCCAAATGTGGACCAGACAACCTACACACACACACGCACACAAACATGCATGTAGCACTTGGTTGGAGAGCAGGTTTTGTGAAGCGGTATATTTATCTGCGCTGCTTTGGCGCATGCGCCAAGTGGCATGGGGGCAAGCGAGACGACAACAGGGCGACACATTTGCCAGCTCCCCGTTGGAATGCGAGCCGCTGGATTGAAAAAAAATGAAGCGACAGCCAGTTTGGTTTTGTGATTTTCTGTGCCCGAGACATACAATTCGCGCGCGCGCTAAGCGGCAACCGCCACGCGACCGCAAAATTCACGTTTCTCCAAAAAGCACTCGACTTGGACTATTCGACTCACAATTCGCCGACGCCCCCACCAGAGAGACAACAACAACAGCAACAGCAACAGAGCTGGCTATTAGACGCCTTTAGACGCGCTCGCATAATGCTAATGGCGTTGACAGTGCTCATCAACAACGCGACAACCGCAATCGATGTCGGACGTTGCCGTCAATTGTTAAGTGAAGTGCGACGGCAACGCTTCAGTAGCAACACCATCGAATACGCGCTCCAGTTTATCAATGTCAATAGCGTATGCATACATTCGTTGATGCATTCAGCCTAACAATAATATAATAACTACTCTTTATGTGCTTCCGTGTGTGGGTGTGTGTGTGTGTTTGTGTTGACCACAACGTTAAACCGAACCCAACATCAATTGTTGTTGTCCCCTATTGCGGTATTTTCAATTAATTGTCGCTCGATTTGTTTGCCAAATGGTCACGTGCGGTAGACAAGCGTTCAATATGCTGCCGATGGCGCCGATGAATCCTTTTGTGGTTTCCGTTAGCTCCACAACAGCAACGTCCGCCCCAGCAACATCAGCAGCGCCAGGTTCCGCCGGCAGCAGCAAGCCAAAGCTGGCCTTCAGCATTGACTCCATTGTTGGAGCAGAGTCATCCACACCTGCCAAGCCAGCCCAACCGCCGCCACCGCCTCTGACGCAGCGTGCTAGCGTCATTGCATCGCCAGCACGTGGTGAGAGTCCAGTGGTGGCATCACCCACATCACCTCCAACTGAGCGGCGTACACCTCGCGGTTTCATCTATTGCCGGCGTCGAGTCTCCCTGGACGATCGTTCGCGGAGTCCACAGCCGCCTTTAGCGAGCAGATCACCATCACCATTGGGTGCTGCTGCAGCAGCTGCTCCCAGTGCGCCCACTGCACTGCCGGGTCTTATACGACCCTTGCCGCTGCCGGCACCACAAACATTAGCTTTACTTGGCGCTCCAGCGCGCACCACAGACAGCGCCTCACCCACTGGCACGGCACCGGGCAATCCGTCGCCAGTTCGACCCACAGCAGCGGCACCTCCGCCATTCCTCGCCGCCCAGTTTCATATGGCCGCCGCTCTGGCGCACCATCATCAACAGCAGCAACAACAACAACAACAGCAGCATCCGCCCGTGCCAACGGGGCCACATCATGGCCCACCGCCACCGCATCTTATGCCCGGACATCCGCTGGGCATATTTCCAGGTGGGCCGCATCCAGGTCATGCGCCACCCCATGGACATCATCCATTTGTGACTGCTCCCCATCTAATTCGTGATAGCTATCCGCTGTATCCCTGGCTACTCAGTCGACACGGACGCATCTTTCCGCGTTTTCCAGGCAGTGAGTATAAAGGATTATTTATTTCTTAATGCCCAAAACTTGTTTTGAAAATGATCTTAAGCAAGCAAGAAAATTCACGAGTCTCGAGTTAATCAATTAATTTGTTAGCCAAACAAACGTTAGGAAGTATGCAGAAACTGGTCAACAAACATGCTAACAGCTGAAAGCAATTAAAAATGCCTTTTAACAATCGTGATAAAGATATAAAAATCAACATAAATTACGTCCAATAAACCATACACGAACAGCAATACAAACCCTTTCTAAGTTTTAATGGTTACAATTGGAAACAAACCGAGTACAAATAGTCCTCAAGCAATATTTGTTCTATACCACGCAATTATTCACTTAAAAGTTGCAAGTGTTCTTGTTGTTGTTGTTGTTGATGTCGTTCGCTGCACCTTGTAATTAAAGTTAAATAAGCAAATTGCAAACATTTATTACAAGTTAATTAGACGTCTATCAGCCTCATCATCATCATCATCAACAGCAGCAGCAGCAGCCGAAACAGCAACAGCAGAAAGCCAATGAACATTTTGAGTGCATTGGCAGTTAAAGGGGCAGGAGCGTAGGGGGTGCTGAAGGTTGTGTGTGTGGCAAACAGAGCCAAACCAAACCGAACCCATTTTCATAAGTATTTCTCAAACAAATTACATTTTAATTAAATTGTTTAAACAACATTACACACATCGTTAGGTCAAGCAGCGTACCTAAATGCCCAGCCAACTGTTTGTGATGGGTGTGTGCTAGTGTGTGTGTGTGTGTACCAATTAATGGCGCTTGAAAACGACGGCGCCAATCGTTGAGAGCAGAGCAAAAGAGAGCCCCTACGGTGTATGTGTAACAGACACACTGTGGTAAGAAATACAGAAAAATGATATTAAAAAAAAAAGTGCAACGAGTGAAATGTTAATGCGTTTTTAATTGAGGTTTTGGGGCATCCAAGCAAACACACACTTACACACACCGCAGCACCGAGTAGCAGCACAAGGCAAAAGTCAAATTCTCATTTACCATTAACCAGTTACCATTTTCTCCACGACATTGTCCAGTTGTTACGTTTCACCAGCCATCCACAGATGCAGATGTATAACCGAAAAAAAAACCGCATGCGCCTCACAACACTGTCATTTATGATTATTAATAAAATTATTTTGTAACCTTTTTTTGATGGCGTTGCTGTTCTGTTAACTCTCATAATTACAATTTGAATTTTCATGCAGCGCCATTTCTCACATCATTTTAAGTACATGGGGTTAGGAACGTTTTTGGGTTAAATTATTTTCGGCACACTCACACGCCTTTCACCTGCTTTCAACGGATCGCGTTACGCCTTAATTATGTTGTATGATGTTCCATTATAAAAAGCAGGCGTTCTCGTTCTCTTTCTTTTTGTTTTTGTTTTTGTATTCGTTTTTTTCGGTATCGTTAGTTAAGTGCTGTAATTTTCGCTTGATTTATGAACGTGAAAATGGAAATGTCAATGTTTCGCATAACGATTTCATTAATTGTAAGTGTTTCCCATTCCCAAGTACGTAACTCGTGGCGCAAAAGGTTGTATTATAGCAGGGCGTTAGGTGTAGGAAGTGAAAGATCATGATAATAATGATGATGACAGCATAATTAGAGCTGTTACCACAGGCCCCAATAGTTAAAGGATTCAATGTTTCTTTTTATAATTAAGAAGTAAGCAGTTTTATTCTGTGTAACTTTAGTTTTTCATTCAACCCTCTATTGTGACGTCATAATGGAATATTTGATTCTGATTAAGACTTTGGTGTCAATGTCCTGCGGCGCAATTGCCATCCCTGTAACGATTGCCAATAAATTAATAATTAAAATCATGAGAGCATAAAAATTAAGCCGACACACATAAAAAAATGGCAATTGTACACAAGTGATAAATAATAAGTTAAACAAAAAAGAAAAGAAACACACACACACACAAGCTACTCCAATCGATCAGTGCTTCTAGGGAGCTGAAAATGGCAACAAGCACTTCAATCATATGAAACAAAAAGTATAGTATATAAATGACAGCTGACAAGGGTGTGAGCAGCAGCAGCAGCAGCAGCAGCAACAACAAAGCGGACACATCAATTAATTGTCAATTGCGCGTATTTTCGCACGGCGGTTTCTTTGTAAGCCATAAAAAAAAACAAGCAAACAAAGTGAACAAAAAAAGGAGAAAAAGAGAAACTCAACGAGCAACCCGCGCAGAGTTCATTGAGAGAAAAACGTTCGATGAGTGGTGGACAGTCTATGAAAAAATAATTAAGTGGCCATTGTGCGGCGCACAACTATCAATTATAAGTCGTGCAGTTGTTGCAGTTGCAGTTGCAGTTGCATCTTGTTGCCGGCGTTGTTAGCTGTCAAATGTAACAAATGTCAGACAATCGGGCAGCAGCAGTAGAAGCAGCAGTAGCATAAAAAAGTGGATCACGGCAAAACAGTTTGCGGGCAATTGTTTGTCAAGTTCGAGGCGCACGCATCTCGCGCCGTTCATAGTTCCAAGCATCTGTCAGATACAAGATACACACAGACACACAAGCACACACACACATTTATGAAGTGTCAAATTGACAAGTTCTCGCTCGTTTCTTGTTTGTCGTTTGCTCTTATTGTTTTGCCAGGCTAAGCACTAACAAGATACAAAATACAACTAGTTACACGAGTCGAATTCAGTAGCTCTGCTGCCTGTTCTTTTGTTTTTTTTTCTGTTTATTTTTGTTTGTATTGTAAGGGGTTTAGCTACTGCTGCGTGTTGTGCCCTGAGCTAAATATCCTAGTGCACTGTGTTATCCTTAGCCAATTTACAATGTCAATATTGATTTTGTAATGGGACAAGCTAAAAAGAAATAAGAGTTTCCTGCAGGTGAAAGAACTTAAGGATTAGCTCAAGCAACTTAAACGAACTCCCGCAATTTCATTGTTAATCATTATAATTATAGAATAGTTTGATTAGTTGGCCTTATGCCAGCAAATCTCGGCTGCATCTTGAACAGTAGCTTGTGCTCCTCCACGCTTATATCCATAACCATATCAATATTCAAATTGTGGCTCAATTGAAAATTTGCTAACTGCATGCTGCATCACGTGAGCGCTGAGAGTCCAAAGCCATAAGCCACTGGCTTATTCCAGAAATCGTGATAAACGTCAAAATATCACGTTGTGCGAGCGGGGCCCCCAAGCTTGAACAATGGGGCCATGTCGGTGCATCGAAGGAGGCGTCGTTGGCGGCTTTTGTCGACATTTAAACGCGCTAAAGTGTTCAACTTGGCGTTCAGCCGAGGACAGCAACCAAGGAAACAAGGCACAAGCACCATAGCCAGGCTCTGGCTCTGGCTCTGACTGTGACTCTGGCGGCTTCTGCGCAATTGTTTCGCTTATCAGTGATGTTCAGACATGGCAGACACAGCGCCGACGCCGCCGACAGCAGAAGCGGCACGATCCATTGGCCTTTGTATTGTTGATTTTTGTTGCTTTTTTTTTTGGCTGTATGTGTGTGTCTTCCATGTCTGGAAATTTGTTTATTGTTTTGTAATGAGTTTGGCCACGTCCGAATGTGCGGCATCTTTCAGGCTGTGTGCCGCATTCGCGGAAATCATAAGCAGCAAATTGAGGAGACCATGTCGCCTAATTGGCAATCCAACCAGCACCACCATCAACCGCACCACCACCACCAAATATGGATAAAAGGCAAAAACCTTTATAAGCTGAACGTATGTGTGTTTGTTGCCAGCATGTAATTAACAAATTATAGCGCCAATTTTAGTTTGTGTTGGTCACGCTGGCATAGCCATTTCGTATGGGCGGCCATGTTTGTATTATTCTCAACACCCGATGACAACTCAGAAAACAAGCTGCGTCACGCTTGGAAAAGCGCTCAAAGTTGAACTTAACACAAGTGTGAAAGTCATAAAAAGCGTTAAAGTTATAGCGTCATTCATAAATGCAAATAGTTTAGTAAGTTTTATTAAGTTATGTTGTTTAATTGGCTGAATTAGTATTCACTCGTTAGAAAGGTCATAAAACTGATGCGGTTAAGCGACAAGGTTTAATACTTTACTACTGCAAATATTTATACCTTTTTAACGACTTAATGTGTTGGAAATGAAATAAAAATAATTGATTTCATGATCACATGAGACCTTAGGTTGTTAACTTAACTTTTTATCTCTCATTCTTGCAGACTTCCTGCTGCAACCGTTCCGCAAACCAAAACGGGTTCGAACCGCCTTCTCGCCGACGCAATTGCTTAAACTGGAGCACGCCTTTGAGGGCAATCACTATGTGGTGGGTGCGGAGCGTAAGCAGCTGGCCCAGGGGCTAAGCCTAACGGAGACACAGGTAAGCAGCACCAGCCCCATTTGCCATTTGCAACCCATAAAAAGGGGGCGGGGTTAACCCTTTCGTTGGCTGTGCTTAATGTGCATCAAATTCAATAAATGCCTTGCCCAATTGGACAGCCTCAAACCCCCATTTAAGGCGTGAGCAACCCCTTATGGCCGAGCGTTAAGTGATTGCATGTCAGCTGGTCGTTAGCCCATCAAGTGCCGGGAGTTACCAAGTTATTAGCGCTAAGAGGGGGCACTCCAGGGGGTGGTTACCATTGGGCATAGCTGGGCATAGCTGGGCGGCAGGCGCAAGCAGGCAAATAGAATTAAAAGACTCGTTAAACTTATTTACGACCTGCTGCAAAGGGTTGAGCGCCCCAATCATTGCACTGCACTGAACTAAACCAAGAGCCAAGTACTAAAGTTTTATATGTGTGTGTGTTTCTCTCGCCCGGGCAGGTCAAAGTCTGGTTCCAGAACCGCCGCACCAAGCACAAGCGCATGCAACAAGAGGGCGGCGACAGCAGCGATGCGAAGAGCAACAAGGGCAGCTCCTCCGGCGGCGGTGGTGGTGCAGGCAGTGGCGATGGTGATGACGATGCCAAGCACGAGGGCTCGCAGCACAGTTCGACGGATGTGGAGGACGAAGAGGACATTGAAGAGGATGATGAGGATGAAGTGATCGATATGGATGACTATGGCAGCGATCTGGATGCCGAGGAGCATCAGCGTTTGCGCGAACAGTTCCAACAGCAAATTGCGCAGCATCAGCAACAGTTGCTGCAGCAGCAAGGCGAGGCAGCTGCATTGACACCGCAACAGCAGCAACAGTTGCTGCAGCACCATCAGCAACAGCTGCAACAGCAGCAACAACAGCAGCAGCAACACTTTATGCAACAGCAGCAGATCTATCTGCTGGAAAAGGAGCGCGAGCGGCAGCGGGAGCGCGAAAGGGAGCGGGAAAAGCAGTAATATCCAGCTTTTGGCCAAGCAACTAAGTGTCAGCGAGACTTTGTGTTCCTTTCTTTTGTATATTAACTAATTTAAAGTGTATAAATTAATTTAAAACCTAAACGTATTATTATATAATGCTGAAGATGAGTGGTTAAAACAAGTAAAAATGTATTCAACATATTGCAGCGAAAAAAACAAGTATTGCAGGATCTTATTTTATGTTTGCTTAAGAGCTTGATTGATTGGGTTAGGTTGAAATGCATGTGCATGCATTGCCGCTGATTGGATCTAGCTGCAGCCCTTTCTAACAAATTGTATATAATGATAAACCGAGCATAATAAATATCGATCAGCTGCCAAAGAGCAATCAGTCAGTCAGCCAGTTAGCCAGTTAGCCATTTAGCCAGTCAGTGAGCAATCCCTGACATGCACAAATGGTAACAAGCGCCCTTATTGAGTTGTCGATGTGGATAACCCCTTTGGGTCGAAATGCTGGCAAAGCAACCAGGCACGTTGTGTGCTAAACGTTGACAGTAAAAATGCAATCAACAATTACGAATTACGAGTTACGGTCTCATAAAGCGGCCAAAAAATAAACGTCAGTCAATAACGGAACAAAGAATTGATTGGATGCCAAAGCAGACTGAGACTGAGACTGAGACCCCAAAAACGAGCCAACAACCATGCAAAATTGATATTAAAATGCAAACGATTGACTATAAAAATTATTTACTACTACATATAAATAAGAATTGAGCGACCCGGGGGCGTCATTTTAACTGGCGCAATATGCATATGGAGCAGGCAGCTAATGGCCCAGCAATTTGGCGTCATTTAAACGTGAAACGTGAAATAAACCAAAAAATTAAACTGACAAAAACCGGCGAACAAAACAAAAATATAGACAGACAGACAAACAGACAGCTAGAAGGAGACAGCGAATGCTATAGAGTAAGAGAGAGAGAGAGAGGTGGACTCGTACCCGGCAGCTAACCCAAAGTACAATATAAATAAATTTCATTTTTTGATATGGCAAACTACGTAACCGAGGGCTTCCACTGAAAAAAAGCAAAAACGCCGAAACTGAAACTGAAACAGTGCAAAAAAGGCAGACAAAAGTTCAAGGTAATTGCCGTTGTCAAAGCAGCGCAACGGAAAGTGGGCGTGGCTCGTGTGGAAACTTGGCCAACAATTTATGGGCCACTTGAGTACAAGCAAAGGGTGTTGAGGTTGCACGCGAGCAAGCAGCTAGAACTGGGTGGCAGAAATAACAAAAAACAAAAACAAAAGCGGAACCCACAGAAACAGAGAGCACTTGGATAGGAACACTTGAGTCTGTCTACGGGGTCGATGAGTGCCAGCAAATTCTCGTATTTTGCATAAACGATGTGAGAATTACTTAATTGCTATTAGAGTGGGCTGTTGTATATAGCAAGGCGTTTCTCAGTGGTGAAATTTATGAGCATTTAGGCAAAACAACAATAACACAAAACCCAACAACTGCCGAGAGACAATGAAGTTGTCTACTGCAGTTGTGGCATGGCCCGAATGGTAAGAAGGGAGTGCAGGTGCACAGGTGTATAAACGGAAGGGGTAAGTATTATTATCAGGTTTCTGTCAGTTACTTTCTTGAAGGAACTTTTCAATCCACATATACAAATAACAAATAAGGTTTAGTGAAAGGAAGTATGAGTAAATAACAAGTAATCCTCCAACAATTTATAAACTGTAAGCCTATATGCTTAAATGCGGCAAAGTATTTCGTAACGACTTTGAAAAACAAATTTGCACAAATTCAAGTCGAGGGAAATGGCTTTCAGCCAAGTCAACAACTAAACCGTCAACTGACTGAAGTTTTCCAGCCAGCTGAGGCAGGCACTTGAAGCATATTAAGGGCGTCATTAGTGCGCCAGGCAGCACAAATTTGACAACAGCAGGTGAGCAGGGGGAATGGGTGTCGGGGTAACCTGGTCTGGATAGCCTGACACATGGTGCAGTGCAGCGAACGTGCCGGTGACAGCGTAGGCGTCGCAGTAGTTTGATATTGTTGCTATTGTAGTTGTTGTTGTTGATTTTTGCTATTTAACGGCCATTTGTATGGCAAGAGGTGGCAACAGACAAAGGCGGCCAAAATGCAAACAGAATTACAGTTTAAACTGCATTTGGCGCATTTTATGAGCCAGCCCGCAACGTGGGCGGTCGTCCAATGGCTTTGGCCTTCGTTGATTAATAAGAAAAAGCACAGTTAATATCGATACAACTGCAAAAGTATTACTTTTTAACATTACTTTACTTCTGTGTGTGCCGTTTGTAATCGAATTCGTATTGGCCCAGACCCCGTTTGGGCCATAAATCAGCAGCAAACGCAAAAAGCGAAAGACTTGCAACACTTGGCATCTATATAAACGTATGTGCCAACGGGCTAGCTGCACATTTGTGGCGCCTCTTGCCGCCACATAAATTCAATTGAAATGAGCAGAGACGGCCGCCAAGACGCCAGCCTGCTTTGGGCCGGGTCTCTAGGTCTAAAATGCCCAGCAAAGGCGTTGCCCATTTTGCAGCCTTGGACCAAGGCGTCAATTGGCAAATTGGATGCCATGACAGCCGACAGTGGAAAAGTTAATTTGCAGCAGCCATAAATAATATAGTAATCAAACTTGCTAGCCCAAAATAAAGTGTTTCGAAAGGTGAAAGCTTCCACTTTGCCAGATGGAATGTGATCAGCACTTTGTCTCTTTTTTAGGTTAGTTTTCCTTTGCTCTTCTCTCGTTAATTCCAAAAAGAGTAAAGCTTAAGCTCTTCGTCTTATTCTCTTACAACTTATGCAATTCATAATAAATTAACATTTAGTTAATAGTTAATAATGTAAATTGCATTGCAATTAAGACTAGTAATTATAGCTTTTAAAATTATGGTTCTTTTTATGTTGTTATTTGCAATTTGCATTGTAACAAATAATAATTATACGTAGTTTATGGGCATTTTGAACAGATATTAATTTGCAGATCGTGTGGAAAATTGTTGGTGGCGCGTGCATTTCACTCAAAATCATTTCAAAATAATCTAAATGCACATATATATTTTTTTGAACACGCCAACGCCGCAACAACCAACAATAACAAATTCAATTTAATGGCATTCGGCTTTATTTGAAAACTAATTTTCTGGAAATTAATGAGCGCTCATTTGGCGCTCATTCAGCCACGCCCCCAACGCGCACGCAAGGCGCTCAGCCAAAAAGAGAGAGAGAGAGAGACAGAGAGAGGGCGAGGGCGAGAGAGCTTTTGTAGAATCTGCCTTAGTTATATTTATAAATTAATGACACAAGACAAATGGCAAACGATTTGTATTAAAAGGCGCCTTTCAAGAAATTGGGCGCCGTCCTCACCAAATGAGTTTTGCTTTAAGTATTGTCTTCTCCTTCAACTTGGTCTTCTTTTTGGTCAGGGGTGGTCTGCAATAGAGCAAATTAACTGAAGATTCCGAATGGGTGTGTTTCAACTGAAGACACTGACGAATATTTTTAATGTGATATGCCCTCAAATTGATGTAGTTCAAGGAGTGGCATTTTTATCATGCAGCTTTTATTTTACGTCGTTATATTATATCGTTGAGTAATGATGATGATGATAAGTCCAGTGCAAGTGATCCATTTGCCTAACTGGAGCACAAGAAAGTTAAGAACTCGAGAAAAAAAAGTTTAGGCAGACTTGCATGAAGTTAAAAGCCAAGGTTTTGAATACTCTCACAGAAAAGCATGCGAACCTGGCCAAAGTTCAAGTTCGAACAACCTGTTTGAACAATTAGCCAATTAACCTTTGGGCCCGATTGCTTGCAAGGAGCACACAGTTGGCCATATTAAAATCAATAAGCCTGCTTACGATGTGGGCGCTGGCCACGCCCACTTAACATGCGGCAAGCTCAATTTAAAAGCCATTTCGCTTTGTCGCCGTCAACGGCTGATGTTACCAAACAGCGGTAGGAGGATTTTTTACTGTACTGTGGGCGTGGCACGGCTAGAATCGCAAAAACTTTGACTAACACAGTCAATAAATCTAGGCAAAAGTTGTGCTATAAAAGCAACGTCGCGTTTGGCAACTACTTTAAAATAATTAGTGGGTGCAGCCGCGGCAACTGAACTAAACTGAACTGAACTGAACCGCAATGAATTGAGCCGCAGTCAACGTTTTGTTAAGTTGTCGACCAAAATTATGGGGTCGCATACCCAATAAGCCAATGCACTGAAGGTTGCATTTAAAAGGAAACTAATATGTAGTTTTAGTTCGATTTCTCACTGTGTATAGTTGGAGCACCTGGCAGCAATCAGCAATCAAAAGTAAATGCTAAATCACAATAGCAGCTGGCACAATGGGTTGCTTATTAACACATTTGTTGCTTTTGTTTAATTTTGTTAGCCAATTCTGCGTAATAACTGACAAAAAACTTCGTAAGGTGTGAATTTGTATGTCTTTGGGTTTTATGGCTTGTAATTCTATCACAAAAAACGTTAACAAAGAACAGTTCAACCCTGCAAATGCTGGTTAAATAAACTTAAGTTAATTATCTGCTGGCTGGCATTAATTTATGCAGCATGATTAATTACTACACCAAACACGAAACATTGGCTGCAGTTGCAGTTGCAAGTGGCCATTGGCCTGTCTGTCAGTCTGGTCAGCTACCGGGAGGCAAGAGGCGTCTGTCTGTGTTCCATGCTGCATTGGTGGTGCAATTTTGCACGCATTCTGAGTGGGCAACACAGCTGCGCCAACCAGTTTAAACGCCATTGGTCATTTGGCAATAGCAAACAGCAAAGAACTGCAGCAGAAGCAACAGCGCCAGCCATTAAAATGACATAGAGCCACAGACAAAACACGCAAGAGCAGCATATTCTGAAGATTCTGTTGCTGTTGCAACAGTTGGGAATATGCGGAACTCGCATTAGCTGCCGCTGCTGCTGCTGGCTTGCAATTATTAAGGCAAACACATTGCCGAAACCAGAACCGACGGCTGCCTACTTGCACTAAAAGCTTGCATCTGTTAATGGAAATGTGTTCATGTGTTAATGTGCGGCATAGAGCCACAACAATTAAATTCAAATTAGCACAAACACACACAGAAAGCCATTAGTCGGTAAATTAAATACGTTTATTTGTTTTAATTCATTGTTTGTATGCACACGAGCAACAGCAACAGCAACAGCAGCAGCAACTGAAATTGTTTTTAAAAAATGTATTGCTTTGATAATAAAGAGAAGCTCCTTTAAGTACACTCAACTCTTCAACGATGTTTCTTTTGGTTTGTGTTGGGAGATCAGTATAACCTTAAAATAGAGCTCAACATGTTGACTTTACTTATCTGGTCAGCATAAAATTCACAAAAGCAATCACATTGCATTGCTTTGCTGTCCCTGTTTAAACAGCTTGCAAATTTATGTCTCAGCTTAAGAAAACACTAAATGAGTGCCATGCATTTTGTTTTTTTATCGCACGCAGCAGCAGCAGCAGCAGCAGCGACCAAGTCTTGGACAACGTTCGTTCGAGGGCCAACAACTAATTAGACATGTTAAAGAACTTGTTCAAGTTGTTTTCGTTGTTGTTGTTTGTTGTGCTGGGCATTAAAATGGTAACACCCGACCCAAAAGCCAGCAAGCAGCAAACACATTTAAAAATGCTCAACTTAATTAATTGCGCAACGAATGCATACCAGGCAAAAAGGTAGACGACCAGAGTGGCAGGTAAGCAGGGAGGGCATAGGACAAGTCGGTAACGACCAAATGACTTGATTTTTGCAGCACGATAGGAGGCCAAAAGGGGTCTCGCAACAGTGTGTCTGTGTTTTTGTTTTTGGCCAGAACTGCATGCGTTTCGCTTTCATTAAACAAATATCCAAACACTTTTGCCGCTGATGCGTTGACACTGATTAGCATTATTCCAACAAGCCGGCTGGCAAACGAGAGAACAGGACGTGATCCCAGACGTTCATTGGCAGCGGCAATGGCGACAAAAGGTCTGCCAAAGAGCTGACTCGGTGTGCGCAACCTGCCCATGAAATTGTTTTGCAGTTGATTCTATTGGCAGGCGAGCATGCTGCACTAGCAGATACTCTGGCGAAAGTTCGCAATTGAAATCGCACAACGAGTTGGCAACAATTCGAATCGCTTCTAATTCCGCCTTCAACATGGGACTATGGGCAGCTTCATTAGGGCTGACACGCCCACAGCGAGAACAGCAACAATCAATGAGAGATGATTAATTGATCGGACGAATGCTGGAAAAACATTCGACGGCACAATCAAATTAAGCCAGCATATAAATGTGAGCCAATTATTAAAAACTTAATTTTGATGTAGACACCATCGCCAGACGATTCCCAATTTCACAGCCTCCTCAGCGGCACCAGCCAGACTAATGAGCCACATGCACTTTGGCTGCCAAAACGAATGTTGTTTTTGTTGCTGCTGTTGCTTGCCTGTGAGCTGTACAGCAAACTAATCAAGCTGTTCGGGCTGCCAACTTTGATGCATTTCCCAAATTGATGGGCATGCGGCGCTGACTATGCGTCTCTTCTGATATATGCAAAACATTTTGTTGAACGCTAGCGTACAATGCCAGAACAAGGTATGCAAACAAATGAGCTGAAAATGCAGACAAATGACTAACAAGAAGGTGAAGAAGTTGCCAGTTTAAATGATCGAACAACAACTCGACTTGAATGTGAGCTACAGTTATAGATGGAAAACTGTAGTATATTCCTGCTTAAACTAATATGCCCCAACGCTTAGCAGTTTGGGTAGCGCAACACAAAATATACAAAATAAATTTCAATTTGGTTGTTAGGCCAACTTGTATTGAACTGCGCTAAATTAACCGCAGGCATTCATTTTGGTTTGTTTCGTGGCCGAAACAGAGTTCAAGTCAAGATTCTATAGCCAAGGCATTTTGATGAGTATTGATGAGTTTTAATAAATTGCTGATGAGTTTTCGAGCGCGCTTGGTTTCCCAAGCACAACAACAAAAAAAAAAAAAAAACTATACCACAAGAAAGCAGATAGATACAGATACAAATGCATATATCTGGTGGATTGTGCTTGCTTGTTTTGGGTATCTGTAACGACTGTGCGCACATAACAAGCCTCAACGCCTTGCAACGTTTTGAGTGATGCGTTTTTGAAAGTGGCGTCGAATTTCTCAACCGTGAAGCGCCATGCAGAGCAGCGGTAATTGAGACGCTGATGCTGATGCCGAAGCTGTTATTCCAGCCACAAATAAAGAGGGGCGGCTTGCTGAGTGTGGTGCAGCGTGGTGCATGCTGCATGCTGCATGGTGCGTGGTGGAGCCGTGTAGTCGTTTAATTGCCGCCATTATTAAACTCATTTATCGTGTTTTAATTTTAACGTTGAGCTTCAGCAGCAGCATCAGGTGTCTGTCGCTGGAACGGAGCATCTTCACTTTGGTTATCTTCTGGTCGCCACTTCACTCTCTGCTGCTCTGCTGCAGCTGCTGCGGTATAATTAGTGTGGCAGACTGCAGCTGCCATGATTTGGCGCTGATGCAGCAATTTACAGGAAAATTATGTTGTTTGCTTAATTAATAAAAGTAGTTTTTAATAGAAAGCCATTAGAGCTAACCAAAGACTCAGGCAACAAACTTGGCTGCTTGATTAATAAAAATGTGCGACAATCTTGGCCAACACATCATGTCACTTGACCAAATACGACTCGTCCCAAAGCAGCTCCTGCATTTCTGCAACTCACAAGAGCATCTCCTTTGCCTACGCGACCCTTGACTCACAGCTTGGCCAACTTACAATTGGGCAACGGACAGTGTGTTGGCCAAAACGTACTTTAAAGTCATAATTAATGGTCGCATGTCACACTTTCGAGTTCATCGGAGTTAAGGCAAACCGGTATTATGTTCAACGAGTTTTCACTGTAGTCGCAGTAAGTGGATGACGTCCGCCAAAAAAAAAAAACTGTCGCATATAAAATCATATAATTAACATAATCATAATCAACAAAGTATAAACGTTAAATTGAGGCTAATTACTTTATAACCGACACTCAACTGCAAAACATCGTCCATAACGAAACCAACAGCAACAACACTTGTGGCAAACTCGTTTCAATTATGGGGAATCAAGCGGTCTAGCGAATGCTCAACATAGGTACAATCACAACCTCAACCCAGGCCTCCAGCTCCAGCTACAACTCCGACAGCAACCGGATGGGGCCAGAAGTGTGCGACAATTTCAGAGTTCCACATGCGAATGAGATTTGATTTCATTTTCATCCAAATGAAGCTATGGCCACGTTTCGTGTGCTTATACAGTGCACTGCAAAAAATCGTTTTAGACTGTATCTTTTATTTGGTCAGCTGCCTTAAGCCGCAGCAGTTTCCGTAAACTAAGCAAACTATGGCGGCTGGCTGGCAAAGATAAAACGAAATAAAGTTAACTGTTTTATATAGTTTTATGACAAGCTCATGAGTTCGTGTGCAATTTTGTAAATACGCTATATAATTTACAGATAATTATTATAATTACTGCTTTTTCACTTAACATACAAGCAAACGAACGTATTTATTAAGCTTCATCATTTGTTTTTGCCTTTGCGCGTGGTTGGTTGGCCAGTTAGTTAGTTAGTTGTTGTTGTTATTATTGCTGGTCGAATGGCTACAAGCTCTTATATGGATTTACTTGCAGCTTTAGTTGTTGCTGCTGTTGCATATTTATAAATGCCAAGCAATTAGCTGAGATATCAGCTTCAAAAGCAATTTAATAAGATAAAAATTTTTGCGCTTTAATTAGATTTTGTAATTAGGCAGAAATAAGTTAAACAAAGACAGTAAATTGGCTAAATGCTTTATGTTTAAGTAAAAGCCAAATTTATATGTTTCTTATTCAAAAGACTTAGACAACGAACCTTTCAATAGTTCACAGCTCAATTAAATGCCTGTTAACAGTATTGACAATTAGTTCAATCGTGCAACTTGTTGGAGCACATGAGTCATTCAGTTGTTGCATACATTTTAGTTCATCTCATAACTTCAGGGCCAATTATGCGTTATGGTCGCAAACTCACAAGCAAAAAGTAACAAAAGCTGAATTATGTTTGTACTGGCCATAAATAAATTTGGCAGTTAACAGTGAAAAACCACTAACAATCTATGGTCGTTCCAGGGCCGGGCGCGATAAAAATCGCTGGCAATTTGTTAAATTTAACGATTTTCGACTCAAGCAGGCGAAAACTGTGCCGAAAGCTGAGCAGCCCCAAAAAAGAAAGGAATAAAAACGGCTAAAAACGGCCAGCCGCCATCGCCGCCGCCGCCGTCGCCTCCTGCTTCGACTGTTTTATGACCAAATAAATAATTAAAATGATGCGTGGTGTTAAGTGCTGCCACGTCTCACAAGTATTCAGAGCCAGAATACCGAGCCGCAGCCACACGCAGCGTGTTCATTTCTTTTGAAAATTTGTCATAAATTTATAGCTTTCGCGCAACGTACGGGTTCACTGTACTACACTGTACTACTACACTCGCTCTGGCACGTACGCACGCTGACACTGCCCCGAACTGGGCTTAATTGCTTGTCATGTGGCACACATTTTCAACGCAAATTGGCCGCCAGATATGCCAGATATTCCAGATCTGAGGCATCGTTATCACACACACAGACCACACAACGTTTCGTTCTTGTGCCGCCAAAAAAAACAAACAAAATGTTTGCCAAATTTCATAATAACTTAACCAACTAGACCCAAATGTTTTTGGGCTGCGGTATGCCCTTTGAACCGGTTTCATAGTTGGCGCAATTAATGAGAAACGCGTTGGGTTTTTTTTTCTTTAATGAACTAACTGTGGAACATTAAACTAATATGCTTTATGGCTGCTCGAGTTCTCTAAGCCGTATGTCACTTGTTGCAGCTTCTTGTCTTTGGAATCTTAGAATCTCTGTTATGGTCAACATGTTTTTTTTTATGTTTATATGCTCGTTAAAAAAGGGCTCGGATCTTCTTATCACTCTTCATCGCCAAGTGACATAAAAAACAATTATCACAACTGATCTACAGCTTAACTTTATCCCTGAGTAGCAAGTGATCTTGTCCAAGAAATTCTGTCAAAATGTTGTAACTAGGTTTGCATGGGAATCAAACAAATAAACTGTATAATTGTTGCGATGAATTTGTGGAAATCTTTTAGATTGAAAAGGAAAGTAATGAAATATGACAAAACACTTAACAACATTCTAATGAAGCCACAACCAATATCAATTTAGCTCTGACAATACAGCACAAATGCCAATATTTATGGCTCTATTAGCAGGCATCTCTTAAAGATCAAGGAAAAAGGCCAACAGATGCTTTTAAAGTTTACTACCTTCGACTCCAATATATGCTCACATATAGAGTCATCTCATTCTCTCGTTGTTGTTGTTGTTGTATGGGCTGGCTTAGGCGCTTTAAGAAATTCTTTAACATACAGCATAAATAATATTTTATTGGCAATTTAGTTGGAAAATTAATGTGCATACAGTTGGCAACTTAGGTAATTTATGCAAATAAAACGATCGTAAATTTGGCATTAAAACGCTTATTAAATGATCGTTTATTAGCCAAGGCCCAAGCCCCAAGCTCCACTTACACTTAAGCAAAAGAATTAGCATGCAGCGCCCCCTTTTTCTGTACACGTTTGTGGCATGCAACAAGGTTGCGATTTGTAGCAGCCGCATAAATTAAGTGATTAACCGAATTGTTTCTAAATGTTGGCAGCTACTTACAAGATTGATATTATTTACGAGCAGCCGGATGGACCAAGAGAGAGAAAGAGAGAGTGCCACTGAGGTATACATACATCGAGCTGATCCTGTGGCTTGCTTAAGCTAAAGCTAAGCAAAAAGTGTCTATAACTTCTGGGAAATGCTGGCTGGGGCATATTGTATAATGTATTAGCTGGCGCATTGTGTGTTAATTTGACAACGACATCGGTCTGAAATTCCTTGGGAACGGCAGCCAGAAACAGCAATAGCAACAACACTTTTGTCGCAACGGCGACAAACGAGCCTTGTTGCTGTCAAAAGTCAGAAATATAACCATATAAAATCAGTCGGCATGACCATTGAGCTGCTTCGCTTCTCACTTAGCGTCTCCCCCTTACTGTCTGGCCCATCATTGTCATCAACATTATGATCATCACGGGCAGCGCAACAGGATTATCAAAATAAATGCGGCAAAAGCTTACTCTCTTCCTTTTCTCACCTTAGTCAATGAAGCTGCTATTTCAACGCTGTCAACGCTTGAAATCCTCAACTTATCATTTCACAATAATCAAAGAACTTTGCTTCTTGCTTAAGTATGCACAACACGCTTCAATCTAGTAAAATTTCAAAGGAATCTTAATGCACTCTAAAAGGATAAGCTATTTATTCAAGTGTATTTGAGATGTTTTAATAGTTTCTGTGCCTCAACCTGTTTAAATTATAATAGGAAATGAAAGTTGAACTTTACAAAATCTTAAAGGTATTAATATATGCGTTAAACGGTACATTTAAACTGTTAGCTTTAAACAAATAATATTGTTCCATTCATAATCTTGATTCATTGTATTTATACACGTATTCATTCAGAAAATCAGTTTTAACTTTAGCCACTCGTAGTAAAGATTGTTGGAAATTTCTTTAGCTCATGTTAAAGATGATGATGATGATGACTCAATAATTGAAATGTATCAAAATAAATTAAGTAAATCGTCTTTAAATTTAAATGCCACATCAATTACAACGTCTTAGAGCAAGAAAGGAGGAGGAGAAAGAGAAAGAGAGAGGCATTTAAAAAGTGCTTGACAAATGAGCCAACAATTTATAACAAAAAAATGAACGCAGCAAGCCAACCAAATGAAAGAAACGGAAAAGATTTTCTGTTGTCTGCCCACAACACACAAATTTATCACAGCCAAAGATAGACAATAAGATCGAAGATCGAAGATGCAACGTTCCAGCTGGATTTAGTTAAAACAGAGCCAACCTTTTCAGTGTCACAACTGTGGCCAATAAATTGTTCAACAATTTACAACGAGCAATTCATAAATTTATTAATGAATTAAGTTATAAGATAATTTACAGTTGATGCTGATGCTGATGCTGATCGAAAACGCAATCTGCTGAACAAAATGATCATCACTGCTGATCGCTGCAATATATCAAGAACGTGGCGGAGACGTGGCCCAAGAGCCTCGGACCTAATCGAATTGTGGCCAAAGCAGAAGCAGAAGCAGCACGCAGCGAAAGCAAAAGCAAAAGCACAAACTACAGTGAATTCTTGGAATTGAGACGGGCAAATAAGCAAAGGTTGCAAGCAGAATAAAAGAAGAAAAAAATAAGGAAATTTAAATGAAGCTGTGGCAGGATCGAGACGGAAAGACTTGGTTGTGGGATCTGGAATCTGGTATCTGGTATCTGGTATGGCAAACTGGCTGCAGTTTGTCTGTGGGCTTATTGCTAAGCATTTCTAGAAGGGGCGGCGGCCAAGAGTGAGGCACATGATTAGCATGGTTAGCTGGTTAGCTTGGTTAGAGCTGCGTTTCCATAATCGTTATCAGCGGCACCATCATCGACAACATTCAACAACTTAGAATGGAGAATTGGTTTTGGTTTTTTCTTTTGCATTTGTTGCTTATAAATTGGAATTTAAAATTAATTAAGTTGTCGTTTTGCGCTTTTATCCAATTTATAACTAATATGACACCGATTATACGAAATATGTTCGCTAATTAACGAACAAACACCGCAACCAACAGCAAAATAAAACTGCCTACCCCACCCTGCCCCCTTTGTTGCCCTCTGTCTCCCTCTCAGTCATCTAACCAAGCCACGAAACAAGGCAGACAGACAGGCAACAGTCGTCGAAAGAGCAGTCCCGACTCCTTCTTTGAATCGTGTCCGCGTGCTCGTAATCTGCTCGCTGAAGACGCGTTGTAAATTGTCTGACAAAGCTTATTTTATTAATTTAAGCCATAAGCGTTGGCCTCGTGTTCGTTGTGGCTTGTTTGTTTGTAGCCAGCCTTACGTGTATTTTGTTTTTGTTTTTGTTTTTTTTTTAGCATATCGGCAAAGCAGCGCCAATTTATTGCGCATCGTAAAAAGCCGTTTGCGTTTTAATAAGCCATGCCAAACACGCGGCAGTTGTTCCGTTCATTCGTTTAGTCGTTCTTTTGACTCTTTTGGCTCTTTTGCCCGGGCAGTTGTTAGCAAAAGGCGTCGATGTTGACGACGTTTTGGTCATTTGACTGTAAGCAACACAAGCATGGCAAAGTCTAAACTCTCTCACTGCATTCCTGGGTATAATAAATTTCGAGTTTGAGTTTGAGTTTGAGTCAGTCAGTGTCTTTGCTGTGTGTTCTCGTTTGGTCAATTGGGCAATTTGGATGACATTGGTTTATGGATGTTTAAGGGGACGGATAACGGCATTTAATGAACGACATAATGGCTTAGCATTGAGTTTGGTTATAAACTTTATTGGCTATTAAATTTAATTATTACCCTCGTCAGTTATTCATCATTCCCTATGTTTTGCTATTTACTTGAGAATTTTCATTGTGAAAATAACCCTTGCCCAATACTTGGTCATAAAATTATAAAAATAAATATGCCAAAATTAAGTAAGCAGCTACAAACAACAAACAAAAAAACCACCAAAGACAACAAGAAACTTGCGATAAGCTGAACCACAATGGATGCACCACCACCAAACGCAGGAGCAGAAAAAAAAACCAGGCAGGAACACGAAAAGAACTTTTCGTTGGGAGAGTTGTGTAGTTGTTGTTGTTGGCGATGAAGCGCCCATAAAAAAGGCGTTGAAATCAGTAAAAATAGCTATGGTTAAGAAATACGGCTGACTGGTGCTGGGCGAGGGCGGAAGGGTGGGCTTAGCAAACAAGGCATTGAGCATCTAGATGAGGCCATTGGCCATTTGAGGGCGAGTAGAAAGAGAGAGAGAGATGGGCAAGCGAAAATCGTTTACAAATAAATCAGAAAGCGATAAATAAGGATTTTGTCTCGTAATAACTCAGCGGGAGCCATTTAACATGCAATCATAACGAATCGATGCTGAACGCTTTAGCGAATGCCAACACCAAGAAGTAAGGTGCAGCAGCAAGGGACACGGGCCCAAACTCGGCGGAGAGGCAGCAAACACGCTTTCACACCAGGCAGCCAAAGTTGGCAAGTGTGTGTCGAATTGTTGTTGACTTGTTGCAGTTGTCGCTGCTTCTGCTTGCTTGTTGTTGCTGTTGTCGTTCTCGCGCCTTGGGCTTGAAAATAAAGTTGCAAAGAGGAAACGTAAACTTCTTTTGGCTTGACCACATCGCCTGATTCCTTGCAGCACAATGACAAGGGCGTTCTTTTGGCCTTTTTATGAGCGACAGTTCTCATATATATATTATATTTTTTCTGCTTATGCATGCCCCTATCACAAAACATGGCCAAAAACATGCACTTGACTGCACTTCATAACTCTCGCAAATGACATTCCATGCAGCGATAACCCTTTGCGTTTCCCCACAAGCCCTATGCTGTCGTCTTAGCCATGCATGTTGAGACTGAGTAAGCAACAACAAGCTTGCTTAATTATGTTGTAAAACAATCTGCCTTCATTTGGGCCAGCAAGTAGCGGTAGTCTAACACATCCTTCGCTTGCGAGGGAAGTAATTAAAATGATGCCCTCAACAATGGCTGCCAGGCACGCAGGGAACGCGAAGCACGAAGCCAACACGATTTTCTATGACTAATTGCCCGAAGTGTGTCACAGGAAAAGCGGCCCACTAACGATCCAAAGTCTGCACACTTGACAGGTGAACTACCTGGCCGGAGCTTATGGGGTCAGGCACGCATACGTGAACGTAAGGGACTTATCTCGATAAAAATTGCAAACTGCTAACAGTTAACCTGGCTAACAAGAAATTAAATTCCATTACGCGAGCGTAAGTCAATTTGCCCAACATGAGGTTTCTAAGTTAGTAAATATTTTTACAGTGGCTACAAGCTACAAAAAAAAACCTAGTTAGTATAATTTAGTACAGAACAATTGCATTTGCACCACTGTGCACGTAGCTAATGAAGAGGTGGTAATTTATGTGGCTATATTCACCTGTTCCTAGACACGTTTTAATAAGCCAGTGACTGAGCCATGAATGGGAACTAAGCTCTGGCCAAATGGAGTCGTAGACATGGCCACGTCTTTTACGTGGCCTTAACTGCCTCTAGCTGGTCGTTGTCGGCTAACTGCAAGTTGCAGCCAAGTGCAGGATTAATTAATTGCCTACTGCTGCAGATGCTTTTGCTTTTGCTGTTGCTGTTACTATTTGCTGATGATGTCTGCAGCACACATGACGTATACGTGACACTTGAGAAATGTTCAGCCGCTTAATGTGCGACATTTTGTTTGTTTTTGCCAACTGTTAACAACTTTTGGCAGGCTGCAGGCAGCGCTTCAAACCTACTGGATGCTTGAATGTCAACTGTGCTTCTTCGTTTCTCTGCTTTGCATATTGCGCAGCCAAGCCATAATGATGAGCAGCAGGCAGCAGGCAGCAGGCATTGCTCCATTGAGTCAGAGACGAGACAGCGTTGTCAAATGACTTGCGTAAATTTATCGTAAATGCCATCAACGGGTAGCGACGTACACAATTTCAGCTCCTTACCGCATTCGACATGCGTTTTGGCCCAACTGTTGGCCAAGTCAGTCAGTCTGTCAGTCAGCTAATCCTCGTTAATCCATTTCGCTGCACTGTTGCTGTTGCTGTCGAGGTGTCGCCCCCGCCACACCCGCCAGCTAGAATGATATGCTAATGAAATGCATCGCAGTGGAAAGCACCTTTTTTGGGCTTTTGGGCATGCGCCACTCTGCCTCACACAATTTGCATTGAAGCTGCGAAGCTGCCGCAGCTCAAATGTGTATTGGACTCAAACTTGAGTTGTTGCACGATTGTGTCGCTTGACACATTTAATTGGAAGTCTATTGGCTAGCGGTGCTAATAAATATGCAAGCCTTTAACTAACTAATAACATTTTTCCAAGTACTTCCGCCAAGCAACTAAGAATCAAAAAACAAACACTTTCAGTCAGAGTAGCAGGCGGCGACAAACGGCGCTCCAGTTGGAACGCACTTGGGTGACATTCAATGGGTTCAATTCTGGTTTGCTTGTAGTTTGTGTCTCATTGTCATGCTCGGCTTATTGATTGGAATACAATGGATCCTTAAAGTGTGCTTACAAGCGCCGTAACTCAAACAAATTGCAGCCGCCTGCCTGCAAACGCCTCACTGGGAAGAGGATGTCGACGGGCAACGAACGACACTGATCAACAGGCGCGGCGACAACCACATGGAATGGGGCTGGGCCCAATGCGTTTTACATGATGGCAACACGACAAGAGACAGGAGCGGCAAGAGACGAACGCCGGCCTCTGTGCCAGCTTAACAAGAACAAGATAAGCTGTTCTTCTTGTTGTTGTTGTCTTTGAAATGGGTTTTGCTTTTGTGGCTTTAAGTTATGCCAAGCTCGCAACGAACACACAGTGGACCAGAGGCGCTACTGACGCGCTTATGTTAAATTTACCAAACAAGCGATTTGTATGCAATTTTGCGATCGTCCAAGAAAGTGGAGAAGCGGGTTAGCTGGCTGCTGAAATCCAAATCCCAGCGAGACATCATGATGTCGTGGTCTTGAAGAGGGCTGCTTAAGTTGCTGCTGCTTGTTGCTATTGTCTTTGCCAAAGCATTGTTGTTGTCTGCCGCACTGTCTGCATCTGCGGCTGCGTCGCTGCTGCCGTCGCAATGTCTAGTTTATTGGCGTGATTTTTTATTTGCATTCGAAAATGTTTGCTTGCTGCCACAGTCAACGAGTTGTTGTTGTTGTTAGCTGTTGCACGTGATGTATGCGATGTGGCCGCCCGGCTCAGAGTCCGGCTGCTTTTTAGCTACATACAATTGCCATAAGTTTTGCTTGGCTATGCTCTGCAATTATTTGCGGAATTCCTTTTGGAATATATATTGACTCTGACTCGGACTCGGACTCGCTGACTGCTTGCAACTTGTGTGCACACTTGTCCACAGCGCCTCCTGTCCTGCTTTGACAGCCATACAAGGAAGCCTCTCTGGTTTGGGCATTTTTTGTTTGCTTTGCTTCAAGCGCTTGTCGTTTGGTTTGTTCTTCTGTTAATTTGTCAGGAAATAACGTTTTTTTAGCGCATTGCTTAAATGCCTGAGAAATTGTAATCGAAATTGATTAAGCGACAAACTCTCTTTACGAACAGTTATTGCCCCTTAGCTAACTGATCAATATAGCAATCCACCCACATGCATTAACACTCATTCCCAAGAACGACTGCTTTGTATAAAAGGTAGTAAACAAAACGAGAAAGAGGCGCCTTTACCACTGTCTCTACCTGTCCGCCTGCAAGTCAATTGTGCAACTGCCCCAAGTGTCAAATTAGACAAAGAGCAGGCGCAGACTCAATGCAAACTTGCAACCAAATGAAATGAGCGCTGCTGCTGGCTTGTGAAAAGCTAAAAGTACAGAAAATAAAACGCCTGGCGTCTAATTTTCCACGAATCGAATGCACTTGGACTGGGGAAGGAAAGAGTTTGATTTGCATTTGCATATGGGTGGTCAGCAAATTGCCAGAACGTGAGCACAATTTTTAAATTACAAAACGGCAAGTGGTTGGAACAGCAGCAGTCAAAGTCAAACGCAGAGGTTTGTAGGTAAAAAACAGACAAAGCGCATTCCAGCCACAAAACTGTTGCAATTAATTGCATAAAAGTTCTAAACCGTCAGCATTTCCCCACTAACTTTATCGCCATAGAACAATGGCGTCTTGTGCAAACTGTGCAACAGCAACAAGCGTGGCCATAATCGGAGCCACATCGTCGTCATGGTCGTGCCTTTCGGTTTGTAAACGTGATCGATAGACTGACTACTAGCCAAAGCAACAACAAAAACAACTGCAAATTGGTTACCTTTTGGCCGTTACCAAATGTTTCTGGCCTTAGTCAAATTATGTTCTTTGGCTCTCTGGCTTGATAATGAAACTGGCAAATTGAAGCTGTTTGCTGTTGGCTCTCAAACTGTTTGCTCACACCGTTGTCCTGTGCATCCAAGAGTAACGCTAATGATTACGCCTCAACGTCTTTCCATTTTTTTTGCATAAAACTCTAATGACGATGCTGCAGCGATAAGCAACCATCCATCCATCCATCCATCCATCCATCCATCTAGTGATCGATTCAATGCTTGAGGTTATATGGTTTAGATCATGGCAGCCGGACACTAACTAGCCTCATCATCGAGCGTTAACAAGCTCATTTTTTTCTCTCTCTCTCTCTCTTTTTGTTTTTGTGTTTTGCTTTAACGTTAACCTGAACAACAACTTGGCCAATTTTATTGCAGTTACCGCATTCATAAATCGATAATCATGGCATTTATTGTGTTATGCAGCAAACACCATTATACACCCCGGCTAACTTGGTGTCATAAAGTATAAAGTGCATTTAAATTCATATATTATTAAGGATTGTATATAATTCCAGTAAATGTTGTGGTAATCTGATCCCTACTCTGTAGGTCATAACTTTTAACCAAACGATCACATTGACAATATCAACAAAGTTTAACCGGCATCTGGCAATCAACACCTACAACAAATAGATGTGCGCCTACGTTATGGCCAATAGAAGATGCTAAAGCACTTTGCCACATTGTCCAAATGGACACGAACTAAATTTTCATTAACTGCCAGCCAGCCGCAAGCGAACGTAGACAAAACGTTTTTCCTGCTAAATAAAACCAACCTCGAACTTCAACTTTTGAGCGCATATCGTATTAAATTGAATTTTTATGTTCTCACAAAGCGTTGGAAAATTCATGGCCAAGCAAAATGTTGCACGTTGGGAACTGGAAAGAGCGATAAAAAACAAAAAACAAAAAACATACTGCTAACTGCTGACTGCTGTGTGTGGGTTAATAAATGCGCCAATGAACCGCAACGCGAAGAATGGGCTAAATTATGGTTATTTAAATAAACAGCACACGATTTGATTTGGCCAGGGCAAAAGTGTTGCTTTGGCCGCGAAATGCGAGCGCCTTGCAAATTGTACAAGGGATCAAGTCTGACAAGACAGCCAGGAAATTATGTTGTAGCTTCACTGATCGTGCAACACAGGACGCTGGCGATAGATTCGTCGTCGTCGCCGTCGTCGTCTGCTTCTTGGGGGTTGTGCCATCAGGCCGTGATTGAGTAACGCCCAGGACTGGCACTGGGGCGTCTAATTATGAGTTTCGGAGTTTCTGGTCAACGTTGATTGCAACCGGACGCATTGTTCCATACCAGGCAGGCATCATTAGCTGATGAGCAGCGTTGCCTTGTTGATTGAGCTTGATAAGCAAACACATAAAATGAAATGTGCGTTTGCCAATTTAGCCAAGCCAACCACCGATGACCTTTGCCCTACGTTTGCACTGTTGCAACAATAAAGAAGAAGAAGAAGAAGAAGCAGAGAAGGCATCTTTCGTTCGGGCGTTGCGGCGTTTTGTTGATTTTGAAGCTATAATTTAAGCGAGTAATTGCACGCTGGCGGCCAGAATTTGTAACTAAACTGCAAATTAGCAGCCAATTCTCCAGCCGATTAATAACCATAATTATTGGCTCAAACGCTGACGAGCGAACGAAGCAGAAGATGATGCTGCTGCTGCCACTGCTACTCCTGAGGATCTGTGGATCTTGATGAGGTGGACAGCGAAGCTCAGCTTGGCTCGTTGCTCGGTGCTCTGTGCAAATTGCTCAAACTTGGACTGAGCTCAATTGCCAATTCGTGATACACATACACGCACAGAGAGAGAGAGAGAGAGAGAGAGAGAGATAGAAAGAGAAAAGGAGCGAGAGCAGAGCATATGAAGAACGGACAGCAATTTAAATTGTGAGCGCGTCTGGCTTAATTACATAAAACTTGGCAACACACAGTAAGAGTTGCCTTAAGCGAATAGTAATATTAACTTATGGAACTGCAGTGCCCTCAAATGCCCTGTTAAGGGGCATTCACTGTACCTGGCCGCCGGCGCACTCGTCATTGTGTGTTGCTTCCATGTCTATGGACCCAGCCCCTCCTGCTTGATGGGCATGTGTCTAATGAAGGATCCTAATTAATGGGAGCACACATATACATATATACAGCTCTTATTTCTGCTGCAGTCGAAATGGTAGTGAGTAAGCCAAATGTGTTGAAAAGCAATGGAGCCAAAAGAATTTGGCCTTTTGACTGGCCAAATTGCAGGGAACGATAGGACAAATTAATAAACGTCGATAGTCAATTAAACTGTCGGACGTAAGAAACGCCATAAATTTTGCAAGTGCATCCAAGCAACGAAATGAAGATATTTCGAAAAAACAAAGCCAGCCAATTATCAATAACAAATCATTATTTGCTGTGCTTTAACAACTCAAATTGAAGATAAATGCGAGAACGGGTTAAATAAACTTATGATGAGATATTTTCCTGAGTAGAATAACTATTAAAGCAAGTATTTTCCATGAATCTCAAAAGTTGCTTAAAATAACTTGCACGCTCAACAGTCAAACTTAACAGGAGCACAATATTGCGTTAACAGAAAAGTAGCTGTGGCTGGTTTGTGTCTTTGCTAGCTAACAGAGCTGCCAACTAAATTAATTTACATCCATCTAAAATAACTTTAAAATTTGTAAAAGTTTCTTTTTATATTTTTATATATATATATATTATTAAAAACATTTATGTATGATTATTTGTATATAAATAAAATTCAATTAGATAACAGATGTTAATACATCATTTGATTGTTACGTTTGCCATTGTTAACAGCTATAAATTGTAAGAAATTAGAAATTACACGGTACAACAAAGTTACAGATTGGTAGAAAAGAAAGAAGGCACAAAGTGTTTTAGTTTCGAGAATAATTAACATTGAATGTTAGAAGTGGACAACTACAAACAGATAACTAAGCGCGTTGGTTTGTGCTGCACGGCAAAAGGCACTTTGACTTTGTGTTTTGGATAAATTGGCAGTTGGTGGCCACAATTTCCATTTACTAGATTCACTAGACATTCTTCTTCATGGTCATCTCGTGGGCATTGCGTAGACGACGTCGCAGCTCATTGGGGAAGCGTTCGTAGCATTTCTTGCACACTGGCTTCTCATCGTACTCGTAGAACTTGGATTTCTGCGTCATTTTCGTATCGCACACGGAACAGGCAAAATGATGCACGCACCACGCCTTGTTCAGAGCGGTAAAAACTGTCGAAAACAATGCGTTAAACAATTATGAAACAAATTACAAGCAGTATGTGATAACATACCATCGCCTCCAATAACCTGGTTGCATACGAAACATAAATTGCCAAATAACTGATGATAATGCGTCTCGCAGTATGCCAGACCGCGTTTCTCGTAGTGTCGATGTCCCAGAAAAGGTTTCTCACACTTGGCACACACGAAATGCTCGACGTGCCAATGCTTGCCCAGTGCAGTGACCACACGCTCCTCAATTGGGCGACGGCAGGCGCCGCAAATGGGAATGCCCATCTTGTCGTGACAGCGTAGACAATACAATTCATTCTGTTGAATATAATAAATGGTGATATTAGTAAAAATACTTCCAGACAAAGTGCAGCAGATCGTTACCATATCATTTGCAGCCAGTCCGGGACGACTCTTAACCTCGCGAGCAGTGGCATCCAGTTCTGTGCCGCAAGCAGAGCAATTGAAATGATAGCCATGGTAAACTTCACCCCGGAAACGCAATGGTTCCTCGTCAATTAAACCGCTGCAAAGAAGATTGAGTTAGTGATTGAATCAACATAAGGAATACCAAGTCCACTTACTGGCACTTTTGGCACACATATCGACCAGTTATCTCTGCCTTCACCTTGGCATTGCATTCGTGGCAAAGTGCGCGATTTTGATTGCGTATGAAGCCACTGTCGGCCAACTCTTTGGCACATAGCTGACAACGGAAGCACTGTGGATGCCAGCTGGCAGACATTGCTTTGATGACACGTCCAATGACGAATTCGCCACACTTGTTGCAGCATGGTGCGAAAAGCACATGGAAATCCCGCTCACAATACTTGCGACCCTCGAACTCATAAAAAATGCCATCCTGGAACGGACGGAAGCACTGAGCACAGCTGGAAAACCAAACAAAGGAAAATTAAAATAAAGTGAAACACGGTTTAATCCTTCTACACACTTACACAAAACATTGTGTGTGCCACAGTTCGCCATTGGAGTTGACAATCTTTTCGGTGGGCTCAAAACCATCTGCGCATCTCGTGCAATGCATTGCACCCAGCGACATATTGTTAGCCTGGACTCTGGAAAAGTACAAAACAAATTTGGTTAAGCATATCATTTAGTTATTATTCTATTAGTAGGGAGTTACACTTTAGCCTTGGAATACATCATGATGATGGCTTAGCGTATGTGAAAGGCAACTGGAAGCGGCGGTGCACAACAAACTTTGCGTACTTGGCTTATCAAGCAAACACAATGTTGACTGACCGTCTGAATCATATTTCTGACGAATGCAAAAAAAAAGCTCACGACGCATTCCTTGTGGACTGAGAGTTTGGCAATGTTATCAAAAAGTAGCTTTTACTTTAGCACTAACAAGCGAAGACAGTTGAAGTGCAGTCGTTAAGCAGTGCAGATGTGCGTAGGGAGGATTCATTTGATTTGAATGAACCGCCAAAGCAACAGAGTTAAACAGACACACACACATATATACATGCATACGGCGATAGGTAAACAAACAAACACACACACATAGCTTGGCAGCGACAGCGTCTAAAAATAAATTTGAATGTTGCCCATGACGTCATTGCTGTAGTAAACATCTGGCGCTTTAACACCAAGAAAAATGCAACTTATGCGGGCAAGAAGCATCCAGAGTTTATCTAATTGAACAGCAGTGCATACAAAAGACATTATTGATATGCATAATTGAAGTTTAATGTGAGTTTTACGATGTGTTTTTCTGGTCATCTTCAGTTTTGCAGAACTTGCACCTTGACCAAGTGATTGAATGAATGAATGAAAAAAGCGAATTAATTTGGGTCTCATTTAGCACTGGACCACGCACACATGGGCGTTATGCGATGATGTAATGCTGTTAATATTCGATATTCAAAGCATTGTGCTTTAATCTTTTGCTTACTGAACGGGCGGCATAATTCTGTGTAATTGGCTTTCACTTGTTGCACTTGCAGCTCGCGTCAATCAAATTGTTTGTCGACGTACGCGCTCAACGTTTTTAGCTCACTGAAAAACTGCAAACAAAATATGAGAAAAGTGTCTCTTTGATCGATCAGTGCTGTTATCTTAGCAATTTTCACGCTAAATCCGGTTTCTTTACTATATTTCAAGATGTTCTTCCTCTCAATTTAGCTTAATTGGGCAACACTGTTTGAATTTGTGTTTGAGTGCAACAACAACAACAATGACAGCAACACAGGTCTTGCCAAATTGGGCGTACACGCGAAACTTGAACTTATTTATTTTCACATTTGCTTCGTGTACAATTTACAATGTATATTGAACATAGATTTATTATCTTTTTACCTTCGCTTTTCAAGATCTCAGCTTTTTTAATTAAGATTCTCACTCAAGAAGTATTAGTTGTATAGAGTTTGGAATAAGTTCGATCGAACGAATCACTGAACTGAACGAATCTAGTTCATCTCGTGCTATCTGTTATCGTCGTGTCACCTGAAAAGTTAACATTCAGCAACGCTGTTATTAACAGACCATTTGGCTTTCTCTTTAATTTTTGGCTGCATTTATTTTTGAATTTATATCAGATTTTTTCCTACAAGCAATAAAGTTTCGCAATGCCCATTAAAAATGGCTGTTATAAGAAATATTCTTAAATTCGTTTGTATTTTTTTTTTCGAAAAACTATACATTCCTTTTTTGTTTTATACAGCATTTGCTCAATATTTATAACTTTTTGTTAAATAGTTTCAAGTGTATGGATAAAAACAAGCATTTCTATATAACTATCAAGTCTAAGCTAAGTCTAAGCTCGGTTTTAACTTAAAAATATTTGAATTACTAATTACTAATTAAAAGAATTGAGCTATCATTGTATATGTTTATTGCTTTTTAAAAAAATCATAATGCTCTTTATCTGTAACTAAGTGTGGTAAGTAGATAATAGGCAAGATTCGAGTTCCGTTGATTTTGGACATGGACTTAAGCACAAATACACAAATATTAGCAAAAGTACGTCATAGTCTTAATCTTACAGTTGGATGAGCTCTGTTTACAAAAATGTAATTGCTGTCTGCATGGCAGGTAAATAACACTTTTCGAGTATAATATATATATGTATGTATGTTTATATATTTATGCATGCATATAGTATGTATGTATCGCGGCTATATCTAGTCAAACTGTAAGTTCCCAGCGTACTTTCCGCCACTAGCACTTGTGGATCCGTAGATGATTCTGCAGCGTGCTCTTTTGCCGGAACTGTTTGGGGCAGTAGGAACAGTTGTAGGGTTTCTCTCCGGTATGGATCTTCAAGTGGTTGTTAAGCGTGGCTACCTGCCGGAAGCTAGCATCACAGATCTTGCACTTATAAGGCTTTTCACCCGTGTGCGTCTTAATGTGGTTGACCAGCGTGCTCTGCTGCGAGAAAAAGCGCCGACAGACGCTGCAGCCAAAGGGCCGATCCGGATTGTCGCTTCTCAGCATGTTTATGTTGCCATAATTCAAGCGCGGGCCCTGCTCAGGCGTTTGGTTGGGCTCGATTTTGGGACTGACTGTTGCTGCTGATGACGCCGCAGCCTGAGCTGCCGCATTGCTGGCGACCAGAGAGCTGACCGTTGCATTGCCTTCGAGGAAATGCAGCAGCGGATGATGGTCCAGCTGCAGAAAGTTTGGAGCTGTGCCATGTAGATTGTTGGGCAACAGACCGTTGGTCAGCTGCTGTGCTCCGGAAGCTAGATGCGCCTGCATTACAGAGTGATCCACTCTGACTTGCGGCTGGTTGCTTAGATGTGTGTGCGTCTTCATGTGATTGATGAGTGTGCCCTGCTGCCTGAACTGCATATGGCAGTAGGAACACGAGTACGGCTTATCGCCGGTAAGAATTTTTCTGTAGTTGGCCAGCGTCGTCAGCTGGCTTTAATGCTTGTCACATAAATATATTTGGACAAATTTATTAAAAACCCGAGTCACACAAAATCGAAGTTGGCTCAGCAGCAGCAGCGAAATCGAACTAAATCGTCGAGCCACCACAAGTGGATAATGTGGACTGCAACTGATATCAGTATACATCGATTAATACGTTTCTTATGATATCGAAAAAGTCTAGAGCTCTTTTATGCATTTATTTTATGATCACCAATATTAATAGCGCTACTATAACTTATTTATTTAAGATTATAAAACTTTCACATTTTTGAGGTGCGAAAGATGGCGCCATCGCAAAACCAGTATTTCCGATACACAATCGTCAATTGAGGAATGCCATGTGGATGTTGTGGATGTGGTAACTATTGACATAGGTTGCCAGCCTCTTGAATGCGCTAACTATCGTTAGATACTATCGCATACATGGTTGGCGCTTGGTTTAAACTTGATTTTAAGCTTATTTCAAGAGATTCACTGTTTACGCAGTTCAAACAATATACAAATGTATGTTGTTAAACAAAGGGCTATTTGTATATGCTGCAATTTACAATAGCAAGTCTAAAGAAATTCTAAATTATAACAGAATTGATTGTTCTATGCATTTACTTCCGCTTTTGCCAGTGTATGACAGCTTTTAGTTAACAAGCTTCCGCATTGCATTTTTAATTGCATTTCCACTTTCTTTATTATTATTCCAAACACAGTCACCCAAACATTGAAATATCAGCTGGCTTATTATTTTTTTATGCGACTGACTACCTTTATCCCATCTTTATTGGCTATCAGGCGTGATTCCATCAATGGCTTTTGTTTGCTCATATCATCGTCACATAATGAAAACAAACAAAGCGCGGGCGAGGTCAACCACAAAGGGTGCCAATAATAACAACAACAACAACATCTTAGAACCGGTGCCTGGTTCGACGAGTCAACTGGCACGTAGCATAAATACGTTTCGTTTTTATGCTGTTGTTTACTAGAATACTCTGAGCATACATATGTATGTGTGTATAGGTGATAGAGCTATCAAAAACATTTATTAACACCACTGAAAAACTGGCCAAAACTTTCCACTGTCATAATACCTATGTAAAAAAAAAACAACAAAAGCTTTCCATTAAATGCGATATCAACATACATATTTACAGTTACATACATATTTACAGTTTGTGAAAAACAACTTCACTGAAACAAACAAAATGTGTTGAAATGTAAACTACTTGGAAAATTGTCGGCTGCAAGCAAATACCGTGGGTGTCTAAATATAACTTCAATTATGCTATTTATTATTGCAGCTGGCGGAAAGCCGGCAAACCAGACAAACAACGAACACGCCCCCAGTTTATACACACACACATACACATGTACATATATCTATTAACATATGTGTTTGTTGTTTTTAATGCATTTTGTTGCTTGTTAAACCAGTTGCTTGCAACTTTTGTGCCAGCCATTGATCGTTTTTCTATAGTTTTTATTTCTTTTTTTCAACACAGAAACAATTCCAAAAATGTGGGCTTGAAACACAAATAAAGCGTAATTGCAGAAATTCTTGCTGTGTACATTTATGGTGCTTATCGGTATCGCACTTTATAACTTAACTTTTGCTGCCCATTTTGGGCTTTTGCTTATCATGCAATTTCGAAACACAAATACATACATACATATGTATATGTCTTATATATTTGATTTGAGCTTTTTTAAATGCCCAAATGTATTAAGCGTCACGTGAATATCATTAAATTGCAATTAAACATGGTTATTTGTTAGTCAGCTTGTAGAGTCATCGTAGTAATTTTTTTAAGTGTACTGTACATAACAATTTACTATTTTATTTTTTTTTGTTTTGTTTTGTTTTGTTTTGACAAATCTAATCTTTGAAGTGTATTTATAACCTTGAATTTTACAATGAATGTATATGTGCAGCAAAGTTTAATAATAAACTAGCTAAATGATCTTGCAAGGCGCCAGCGATGCCGCCATTTTTTTAAATTTTTGGCAAACAAACTACATTCATATAATATAGTCAATGCGACTTTACGCGCAGCTGCCCCTGGATGAATTAATATCAATTGCATTTGTCAAATCAGTGGGTGTAAAAGTGAGAGTTAAAATGAACGTCAACAACAGCCCACCAGCAAATAGAGATATGCATATGTATGTATAAAACTTGCCAAACCGCCGGATGCCAGCTGAAACGTCAGCACTGTCTGCGACCTACGTGTGTGATAGTGTGTGCAACCTTAGTGGGGGCAGGGGTAGACAATTGGAGCGCAGCGGTTGTTTGGACAAACCTATTAACATTTTTACATGCACGCAAAATTGAGTACAGACAGTACAAACGTATAGTATTGAGTAAGCTATTTACAAGCAGTCAAAGTCTAAGATTGAGCTAATGCCAAAAACAATTTTGCTTGGCAACAACTTGAAACAAAAACGAAAAGCAACAAAAATAATATGTGCATACATATGCAAGGTAAAGTGTGTGTGTGTTTGTGTTTTTGCTAGCAACGACCTGTTGGGCGCGACGGTCACATTGAAAGTTCCGCAACACAGCAACACCGTCTGGGCATACTTATTTTACCACCCGCGCACCTACATACATTTGCATGTGTACTCGGCAGTTAGCATTAGCACTAGAAAAAAAGTAGCAAATTAGCAAAACAACAGATAAGATGTTTGTATGTAGCACAACAAAACTGTCAAGTACAAACACACATATACATACATACACTCTGAATGCACTCAAACATCTGTGCACACAAATGTAAATACGTATGTACGAACCAGTGTGCGTATTTATTTATGTAAAAATAAACTATTTAACCTTAGCGTGGTGCGTTGCCACAGTGACGTTAATTCAACTTGGAGACAAATGCAAAAGCTTTTATTTCCAATGCATTTGAGTGCTTTTAAAATGAGCCCAAAAAGCCAATTGACGCGGACACCCGTTCGGGTTGAGGGTCAGAACGGAGAAGGGATGTGGTGTGTGCTAAAGGAAAATTGTAATTGCGGCTTTTCCACTAATTATTTGTTGTTGCTGTTGCACAATAAACACACTAAGCCACAACCACAACAATAACTTTGACGTTTAGCATTATGCAATGGTTAATTGCAACAAATTACGGTAAGTAGTGAATGAGAAAGCAATCAGAAGCAACGATAACCGACTCAAACAACTCTTATCCAAGAGGATGGCTCAATACAATACTTAGCTATATTATTTTATTTATTTACCAAGTGCTTAGAATCTACATTCAAAAAATATGAGGAACTGTATAGTTTGTATTCTCGAAGATATTAAGAACTGGCACAGAGTGGATGCTTGGCCTTCTTTTTCACGTGAAACGGGCACACGTGATTAATCACATGAGCAACTATTTACAAAAACACATGCATACATACACATTTGTATATTAGGTATGCCTGATTGTGATAGCTTAAAATCTAATATTAATGGCGCCAAGTTTGAAGGTCAATTCTAGGGTAAATTTTATAAACACGCCTATCACTAATAAAATATTTTTATATGTAAATATGTACATAGATCGTGATCAGGCAATTCGTATAATCTTTTGCAAAGTCTCGTGATTACCAACACTCGAGTAAATAAGTAAATAACACTTTGTATTTTGATAAACAATTTAATTTAATTCGTTTTATTTTCCTTTATGCACTTTGCTTAATAGTATTTACCAATGCTTATGTGTATAATATTTGATTAGGATGAAAAAAAACTTTGCAGTTTGTGTGGAACCAATAAATAACGAAGCGCAACAAATACAATTTAGAAGAATATACATATTTATTATGTATATATATATGCAGCTGTTTATTTTCTCTCTCCCTTTGCTATTTACACATATTATTATCATCGAAATATGTACGATGTATTGTTAAACTAATTTAGTCTTTCATTTGACACAGACATATACATACTAATAGTTTGTTTATTTCAAATACAATTACTAATTGATTACAAAAACATTTTGTTCGTTTAAATGTTTGAAACAAAGGCAACTGTTACTGCTTAAGCATAAATTTACAATTAACTCTTGTAACTTAGATTTTAACTGTAACTTTTGTAGAATATGTAAACATGATTTCTATGTACACATGTATGTATGTATGAATATTTAAAACAATGATCGCTGCTCACTTCCCAACCTAAGTGGTTTGAATTAGCGAGCAATCACTGTACTGTACTTGTATATATATATATATTTATATAATTAAAAGCAAACTGAAGGCACATGAACAAAGAGAAAAATAAACAACCAAGCGACTTAAAACTCTTGTTGCAATGAAAACGTGAAACGTGATGTGAGCTTCGCTTATTGATAACAGCTATGTCTAAGTATTTGTGCTTAATGGGACCTTACGCTAGTAATAATATCATAGTAACTTAAATCCAGTTTAGACAATTAACGACAAGCCAAAGAAATAATATACTTGAATGGGGATTCTTTTTCAATTGCTCATTTGGAGGCCACCACTACTCCGACTTCCCGTCGAGGAGGAGCCACTCAGGCCGAATTGTGAGACGAGCTTATCGTAATCCTCTAGCGATGTCTCAAACTGTTCCAACTGCCGCGACAAATCATCCATGCTGCCATCGAGTGTTGAACTGTTGGCAAGGGCGGCAGCTGCTGCTGCTGTTGCCGATGCGGATGCTGCTGCAGAGACGCCACAGCTTACCACATTGGGCACCTGCAGTTCGCTGAGGCCACGCAATGGTGGCGCATGATAGCATTCCCGATAGAACTTGGCCAGATCGTTGACATGCGATGTGGGCGAGGCAAAGGGAAAATGCAGCTCCTTCAGCAGACTGTCATCATCTGGTGGCGCTGGTGGCTGTTGCTCCAACAAGGGCAACAAGGGTGCCGAATTATGACGCAAATTGGCAATGCTCGCGGGTATTAGCAGACTCTTAATGGGTGAGGTGGCAACAACACTACCTGGCTTCTCGAAGCTCTTAAATGCCGTCGAGTTATTGTTGTTATTGTTAATGTTAATGTTTATATTGTTGTTGCTGCCATTGAAGTTAATTGAATTGTTGTTGTTGTTGCTCACAGGCGATTCACATTTACGATTGAGCGACTCAATGGATCCACTACCATTGCTCTCCTGCCGTTGTCGACGTAACAGCCACTCAAACGGCGGTGTCTCCGGCAGCACAAAGTCATGTTCGGTAAATTGACGCAGCTTGCCCAGATCCGTAAATGCACCTGGACGTAACGGCTTCTCAATATCTATGTAGCGTTTATCAGATGCCATACCATTAGCCACACCCCCATTGAACTTAACTGTAGACTGCTGCTGTTGCGTGGGCGAGTTGGCGTCGCTAGCGGGCCGGAAGTGATCCGACTTGAGCATTATGGTATTATGCTGTTCAGCTTGATGAGCGGCTGCTGCTGCCTGATTGCCAGCAGTGGGTGAAATGGTCAACTTGGTGCGATAAGCAACTGACATAATCAAGGAGCCCACAATTGTATTGAGTTGCCCGATCTTGACGTGCTTGTGCCCCTCGCCCAATGTGTGCACCTGTGGTCGGTCCACATAGATGCGATAGAAAATGACATACGAGTCCGGGCACTGGCGACGTGACAGCTTGTAAGCAGGCGTCGTCCTTGTGAGAGAGATTAGGGACTTGAGCATGATGCCCATGCGATTATAGATGGCATGAGAAGCTTTCAATGTTTGACTGTCGTTGTCTTTGCAATCATTTTCCGCTGCATTGCCTAATCCACCAGCAGCTGCTGCTGTTGCTTTAGTATTCTCCGCTGGCAACAGATCCAATGACCACACTTCAAGTATCATCTGATCGCCTTCGCTGGTCTTTAGTGAGATTTCGACGCACAGTGGTAAGCGCTGCAAAATGCTGTCGCCTGGCTTTAATGCCAACGCCCGTTTTGTCTCGTCCAGAACATCGGGATGATCCTGTACGACTATGTTGAACCAATCATTGCCAGCAAGTGGATTGCATTGCGTTTGAATTTTTTCACCCAGACGCGATTGAACCACAACTTGTGTTGATTTAAGAGCCAGGAATTTAATAAACTTTTCCAAGTCTTTCTCGGCCGCGTTTAAACGTTGTGTAGACATAATTGTTTTGTTTTTGTTCTTTTTTTCCGCTGTGCAGCGTACAAAGTTCGTTTTTATTTTGCCTATTCTATTTTACACTGCTTCCGCGTATTTTCTGCGTATTTGCCCCTTCGCAGTATTCTGAGGAATTTTTTTCTTTTTGTTTTCGTTTGTGCACTTTATTTGTTTGCACCACGATAACAGATTAACACATCCTTGGGCATTTATTAAACACTACAACTTGGCATTTGCCTGAATTGTTTGAAAGTGTTATTTTGGTTTTCTTTAGACTTTAATATATCTGAATTATTTGATTTAAGAGCATAACAACGATCACTCCCACTTTTTTCTTTACCGTCCGCCATTGAACTGAAGCAAATGCGACGAGCTGGTGTTGCCATACGCTGCCTTGCGTGGATATAGGCAGGGCTGCCATCGACTTGGAAAATACAGTATTTTTTTCAGTAACTTAATGTCACGACTTTTTTTTATTGTTTTGTGCTGTATAATGCCATATGTCTGAATATTACAACATTTATTAAAATGTCTCAGTAAAATTAAAGAAATCTAAATAATATCAACCTTAAAAAGGTTTTAGTAAGCGAATTAAATGGGCTTGCTTGCACAATATGAACAGCATACCGTGCCTAACTCTTGTTTACTTTTTGAATAAAAAGTGTGGCAGCTTCGAGTCGCGAATGAGACACGTCACGTAGGCCCGGTGGGCGGGTTGGGTGTCTGTATTTAAAACCCTGAGAATTTGACTACAGCATAAAAATATACATTTTAACGGAACAGAATAATTTTAAACTTGGTGTTCAATTACTTAGGCTGCCATGTGTCTGTTTTCTTGACTGTTCCTTTTTGTATGTTAAAATACTTTCGATCCGAATCCGAGAGCACTTGTTTGGGTAGATACTGTAGCACCGAAGGCGGTACAGAGCCCAGCATCTGGAGGCGTTCCTCTCGAATACGCTCCTGCAGTTCGGCCTCTAACTTGGCTTTTGAATCAAAGAATTGCATGTTCTCTGCAGCTGCTTCGGCACGTTTGCGATGATTATCCTCAATCATGGAAAGCAATAGGGTACCATGCTCCTTTCGCCGAAGGCGCTCCTGCATTTCCTTCTCCTTAATCTCTTGCTCATTGGTGCATTCAAGGTTTTTGTCCTCAGCTTGTGCCAGCTTAAGGCGCGCTTGTTCCATATTCCGTTCGGCAACCTCAGCCCGATAGCGTTCCAATTCCATACGGGCACGCCGCCGCTCCAATTCCTCCTTCTCGAGCTGCTGCCGGTAGCGTTCATCATCTTTGGCTTTGTACTCGGCCTGCAGCAGATCCAGCAACAGGTTTTTGCGTTGGCTTTTCTGATTCTGCAGGAAATATATGAGAGATATTCTCTACAAAATGTTAGTTTTCAAAACCATTTTTAACTTGCCTCAACTTCAAACAATTGATGACCAATGCGCAAACTAATCTCCTCCTGCTTACGCTGTGCTGCTAGTCTGGCGCTAATTATTTTATCTCTCTGCTCAAACATCTTCATTTGATCCTTTAAAATTTGTGCCATCTCCTCGTTGGATTTTGCCTTTTGTAGCTCTTTGTTCTCTCGTTGCTGTTGAATAAAATCAATCATTTCGCTACGTTTCTTGTTCTTAACACGTTCCAACTCCAGTTGCTCCAATTTGTCCTCCTCATCGATTTGTCTCTGCATAGCCATTCGCTCTTCTCGCTCCGCCAGCGTCAGCACATATTGCTGCTGTCGGTGTTTACGTGCCTCCTCTATCTGCGTTGAAAGGGTCTCGTGCAGCTCCAATTGCTGCTCCTTTTTGCGCAACTCAAGTTCGTGTTCCTTGGCCAATTGCTTTTGCCTCTCAGCCTCGGCTTGTTGAAAATTCTCTACTTGTGCATTTTTCGCTAGTTGGCGGCTTCTATTGTTTTCCAAAATATGCTCATTGAGGTCCCTAGTTATTGATGCCAATCGCAGTTGCTCGGCCAGCAACCGGAGCTCCTCGCAATCGTTTCGTAGCTGTTGGCGACGCTTTCGATCGATAAACTCTTTGTGCTTGAGTTTCTTAAGGTTATCCGACATGGTGGCCTCTGTGTAAGCAGCTCGCTGGCGCAATGTGTTGTCCTTAGACATTTCGGTGCTTTGGCGTTCCATTTGGTTCATTAAATCGCCGTAATAATTTGCGTTCTTGTATGCTAGGTTCTGATCAACCAACACATCATCCTTGGGCCTCCCTGTAATATGAATAGCAGGAACTGCATCCCTCACATTCATAAATATATCTATCGGCGTTGTCATGGTATCAAATTGATGTATAAACAATAAAAAAAAGCTGTGTAACAAAATCCTTAACAAAAACTTATAAATAATGAAGACAACTATTATCCCGACAAATTTATATTTGTATTTTTATTTTTTGGAGCTGCGACAGCGCTATCGATAATATCGATATTTTGTGTATCGATAATGCTAAGCATGATTGGCAACATTTCAAACTTTTAGACCAGCGGCTGTTTGGACTTAACTGGAAAATTTAAAAGCTTGAAGTCAAGCATTTAGTAAAGTAAATACACAAAAGCACGCTATTGGGCAGTAAAAATATTTAATGATCTTTAATATATATTTTTAGAATCAACATGAATGTATAATTTTCAGGCCTTTTACTGCGAATATGCAACCGGGAAGTATTTCTTATCTTTCTCGACAATCTGCTCAAGCAAATCATCAATATCGGTGGTGGGATAGCGTTCTACCCACGACTGTATATAGCCCTCGTGGGTCGCATCGTAGGTTTTCAGCTCCACTTTGTTATCGTTCACGACTGTATTGGACTGAACCAGAATGATGCGAGGTTTCTTGTGAGCCAAGCATATATCACGCCACTTGGCCCAAGGATGCGGACCACTCTCGTTAACCTCCGAAAAGTGTTCATACATTTTAGAAGCAGCTTCGATGTCGGCTGTAGATTTGTACACTTGCAATTTTGTCAGGAAATCGCCAAGCGCCTTCTTGCCAACGGTATGGATTTTACTACGATCCATAGTTAACAGCAGATTCTTGCCGCCTTCGGTCTCTTCAACAGTAACGAATCCCTCGCCGGCCTCGAGCAACACCTTCATGATGACAAAACGTGCACGCGAATGCGCCTGCAGCCACAACTTTGATTTGGGGTTGTACATTTCCAAGGCTACGCCCATGCCGTTCCAAATGAGGCTGAGCCAGTTGATGTAGACTATATCGTCCTGTTCGGCGGCATCTTTGAAACCGAAAATCTCTAGTATATCACGTTGCAAAGACAGGTATAGGCCCACCGCTTCAGCGCGACACTCCTCATATGATGAACCAATAGCGCCGAATTTTGTGTCATATGTTTCGCCCGGTAAATACCATTTGGTAATAGGTTCGCCAGTAACGAGGTTCTTCACTGTTTCCACATCAAAATTGTGAGTACCATTCTCGTCAATGCGGAACAATTTACCACTGCCATGGCCAAGAAGCTCATGCAAACCTACTTGGACTTCAAAAGCCTTCACTTTGTATTCCTTCATAAGTTTCTGATCGGCATCCGAAAGGAAGGGTATGGGATCCTTGCGGTTTATGTTGGCCAGCACATTACCCAGTGAGACATTTTTGAAACCCTCGTCCTGGCGGATTTCATCATCTGTTCAAAAACAATGTGTTGACAAATACTGTGTAGACATGGCAAGGAATGTCGATTACTTACAGTTGGGTATGTTTATGCCAGCAGGAACACCGCTACCAGCAAATGTAAGAACATCCAATGATGTGAAGTCAGGCTTGAGGTACGAGTCCTTCTCGTACGCCTCTGTCCAGGGCAAATATTCCAATAGTTTCTCAGCTCGGTTAACTAGCTCTGCAAATTTGGCCGAACTCTCTTTGTTAACCATAGCCACAAAGCCCTCGAACTCGGCACGTCCACCAGCCGGATCTCTGTATGTTTCAATGAAACCAATGTAGGTCTCAATAACTGGTCCCTTGTCCTTGATCCACCATCTGGACCCATCCTTATGCTCGGCCAAAGAGCCATCCTCAAACGAATTAACATAATGCTCAATCATTTTTTCCTGATTATTATTGGCCGCATACTTCTTGGCCTGTAGTAAATTCTCGTTAACACGTTTTAACAGCGGCTGATAGTCGCCGCGCGTAACGCGAAAACTGTTGCCCTTGAACTCCTCCATTGCCAGGGTAATGCCATCCTTTGGGGATTCCTCAACTGATCCAAGCTTAATGTCATAGAATGTTTTACCATTTTCCGTCACTTTAAATGTACGGCACATGTACGGCTCAATACGCTTCGATGTCAGCCATGCGTTGACTATTTCCGAGTCCTCCTTCGTGCAGTTGTCCGACCAGTATGTCGTGATGCCATTTGGTGCAAAGCCGAGCACCTCATTACGTGCATCCAGAGCATAAATAAGATCCTTAACTTTCGCAAAAATCTTGCCCACACGTGGCTCACACGCATAGGCTGCAGAGGAACACACAATTGTCTCAAATTTGTTTTCACTCAAATTTGGCAAAATTTTACTGTCTCCCATGCCTTTGTAGTTGCCAGCATTGGCGAAAACGCCGCAAGCGTAAACCATAAACGCCTGAAAAGATAATGAGTGTAATAAGTCAATTGTCTTAATCTCAATTCGTAGACATACCGTAAAATCATCTTCAGTTGCGCCAGCGTTCAACGCTTTGGCTTTCAGTTCGGCTGTGCTTTCGGCAACAAAAATACGATGCAACAGCGAGAAGATTAGCGGCGCCTCCGGGCTGGATTGTATAAGGGCAACGAGGCCACCATCCCAGGATGCCTTGCTAAAATAATGAGCGTACAGCTTTTCCTTATCGGTCAAGTTCTCAAAGGCTCTTTTGCAATCCAAATCCGCGATGGGCTGCGTGTTTGGCAGTACGAAATGGGAGGTTTTGCTGGCCATTACGCTGGGTTGGGGTAGATTAAAACTTGAGCTGCAATGAACAGAGAAATCAGATATACGTAAGATAAGTGCTGATAACATAACAAAACTAGTACCTGTAATTAACGGCTGTAAATGCAGTTGTTCTTAGCTGACTGGAATTTGGAAGAAGGCGATTTGGCTGTTTCTGCAACTGTTGCGCTACTGTAAAACTGCTGGACGTTCGTAAACTAAATTTACAAAGTCGACCCAGTTGATGGCACTTGTGAATTTTCTGAACTAGCAACATGACTGAAAATTTTGACTATGAGAAGATTTGAAAGTAGGAAGCCGATGCTAAGTAACCAAACGATTTACAGCTGCATAGCTGTAAAATTAAAATTGATTTTATTTTGGTTATTGCTACAAACGTGCAAACGATGAAATGTGATTTAATGAAAGTGTTACAACAACAGCTAGCTGTATCAAAAAACATCGCATATGTTTGTATGCAAGTATGCGAATACACTAACACTATGTACATATGTAGGTACGCTGCTGTAAGTGCCTTAGGTACTTTTAATAGCTGATTTCCTTTTAGGCAAAGCAAAAGAAACTACATACTAGACACATGAACTTTTATAAACAACTCTGATACGTACCTTACGAATTATAAATGCAGTGCAAAGAAAATCAAAATGCCGACAAAGTGCAAGTTGTCATTAGCGATGGGCGATATTTGCTACACAAAGCCTACCGATATTTCTGTAAGCTTTTGCAAAATGTTATTAGGTATAACAGAAATTGAATATATTGTGAACTATATTCTAATAAGACCTGAGACATTGTGGTTACACTGTCTGACATTTTAAAAAATGTGTAGCTTTAGTTTTTGTAGCAAACACGTCACAAAATTTTAAATATTCCATGCCGTTGTATAGGCGCAGTAAGTAGCTTAAAGCTTACAAGCTAACATATACACCTTCTATTGATAAATGTTATCGAATGTATCGTAGGGTGTTTAACATCCACCCACCTACCACCCAGCTGTTTTTATCATATGCTTGATTTCTTATCACCTTCAGGTTGACCCCCGTATTGAGCAGAAAAGTTTTTCAGCAAGCACCACGAAAATGGAGCTGACTGGTTGGGTAAAACTCTATGAATGGGGCAAAGTAGGCATTAGCTCTGCCGTTGCCCAAATGGCAATGGCAAACGATCCGGGCTTTGTCCTGGACGAGAACGAAACGTATGCTGAAATGTGGATGGGCACCCATTTTTGTGGCGTTTCCATTGTCAAGGAGACGGGTGAGACTTTGGACCGTGTGCTAAAGAAAGATTTGCCGTATCTGTTTAAGGTATTGAGCATTAAGAAGGCATTAAGCATACAAGTGCATCCAAACAAATGCGAAGCGGAACGCCTGCATAAGGAGCGCCCAGAGATTTACAAAGATGATAATCACAAGCCGGAGCTGTGCATCGCCCTTACACCGTTTCTGGCGTTAGTCGGATTCCAACCAGTCGCAGACATAATCGACTATATCGATGAGTTTCAGCCCCTAACCAGGCTCATCGGCAAGGAAGCTGTGGACGCATTGCACGAGAAGCGCAACGCAGAGGGCGTTAAGCAATGCTATGAGATCTTGATGAAATCCAATGAATCTGAAATCGCCAAGTGCATTCAAGAGATTGCCAAAAATAATACAGAAGGTAAGCTTGTCATACTATTAAAATTGCCTATTAATATAATTAATTTTGTAGAGCTGAAACGCAATGAGTTGCTGGATATATTTAACACCATCAACGCGGACTTTCCCGGTGACGTCGGAGTGCTGTCTCTGTTCTTTTTGAATTTGGTGCGCCTGCAGCCTGGCCAGGCCATCTATTTGGGTGCCAATGAGATTCATGCATACTTGTCCGGTGACTGTGTGGAGTGTATGGCATGTTCCGATAATGTAATTCGTGCAGGACTTACGCCCAAATACAAGGATGTGGAGCAGCTTTTATCGTCCGTTATATTTGAGGGAAAATCTGCACAAAGCAAGCATTTCTTGCCGTATCGCATCGACGACACCGTACAGGTCTTTGTGCCACCTGTTGATGACTTTGCTGTCATGCATGTGGCCATCAAGCATTCCGTTGATACTTACAAATTGCAGATACAGCCCTACGGGTCCATACTGCTGACATTGAACGGAGTGCGTACCTTAAAGCTTAATACCAAAAATGGTCCCAAGGAGATAACACTGACGCGCGGCAACATTGTCTACATTCCAGTCGAGGCTGCGCCGGAAATTGAATTTCTTCCAGCCGAAAATTGCGGCGATGATTTCACCGCTTACATTGCAACCTATAATTATTTTCGAAAGGCTTAAAATTGATTGTGCGTAGGGAAATAAAACGAGCATTTTCACATTTGCGAGTAAATTTTAATTTTAAATTGTTGCAATTTATGTAATGCTTAAATGGAAACTTAAGTGGCCATAATAATCATTTGAAGCAGTTATCGCAATTATAATACAATTAATATACATTTTATGCAATATACAATTAACATTTATTTGAATAGTATGTTTTGGATTATTGCAAAACAACACAACACGTTGCATTTACTAAGTCTAAGGAAAACTGGGTCTCTAATTTGGTTGAGGTATAATAATATAGTATGTGTATATGTATAATTAGAAAGAGGGTATACATAAACATACACACATCAAAGTACATATAAATGTAAGTAACTTTTATAGTATTAACAAACTCGCGTACACAAAGAATGCACATAAATTGGCTAAGTATATGACACTACCCTTAAATAATTAATTGCTCTCATCCATCCATGCGTCTCGTTCATCACGTCTTCTCCATCATCTTCTTCATATCATAAATGCCTCACTTCAGGGTTGTACAAGTTGTAAATATTTTATCATAAAGACTACATACAAAGTTTGTTTTAGTTTTGATTCATAAAGGTCGTAAATTGCCTCCAAAAGTTTGTACCAAAAACATGAGTACTTTTTTTGTTGTTTGTAACATACATATATACGAAAAATCTCATTATAAAATTTGTGTTTGTATCTTTTGCTGCTTTTGTGTAAAGATAGTTAGTTAATTTTAGACAATAGGTATACATATAAGTATTGATGGGTTAGTTGCAATAGTCGAAATAGTTGCTTTTTTGTTTTTGTTTCCGCGTTAGTTTGTGTATACGTACAAAATATATAGTATAAAGTTTTCATATCGCAGCAACGGCAACTAAAAATATCAACTAATATTGCCGCTACCGGTATACTGGTATAGTATATTTGTGCCCACAACAATTGGTTCCCTGTTGTTGGTGGTGGTAAAAGTTAATATTAGATAGTAAGTTGGTTCGAGGGGGTGATGGGTGGGGTGGAGGAGGTTTGTGATTAACATTATCATTTTGTTATCATTTTGAGTATTTTTTCTGACATTTAAGCTATTTAACTCTTGAGCAGATTGTTTGCTCGCTTATTAACACCATCCATGCGAATGTTGTTGGCATCGCCTTTGGCATTAATGCGATCGACTTGCTTATTTTGATTCTCCAGCTCGGATCCCATGTCAATTGCCATGTTGCGCAAGTTGCCAAGCATTGAGTTTACCTGGCCTAAGTTCTCATCCATCTCATCTTCGCGAGCATCGTTTGTTATGCGGGCAATGTAGCCAGATTGTGGTGGTGCGCCCATGCCACCACGTTCACGCTCATCGACAACACGTTGAGGCTGGCTGGCCACCACTTTGCCATCGTCGTTGGCCTTCCAGGCATTATCGCCGTCGTCCTTGATGTTGACTTTCTTCCATGGAAGCACACAGATGCCGCAGCATTTCTCCATGCCACTGAGATTCTTTTCGGCCTCTCGCATATCGGCATTGATGCGATCCATGCCCTCCTCAATGCGATCCAGCTGCTCGCCTTGGTCGTCCAATGCTACCAAAGTCCTTATGCCAGCCTCCTTGGACTCATCCATTAAGCTAAGCATTCGACGAGTGCTTTCAAGCGACTCATCGGCAACTTGAGCAGATTTGAGCTGCAGTTCCTGCAGCTCCGTGCGCGGTTCATTTTCAACAGCAGCCATTGCGTGATTCTAATGAGATGTGCTGTTTGTGTATATCTGATTGATGACTTAGCAAGTGGTTGTGAACGTTTTAGCAAGTCTGGGAAAATTTGTGCCAGTGACTCACAATTGATGCTGACGCCACCTCACTGTGCCGATTTATACTATGTATCGTTTATTAAACTTTCCTTTTTCACAGAAGGAGGAACTTAATTTTAATTTTTTTTAGCAAATAAATAAATAAATTTGTACAATATTTTGGCAAATTTTTATGCAAGGAAAAGTACGAATTGTGTATATACAAGAACTATCGAATTTGCATATATATACACGAGGCCGATAGCCGATAGCTCAGGGCTGCAAAATATATCAGTGCTGTTAATAAGTCTTACAGTATGCCTGGAACAAATATAAATTGTAATCATTCTACTGTAATAATCAAAATGTCATAAAAATAGTAGAACGAAACATATACTAGCTATAAATTGTTTAAAAAATTTATTTGATTTCCACTACGAAGCTGTTCTTTAATTTTACCGCCGTTCACAACCAGTTGTTGAGCTCAGTGTTGAGTAATACATTTGAAATATTAACGTTTAGTTGTTGGTACAGCCAGGCGTCAGTGATCTTCACCGCGAATTCAATTTATATTAAAAAGTTAACATTTATTTTATCTTTCGACGATCTCGTATTGTTTTTTAACATAAACAAGAGCAAATTATATCAAAAAGCAAACAGTGCAATCATGGATAACTCACGACGCTCAAATGCGCCCAGCGAAGACAGTTGTAGTATGTATTTGTCCTTTGACACTGATGCCGATGACACGCTCGCCAGCAAATGGCAATCGGTGATGGCTACTCAAACCAGTCATTATTTGGAGATGCAAAGCATGGACATAGATCTTAAGCAAGATGATACTCTCGAGATGAAAAATACTGACATGAAAACGTTGCTTGACAATGTGAACAAAAATGATGCTTGCTTGAAGGACCAAGTATCTCCCTTGCGCCCCTTTGACAAGAGTATACTCAACAAACACAATGCTTTGTGCTCGACACCCACAAAAATTGGACGAAAGGATGTGGCTGCTAATGATGCTGAAAACAAGGAGAACTCACAGCCAGATGAGCATAACTCAACACTGTCTTCAACCATAGATGCCACTGCCTCTACAGTTAAGACCAACACAATGTTTCCTGATGCTAATGCTTCGTTTGATGATATTTCACTCAAGGAACACAACAAGACTAATAATGTGTACCCATTAAGCGCCGATGTTGTTCTAGAAAATATAACTGAAGGTAAATTCTTTATAAATTTCTTCATTTTCATTTTGTTAAACTGACTTTTATTCATCAGTGTCGAATGAGGAGCTATCAATGACACCACCGTCACCATTTGCAGACAAGATGATTGCAGTAGCTGAAGTTTCTGATATGCTTACTCAGCAGTCCCTATCTACTATGCCAGCACCATCAAAAGATGATAATAAACCTCAGACTGCAGTTTCTTGCATAGTAAAGGAGGATCTACCAATGACTGTGCCAACATTACTTGTTGACGACGTGAAAACTGAACCTGCTGTTGCAGACATGGTTGATGAGGTCTCCGCGCTCATTGTAAAGGCTATGAAACTATCTGAAAGCTCCATTAAGGCTAAGGGACAACAAAACCCCTTGCCGAAGCTGCCTGTAAATGCATTGCCACGACCACGTCGCTCCTACCTGCCTACAGCTAGTGGAACGTCATTTAAGCAACGCATGTCAATAGTTGTGAAGACCACTCTAAACAGCCCCGCACGCAAGTTGGCTACTGGCAATCCTATTTCACGCCGCAGCTGCCTGCCCGCTCCAAAGGCCAATCACATGGGCAGCGCTACGTACCGCAAGTCTACAATGATACGATCCTCCATAAGCTCCAGTAGCTCAACTTGCACTTTACGATCAATGCCAGCAGCTGCGGCAGTAACAGCTGTAAAAGCCTGTCAGACTCAAAACGTTCCATTTCAATGCACACTGTGTAGTGCCATCTTTCGCTTGAAGAAACTTTTTGATACTCATATGGATTCACATTGGAAAGGCAAGCCAGCAAGAAACAAAGCTTCTGCTTCTTGCTGCAAATATTGTGACAAGAAATTTGTTCTGGAACGCGCACTTCACATACACCTTATGGAAAATTGTACCAAAATACCGCCAGCAGAGAAGCGCAAGCTACAGTTTACAGAGTTGAATCATGTGGAGAAGGCCAAGTTGCCAAAAATTATTTGTGGTGGCGAAGGGTTTAAGCCGCGTGAAAGCATTATGCCACCCATTGAAAAAGAACTGTCAACAATGGGAAAGTTGCAAAGAAAGCAGACAATGGGTAGAAAACCCATTGTGACGTCCTCTGCAGAATCGTTCATACCCAGCAATGAAGGTGCCGGCACAATTACTATGACAAAAGGTGAGCCAATGGCACCGCCATCATTGAAAAAGATACCGAAGAAGACTGCCCATTCAGGTGTCTATCGTACTCCGACCAAGACAGTGCCATGTCACATCTGTAAGCAGTCTTTTAAGAGCATACTTGACTATACCACACACTCTCTCACAGTTCACTCAAAAAACCAGAAGCAGGACACCGCTAATACACTGAGTGCTTCAGATCAAGACTAAATCAAATAATATTATTTTAAGTTGTGTTTACTTTAATTCCTGTACAGTTAATATCAAATATACGATTAAACTGCAATAATGTTTATTTCGATTTTTTTTCTGGTGGCGGTTTCATATCTATGCTTTCAGTTGCTATGTCTAAAGGACCGTTGGCATGATTTTCCGATGAGTTAGCCGCGTTGCCACCATCGGCGCCCGTTGCATTTGGCAGCTGTCCAGCCTGTTGCAAGTTTTGTAGCATTGGCGGTATTGGTGGTGGGAATTTACGTAGAAGTTCGGCCAACAACATATCGACTCGTTGCTTTTGGAAAAGCGTTCCACTGTTGTCATCCTTGGCAGCATTCGCATCCTTTTTGTCAGTCTTGGACTTGTCGGACACTAGTTAGATATACAAATTATAATTGTTAATAAACAAGAACTTTATTAGAATATCATATGCATAGTACATACAAACTTTGTTGGACGAAAAGTCCCAGGTATACCCTTTGTTGGGATGATAGCGCGCATAACTACTGGCTTCCTCGAATGCAGACTGTAGATTAACAACTGTGTTTAGCTAAAAACATGAATTAATCAATTAGGAAAATTTAAACAAGGGACCAAGAATATATCACTCTTATTAACTTACAACTCGCGCGTTTATTACATTCGCCAAATCGGGTGCTTTGTATATGGTTCCTCCAATTATATAGTAATCGGCGATTGGGGTCGCCTCTGCCGGGTTGTGGCGATTCTGCTTGCGTATTACGTAGAGAATCGGTTCGGCAACGTGCAGCAGTATATACTCCAACCCCAGCATGTTGCTGTCAGGAAACAAGGCAATATATTATTAAGACGTAGCATCTCAAAGGATATACTTACTGTAAGTGCTCTACTCCCAACCGCTGCATACGTATAGTTTCGTTGTTGCACATGTGGTCATAGAACGGATTACTCTTGCGGCAAAAGTAATCCATAACAGTCTGTGGGCTCAGTGTGGCTATCATTTGGGTATCGTGCCAGGAAAGACGTAGGTGGTTCTCTGGCGGTTGCGCCATTTGTCGATTTGCCATTGTTGCTGCACGTGAATTTACTTGGTGTGCAAAGCGCTATTTTTTCTACGTCTGCCGGCAAACAAAAAAGAATTGGTTATCAGTGAGTGGGTCAGTGTCAATGCCTGGCCCGCTATTTGATTGCTCTAGCGTCTTTCCTCTTTGTCGATTTGTTTACAAATTATTTATAGACTGCACGCTGCCAATTTTAGGATGTTGCACATTGTCGATATGTCTTTATTTGATTTATTTGTTGTGTAATAAATATTTCAGTGTCGCCAACAAGAAAATACAACAGCTGCTCTTTTGCAATTATTAAAACACCGACAGCAGTGTGAGTACGCCGTTTAACTGTTTATATTAGTATGTGTTAATTTGTTTTTGACTTCTTAATGTAGCTGCAAGCAGCTCAGGTAGTCCACTTTTTTTGTTTTTTATATTTTGTTTATAACTTTCGATATATTTATAAATGCCCGATAGGCCATGGTGGCCGGCCGATACACTTCGGCACAAAGTTGGCTGATCGATCGATTTATGAACATGGTGGCAACACACTTGCTTTGCTCCACACATCAAAATATTAAACAAAATGTTTAAAAATAAAACAAACCGTAACGGCTGTTGTTCAAACAAAACTAATACTGAAACAAAGGCATAGAGACTGAGTAAACTTACTCACATATCAAGCGAATTCTTTTGTATCAGATCAACGAAGCGTATACCGCTGTTGCCGACGACGTCGTCACTGCCGCCACAAACACAAATACAAGCACACAAAAAATAATCATCAACATCAACTGTATATTAAACATTTCATTCGGCCAGCGGAACTTGGCCCATTTCTTGGATCGCCAGTATTGGAAACTATATCAGTTTGCTTTGTATATTTCGTCGTGGCGCTCGTGGGGAAAATCAAAGCACAGAGCAACGGTTGCTCGCAATGGTAAACATTAGAAAAATCAATAATTACTACGCACTGTTGAACAATTATATTGAATAGAAGTGTGTGCGTGTGCGGTTTTCTCATAGCACATAACAATTATTTTATTACTCCAACTGTACATATTTATGTGGGCTACAATTCATATGTCACATGTGCAAATCATTACCAACTTCTCCTTTTAAATGTGTGTAAATAATTCTGTCTCTTATATGTATGTATTTGTTGCTAAGATTTGCCAGTCAAGGTCGTTCAAGTGTCGCTAGCGTTTAGAAGAACTGTTCTTTTTTTTATGCCTCACCTTGATTTTCGCGGACAAAATTATACGTACATTTATACATACATATGTATAAATTTTGTGAATATTTTTATTTACATTCATACGCATATCTATGAGTAAGCACCTACACAGTCCCGGGCATAAAAACTAAATAATACAAGTTGTATTTAAGTAATTAATTGATCTTATATGTTTCATTAACATATCTTTTTTTTTTTTATAACCTTAAAGCAAAGCTGATGGTCATAAATAGGCAACTTTAGATCGTTTATTAATTATAGTTTTGTTAAAAAGGATTCTTCGTCATCTTTGCTGGCTTTCAAATCTGTATGTTCAATTTGTAAAATATGTTCATAACTATCCCATCATAGCTGTGTTAATATTACATGTATACGTATATTGATGCTTCCTTGTGTAAATAACTCACAAATATATTAAACAGTTGACGCGTAGAAACGAATAGAATTAAATTTATTCTTTTTTAGATATTGATATACTTTCGTAGCCTGATGCTGGCTCAACGACGACAGTCGGCCCAGTTAGTTTGTCAGTTAAAGCGATATGCGATATATTAAACCGGAGCCGTATTATGAGGTAGTAGCTAAACCGGTAGCACACAAGCGCAGTTTTCAAACCGAACAGGAGCTACTTAAATGTTGCATCTAATACATAATATCTGCTTACAGGGGCTTCCACCGTTTAATGTTTCTGGCAGTCCGTTCAATGTGGTGCCCATACACAACTTTCCGGAGCTAATGAAGGATACATGCGCGCTTATCAATTCGGAATGGCCGCGTTCCGAAACTGCGCGCATGCGCTCTCTGGAAGCATCATGCGATACGCTGCCCTGCAGTCTGGTCCTCACCACGGACGCCATGTGCCGTGTGATAGCACACCTAAAGCTCAGCCCGATTACGTCAAAGAAGAAGGCATGCTTTGTGGAGTCTGTTGTGGTGGACAAGACATATCGCGGCCAGGGCTTTGGAAAGCTAATCATGAAATTTGCCGAGGACTATTGCCGTGTGGTGCTTCAATTAAACACCATTTATTTGTCGACCATAGATCAGGATGGCTTCTACGAGCGCATCGGATATGAATACTGCGCACCAATTTCCATGTATGGACCGCGTCACTGTGAGCTGCCTAGTTTACAAAATCTTAATAAGAAATACATGAAGAAGGCATTATAGACGTCTGCACCAGTCGTAGTAGTAGTGTTGGCTTAACTAAGCTGCAAACGCTTTCAGCTTTTTGAACAGAGCGTGCCAGTTCAACTAGTCAAATTGGGCAAACGCTCTTATACAAATATCAAATACTGCCCAGCGGTAGAACCGTAACAACCTGTAATATCCCTATGAGCGTTTGCTTTTAATTCCATTACGATTACACACACACACACACACACACACACACAAACAAACAAACAAAACATTCATATTACGCTCGTGTTGATTTTTAAATATTACTTTCCGCATGTATTTTTTGTTACCTTTTCGAAGGAAAAAAAAACGAAGCTTGAGATGCACCAAGCACGCTATTGGCCGTGTTATTTAATATGTATATTGCACATAATATATTCATGTTAATTTAGTTATATATTATTATTAATTTACAACTTATATTCATATAATTTGTTGTGGTGTTTGCTCAAATGCTTACTAGACAATATCTAACTCAATTATCTTCCAAATAATACATAGCATAGATATATACATATCGAGATGGAAATGTAGTAGCATTAAGCAACCAATGAATGGCAATAAATTATATTAAAGATGTAGATATTTTAAACGCAGTGTTTTTGTCACTTAACGTACAGAACGAAAGCAAAGCGGAAACATTCATCTGCAATCTGTCTTAGATATACATATATATATATATATGACAAGTTCAAGTTCATGGTGACTGCGACCAGCCAAAAATTGATGTGTGCCCCGGTAATGTTATTTTTATTACAGTTGCATCAGATATTGTCGGGGCGCGGTCTTCGCATCTAGCTGCCCAGCGAGAAGGCGTGCGCAGAAAGCTGCATAAAGTTTACGCCAAACAAAAATAAACCAGAATCATGCCTAACGCAGAGAGCAGATATTTGTATGTGTGTGCAAAGTCTGTACAGTGATCTATCAATATGGTATAAACATATATTGAACTGAAAGAAACCTGTTCGATATAGAGAAGGCAAACTTTACTCATTACGCTTTCTCAATGAAATTGTTGGCATTGCAACCAACAGCGGAAGTGGCTGATCTCTGGCCTCACCCAGTATTTCTTTAAGTTTTGTACAGGTGCACATTTTCGAAATACCGTCCTGACGTTATAAACGACAGCTGCTAATGGCTTGAAATTTCAGGTGTCTCAACGTACATTTCGCAATTGCCAATTGATACCACACGTACATGCAATTAAAATTTGTTTAATTTTTGAATCAAAATGGAAAGTTTATTGTGCGCAAACGTAACACACTTGCATATATCTATATGTATATAAAGATTAGAATAGGTAGTTAGACCTAAAAAGGCTGCGTTGTGGAACCGACTGTAATTTAGCTCAAATTCAAATGCAAAGAAACGATAGGGTGCTGAATAGAAATGATAAACTTAAGCCTTCTTTGCAATGCCGCATACTTTGCCGTAGTGCTCGGGCTGATCCAGGCTGTCAACAATAAACTTGGCCAAATCATTTTTGGAAACGAGGCGTCCGGGTGCTTCGTCGTGCAAAACAGTATAACTGCTGGCCGGCTCATCGGCGATGTGCGGTGGTAGTATTGCTATGTAGTCCAAGCCAGATGCCTTTGTCAAATCCAACATGCGTTTGTGCTCCTCGTTTAGTTTGTGGAAAACAGCGGGTACCTCACTAAGGGGACGCAAAAGGAACGAAGACATGACTATGGAGAGCTTTGTAAGCTTTGCATCCTTCATGGCGGCTATGACATTCTCGGTGCCGCGTGACAATTCAGTGGTGGCCTCCAGTTTGTTGCGAGTGCCGAGAATAACGCAAACGCCATCCACGCCCTCATCGCCCTCAATCAGACGCTTCACGTCTTCCAATTTAGTTGCATCGCCCTGAACCAATTGAACTTTGTTTTTAAAACGTTCTGGAACGGTGGGCTCAGTGCGGTAAAGTAAACGCACTTTGAGACCTAAAATAGACAGATTAGTTAATACATTTTACAAAAGACAAAGAATTCAATGCACTTTACCCTTTCCCAAGGCGTAGTCAACCACAGATTGGCCGGTCATGCCGGTGCCACCAATAACAGCAATCCGTTGCATAATGTTCTTTTTTGTTCTTTACAACAAATTACAAATGGTTTTGCTACTTAATGCAGAAATGAAAAATCACTATACAAGCAAGCTCCAGACCTGTCAAGCTCTAATCAAAATTAAAAATGATTTTTGTTTTTGGAATGGCCGCCGACTGTGCTTACCTGAGATGTCCAGCTGATTGTGACACTTATACAAACTCACTCACGAAACGCACACATATACTCAGATAGAAGTTTTGCACAGTGTTTATAAGCGCCGGCAGCTTTAAAAACTATAAATAATTATCATTATCATCACAATAATAATCAGATAAGTTATCATTGTTTGCTTTATACACATACATATATTTATTTACAATTTAACCAATTGGTAATTGTCTTGTAGACGTTTAAAATAATTTAAATTGATAGCTTTTTATACATGTGTTGGTTAATCTATTTTTAATTTTGATCACATACGTAGCATATTTTGTGCTTAATAGATCATTTCATTAGGTACATACATGAAATAATAAAATTGCATTAACGTAGAAATTTGGAATTCCGATGGCAGGCCACAAATGCGGTTATACAAATAATCGATTAAATATTAGCAAGTGGTCAGCTTATTCAACTAATCCAGTGTTGCCCAATCAAGAATATATTTTAAAAGTAACGCGCGCTTCTTCTTTTACGCTTGCGATTCGTCTGACTTTGCATTCGCGTCGGAATATGGATTATCCGCTGGATTTTTCACCCGTCTAAGTGTGATGCCTAATTTAAGCTCGCTCATGAAATCCATCGGCGCCGGCTTTTTCTCCGCTCGTGGCTTAACGCCACTTATTGTCGCTGCTTTCTGATTTACTTTCTGCAAGGTTTTCAAGGTTAATAATAAGTAAGTTACACAAATAAGCCACATACCTTTAATGATACTCCCATGCGTATGCTTTCCAGGAATGCGTCACGATTATCACCTCCACCTGCCGCTGCAATCACTTTTGGTTGATCAGATTTCTTAATTGCCATCGGCAGGGCAGTTCCACCCATTGGTGGTGGTGGTGGTGGCACTGGTCCACCCATAGCCGGTGGCGGCGGCGGTGGTGGCGGTGGTCCTCCTCCCGAAGGAACTGCCATAACCGGCGGGGGTGGAGGCGGCGGTGGGGGAACACCTGTAGAAACTTTTGGCTTCTGCGAAACCTGAACGGGTGCCTTTCGTGGCGGCATAGGTGTTGTCTTACTTGGAGGTGACAGCTGTACGGGTGCCATACGCGGCAGCATGGGAGTTGCCACAGGCACTGGTGGTACTTGTGTTGCCTTTACCGCCTGCGCCGGTGGCTGTTTGACTGTCGCATATTGCACCGTGGTTCGATTCTCGCTGGGCACAATTGTTGGCTTGGGTGGCGCCGGAGGCGGTACACGCATTGTGCCCACTTTTCGTTGTGGCGCAATCGTGGCATATGTTTCATTTTGAGAGTTAGTGTTCTTTGTGGCACGCACTTCTATAGCCGCCGGATAGGTTGGATGCGCATTGGCTGCCATAACTGCTGATGGCGGCGGCGGTATCTTTGGTCTGTTCGGCTGCACCTGAACTGGTATCACTGTGCCAATCTCCCGCTGCGGTTCCTGACTGTTTGGTATGTCCATTTCCGATATGTCCACAAAGCGCGATGTAAGCAATGCATAGTTTGAATACGTTGCGGTTGGTGGCAGCTGCTTGGCACCGTGTGCCACTCCAGGTGGTGGGGGTGAGGCTGGTGGCGTTATTTGATTATTGGTGGAAATGGTGGCATAGAGCAGTTTTGGCTCTGACTTTTTCATGTCCTGCTTATTGGGCTGTCAAAGAAAATGTGTTTCTACGATTAAAATACAACTTTTTGTATTTAGTTTTCCTATTCTTCATACCATCCACGTAAAATTGGAGTGAACAATCTTTTTGATGAGCTCCTGGCGTCGCATGCCAGCTACATCCTTCTCTTCAATGCCACGCTCCATCATGTACTTCTTCAGCACATTATCATTGGCTCCGGCATTTAAGTCGAAAGCATTTCGCGTCCTATCCCTGGTCACATCGCCAGAGACATGATGGAAATCAACAGGTCCACTAATCTCATACTTGGAGCCCTTGTTGCTAACAACGACGCTGGTGGCAAAACTGGGACCCGGCATGGAGCCACCAGAACCACCAAAGCTACTCAAGCTATTCGATGACGACGATTGGCTCATATTGAGGCTGGCGGCGTCCGCAAAGTAGTGTCGTTCACTTCCTGGCGATGCTTTTATTGTGGGCGGCGGCAGAACAGCGGGCGGCGGTTGGGCAAAGACGTCGTTGCTCACCTGCATGCAGGGTGGCTAAAACAAACACACAGAAAAACAACATATAAATATATATATATAAAAAAAAGATATTTAGCCGTGACAAAGAATGCTTTTGTGATGATTAAGCGTATGAAGTTTGTTAGCTACTTTATAATTGGCAATTACCACCCAATAACCAGGGCCTTTATTGCTTCGAATTATGTCATAAACATAGGCACGTCTCTGCATCGCCGGCATGTGCTCAATATCATCGGATAGATGGGCCTTGCGCAGATATAATTGAAGCATCTCATCCGCACCACGACCGCGCACATCGAACGTCTTGCGAAAGTCAATTGCCTTGCCCTCCAGTTGCCGAAACTCGACAGGCTCAGAGATGTAGACGTATGTCACACTATCCATATTTATTATCCTGAAATTGCGATACGTGGTAGAGCTACTATTAGAGAGCTACATGCGTATCCGTTCTATACGATTCTATTCACACGGTTGAGATAAGGAGCTTCTAGCATTTTTATTTTTATTATCAATTTTGTTTTCTGTTGCGGATTTCTATTGTTAATTGAGCTGCACTGGTGAATCATACACAAGCCAAATACAGAAAGAAAGACCTTCGTATCAATGTATTTGCATTTTTTTAAGCCAATTTATGCATTTACCGTTGAATGCTGTAGCTTCGGGTATTGATCCGAAACAACTTTTTAGTATGTTAGTTAGGACCTCAGTTAGTTATCGTGTGTATTTGGGTATAGCGTGCCCGTCCAGTTCAAGTCAAGGTATCAAACTGATTAACTGAGGTGGTATGTCATCGCGTTTACTCACTCACTATATTATTATTTTATTTTTTTTTTGCCAGGCTTCGTTATCTGGCATTGCAGACACTGATAATAACTACACAAGCCAAGTAATCACCTTTACCTGTGGGGAGAAGGTGTTTAGCTTCTGACAGCTTGAGCTCAAAAGAAAATATAAACAATTGGCAATAGGTAAGGATGTGTGGGTGTGTGTGTGGGTTGTCCAATAATTTTGGCTAGTTGTTTTGAAAAGTTTTCCTAGGTAAAATACCAAGGAATTTCTATCAATAATGCCAAGAAGTTTCCGGAAGATAACATGACATATTTCATAGCGTAGAAGCTAGAATTAACCAACTGATTCATTTTTTTTTTTAATTCTTACAACTATCGACTTGGTTAGTATACAGATTATACAGCTAGATTATGCTTTTTCGGTTAAGATCATTAAATTAGTTGACAGGTTTTTAAATATTTATTATTATTGTGCTGAAGTTCTAAATGACAATTGCTGACAAGCCTACTAGTAATATTGCAACCCTTTTTTTCTGCCTACATTGACACTAAATAATTCTAAAATAAAATAGTCCCAATATCTGATATAAAGGGTTCCTTAGTTTTAGTCGGGCTTCCAAACGAAAAGCATCGTAAACAAGTTTTCAAAAAATATTTTTTTCCGTTCAATTTTGTGTTTGTGTTTTGTAAATTTTTTTTTTTCGTTTCGCCGCAAAATGGATTCAAGTTTGGGTTTTTATGATGATGGTAATCTTGTAATGGCTGAGTTCGAGCTCGATGGCGATATGGTGTTGGATAGCAACGCCATACAACCGGGCGCAACTGTGCTCATGTCCAATCCAAGCGAAGGTGGTGGTCTGGTCAGTAACGATGATCTGGCCCAGCTCTTTGACTTACAGGACGAGGTGCAGTTGACCAACGAACAGGTTGTTGAGCGCACAATAGTGGAGCCAAGCTTGATCGAGTTAGTGCAGGAAGTCGATGGCAACTCGGACTTTGATCCGGAAGCCGAGGAGCAGAAATTACGCGAGTTCTTATCGGGCGTAAAGCTTGATCCATTGCCAGAAGTGATACCGCCAGCAAATCCTGGCCCATCCGTACGCCTTGTCATGTGCTCCAATTGCAATGGCATATTTGATACGCCCGCATTTCAACATCACTGCTGTGAGTTCGATGCAAATCAGAAACCGATAACAACGCAGCAGGTGCTGCCAGAAGTGGAGAAAAAGGTGGCGTTGCCACCAAAGATACCAAACAGCGAGCGCATCATTGTCGAGAATCAGGTGCGCATGCGTCGCTATATGAAGGATGAGCTGAAGTATGATTTGGAGGCTAGATGCAACACGGCCAAGGCCAGGGAGTCAACGGCTGCCAAGGGATCCAACGAGTGCAGCATCTGTGAGCGCAAGTTTGTTCACTCCTCTGGCTTGGTGCGTCACATGGAGAAGCATGCTCTCGATCTAATACCCACACAGCCAACGACGCAGCATCAAAACGCGTCCATATCAAAACACGGCATCGTTGTAGTACTTAAATGCAAACATTGTGGACGGGTTTTCTTTAACGTTAAACAGGCGCTGGAGCACATCTTAGTGCATGAGACTGCTACTGAGGAGATAATACCAAAACATCTTGTTGAGGACAAGATGAAATTAAAGCAGCAGCTCAAACAGTTCCTGGTCGAGGCGCCACAATTGGTATCGATGGCGGGCCAGCTAGAGAAGACACCACTAAGGCAGCTGGACGATAAATTTAAAAGTCATGTGCTTGGCAATGTGCTTCAGTGCGAATTTTGTGACTACATCTTTGCGGATGTCGGCTCGCTGTTGCGCCACTCGGCTAGTCATGTGCCAGAGCGACGGTTCGAGTGCAACGCTTGTGATCAGCGTCTGACTACCGCCAAGGAGGCAAGTGCTCACTACCAGACTGATTGCATCTATATGCGCGAAGAGCTCAAGCAGCTGCCAACACATCCAGTTCGCTTATATGTATGCAATGTGTGCCAGCAAAAGTTTGCTAATCTGGAAGTGCTTCTGGAGCATCGGTATGTAGTGAAATCACAACATACATTTAATATTGCTTATGTGTCTTGTTGCTGTGCAAACAGCTACACTTGCTTGCACTTCTTTCCGCGTCTCAGTGGCACCGGCACTCGAATGATGTTTCCCTGTGAGTTCTGTCCAGCTAACTTTTTGTCTGCCAGCGAAATCCCAGCTCACTACGAGGAGAAGCATCTTAATAGGAAGAAGCGTGACAAGGAGCAATTGCGCAACAACTCTAATCCATCGACGTCCAAGACACGATTACGCCAATATCTGTGTGACATTTGTGGCAAATCCTACACCCAGTCTAGTCATTTGTGGCAACACCTTCGCTTTCACCAGGGTAAGTTTTATGTTATTAGAGGGAGTGTTCCATTGGGCAGAGGGTAGATACATTAATATTGTCTATATATAATTACATTATTAAGTGTTGAATGTTAAAATTTCCAAACCATTTTTCCTCTTTTTCGATTGATAATATACCACTTAATCAGAAAATATTACCAATTGTGAGGCTTTTCATATGTTTGTTGCTGATCAATACTAACAAATGCACACAGGTGTAAAGCCATTTGTTTGCCCAGAGGAGAATTGCGGACGCAAGTTTACCATACGTCCCGATCTCAATGATCACATACGAAAGTGCCACACTGGCGAACGGCCATATCATTGTCTGGTTTGCGGCAAGCGTTTTCTTACTGGCTCGGTCTTTTATCAGCATCGACTTATCCATCGTGGTGAGCGACGTTATGAATGCGAGGAGTGCGGCAAGCGATTTTATCGAGCCGATGCATTAAAAAATCATCAACGCATTCATACTGGCGAAAAGCCATACGACTGTCCATTTTGCACGAAGACTTTCCGACAGCGCGGCGATCGGGATAAGCATGTGCGGGCGCGTCATTCGCACCTGGATGAGAATGCACGTTTGATGATGCGTTTGCAGAAGTTTGAACTGGAACAGGCAGCTGCGTTGAAAGCGAAACAAATGCAAGAGGTAGGCATTCAATATTTGATGGAGTCAGGGGAAGCTATGTCTGCTCAATCGGGCGTATCTCCGTCAGCACATGAGCCACAGTTTGATTATAGTGAATTTGCCGAAGAATCTGAACTTGTATCAATGCCTGGTAACAATGACGAACAGGATATACTGTCGTATGCTGAAGTTGAGGAAATAGAAACAAATGAAGCTGCACCGTTTCAACTGGAAAACAATGAAAACGTCAAGGTTGTCGTGGTCGAAAATAGCTCTTCCCAACCATTTTACTTCTAATTACGTGTAGTTGATATGTTATTTTTAAAAGAGTAATAAATCAATTTTAAATTAGGAATTTGTAATTTTCGGTGCTGCCACCATGTGTAAATCGATAACAAAGGTTAATTAATCGATGTCAGTGCTGTAAAACACATCTGCCCGGTGTGCTAAGTGGCAACACTCGCAAATGTCAGTCTAATTGTCAAGCAGCCATTTTTTGCCCTCTTCTTTCTTTTCGATTTTTCCATCGTAGACGCCAACATGGGTTTCGCTACTCTCTGGTACTCGCATCCCCGCAAATATGGCCAAGGCTCCCGCTGCTGGTAAGATTTTGTCAAGTTAAAAGTTTTGCGTCGAAATCTATGTATTTTGCATGGTTATCTGCTTAGTAAACGTTTGTATTTTGTTGCATAGTTGATTGCTTTGAGTAATTGAGGTTAAGCACGCTCTAGTATCGCATGGTGCCAACTTCCAGTAGAAAATGTTTTTTTGTGTTTTGCTTGTGCTCGTCCCTGCTTCATTGTTATTTTGCCCCCGGTTGAGTACGGAAATATGTGTTAAAACTTCTTTAACAATTTCCTTAATAAAGGGCGGCCAAAGCAAACGTTGCCAGCTAGCGCCTGTTATTTGCTAATTGAATGACAAAGCCAGCTGCAGCGAACATCAATGCAACTGAATCTGATCAAAAGGCAGTTATTAAATCTGTGTTTGTGTGTTTATTAATGTTCAACCTGTTTTGAATTACAGCCGTGCCTGCTCAAACCGTCACGGTCTTATCCGCAAATACGGACTGAACATCTGCCGTCAGTGCTTCAGGGAATACGCCAATGATATTGGCTTCAAGAAGGTAAACTGGATAAAACAACATATCTTTGTAGTAGTTCATAAATACTTATTTTTGTTTTTCTCTTGCAGCTGGATTAAATGTCCGCTTCCATTTGTGACAGTCGTCACACCACTTCAGCATATTAATTTAGGCAGTCGCTGAAGGATTCATCTGTTAAGGGGACTGCTTACATTAATATGCTGGCAACAACAACAACAAAGCAACAACATAATCGTTTGGAGATTTAAATGCCATCATAAGATTAAGCGGAGACAAACCAAGCAGGAATATGCTAGACTGGTCTCAAAAGGGAAAGAGTTCCTCTCTCTCTCTCTCTTTTGAGGCCAGGAATATGCTAGACTGGCCTCAAAAGGGAGAGAGAGAGGGGAACTCTCTTTTGAGGCCAGAGAGAGATATGAAGTGTTTCTACACATAAATTCGCGTTTCTACACAATCAAAAGCATTAGTAGCGTAATTCCTGTCATGCAGTTGTTACCTTCTAAGAAGGCTCGTTTCTTTAAATCTCCATCTGATTAAATACATAACAAGTAACGTACATTATGTTTATATATCTCTTTGCTTTGATCCTTATTACAGTATATTCATGTCACTTGAAATGACGGAAGCTAAACGAGCGTAATGTCGCTCTTACAAATATTACAACTTCCTCATTTCTATGTATATAATATTGGGTTAGTGGTATCCACTGGGCCTGCAGTCAAAGCTGCGCTTGTAATGAAGCATCAGCAAAAGTCAACAAGCAACAGAAACCAGTTTGCTAGTGTGGCCTACTGGATAAAAGAGCAGCGCTCTCTCATTGCTCTCGGGTCTCAGCTGTTATTACTGACGCTGCTGCTGCTGCGTTGGTTTGTTGTGTCTTTCTGCCAAAAGTAACAATTTTGCACATTCACCTAGCTAAGTTGCGTTCGACTGCTTGAGGTCTCAACAACATCGCGTCGCGCGCGCAGAGTTAGCAAACTTGAATATTGCATTTTGTTTGGGTGTGCTTATGTGAAGTTAATGCCATATTCGCGACGTTTAACATTTGCAAATTAGAATTAAAAAAAAAAATCAACAAATTGAGATATTAATTCCCATAGATGTGGTTATAACTTGTTGACCTGGTTTCTGTAGTATTAAATGTGCAATGGAATTGCCAGTGTTATTATTAATGTTGTTGCCACTTCTAAGCAGCTTATGCATTGTGTCCACAATTAATGATGCAACAACAGCAACGCGACGTCACAGAAATGCAACCATGACGAAAACTTCAACAGAGGCCTTTGTCCAAAATCGTACTAGCCGTGTCAGCAACAGTTCCCGCGGCCACAGATCGCGCGTTGTTGCACAATATAAACTGCCGCTAGATGGTGCAGTGGGCAGCAGCAGTAATCACAACATCAGCAATCGAATGCAGCCCATGCGCAGGCGTACTGAAGTGGTTAAGCGTCGCAGGCCTTCGACTACAACCACAACAACGACATCTACCACAACTACATCGACAACAACAACAACGACGACGACAAGTGAGTTGCATTAACTGGACTTTAGCATATGTCCATATGACCGCTGCTAAGGCAAGCGACAAGTGCCTGGCACTGACCTAGCTATATGTATATAAGATTGGTAAAGGCGACAGCAGCAACTACAGAAGTTGTCTGATAGCAAACAAGAAAACCAAAAACAAACATGCTTCGATCATTATGCGGTCGATAACTGGAGCAGCCGCAGAAAAGCTTTCAAATTCGCATTGTTGTTTTACTTTTGTAGTTGCTGCAGTGAGAGAGACAGACCTTGGCGAAACTTTGGACTAGCTCTTGTAAATCGTAATAATTTGTACTCCGTTCAAGGCTCGTTTTACACTAGTCAAGGATATTGATTTTGGTCACCTATTTGTTTAACTATAGTCGCAATAAATGCAAATTAGGCATGCCTTGAACTTGGCTCACAATTAGCGCGCTTTATAATGCGCGACTACATTATTTTCGGTGTTTTATTTGTTGTGTATTTGTCATTGACGCTTTAAGATAAAGTCGTTGCCAGACTCATTCAATTTCCTCAGCCGTGGCAACCATGGTGTGCGGTCATGTAAGTAAATTTTCAACTGTTGTAATTGCAATTACAACGTTTTCACGCTCTCATACCTTACACATTAAAATTAAATGTATTAGGTGCTATCTATGATACACCGCGATTTATTTGACCTCTTTACTGTTTTGGTATTGAGCTAGCTGCAATGTTTAAAGATGTTAATTTATTTTGTTATAAACAACAACAATATATAAAATATGTTGAAAATTTCGTACTAGACCATAAATCAAGTGACTGGCATCATTTAAAACATTTTCTCGCTGTGCAATACTCAGAAAAATAGTTAAAATGTTTACTTAAAATCAGCACCCATTAATTATGTCATAAAAAAAAACTATTTGTAGCAACTCGAAATGTGGGTTTTTAGTATATTACTTTTAATTACAAAAACGTTAAAGTGCAAATTCTCAAAATCTATACATATTAACATTATCAGGTTTTGCACGGGTCCAATAATTTTAATAGATATAACAATAACAAATGTACAAATTGTTAAAAACCTATTGGCTGGTGTATTAAGTAGGCCAGCAGAAAGAGTGAATGGAATATACTATTGCTAACAGGCAATTCTGTGTGTGTGTGTGTGTGTGTGTGTGTGTGTGTGGGATGGGGCATTGACGGCTTTGTGGGGTGTTGAAAGCACACTTTTCGCTCCAGCGCCAACAAAAGCACACTTGTTTTATGACTGAATTTAACTAGATGCCGGGAACTGCAATGATTGTGATTTGGAGCAGAACACTTGTAATGACCATTGCATATTCATATGAAAATATATCTTTCTGTATAGCGCCTCGTCCAAGTTTGGCAAATGGCTTTAATTTCTTCAATCCCAGCTTCTGGCACTTTGGTCAGCAGAGCTTGATTCCCGTGAGTGCGCCCACAAAGCAACCGCATCCGCCCAAAAAGTTCAACCACTCCACAGAGGAGAAACTCAACCAGCGCAGCAGGCAACAGAAGACCACACTCAAGCCCAGACACAAACTAAATACCACAACAACATACAAAACTACTACAACAACACGTCCGGCGACAATCGAGGGACCATTTCGCATAGCGTTGCCAACACTAAATTTTCCCAGCGCTGCGGGCAGCGACAAAGAGAAGGACAAACGAGCAGCGGCCGATCTGCGTCAGCGTTTCAATTGTCCGCGAGAAAACGAAGTGCGCTTTCAACTGTTTCCCAAGATTTGCAAGTCAGACAAGGACTGTTTGGTGTGGCAACGCGAAGAGCTATGCTGCGACATCTTTGGCTCGAACAGCTGTGTTGCTGGCATTGCCAAGCCGCTGGAGGAGACGGCACATGCCCGTAAGTATATATGGTGTGTAAGATGCAGGAACAGTTCTAAGCAATGCTTTGCAGCCATACTTGGTTTGATACCACGCAAGTGTCCGACACGTCCGCTTGCTGAACTCTGGTGGGATGTACAGGAATGCCACACGGATATGGACTGTTGGCCAAGGGTTTGCTGTCCCGATGGACGTCGTCGCTACTGCCGCACATCGCAGCCGGAACTGGAGACAGCCCCAGTGCCGGTGAAGCGTTCCTTTAACTATTGTTAGTTTCTTACCAATAGTTTTGAATCTTTGATTCTAGTATTTTGTATTGTATTTATAGTGACGGAGTATTTGGAGTGCACTGCACCGCCGCCGCCAATTTTTGATCTGCATCCAAAAGCGTGCACCTCAACGCTGGATTGCTTTCCCAATGTGTGCTGTCAGGAGGCTGGCTTGCGGCACTGTCGTCCACCCAAGAAGTCGGTGCTCACACTGATGGCCAATTTTCTCAACGTTGACTTTGTCAAGCGACTGGCACAAAACATTGTTATCAAATAGTAAATACAAATAAGCAATTACAATTGTACACACATACAAACATATGTACATATACGCATATATGTGTATATGTCTGCCTCGTTTATACGATCACTTATTGTGAATTGTGAATGCTTAAACGTGTTTTACAATTGTTTTGTTAAACGATATTTGTTGTTTGAATTGTTTTGTAATGAATGCAAGGACTAGAGTTTAAGCTTAATACACATTTAATTATTTATGCAAAGGCGAATTTTCATATATTTATTATAAAAGTGTGTTATGAAATTAAAGCGTATAAACAAGGTAAACAATTCTTGCTGTGTACATTTATTTGCTCAATTACAAAAGGTTTTCAACTGATAACTGGCATTTGTACATAGCTACATACAATGTAGACCTACTTTAACTGTACTTTTAGTCTTAGATAATAAATGTGACTTATCAACGCTTTTACATATTTTTATTGGCCAAACTGCGTCTCAACTATCGTCAATGGTTAGCCGTGGCCAAAGTTTTTTGTCCAAAAGGTTAAATGGTTTCGCATTACCTTTTGGCCTATGGCATATACAATTTCATTATTGTGGAAATAGAATCAGCATAGACCTCGTTCTTATCTTGACTCACAACATTAAATTTTTATAGATTATGCACATTTGCCACGTACCAAAGTGTGCTTAAATGTATGTCAAGCGCTGTCTTGTTAAAACGATTACATATGCATTCAACGCCTAATTGGCGCTTTGAGTGCGTGGTGAACATAAAATCCCGTTGGAGAGAGAGAGAGAAAAAGCTGCTAAACAAACTGTAAAACTGTGCATACACTGTACTGGTGAATTTTAGTGGTGAAAACTTGTGCAAAAATATTGTAATCAATAAATTGCTACAATAGAAGTATATGCTAAGAAAACCACAGCAGCGGCAACACCCCCTCGCCACTTATTGTAAAAAAATGTTTTCGAATTTCCCACTGGCTGCGTAATAGAAAGAGTGCCAGGTATAAATTGGCCGCACCTAGAAAAACAATTGAACAATTACACAACTTGGCATTTAGAAGAAATGACGCAGCGCAGCTTTATTTTTAAATTGAGTTTATTCAAGTCATTGCGACAAGCATATACATGTGTCTATGAACTTGTGTATAAGTGGGTATATAGTTGTAAAAATAATATATTAAGGATTAAACAAGGCGAAGGTCCTTCAGACGACTTCATTTGGAGCAGCATTTGCAATCAGTGCCGCAATTGCAGGCACCCTTGGTGGTCTGGGAGGCGCATTTGCAACCTTGACAAAAAAAGGATAATAATTAGCTGGTATCTTCGTAGTTTATTATATCCTGCGATGACTTACCACTTCCGCATGGGCAAGGCATTTTGTATGTTGGTTTTAAAGTTTACACTTGAAGACAGAAGAAGAAAATTTGATTTTTCACTTAAGTGATGAGTCACTTGAGTTTTGCTGCAGAATACAACTGATGCACAATTGACAGATGTTGGCCGATTTTATACACTTTCGAATCGAGGCTTTCCACACGGCGTTCGGTCGCTTTAATTCTTGTTTTGCACACGCCGACCGGCCGGCTAAATAGTTACGAGTCGTGCGCAAAACGTACACCGTGTTCAAAAGCTTTAAAAGCTTGATATGGTTCATGTCTTGGCTACGTATGGTTTTTCTTGTTGGCGACCGTTACGCTCTGAGTAGGTGGCTGAACCGCGCAAGCGCTTTTACGACATTAATTGTGGTGAATTTCTGGAGCGGTACTGAGCCTCTTATCGTACAACGTTCTCAATGTGGTGTTCCCTTGTTGTCTGTCTGTCCATTCATCATCGGCTTCGGCTGTGTGCCTGTGCAAATGCGAATGTTAGTACGGCGGAGAGTTAGTGTTTTTCCGATTTCTGAGTGCTGCGGCTGCAGCAGGCAAAATCGTGCCACATTTTAGCAACGAATTCAAGTGCAACGAAATGCAAGAACTGAAAGTAAATAATATACATTATAACGGCTATGATTAATGGTCAATGTTATCCTTATTGAGACGTCAAAAGGCAAGCAAAGCTTTTTTTGTGTATTTTGTATTTTGAGAGGCAATTAAATGTGTGTGTGTGTAAGTGTGTGTGTGTGCGTGTAACATAATATATGTAGGTGAAAATGCAACACACATAAAATCAATAAATCCAAGCCAAAATAAAATAAGAAAAAATCAACGACAGGCGCGGATACAAAGTGTTATGCGTGTGCGTGAGTGTAAAAGTGTGTGTGTGTGTGTGTGTTTGCGGGCGTGGGAAAGAAAACAAAAGAGCAAAACAGTAAAAGGTGGCAACACACAACAACGGACTAAGTGACAGGCTCAGGACACGGTGTGCGGAAGTGAACAATTTAAAGTTTGTGGTCAAATAACACACAAATACATTCGAGCATATGTGTATATGTTAGTGCGTGTGTGTGTGTATGCACAGGAAAAGACACCAAGCGATTATTTTGCTCACCCACGCATTCAACTGATGTTCTTCTTGTTGTAGTTTTTGTTGTTGTAAATGCTTGCACTTCAAAGCTTCTATTTATACGTATGTATGTATGTATGCGTGTATAGGGACAGCAGCGTAGGCGTGTATGACTCGGCGAAGCTGCTCATAATGCGGCGAGACCTGAACTTGGTTAGCCCAATCACAATCACAAAATCATCAGTAACCCGCCACCCGTAACCCCCTCGTTTCCATCACATGCCTACGCAGTAATAATAGTATGGCATCATAATCATAATAATAACGATGATGATGATGATAATATTTGCCAATGACGTTAGCACTGGCTTCCAAATTGCCTGATCCGTGCATTGGTTAATTTTGACAAACAAAACAACAACGTATAGAAAATCAATACCCTTCCTCAACAATAACCAAAAAAAAAACAAATAATTAAATGGCACATGGCTAAAATTAACGCAACTCTCACACACAGTGCCGCCATATTTGCCTCGTTTTCCACCAAATCCAGACGCAAGCTGAGCCTCTGGCAATAAGGTTGTGCGTGTGTGGCTGTAATATGACCGATTTGTTTCTTTATCGTTGCAGATAATACGTAGGAATGGCCTATAAGTAAAAGCACACACATACACAAACACACACACACACAGATACACGCTCATATTCCAGTGTTGCCTAACAAACGAAGGCCGAAAGGCTCCTCACATTGTAATAACTTGAACCGCCTTTCAAGCCATTCAAAAACAAGATGACGGAACAAAAAAATCAAGTGACGCGCGCAGCGCCAGAGCAGAGCAATGATTATCGTGTCGTTGTCTTTGGCGCTGGCGGCGTCGGCAAAAGTTCCCTGGTGCTGCGTTTCATAAAGGGAACATTCCGCGAGAGCTATATACCCACCATTGAGGATACCTACAGGCAGGTCAGTTACTAACACTTTTCTCCAATACTCACGGTACAAACTCTTATCATTTTATTATTTCGCTGTTCCAGGTGATAAGCTGCAATAAGAACATTTGTACGCTACAAATAACGGATACGACAGGATCACATCAGTTTCCAGCAATGCAACGATTGTCCATCTCAAAGGGTCATGCATTCATCTTGGTCTACTCGGTGTGCTCGAAACAGAGTCTCGAAGAACTGCGACCCATTTGGGCGTTAATCAAAGAACTAAAGGTGAATAATCCATATCCTATTCTATATAGAATATACCTAAAACTTAACAATTTTATAGGGCGATGTTAACTCCATACCCGTGATGCTGGTGGGCAACAAATGCGATGAGAGCACAGAGCTGCGCGAGGTATCACAGATGGAGGGACAGGGTCAGGCGACCAGCTGGAGCATATCGTTTATGGAGACATCGGCCAAAACCAATCACAATGTGACCGAACTGTTTCAGGAGCTGCTCAATATGGAAAAAACACGCACCGTTTCGCTGCAATTGGATACGAAAAAACAAAAGAAACAGAAAAAGGAAAAGAAATGCAAGGAGACAAATGGCGCCATACCGGAAAATGGCGAGGCGAGCGTCAGCGGAGCCGGTGTCAAGGAAAAGTGTGGCGTTATGTAACCAGTTGGCAGGCAAAAATTGTGGTGACAGACAAATACTCGCATACATGGGACAAGGGCAGGACTCAAATAAAAATAGATAAATCAAAAAAAAAGAAAACCAAACTCATACCACCCACACGCACACACACACACAAACATATACATATATATTGGGACTGATGTTATCAGAGAACAGCCTGCATAGTAAACAAAAATACATATATTATTAATTATAGATGAAAAAAGAAATATTGATAATAATAAGAAGACAGCATTACGAGTATATATTTTGCATACATAGTTTTTGATCCGATAATGCATTTTATAATCACTTATGGATGGACTATATATGGATGGTAATCAGCATCCAATCATTCGCACCGAACCGCACCGCACCACACCTCTCCACCCACCACCACCCACACACATACATACATACATAGAAACAACAGAAATAATTTCTTTGGAACAGCATCTGAAACGTAACGGCATACATATCAAATACATAACATTACATACTCGCACATTGCATAACATATGTGTACATTATATAGATATCATAATACATATGTACAATACGAATATGCCACATACATACATGCATAGATACGACTACATATATCCCAAAAATGAAAAAACAAAAGCCAAAGTACCTACTTAAAATTTTATCTCTTATACTACTATTACAAATACTACTACTAACTAACTACTCTAACGATAAACCAATAACTATACTATATAAATCATTAAAAAAAAAACAACTATTTTCACTCAACATCGGTCGACGCATTCACCTAAAAGACAATTCTAGAGACTATTTGTGGCATTACAATATCGGGATCGTATGCTAAAATGTCTCTTATCTGACTATCAATCAATTGCTGTATAACTATAACTATTTACCACCAAAAAAAAAAAAAAAAACGTTTAAACAAAATCCAAAAACCATAAGGAAACCAAAATCTATAATGTATGTATAAAAACATAAAACAATAATAATAATACTCATACTTTCTCAAACCCAGCATTATGATGAACTGCAAAAGGGGCGCTGAATATGTCACGTGTTCATTTCTTAATTAATTAATTTTCATTAGGAAAGATATGAAGAATGGAGAGGAAGAAGCAGAAGAAAGATATACAATTATTTGCTGAACCTTATTAACGTTTAAAGTATATTGCAAATGGAAGTTAGCTTTAGTCAAATGGTTAAGCTACGCATAAAGAGCCGATATTATATATTATAGTCAATTCGGATCTTTATGCCTGGCATTAAGCACAATTTTTGTCGCTCATTCAGAAAATGTAGAGTTAGTGCCGATGAAAAACATTATTGAAACACACGTACATCGAAGGATATGTGTGAAATTTATGTAATATATAAGTTGCCTGTTTTTTAAAAACGTTTAACTTGAAGTTAAATTTGCTAAATATAATTGTTTGTTGGCTTTTGCTTAGGCGTAGAAGTTTAAGTCTATTAGACAGTTAAATAGTTTTGTCGCATTGTTTTTGCTGTTGTTTGATATTACACCAAGAAAAAAAATAATTCTTTAATTATGTATTGCTTTAACAGCTAAGAAATTATACAAATTGTCAAATTTTGTTTGCGAATTCGTGGCAAATATGATGCACATAAAAAGTAATTATATTAATTATGACTTTGCTCATTTCTTATGCACACAATAAACAAAACACAATATGAATGAAATCAAAACAAATTTATACATATATATATATATATATATATTTTAAACATAGTATATACTTTTGCCTATATTGTTGAATTTGAGTAGTGAAATTATTAACCAAGATTTTGATAGCGGACCAATTTGCGTATAAGATTTCAGAAATCAATTTAGATAAATTCAACCTTTCGGTTTTGCCATAGAAGACAATGCATGCGTACATAGAATAGAAACAAACAAGCATATTAGTATTATATGTAAGTCGAATGCAAGCCTTAGTTGAAATATTATGTACAATTTGATTATGCTTTAGGTTATTTGCTTGCTTTGCCTAGATTTTAGTTGGGCTCTTGACAACGTAACTGGTTATGGCTTATGTACGTGCCGAGTATTGAAGTACAGTATAATAATAATAATCATACCAAACAAATACAAGAAATGGATAATTAGTTGCAAAAATAATAATATTAAGTAACTATGTAATTTAATTGTAAAACAGCATTAACAATGTTTAATATAATATGGAATTCAAAAGGTATAATTTAAAATACAACGAATGAATATATTTACACCGAATTATTTATAATTTTTTTTTAAAAATATACATATATATATATATACTTATTATACACACAACATATTAGTTGTATATTAAAAACGTTTATTCATGATGAATATTTGATTATTGCTTACATTTCAAATATGCAGCTAACACAGACAGACACACTTAATGCTAATAAGTTGTTGTAAATATGAACAAATAAAAGAATCAGCAATTAGCATTATTGGTTAATACAAAAATTTTTGAATCGGCCGTTTATATTAACATGTAATAGACAGTTTTGATGGGCCTGTTATTGACACTTAATGAAATATGATTGTTGGAGATTTTACTTATAATAATTATCGTGCAAAAATGAAATAATTACACGCAAAAATAATTTAAATAAAGAATCATTTAACTATGAAAAATATTAACTGTTGGTGGCAATATTAATGACTTTTTAAATTAAATCGATTAGTTTGTAAAAATGATCACACCATAACAGATAGCATAGCTTTAAATTGGGAGCCAATCGCTAACAATTTTCAATCTGTTCATCATTCTCATTATCATCCACAACCGTAAAACCAGCTTCTTTAGCAATATCTGCTGACGAGTTGCTAACATTGGTTTTCACATTTTTATTTTTATTGCTATCCTTTAATTGTTGTGGTGGTGCTTCGAGTGGTTCAAAAACCTCTTGTACACCCGACACTGGCAGTTGTTGTTTCACTGTCGTTGTTGTTGTTTCAATGACATTTAACAAAATCTTAAGATTTTCACCAGACAAACGATCTGATGTTGCTTCATTCGATAGGGCTGCTTGTTGCGTATTGGCAACAGAAGCAGCAGATTTTCCATGTACCAGCCCAATCCATGCCTTCGGACTTAAAATGTACTTAAACATCAGTTTGATGATATAGCCAATCATACAGATCAGTGCAAGGGGAGCAATCATGTTGAATGGGAAGGATAATTCACCTAAAGCAAATGCAATCCATTAGGCAAACTTTTATACAAAACTTAAAAATATAATTTATATTTGTTACAAACCGCTCAACTTGGTAATGCTCTCCATTGACCTTCCCAATATCATTTCTATTTGCTTCAGAAATATGTCGCTCATGTACGTTATAAAAACGTGATCCGGTCGACAGTATGGCAAATTTAATTTGCTCGATTTTCTGCAATGCATGTATAAAAGTCATCATGTTGTTTTGCAAAAATGAAAACCAACTACTTACAAAAGTTTTTGCTTTTGTTGCGCCTCTTCAGACCCTGATGAAAAATAGCTGAACAATTTGGTGAACCACGTTTTTTCATTATTGGTGGGGTTCTTGTGACTATTAAGTACTTCAATCATTGCATCAACTTCCAGTTTCTGTAAAAATGTTAAGTCTTCTCAGGTTTACAGGAGTTTGTTGTGTGAGATATGCACATACCCTATTGCACTCCAAATATGTAAAAAAGTAGCCGTACAGAAAAATGCCTCCTATAACAACAGCCATAGCAGAGTAACGAAACCGTTTCTTCACAATCCATCCGGCAGTAATGATCAGAAGCACTGTCGCCATAAATTTCACCTGGCAAACAAGTTTTGTTACGTATATACAAACATGGATGTTAGCCAAAAATGGTTATGCTTACCTCGGATAGTCTAAGTAACTGTACAAAATCCTTGAAAACGTTCGTAATTATCGCAAACACGTTTATCCCCATATGCGTATCGGTATAGTTATTATAATGCGACGACAAAGGCAAATCTGTGGCTGCGTCCAGTATTGACGTTAGTATAATGTCAAGATCACGAACATCTTGCACACTTTCAAGCTCATCGATTTGTGACTGCCGCAATGTAAATAGCAGCGATCGTTTATACTTCTTTGACAATTGGCTGTACTGGAAAGCGGTGGGCCGAAATATATTGTTAAATCAAACACCAACTATATGACGTCATGCGTCCAAATCAGTCAACTTAAACGCACGCCAACTTACCTTCAATTTGTTGCTCATAAACAAAGTATTGACAAACTTCTTAAAGTACAATAATGCTAGTTCATCCTCAATGGTTGCAAGCGATTTCTCTACAGGCACCTGACCTTGGCATGTGCAGGAATCTTCCCAGCCGAAATTTGACTGTTCTGCTGACAGTTCCGACCATGCATGTGGATCCTCCCAGTTGTCCTGCTCACAGCATACATTGTGAAGTACTAGTAACAAACAACTAAGAATTGCGTTTGGGCGCATTGTGTTTTTCTTAAAGTAAGCTAACCTACTACAAAATAAGTACGATAAATTTACACAAACTTTACACCTGATTACATTTGCGCGGTAGTTGCACTAGTGTTATAAAGTGATATATATATAACCATTATACGCAAACCAATGTATTAGAGTGGTTAGTTTCATACGGAGGAGATAACGATATACATATAAGTATCGATAACGGGGTCGTATAAAAACTATACCAAACGATATTAAGACAGAAATTAATAATTAAAAAAAAATGTATATGGATAACAGCGAAATACTAACCTTTAAGAAATTAAATTAATTCTAAAAAAAAATAAAACTAGTATGGTTTAACCAACGCAATTAATTAATCACGATACTGAATTGAACTGCATACAGAGCTTAAGTAGGCGTTGCCACACCGAAATGAACTGTTTATAAACAATCAGCAAATGCTACCAGACTCATAACAAAAATGACTCACGAGCAGGAGCAGTGTTAAGCTTAATAGTTTGTACAAGTTATTAAATATAAGCGTATCGCTACTCAAAGTACGAAATGGGCTTATTTGGCAAAACTCCCAGCAAAGACCCCAAAGAACAGGTTAAACGTCATACCGTTATTGCAAGATTTCTCTTTTGCGCATTAACAAGGCCATTGAGTGGCCATGAAATGATGTCATGTTCCAATTGTTTTGATTCTCATTTTCAACATCTGTTTCTCCACCTCCATAGGTGCAAGAATGGACGCACAAGATACGTAAGGAGGGCAATCAGCTCGATAGACAAATTCGCAGCATACAGAGGGAGGAGGATAAAGTTAAACGCTCTCTCAAGCAAGCAGCTCAAAAGAATGACCGAGACACCTGCATTATTCTTGCTAAAGAGATTGTGAACGCCCGCAAGGCCATCAATCGTATTTATACGTCAAAGGCTCATCTCAACTCCGTACAAATGCAGATGAAAAATCAGCTGTGTACGTACATTAAGATGCATTTAAATGCAATCTGTGATTACTTATTTGGTGCCATGTGATTGTTTTCATTTTAGCTACATTGCGGGTGGCTGGCTCTTTACAAAAATCCACAGAAGTCATGCAGGCCATGCAGAGTCTTGTTCGATATCCGGAGCTAGCAGGTATTATGCGCGATATGTCAAAGGAGATGATGAAGGCTGGCATTATCGAAGAAATGCTTGACGAGACCATGGACTCGCTGGAAGAGTCAGAGGAGTTGGAGGAGGAGGCAGCAAAGGAGGTAGACAAAGTGCTCTGGGAAATAACGGACGGCAAATTGGGTGAGGCACCATTACCACCGGAGGCAACACCAGCTGACAAAACACCAGCTGCTGCATCCCGCGTTGAGGTCCAGGTTGAGGACGATGACGATGAGGGCGAAGAACTGCAGGAGATGCAGAGTCGTCTGGCTTCGTTGCGCTCATAAATTAATTGCATCAAACGGGTGGGAAACATACCTACTAAATATAGCAATGATTAGATTCGAATTTGATAATTAAGCTTGTGATTGTTTACAATAGCACCTTGCACGCGACCAAAATCCAAAATCCTACATGATGCGTAACCCGTCAGTGAATTATAAAAACCAAAACAAGAGTCAAATCCGATAAACAGTTTTTATTAGTTTAAGGTATAAAATGTTCTATTTTGGTTCAAATTGTATTGAACTGACACGTGTTTTAAAGTTAAATACTATAACAATTTTACATATTATTTATTGCATAATTTAATCTGGATTAAATGCAAAAAAAAAGACACTTAAGTTAATTATTGAATACTATTATAATTATTTGTAATATGCCATTTAACGACTAGTTATTTTGAGAATTTTTTTATTTAACTCAACATTTTATAGCATATTTTTGGGCTGTAACACAAAATAACTTGTTTCCAAATTTCTGAAGCGCCAACAAGAAATATACTAATTGTCCTTTTTCCAAATACAAGAAACTAAATTAAATTAATTCTAATATTTACAGGGTCTATGTTATTTGTTGATAGACTATCTGCTTTCCTGTCGTTTAATTGCAAATATTTACGCACAATGGGATTATTTCTAAGGCTCCAGTGAATTTTGTATCCAGTCCACATAAGATCCAACTCGACTGTAGACGCCTGGCCATCCGTTAAGGCCACAGGGTGTAGGACCGAATGAAACAACTCCCGCGAGAAAGTAATATGTATTCACTTTGTTTGTGTTCTGCCCAATAAGTGGACCACCAGAGTCACCGCGACACGAGTCCACGCCCTCCATACCGCCGGCGCACATTTGTGTATTCTCTAGAACAATGTTTTGTTGATTATAGACGGACTGACAATCCTCCAATGTGAAGCCATCAACAGCGGCTTTGAGCTTTAAATTGCTGGCCGATAGCTCCTCTGTCTTGCCCCAGCCAGCAACATCCATTGAAATGCCATCGAATGTGGCTGTGCGCAGATTCGTGTCCAGAGGCAAGCAAATGGGACGCACAAAGTCTGTGTACTCGATTTGGCTTGCCAGGCGCAACAGGGCAATATCGTTGACCTGATTGCGAGAGCCAGGATCGTATGACGGATGCGGTATGGTACGCTCCACTGGCACATCCATATGCGGCGGTGCACAATCCTTCATGCCACGCACATCGATCTCACAATCGGGATCTGTGGCCGTATCCCATTCGCCCAAACGCACACCAGTTAGTCGCCAGTCGGGTGGCAAAGATTTGCCATTAACGCAATGTGATGCGGTCACCACATAACGATTGCTGATCAATGAACCACCGCAATGATGACCCTTGGCGCCAGTGCCTTAAACACAAGTGCATTAGATTAAAGATCCCAACGATTCGATACATAATTCATTTACTACCTTTGGTATACTCGATCAGTGCCATCCAGGGAAACTCATCGATTTTTGTCTTGACGCCGCCATAAATGCGATTTGATAGCAAATTTCCGCATTGTCCCGGAAGGGGTAGTAAATTGCTGTTTGTATTATTGACAGGCGGTCGCACTGTCGTCACGGGAGAGCTGTCACGATAGCGATCCGGACAGCAAATCTAAGATTGTCACTATATAGTTAGCAATTCGTACAAGTAATTATAATAACTTAGTTACTCACCAATACTTTACGATTATAATATCCACACTGGCTACGACTTAGGTATAGTTTGTCCTCATTTTTTAGCGGCGTCGTTGTCAATATTCCATACAAATATTTGCAATCCTCCAGATGGATGCAGAGTGCACGCTCCCGGTTTGGTGTGATGCAGCGTCCATAGTTGGGCACTTGGGTGGCCTCATTGGGAAAATAGAATTCTGCGCACAAATCAATAACAATCACTAAACTGAATTTACATTGTGTAAGCATTTATGTATAGCAGGAAGACTATGAATAAATAATTTTTTATTTACTATCACTTATAGAAACTGGTTTTCAAATATCGAATCTTGCGAGATATGTGAAGGCCCCCTTCTTACACACACGCACACACATAGCTCTGTGCACATGTGTATGTATGCATAAATCATAATAATTATCGCCTCTTATAAATTATTTTGATTCTAGCAACTTTCATGTACCTTTAAGTTTTTATTTACTTACGCGATCTGGCCAAATCGACAATTAAGCTTAAAATCACACAGCTTATAATAATCATATGCATATTTTTTAATATACTTTATGTAATCCTCAATATCAGTAAGTACGTCGTCAGTTGTTTTTTGTTTTATAAAACTTATATAAATAAACGCCGCAATATGGTAAATATGATGGAATAAAACGGGATTTTGGCGAAGCTCTACTCAGCCGATTGTAGCTTCAAAGCAAGGCTTGACACACAACTGAGACGCTACAGTTTGTGAGCGCAGTTTAACAGAGAACAATGATGAGCTTTTCTCACAAGCTTTTTCTTTTGACTTTTGTTTTGATTTTATTTCTTTTCGTTTCTGCTTTGAATAGTAATACACTAAAGAAGATACCAATCAACACAAATTTGCAAGAATTTTGTATTTGTATTTGTTTTTTTTTATTATTTATCTCTATGTTTTTGTTTTATAGTATTCTTTATAGGAATAATACATAGCGGTTTTTGGCTTTGGCGTCTAGAAAAGCTTTGTAAAAAGTCGTGAATCTCGCAAGTGTTCCATCGTTCATAAAGTATTAAGCACTGGCATTTGCGATAAACTATTGATGCTACTAAAAATCCAATCCATATACGAGCTAACAGCCGTATAGACGCCCGGTATAGTCGTAACGCCGCAAAGTGTTGGACCAAATGCCACAATACCCAGCAGCGTATAGCGCCCATTGGCATTGAGTATCCCAGAGGTGCCATCATCCATAAAGGGTCCACCACTATCGCCACGACACACATCATTCATGGGCTGACCCTGGGCGCACAAATGGCTCGGCGTTATGACAATTGGCTGCTGAAAGTTCTCGCTGAGTGTTGCATAGGTAATCGCACAACTTGTCGTATTGACTATTGGTAATCTTATAAAGCGCACTGAGCTTGAGCTGTCAGTGCTGCCAGAGCCGGCTAACCTGTTATCTAAAAATCAAAGTAGCCAGATAGAGAGTTTAATGTAGTTGTGTCAGTCGAATTTGTATAAAAATATAAAATATATAATATAAACTTTTGAAATCTATAAGACACATACTTTCCGTTCTTGTGCTCCAACCGGCCACTACGCCCATTTGTCCAATAAGTCTATTTGCAAGCGTTGCTGTACTGTTTAAGGGTAAGCATATTGGAATAAATCTATCTAGTATAAAAAAAAATTGTTAGGATTCCGTTTGAAGATATTAAAGCAATTTAGCGTACTTTGACTATTGCTGAGACTCAGCAGGGCTATATCATTAGCATATTTCGGCTGATCGTAGTTGGGATGCACGAGCACACGACGTATATTAAATAGGTTGGGTTTATTACAATTGGTGGCACTTGGTGAGCAATCCTGCGCACTGGAAGCATCATCACCAATGCGCACCTGAAATCTATCAATGGGTTAATAATAAATTTCTTGACAGTGGTTAGGGTTAATAGTTCAATGACATTTGCTTAAGACTGGCAGCGCTAAAAGTCAGTGTTGTGAAAAGGCAAAAGCGCAACATCTGGCACAATCTAATTTAAAATTGAAAGGGAAAGTGAATCAAAAGTCATAATCGAATTTTTTGTAAGTCTTATTGACCACTGCATCAATGTCTTAAGTTAAATGTCATTAAAGCCATTCGTAGATACATTTCACTTACAATTCCAGATCGTTGACCAAATTGACCACACAATGAGCGGCAGTAACAATATAATTATTGGAGATTAGGGAGCCGGAACAACGATAACTGATACGATTGCTTGCTGTTTTTAAATAATTATTAAAAATATGATAATTATTTTTTAGGTGTTGTGTTGCAAAATGAGTTCAGGTTGTCCCTGTAAGAGTGCATCAGAAATTGACGAATCTTGTGCTTTTTGTGGCAACAAAACAGAAAACCCTTATGGCTATGATGATGCCCAAGAAGTCTCTTATGTAGGCCATGATGCTGGCCAAAATTCCGAAACGGGAAACTTTCAAAACTTTAACGAAAATAATGTACCATATGAAAACGAAAATAATGTACCATATGAAAACGAAAATAATGTACCATATGAAAACGAAAATAATGTACCATATCAAATCGAAAATAATGTACAATTTGACAATACATATGATTCACCACCACCAAACTATAATCAAGGATCTCCAGACCAGGAAGCGGCCCTATCCCTTGCCAAGGCTGCTACAGTTTTCGGCGTGGGCTGTTATTTGACCGTTAAACTAGCCGAAGTGGCCATCGAACTAGCTTAAGTCCAAGAATTTTAAATATGTACATTCTTTTAAATTATTTTCAACATTTTCAAACACCAACACATACACGGTTTTAAAATTATATTAAATTATTGTGTGTAAATTTGTTCCAACTTACTTCGATTACGATAGGCGATCCGTGCCAGCCAAGGATACTGTCCGGGCACAGCTTGTTCGCCACCCAAAATACGTGTGTTTAGACTTATTCCACAATCCGGAGCATTCATGGCAGTTGTGGGAGTTACTTCTGTTGTTGGCGTTGTGCCGTTTGGTATTGCTTGCTCCCGACTTGCATTCTCCATGATTTCCACATCACCTTTGAAATCTATTGAGGGCTGAAAGCGTAAATCTCCGGGAAACACAATTGGTCTGTCTGCTGGCATTGGTCGCGGCGTAAGCATATGATCAACATTATACTTGAAATGATGTCCACTGCCAAACACAAAGCTCTGATCATCATAATCTTCATCAATGGGCTGTGGACAGTTGCGTTGGGCAGCAAAATCGCGATACTCGTGCAAATGCATTTCCCTCTCGTATGCCACAAACCGATTATAGTCATAATTGAATCTGGGATTGCGTTTGGTGCTACCCGTCATGCCCCAGACCCAGCGCGAATTGCGATTAGATCCCAGCTGTTGCTGCTGCGGCTGTTGTTGGGGACAACAGGCTAACGGATCAAGACCCTGGAAACCGCAACCGGCTGCATGAACTGTTGCAAAGACAGAGGCACGCTCCTCGGGCGTGTGGTCAAGCAGAAGCCGAACAAAATGTGCACAGTCTTTAATCCGTATGCACTGGCAAACGCTAGCCGGGTGAATGTCTGTAAAATGTGTGATTGGTAACGGGGCAAGCACACGTGCAACACAATATACAAAAAGTAGATGAAAATAAAAAAAAAAACCCCAGCAAATAGCCAAGGTCAATGTCTGCAAACCAGAAGTGGCCAAAACGTCTCAAACCCAAACAAAAGTCCGGTTTAACAATTACTGAGTCACTTTTTCTGCCATGGCTTATTTTTTTTTTCTTTCTTAATTATATTGTAGTATAGTTTATTGCCCTTCGCTTTGCGGCTCGACTCACTTCGGCTGTCAGCATGATTTGGGGAATTTCTAGACATTGACCTTGACCCAGTGCCAATCGGCCACTGACGTCTATTCTTTTGCTTTCAAATGGATGTGTAATGCAAAACAAAAACGCAAAGAACAAATTTTAAATCAATTTTTTTTTTCGATTAAAAAGTTTTTTGTTTAAGTCGTTGGTTTTAGTTGTTGTACTTACATGAAAAGCACAAAATGCAAATAACTGTAATGCACATAAGCTTAGTAAGTATCCAATGCATTTTAAAGCTTGCGTTGTAGAATGCTTTGTTAACTGTTTCAATTGATATGCACACACACGCACGGTTAACTGATCATTTAGTGTCGGACGCGAGCACAACTTTTGCTGTCGAGGTGCGAAATAAAATTGAAATAAATTGGTTCAATATCTGTGTATATCTTATTTTCATTTCCATTTTGACGGCAGAGCGCTGCTTTGTTGTTTTTGTGTTATTTGTGTCTTTTTTTTCATTATCAACAGCGAATCAAAACAAAGAGTAAACACAAAAACAAATTATACAGGCCCCGAAAAGCTGAGCTTATGAAATACTGAACAGACAGACAAATTCAACTTTTTTACTTGGCAAAGCTAAGAAAGAGAGCAACGCGCGAGATCATAACAGTCTACCTCGTGCGTATGGTAAAGTGCCGGCAACAGAAAAACAACACACACACATATATACATACACATACACAAAGTTAAAAGAGAAAAAAACATGTTTTAAGGCTGTGCACAATATAATTCTGAGAGCGGCGATAACGCATCCCAGAGAGTCATAAAAAGTTGATACATTGTTGCAGTCTATAAATGTTTAAATGTATTTTGATCATATGTTTCTCCTTAAGTAATACCAATATGTTTAGTAGGTCTGCTAACTTAAACACATACAAATGCACTTGACATGAAATGAAATTCAGTTTAAAGTAAGTTGTATCTTTTTAGAGATATGGAATGTATGGAATGTAATGATTCTGATGGCGTTCTACATAATATGCATATTGGAGGCGCCCACAAGTCTTTTTATTTATAGCATGCTTGTGTGTTGTGTCTTTATGCTACCGGTAGTACCTCAGTCGCAGCAGTGGTTACCGATACAATGACACTGCCTGAAACGTTATTCTCGACCTGTTCTACAGGTTCGCTAGCTGGTTGCGATTCAGACTGCAACTGCTGTGGCTGTTGTTCATCTGTTGGCGATGTGGTATGTACCGCAATTGTTGTCACTGCTGCCGAAGATGCATGTATTCCATTTGTATCAGCATTATCCACATTGGTAGCAAGCGGTTCTTCATCATCGTCAACTGGCGTCTCTTGACGCAATACCGCCGCTAAATGGCTGTCATTATCGGACTCTAGAATCTGGTCAATAACATCGTTGACTGCAGCTGCAGACGCTGATTCTATTGTGCTTGTCTCTGTATCTGGTTCTACGTTCGATTGCTCCAATTCATTGTGCCCGTTGCCGCTATTTCCATTTACATTCAAATGCACAAAAACGTCACCGTTGTGCATGGAATGCGATGTCTTCAGTTCATTGATGATTTTTTCTCCCACCTTTGGGTCGAGCTCATTAATTTTCTCTTGAAGTTGGCATTTAAACTCAATTGGCCATTTGGGGCTCCATTGACGAAACAATTTAATCTGTTGAACAAAAAATGAGCAACAAACAAAATAAGAAATATAGCGTAATTTATTTTTTATCTAATATACTTACGCGGCATTGAAATAGACTCATGGGCTTGTCCTGCACACCCGACGTGGCCAGAGAGTTGACGACGCCATTAACATAGGGGCAGCTGTCTTCATTTCCATCTTCAGACGTGTTTTTTGTGAGATATTCTACAAATACATACACGAAATCGTCACGTTGCAGCTCACTCCACTCGTTAAACCATTGAATAATATAACGGAACTCGCCGTCGACTGATAAATTGCTCATAGACATATTTGCCTATATTGCTGTTTCTCACTTTTAAACACGGACACAGACACGCCCCCACACATGCACTTTGAGCAGTTCAATTTGCAATTGACTCTGTGAAGAGACCACGGTTAATTAGTATTCTTAGCGTATTTCTCTTGAACCGGATTATACGCGACTCTCACTGCATCTATTCGCGTCTAAGTTTCTATACTAACAACAACCCGTTTCTAACTTTTTCACCGCTTGATTACAAAGCCCAGCTCATAACAGCTGTTGCGGCTTTTTAGGCGTATCGATAGTCGGATATGCAACGTTGTTCAGCACAGGTGCATACCATAAATAAATATAGTACATAAACAAGTTTGTAAGAAAACCAATCATATAAATTTAATTGTATTCAGACATATGTCTGTAATGTGTGTGTGTGTTACTGAGTAAATGTAATAAACTTTTATAAAAACAAACATTGAAACATATATAGATTTCAAATATTAACATATCGATAAGTAGCGCCTACCAGCTTGTTGCACAGCACTAATTTCTTTAAGCGTTTGTCAACTCTTGAACATTTGCAGACAGTAAATAATATTAGAGAACAACTAAGCAGAAAAAAGTTATTAATTAAAACATAATATGTCGGCAACCGAACTGGAAATCCAAAAGAAATCTACAGATACTCATGAGGATGAAGTGGGTAATGCAAATATTAATGCCGCCAAACCTGATTCAGCGCCGGAAGCAGGGCAGCTAAATTTTGCCGCTGCTGAGGAGTGCAAAAATAAAGGAAATGATTTGCTCAAAAGTAAGTTGGTAATTATCACTTACACAATCCACACAATATTGTTTGTAGTCTGTAAATCACATGAAAACGACAAAAGAGCTATGTGTACCAGATACATCGCGTCCCGTGTTTCCAGTCATTCGACCTAACCTTAAAACCAATAGACTGGCACTATGTGAGATAATTTGTGTATTTCTTTGTGCTTGAAAGCATAACGAAAAAAAATTAACTCACATACAACTTTTATGGATATCCAACAAGTAACATGCCTCACTCCACTGTTTCATAGCCAAGGAATTTTCGAAAGCCATTGACATGTATTCCAAAGCCATCGAACTATATCCCAGCAGTGCAATCTACTATGCCAATCGGGCCTTGGCACATTTGCGTCAAGAGAATTTTGGTCTGGCTCTGCAGGATGGTGTTTCAGCGGTAAAAACAGATCCCAGCTACCTAAAGGGCTACTATCGGCGCGCGGCAGCCCACATGTCCCTTGGAAAGTTTAAACAGGCGCTATCAGATTTTGAATACGTAAGTGCATTGTATACACGAAATGTGTGCTCTTCATTTTTACTGATAAGCTATCTATTTTAGGTGGCCAAATGCAGGCCCAATGATAAGGACGCCAAGTTAAAGTTTACCGAATGCAATAAAATTGTTAAAATGCGCGCCTTTGAGCGTGCTATTGCAATTGATAAGCCTGAGAAGACGCTCTCTGAGATGTTTAGAGATTTGGAGAACATCAGTGAGTACTTGTCTCTATACATATTGTTATTCTGTGATAAATCTACAATATGGTTTTTAATTTAGCTATTGAGGACGATTACAAAGGTCCTCAATTGGAGGATGGCAAAGTCACTTTACAATTCATGAAAGACCTCATGGAACACTATAAGGCACGAAAGAGGCTGCATCGCAAATTCGCCTATAAGGTTGTTAAAAGCAAACTAGAGCATAAAGTTAACTTGCCACCCTTGATATATAACTAATTAATGGGTATACTTGCAGATACTCTGTGACATTGATGTGTACATGCGTTCACAACCATCCCTGGTAGATATTAAGGTTCCAGATGAGGAGAAGTTTACAATTTGTGGCGATATACATGGACAGTTTTATGATCTGATGAATATTTTTGATATAAACGGGCTGCCATCTGAAAAGAACCCGTATTTGTTCAACGGTGATTTTGTTGACAGAGGTTCATTCTCTGTAGAATGTATATTTACGCTATTAGGCTTTAAGCTGTTGTATCCAAATCATTTCTTCTTGTCACGCGGTAAGTTTTAAATTAGAAGATGTGGTTTTAGTCCTTGCAACGTGTTGAAACATTTTTGCAGGCAACCATGAAAGCATTAACATGAATCAAATGTACGGATTTACGGGAGAAGTGACTGCCAAGTACACCAGCGCAATGGCGGATATATTTACGCAAGTGTTTAACTGGTTGCCGTTGTGCCATTGCATCAATCAAAAGATTCTGGTTATGCATGGTGGCCTCTTCTCGTCAGACAATGTTACATTGGATAACATAAGGCGCATTGACCGCAACTGCCAGCCACCAGAGGAGGGACTTATGTGCGAGCTTCTGTGGTCCGATCCGCAGCAATGGATGGGTCGTGGTCCATCAAAGCGCGGTGTGGGAATACAGTTTGGTCCGGACGTTACCGAAGCGTTCTGTAAGCTAAATAATTTAGACTATATCATTCGCAGTCATGAAGTTAAGGATATGGGCTATGAAGTAGCCCACAATGGTCAGTGCATAACTGTCTTCTCAGCGCCAAACTATTGGTGAGTACCCGAATTTTCAAATTATGTAAACAATGACTAATGCTTAAAGTTTGTATTGACAGTGATACTATGGGCAACATGGGTGCGTTTATAACAATTACTGGTAACAATTTGGAGCCAAACTACAGATCCTTTGAGGCTGTGGTAAGTTGTATTGGATACTCTTAACAATATAGATTTTCAATATATGCTTAATCATTCTTTCCTTTTGCAGCCGCATCCCGATGTCAAGCCAATGGCATACGCTAACAGTTTAATGAACTGGTGGTGAATATGAACACTAGCCGGCTTCCTATGCATAAAACAATTGCTAAGCACACTATAAACTTCCCAAACCCACGCTTAAAAACACACAATCGCATTAAAACGAACAAAACCACGGATTCTAAAATGCTCAATAGACCTTTATGCACACAGCTTGCCGGTTATTCTACAATTTAAGTTAGAGTAAATTAAATAGTTGTGGTATATAGGGTTGAGGGCTGCAAAATAGCAATCAGTTTACAACAACAGATTCAGATATATTTGATACAAAAACTTTGCCTACAAGATTGATTATATTAAAATGGCTTTAGAAGTCGGATGCTAAGTTAAATTGGTGCTAAGCATCTGGATTCGCACTCTACAGTGTTTATGCTGGTTTAAGCCAAAAAGAAAATTTTTAATATTAAAACAAAAACAAAAATGGCGAAAACCGCAAAAGTGAGAAAATTATGTATTATGGTTATGCATAGCATTTAGAAATTGGCAATAATGTGAGCGCCCACAATCTACAACAAGCCTATTACCTTAAATTTTATTTCCAAAGGCTCCACTTCTGTATAAATTAAATTTTTTTGTTCAATTTTGTTAATATAAACTTATATTATACAAGTCATTTTAATAAAAGTATGCAAGTTAGAAACAAATATCTCAGAATGCAATTCATTTTTTAAATGTTCAACGACGTTTAGTTATAAAAGTGATGCAATGTAAAACAAATGAGCAATCGTTGAATAAAAAAATGGAATTTTATTATTAAAAAGCAACATTGGCATTTTCTCTTAAAGTAAAACCTATGCTGTGTAAAATCGTGTCTACATTGGATTTATAATCTTTTAAATAGGCACGTTGTAACAGCGTCACATACACAAATGGTCCGTTGTAGCATGAAAGATCTTTAAAGAATTGTATTGCCAGCACTTGTAGTTCTTTTGGCTGCGTCTGCGACAAATACAAAGCTACAATGTTAAACAAATCGTGCAGGTTCTTCCCGTCCAGTTGCAGGTTACGTATGAATGATGCGAGATTTTGTAGCAGCTTAAGCTGCAATTTGTACTCCTGAGTATGCGCCTGTAACGTTTCCATTCTGCTGTGTTTACTTGCTGCCACGAGAAATTGTTGAAGCTGGGGTATCACATCGCTGAGACTGCGTTTTAAGATGAACTCTTTTGCATGCCGTGCAAGAAGATGCAATAAAGTAAAGCAGCGGCTCAAAACAAGTGGATCCTTCTGACGAAATTTCTCTACGAGCGGCTGCCAAAGCAGATGCACCATTGGAAGAAGCTCATTCTCATAGTCTGCGAGTAGTGGTACACCAGTGGATAGGCATTCCAATGCAAGAATTTGCTGGGTTTGCTCAGAGCTTGAAACAAACTTGATAGCCAGTCTTAAAATGTTTTTGGTCATTTCAATGTGAAGAGGCAGAACAATGTTGGAAGTTAGCTCTGTTGCTGGCTCCTCTATCTCTTCCTCAGTCATATTTGTGTCTAGGTTCTCGTTTGGTGTACTTTTTAAATCTGCAAAGTCATCAGCTACCCGCTTATTAAGCACATTTAGCCAGTTGTCCAAAATGTTTTGCTCCTCATCCACATTCATATTTATGCTGGCTATCTCTGCTGTCGTATCTGTTTGCCAATTGGCAACATTGCTCAGAAACGCATTAAACACCCGCAGATATGAATGTACATTTTCCGACTGATGCTGTTTGGCACACTCCTCGCAAATGGTTTTGTAAATACTGTCTAGATGGGGCACGTTACCCCGCGTACTGTATTGCAGCACAACTGTCAGAATATCAACGGCAGCACTACTATCAGGCGACTTGAATTAACAAATTTAGATTATACAAAATCGGCGTGACTTAAACTATATAAAACTCACTTTCTTTAGCAATGTGTTAAGATGAAAGCTTAGGTAATCCGTGGAACATTCAATGAAATGTGAAGGTTTTGCATATTTTAGAGCCACTTGCATGGAACTGAATGCAAATTTAGCTGCTTCGTGAACCATTGTATTACTGCTAGCTAAAATGAAGAGATTATTATTAAGATTTAAACATATATGTAAGCCATAACGTACCCAATTTCAGTAGCACCCTGTGTAGACTGCGGAAGAGGAAACGATCAAAAGTGTCGCCAATAAACGTAGCACAATGTCCAATTGCATCTAAGACTAGGCATGTGTGTAGTACATTGTGCTGTGCATCCAGAATACCCACTCGGTTATTAACTGACTCGCTCAATTCGTCATCATCTGAGTCACAATCCTGGGTGCGCACCTCTATGGCAGATGAGTAAAGACCAGGCGTGTGATCCACAAACCAAGAGGTAGGCTAAAAACTTATAAAATTAATGGGTGTGTTTTTTATAAACATATTTGAGGTAAGATCAAACCTTTTTAACTTTAAGACGCCAGGCTGCATCCGGTTGCAGTGCTAAGTGCCAGTGTTCATCATTTAGTAGTTCATTTAAAAGAAGTTCGGCTAACGCCAAACAGCTATTGCGTGCGATTTTTTGCTCTGGCGTTATCATAAGCGTTATTAACAAAATCGCGACATTCATGTTTGAGCTGCGTTGTTCGATCAACTCCATGCAAAAGTCAAAGACTAGACGATTTAATGTCGGCTCAGCTCCCAATAGTGCAATAATTTCATAAAGAGCATTCACACAACGTTTTGAACTGAGATACTTAAACTGCCTCCAGGACAAATGCGCGCTCTGCGCTGCCAGTTCCCTTGAAGTGCCCTCCTGAATACGCCGCAAGGAGTACTCTTCGTTCAGCAGATCTCGCGATGTGCGCAGATTAAGGGACGTTAGCAAACACATAACGAACAGCTCCAGATCCTTGGGTATCAACAGCAGTAGCTGCAACTTATCAGCGTTTATATTACGCAGAAATCCTTTTAGGAACAGAAGCTCGCTAAACTGTTCACTTTCATCACAGCGATGCAGAATGCGTGGCCATCTATTGAGGTAAGTATCGAGCAATAGTTCCGCATTCTCGTTAAAGATATTGCTACAAAATGATCTTTGTTGCAGTTCAGTAAGCGTCACTCGACACATTTTTGATATATCCGGCTCCTCATCCTCTGACAAAGCCAACACGCTCTCCAGTAGGTGCATGAAGTTGTCTTTCAGATTATGAGCGCAACTTTTAAGTAGCAGACAACATATTTCCGCGTACATTTTTCGCACTTTCACTGAACTGTTAGCGCGTAAAATGCTTGTCTCCACGAAAATAGGGCGCATATGTTTAGCTGTAGCTGCTATCCACTGTTCGGAGCGAAGTCCTGTTTTTAGCTGCTTAAGACGCTCTTCGTTTTGCTGAAGGCTTAATCGTTTGCTACCAAATATGTTTTTCTCATTCAACAGGTCATTGTTTTCGTTTTCCTTTACGTTGCCCAAGAGAGACCGAAATGCGTTTGAGTCATAATTTTTTTTTTTTAACTCATCTGTGGTTTCCTCAAACATTATACAGATGATGCGACCCAGCGCCTTAATAGCCAGCTAACACATGTAATTTAAATATTTGAATAGTAAGACCAAATTTGTAGTTTCTTTGTGGTACACTTACCGATTTGGTGGTCTCGCCTATCTTGTCATCTGCCCACGATGTTTTAAACAATACAGTTACGATTTTGGGCAAATAAATGAAAATGGTGTTTGCTACTTGATTACGCAAAACTACATCGGCAGCATCCGCATCGTCATGTACATAGAAAACAACCATTAGGCACTCCAATGATGCATTAACCAACATGCGGTATTTTTCCTTTGAGATGAGTTCAATAAGCGTGAGTAGTATTTGACCTATGACAACGTCATTTCCGCTGGTATAGAACGTTTCTAGCACTTCGCCAGTGGAGCGCTTCAGTGCTGTTGCAATGCAAAGCACAACAGCCAGTTTGATTTCTTCAGAAAGATCAGATCGCATAACAGCAGACTTGGGTTCACGTATCTGCTGCAGTACCACTACTAGTATGGTTCGCAGCCCTGTCTCGTTTGTCAAATATAGCTTGGCAATAATGTGCTGCAGGCAGTTCACCAAGCCAGTGCGCAGCTCCTGACTTTCCCTATAGAAGTTTGCAATAAATAAATATACATGATTGCATATGCGTTTCAGCAGCTTAACGTACCCAGATATTTCATTAAGTTTGGTTACAAGCGGCACAACTATTTGAGCAACAAATATTCGCATTTGTCCAAAGTCAAATTCCTTCACTTCTTCCTCTACTCTGGCCAAGTTGGATTTATTTGGCTGTTTTAGGAAATCATCAATGGCCGGCTTAATGCGCATTACATACGCTTCAACCGATGACATATTAGCCATATTTATCTTAAAATAAAAGTAAACAAACAGCGAGTGTCGGCACAATGTTTATCCTGTGCAGATTAGTGTGGCCATGTTTAATTAAAATGCCAAATCTCTGTATTTTCGCATTTTTTAAAGAAAAATACCGTTTTCTGATCTGGTCACTCTCAACCTTTCAAACTTATTAGATAAATATTCCGTTAAATTAATAGAGCACAAGAAATTTTTGTCAAAATGACACCAAGTTGTGTTCGACAATTTATTTCATTTATATTTATGTCAAATTAATTGTAAAATTCGTGCTGAGCTTCATCTTTGTGCACGCTTGACTTGTAGCCTTTTTCAAAGTCCTTTGCGTGTGCAATATAACGATTTTCGCGAACCGCATGCATGCCAGCCTCTTGGCAAATGGCATTAATATCAGCGTTTGAAATTTTGTCTGGGCGAGCTATAAGCTCTTCCAGGTCTACATCTTCAGCGAGGTTCATTTTGTTTGTTATGGTAGTGAAGACCAAGCGCTTCTGACGGCGATCTGGCAATGGAAACTCAATCTTACGATCCAAGCGCCCGGGACGTAATAGAGCCGGATCTAAAGTGTCTGCACGATTGGTTGCCATGATTACCTTTATATTGGTAGTTTCATCGAACCCATCCATTTGATTTAAAAGCTCCAGCAAAATGCGCTGAACTTCGCGGTCAGCGCCAGTCTGGGCATCAAAGCGTTTAGTTGCAATCGCATCGATTTCATCAATGAATATGACAGCTGGTGAATTTTGCTTCGCTAGTCGGAATATATCACGCACCATGCGCGGCCCCTCGCCCAAGTATTTTTGCACAAACTCCGAGCCAACGACGCGTATAAATGAAGCCGTTGTGTGATTGGCAACTGCCTTTGCCAGCATTGTCTTGCCGCAGCCCGGTGGACCATAGAGTAGCACACCGCGAGGTGGATCAATGCCTGGATAGAAAACATTTAAGAAGTCTTGACCATACAAAATTTATAGACTACTTACCAATTTGCTTATACAAATGAGCATGAGTCAATGGCAGTTCGACGGCCTCGCGTATTTCTTGTTTTTGAATATCAAGTCCTCCTATATCGGCGTAAGTCACATCTGGCTTCTCATCCGGCCTCATCATTGAGATGGTGCTATCTGCCTCCGGTGGTACCAAGTCCACCAAACAGTTACTGTTTTTATGCAATGCCACCGAAGACGACGGCTTCAGCTGCTCCCGATCTATGGTGGACAGCACGCGCACATAGTATGTGGAGCCGGTAGTCGAGGCTACAATGCCAGTGTTTTCGTCGATGGCCTCAAGGAATTGACCAATAACTAAGGGAACAGCTTTAACACGTTTAACCTCTTCTTGAGCATGCAAATATTCATTTTTCAGATTGCGCTGCTCTTCCTTAATGTAGTCCTCCTGTACGCGCAATAGCTCTAATTCCAGTTGCAATTTCTTGTAAATAACATAGAAATCACTCTCATCCAACTTTTGTGGTCCAATGCTACTCATATTGCTGTTTTTCTTATTTTAATTTTCGCTACGTGCTTGACAAAAGAAAAAATTAGAATGACTTGAATTTTCAAATTGTGGAAGCAAATTCTATATGGGGATGCCAACTTTTCAAACGTTGCTTCTGTTGCCACCTTTTAGCACCAGCTCCCGGCAAACAAAATCGATTAAGTTCGTGAGTCACGAGCAGCTGATTGAAAGACCTGTTGTTGTTTTTCTTATTTTATTTTTGTTGTCTTCAACGTGGAACGGTTCTATTTTTAAAACAATTTTCAATTTTTTTTGGAAATGTAATTTGCGCTCCAAAGGAAAACAATAATATATATACTTTTAACGCCTAACGAATTAAAAGCTCTTGAAAATGCTTTTCATTTAACTCGGTGTGCGATAAAGGACAGCATTGTTGACGCCGGCTAAGTTTTTTTATTGGTAGAAAATCGTCACCAGTGAAATATATGTGCATTTACCAAAAATACGTAGCATTTGGTGTCACCGCAACAATTATGGCAATTATGTAACATGCCAATTTTATATCCAGCCAATCGACAACATTGATTTTGATTCGTTTCGATCAACTGATAAACATCTGTCCAATATGGATGCACTGGTCTTTTTGACGGCAGCGGCCCATCTCTTCTACACACCCTTCACGAAGGTCGAGGAGAGCTTTAATTTGCAGGCCATGCATGATATTTTGTATTTGCGCAACAATTTCACAGCATATGATCATCATGAGTATCCAGGCGTTGTGCCGCGCACATTTATTGGACCGCTTGTCATATCGATGTTGTCAGCTCCGTTTGTGCTGCTCTTCGAGACTTTAGACATGAATAAATTTTGGGCACAATATGTAGGTAAAATACACAAAAAAAAACAACCTTTAGTTGATTTCATAGACTTACGTACTAAAACATTTCTTTTCACAGTTCGGCTTGTTTTAGCTGGTGCCATTTGTGTTGCCTGGACCAACTTACGACAGGCTGTAACAAAGATCTATGGCGTTGAAGTGCGTCTATGGTTTACGGCCATAACCATAACACAATTCCATTTCATTTTCTACATGACTCGTCCGCTGCCCAACATCTTTGCACTGCCATTAGGTATGGCTTTCTTGATATACTCTTACTAATTTATGTATAAATCTATTTGAATTTCTTGTAGTGCTTTATGCGATTGCGTATTGGATGCGTGGCCAAACTAAGCCGTTCATAATTTGCTCCGGCATATCAATAATTGTGTTTCGGTCTGAGTTGGCACTTTTCTTGGGTTTGCTACTGGCACTGGACTTGTTGCAACAAAAGCTATCCATTGATAGGTTTGGCTTGATTCGATTCCTTTTCTTGAAAAACTAACTAAACATATGTCTCCTTGCAGTTTGCTAAAGATTGCTTTGCCAGCAGGCGTATGCATTTTGGCAGGTACAGTTTTGGTGGACTCGTTCTTTTGGCGTCGCCTAGTCTGGCCGGAGGGTGAAGTTCTGTGGTACAATACGATACTTAACAAGAGCTCCAACTGGGGCACCTCTCCATTTCTATGGTACTTCTACTCAGCTTTACCTCGTGCAATGGGCTTCTCACTGGTGTTTGTTCCCATTGGCATTTACTTTGAGCGCCGTCTGCGTCCCCTGGCATTATCGGCATTGCTTTTTGTGCTCATATACTCAGTGCTGCCACATAAAGAGCTACGCTTTATTATCTACGTGTTTCCTGTTCTCAACATTGCAGCCGCCTGCGCCTGTCAGCGCATGTAAGCTAACAATTGTTTAATGTTTTTAATTTATAACTGATTGGCTTTTGTTATTACCAGGTGGATGAACAGTGCAAAATCTGCATGGCACAGCTTTCTAGCACTTATTGCGGCATCACATTTGCTACTTAATGTGGTTATAACCATTTTCTTGCTTGTTGTTTCGGGTATAAACTATCCTGGTGGAGCAGCGCTTTCGCGTTTGCATCGCCTGGAGCAAGGAAATCCAGATGTTTCGGTACACATTGCCAATTTAGCTGCACAGAGTGGTGTATCGCGCTTCATGGAAATAAACAGCAATTGGATCTACAGCAAGGATGAGACTATGAACTATACTAAAGCGGAGATTGCCAGTTATAGTCACTTGTTGGTGGAAGCAAAGAATAAACAAAACACTGAGTTGTGGGCAACGCTGCAGGAGGATTTTGAAACATTAGAATTTGTTGAGTGCTTTAACAGTATTGGCATACAATACAGCTCCATGTTGCCCGTCCGCATAAAGACTAAACCGTGCATTGGAATTCTTAAAAGGCGATTGCATCTTGAAAGCCCTTCAACGCATGAAAAGAAAGTGCTCAAGGATAGGCATCCAAAGGAAAATATTAAAACTAAACGCAAGAAGGAAAAAATTGAGATAGATAATTTAAGTCCAATAGAGGATTTATCGCTGGTGACCGCCGAGGAAGAGAAGTTGGTTAAAGATGACAACAGTGAAGCTATGCTTAATGATATCCCCGCCCAAGTTCCCAGCTTAAAGCGTAGAGAAGAGCTGGAGGTGGAATTCGATGACGACGATGGCATTGTAAACACTGTGGAGGAAACGTCATGGGAGCTTAACGCCGATGGAGTTGAAGCAACCAAAGAAATCAACTTTCAGGAGTTGCGAAATCTTGCGCTAGAGCACACAACACGCAATACGCGTGCTGCTACTAAACTGAAAATACGAAAAATAATTGAACAGCACTACAGGGCCAAGGGACGACACATTGAAAACGATTCCGCGGAACAGCATAAGACAGCTGGAGCGCGTGCCGGTGTGCGTCAGTCGGTTAAATCAATTATTAAGCAAGAGAAGATCAAGGAGATGATTGAGCAGATCGCTACAATGGATCTGACACGCATGTGCGATCTGGAAAAGACATCGACAAAGGATTGTTTAAAGCAGGTTATTGACAAAATAGACGATGAGACAATTAAAACAAAATGACAAAATATTTAGGACCCGTTTGTGTCTGCCTCAAAAAACTGTAATTTAAATTGTTATTTATAATAAAAGAAGTTATCTATGGCTTACACAACGTATGTAATATTTATTGATATTGAATGAAATGCTGCATTATAAACAGTGTAAAGTGTGCATATTGTTGTGTAGTCTGCACAGTTACATTACCACATGTTGAGCTTCATAAACGTGGATTAAATTTCATGTTTCATGTATGTTTGTTGTATAATATGGATTAGGGTATAATGTAGCCAGCATATAGTACTAGGTCTCCAATAAGGCCGATTAGACAGAGAATCAAAGTCAATTTGTATAGAATGGAATCCATGGGTCCACCCTTGAGGAAGACAGGCTTATCATTCTTCTCCTGATATCGTTTCTGCAACTCGGCCATCTTGGGTGTGATCTTGCCAGGTGTGCTACCTTTCTTATTCATTTCAATCGAAGATGTTTGAATTGAACGTGTTAGCGCTAGCATGGGTGCTATAGATCCACGGCCATTAAGTCCGTTTAACATTGGCTGATAAGTTACATCATGTATTATTACACTAAAACATATCACTTAAATACTTACGCGAAATGAAGATGTAAAAATTCTCTGCATTTTGTCAGAAAATTTTAAAAATATGAATTTATTACAAATCAAAGTAGAATTATTTGTGAGTTTTCATATAGTCTGTTGTAATCTTGTATTTTAGAAAAGCAACTAGATCAAGTGTTTGTAAGGGTATGCTGTACTTATGGGTATTCATTTGTATTTGTTAAACGTTATACATAAAACATGCATTATATTTTGATCTCTTTTTTCATTTTGAATGATTGGCGCAATCATATAATCGATATATCATATACAATAATCGACATTCTTCGTTTCTTGTATATCGGTATATTGTAAACACTGATTGAGTCGAGTTATTCAATTATTTGTTTTAATGTTTAAATTACAATAATAATAATGTCGCTTACTAAATACTTAAATCGCTCTGCTAGCAAAATCAGCAAAGAGGCTATTTCAAAAACCTGCACACTTAAGCCCATGGAAGCCGAGCATTGTGCTATATACTTGACAGACGGTGAAAATATAGTTGGACGCAACAAGGCAACCGGCATACGAGATTCACGATGCTCTAAGAATCAGTTAAAGCTTCAAGTTAATTTGCAGCTTTGCAGCATACAACTTAAGGTCTTGGGACTAAACCCAAGTGGCTTAAATGGTGTCATGGTCATGCAGCACACAGAATGCGAACTGAAGCACGGCGATCTTTTGGAAATTGTCTATGGTCGGCATCCGTACGAGGTGTTCTTCAATCCACCACCAGTGAACGAAGGCAACTCTGTGGGTCAAGCACAAAATTCTGTGGGCGCTGCAAGTGAAGCGGAGAAATGGGATGCAGTTGACAATGGTAAAATGGTAATCTACAGTAGTGATAATCTGGCTGCCTCTAGCAAAATTGCTGGCTATGACATGGATGGTACTATAATTAAAACAAAATCTGGTAACGTCTTCCCGAAGAACACAAGCGACTGGCAGATCATTTATCCAGAGGTGCCGGAAAAGCTTCAGCGACTGCACAAAGACGGTTTCAAAATCTGCTTCTTCACAAATCAAGGTGGAATAGCACGCGGCAAAATTGGTTTAGACGACTTTAAAGTAAAAGTGAAGAATATTGTAAAGCAACTAGCTGTGCCCGTGCAGGTGTTTATAGCTATAGGCAATGGTTACTATCGCAAGCCGTTGCCCGGTATGTGGGAGCATTTGCAGAATAATATGAACGATAATGTGATCATCAATAAAGAGCGTTGCTTTTTCGTTGGCGACGCCGCTGGTCGACCGGAGACGGGCAAAGGAGTCACAAAGCAACGCAAGGATCATTCTCTGGCCGATCGACTTTTTGCCACCAATATTGGTATTTCATTTTACACTCCCGAGGTGCATTTCCTTGGCAAGCGAGTGGAGCAGTGGAACAAGCCAGATTTTGATCCCAGCACTGTACATGATCAGATACCACTTTTTGAGCCAGATGACCTGACATTTGACACACACAAGTGTGAAATGATAATTGTTGTGGGTTTGCCCGGCTCTGGAAAGAGTCATTTCTGTGCCGAGGTGCTGGGTAACAAGGGCTACAAGATTGCGAATGCAGATACATTGGGCAGCACACAAGCCTGTCTCAATGCGTGCAAACATGCTCTGAGTGCTGGTCAGTCTTGTGTTGTGGACAATACCAATGTGGACGTCGCATCGCGTAAAAAGTTTGTGGCCTTGGCTGTGGAAATGAAAGTACCGTGTCGTTGCCTGGTGATGAATGTATCTGCTTCGCAGGCAAAACACAATATTGCCTTTCGGGAACTGTTGGACACTGATCATTCCAAAATTAACGACATGGTCTTTAACATGATGAAGAAAAAATCTCAAGCACCTACACTTAACGAAGGCTTTGTTACGATTCACAAAGTAAATTTTAAACCGAAGTTTTCCAATGCCAAGGATGAAAAACTATACAAAATGTATTTGCTTGAGAAGTAGTCTTAGGCTTTAATTATGCTCTAATCTAATGTAAATATTCGCTTTGCAATGTCATCAATAAGCCAGTCCATGGAGCTCAAAAGCTTTTCACCAGTTACGGCGCTTACTCCGACAACCAGCCAGTGATGTGTAGTGATTTCATCCAAACTTAGAATCTATAAGCCACAAAGTGTTAATAAATCAGTTGTATCAATAAACCGCATAAATAAAATACCTCCTTGATGTCATTTGAACTAAGAGCGCCAGCTAAGTCCTGTTTGTTGCACAGCACTAGCAATGTGGCACCTGCTAAACGCTCTTCTTGCAGCAGTATTTGCAGCTCCTGCTTACATGTCTCCAAACGCATACGATCCGCACTATCCACTACCCAAACAAGACCATCTGTGCACTCAAAATAGTTACGCCAATATGAGCGTAATGACTTCTGTCCGCCCACGTCCCACATGTTAAGTGTGTAGCCATTGTGTTCTAGTGTCTTTATATTAAAGCCGAGAGTTGGCGAAATTGTGTCAATTGGCTCTCCATTAAACCGTTTAAGAATTGTAGTTTTGCCTGCGTTGTCCAATCCACTGAAAACGAAAATGAAAACATGAATCACAATTCATCTCTTACTTTCTGCATTGTGACACTTACAGCAGGAGAATACGCATCTCCTTTTCCTTTTGACGCATCTTTTTTAATACTGTTAGAAAGCCCATTGTGTTTGGGAGCGGATTGTTGTATATTAAAGTAAATAAATAAATCTACAATTAGCAGCTGCTACAACAAGAATAATAATCTATGTTCCTTGAGAATACCGCCAATGAATACGTGTGAATGGCAATTCGATGTGAATGGCAATTTTGGAACGATATGGCATCTTCGTTCTCCATAGACGTCAAACAGCTGTCATAATCCGAGGCCCGTGAATTTTTCGCTTGAGCACCTCTATCTATTTGCATTTCGGTTGCTAATAATAATACATTTCCAGCAAAATGATGAACCTATCCAGAGTAAGTACTAATTTAAAGACCCTTAGAAAGCATACTATTGATTGCGAATGCTATGCATTGCCATATGCCCTGGAGGCATGATATTATCAAGCAATTACGTAAGATTGCTGGAGCACCCAAACTAACCGCACATTCTATTATCGCAGGCCGTTGTGCGCAGCTTTGCCACTACCAGTTCTCGCCGTGCAACTGCGACCAGCAAGGATCAGATTGAAAAGGGTTACTTTGAAATCCGCAAGGTGCAGGAGCACTTCCAAAAGAAAGACGGCAAGCCCGTTTTTCTCAAGGGATCCGCTGTCGATAATGTGCTTTATCGCATCACCATGGCGCTCGCTCTCGTCGGCATTGGTGGCATGGGCAAGCTCTTTTACGAGCTTAGTGTGCCACAGAAGGCTGAATAAGGCGCAAGCAGTATAGTCTACCCTCTTAGCTTAAGCCATAACCCAGCAAATCCGCTAAAACCCATAACCGGCACATTTGTTGCAGCATAGTTACCTTATATTTCTGTGTTTCAATAGTGTAAGTTATTTCCTTACATGTTTATTTGTTCACATTACTTAATCTTCTTTTTTATTTTCCAGAGCTGAAACCACAAACCTGGTATCCAACATCCTAGATTGTTGCTTGTGTTAGAATAATTATGTTAAAAGTGTAACAAAACATTCGCAAATGCATTTGAAGCGTGGAAATATAAAAGCTAAGCTGTAAAGTTAAAAAAATGTAATGAAAGTTTATTTCAAACACTCAAACTGTTTCGGCATTTCAAAGGAGTAATCTTGGGTCTTATAACATATGTTATGTTATTATTCATTACGAATTTGGCGAATATTTTGACTTGTTCATCTTTTTGGTGGCCTGCACACACACACACACACACACGCAACCGAGTAAATAATTAAATTGCATTGACATTAAATAAACAAACAGCGCGACAAAACAAAAACGTTCGCCGCTGAGTCAATGTGTCGGGTTGGATGTGCCGAGGAGCCACAATTTATAAATCAAAGGGCGGCAACTCGGCGTGTTGCCTTTGGCATGGAAATGTATATTAAATCGAGCGAATCATGCTGCGCTTTAACACACATTGCCGAACACACGCACACACACACACACACACACACAAACAACCAGACGTTGTGTGTTTATTAATAACCAAAACAAAAAATTAATATGAGCATCCCAGAGAAGTGCAGCAAAATGTGCAATTTAAGGCGTTTTCATTAGTTATTTCTCCATAAACACTTAAATAAAACTAAAGCATTAAAACAGAAACAAAATATTGGGTGAGAAATAGCCATATAGAAATATTAAGAGTTTTCTGTGCAATTTACACATACTTGCATTTTTAGCTTGAATGTCTTTGTGCAAGGGAATGAAATAAGTCGAAGAACAACTATTTTCCTATTTCTTATGCCGTTACGGCACATTTAAGTTTTGAGATGTGCGCGCGAAGCGCATAAAACGAACGCGAGTTTACCGTTAACATATTTGGGCGGATGTGTGTAGGTGTTTTCTTTTTTTCTGTGGTACTTTGTGGAAGTGGTATACATCATTGATGATCCCTTTATGGAGTACATTGTAAATATGCGAGTACATTTGGTCTATGTCAAACTTTTTCGTAAATTCATTAAATGCATTGGGCTTATGGCATAAAAATGATGTGCACTTGTCGCAAACTTATTATATTTCATAGACTGTGAAAAATGTAGATGACAAAGAATTCCACAAACGAACGAAGAACCCACGAAATCCGACGAACTGCGACTGGCTTTCGTTCCACACGACTGCACACAGCCAAATTACAATAATAACTCAAAACGCATAGAAAATGCGAAGCTAAATGTTGTGGATTGCAATCCTTTGCCAAAACGAAACAAACGCAAACAAAGGCAATCTAAAAGAAAAAAGGGCGGGAAGTTTTGTAGCGTGTAGAATCAAGAATCGAAAAATGTGTTTCATTAAATGTTATTTATAGTCAGCAATTTTATGCATTTAAAGCGCGTCTATCAACAGTAGCAGCAGCAGCATCATCAGCATCAGCCAACTGCAGCATTGCCATGCGGAAACGACAACGACGCCATATTGAAATTAATCGCGCTCTGTCGAAGGGTAAGAGAGCGAGGGAGAGAGAGAGAGCGCATCATTACACGACCCCAATAGATCCCTAGAACTCCGCATACCATTTCATGGAAAGTTTCAGTATGTGTGTGTGTGTGTTTTTTTTATTATTATTATTTCCAGAAGCGTTTTGCATTTGTTTGTTTTTATACGCACATAGATAATTTCTGTAGCTTTCTTCTTGCTTACGTGAAATATGGCCGGGCAAACGGCGCGCGCTCATATCCAGACCCTTGCCGTTTGCCGTAGTCTCAGCAGCCGCAACCACAAATCAGAATGTCGTTGAAGCATTCAAGTGCAACCGGCGTGAAGTAAACTTGCCGATGCTGCTGCTGCTGCTGCCGTTTCTGTTGCTGCTACAACTGCCTCTGTCTCCGTTTTCGTTGCGGCAAATCTTGACAACTCTCAGATGAACGGCCGTTGAGTGAGCAACGTCGTCAACGTTGTCGTCTTTTGTCAGATTGTCGTCGTTCTGGTCAACACTGGAAGGCAGTGCACAAACCTTCAAGCGATCGAGCGATCTATCCAGGCACGTTCAACATGTTCAACATGTCCAAAACCGAAACCAGTTTGGCCTATTAACACTTTGATTACAACTCAACATTTTTTTTTGCTGCCGCCTTTGCTTGAGCACGGTATGGTTTTTTTCTGGGTGGTCTGCGAGCGACGCTTTTAGTTAAAAAATTTTGTGATTTATTTGTGTTTCAATTAGTCGTTGTACAAATCTGTTTATTTATTTGCTTTTAATTATTGTTTGAAACCACAATGCCGTGCCCACTGGCACAGGTTAGAGGGCGATTCATGCCCAAAAATATATATGCTGGCATGGTCGGCAAATCTGTGGCTCTAACATTGCTTCCGACTTGTGTTTAACTGGCTGACTGAGTAAACCATCGAAGAAGGTTTTTAATTAACACCAACAATATAATTTACGAAAAACATCAAATACGTGCGCATTACTTATTAATGCATGTTTAACTGATTTCAAGCACATTTATATTATAGATACATGTATATAAACATCGATGAAGCAAGCATTTTGATATAGGATGCATTTTATACTGTTTATTTACACAACACCTGAATAGCATATTTAATTGTAATTGTGTTGAATCTGCTTAGTATTATGGTGTATATTCATACATGATTGCATTCGGGGCTTGTGTTTTGATATACAAACAAAAACAGATGCTAAGGCCTGCTGGAAAAAGTAAACTCTTTAAGTTATTGAAATGCATTTCTCAAATTTATTAACCATAACGCGCCCAGACAATGGGAACAGCGCCTGGGATCGGCGGTCGAGCAACCAAATCCAAATACCATGAAAGATGCGCGTTTCCCATTGCCCCGCCGCTCCAGAAACTACACAAACTCGTATGATACAGATAGTGCGAGAAAAAGGGCAAGTAGGATATTTGGCCTGTGAAATTGAAAGCGACTAGAAGTAGAAACATGTGTCCAAATCTTTCACATAGCCGTTGACTTGTCGAACAACAAACTAACGCGCAATATTACAAACAACTTCATTGGGTAGTTAGTTGTGCACGGGTGCGAAAACCTCTCGGATCAGGTGACAGTTGCGGTGCGTTGCCTCTCAAGTGAGCCGCTTCAAGTTGATTCCAATAATTCATCGTTAACTGCAGTTGCGTTGAGCCATTTTATGTCCACTTTCAAGTGGCTGTGAGCCTGTGTTACAACATATTTATCACCAGTTCCCGATCCTGTCTAACGAGGTCCATCCCAAAACTTAAGTGTCAATCGGCTCTTTGCCGGCGTAGACAATTCGACGCTTCCGTTCAGCGTTCACACCCTTTTTTGCCTTTGTTGTGTTACGTAAGTAGTTTGCTCTGAATGTGTCAATTTTATAGCACATTTTGGAAGCCACTCCAGCAACATCTTGGCTCCCAAACTGGCCGCCGTTGCCGCCGTCTCTGTCATGGATGCGCCTTTTGTTTTCTCAAGTGTCGCGCATATTTGGTTCGGGCTTTGCAATGTTATTTTTGTTGAATGTTATAACATGAGAAAAGGAAAGAAAACACATAATATTCATTTGTTATGCTTGTCATTTGTCGCCGCTGGCGGCGAAACTTCAAACAATGTCACCCAATTTGTTAAACACACATAATTTCGTCTTCATCTCCATCTGGGTACACATTTACGGCATGGGGCTATTTAATTTGCGCATATGGCTAATTATTTTCATTATTATTTCTTTTTTTTTTCTCGAATTCAATATGTCTGTTTCGATACGTAACATTAGCTGGAAAGTGACGGATAAGTTTCTTTTAAGTTTTTTTTTTAAAACATATACTATTTGTACATAAGTTATGTATAACTTATTATAAGGCAATTTCGAATAAACATATAAACAGGATTTGTCAAAGCAGGAAACTGTTTACTCAAAAGCTTAACGTAACCATTCACAAAACAAACGTTCACTATGGCGATCGTCAGAGCATCAAGTCAACGGCAGAGAGAAAGCGAATGAGCGTGAGAGAGAGAGAGCTGCGAGTTAAATTCGCAACAAAAGGTATGTGCAGGTAGGCCAAAGCGAACTCAAGGAGGCGTGTCCAACTCGTTAGTGAGAGTGTATGTGTGCAGTGCGCTCGCTCACACAAACACACACACACACACACACACACTGAAAGACATATTGGCACATAGAGATTGATATGCAAATGTAATAGGGCGGCGTGAGGGCAGTGTTGTTCTAATGAGCGAACGACAACAGAAAATTGGCAGCAGTCATTAAATGACGAAATAAAATATTAGTGACAATAATATGAAGACAACAGCAATTCTTATAATTAAGTCAAACCATGCGAAACGCAACGGCTCGGCAAGAATCGAAATGCAGCATCTCAGCTGCAGCCCTACACAACCCCCCACTATACCCCACCTGCTGCCTGGCTGGGTATATGCAAAAAGGGATATGGCCCTGCACCGGTTTATTAGCAACAACGATCGTTGCAATGATACGAATTTGTTAATGAAGCAAAAATAGATGCACGCGATATCATCAGCAGCTAAAGACACTGTCGAACTAGGCGCAACTGCCTCGGCCCCGCCTCTCTCTGCCATAGCTGGCCTTCGTGTATCTGTGTGTGTTTGTTTGATACTAAAAAGTCATGACATCGGCCGAGCACACGGCGGAACGCTACGGATACGCTTACTTGCTTCAGATTGGCCATTCAAGCATTCAAAAATTAACTCCGCCCGGTTGCGTATGGTTAGTCAGAGTCACAAGAGCAGACTACTCGTGCGCAGCTGAGATACGAACCTACAATACACTCGCACAAATGTAGATATAAATCTGAGAGCATAAGAGCGCATCGCGGGTTTCTGTTATGTGCTGGGCGCTTAACTATTAAGTGTGTCGTCTCTCTAGTTGGGCGCTTGTTTAACCTCATGCGCTCCTGGTCATTGAAAGACATTCTTCATTTTTGTTATTTTGCCAGCCAACTAAAACACATACACACACACACTAAACACACTATGGCAGCGCCATTAAAACCAACAAATACAAAGCGATCGCCGCCCTCACTGTGAGTGTGTGCAATACGAATGTGAGTGTAAAGAGGAAACACATCAACATGCCCACACATACACACCCAAGCACTGAGCATGCAAGAGAGTAAGCGAGTGCTAGAAGGAGAGAGAATGAGATCTTTGGGATGCTGCGTCGCAGTCGCAGTCGTCATCGTTGTCGTTTTTGTTCGCTTTTGACTGCTGGCAGTTGGTTCTTTTCGCATGCGTCTGTGGATTGATGATCGCAAGCGACCGTTAGTCGCAGCAGACACGGGTGACGAACAACAACAAGTTGGAGCTGTGAAACGTGCGCTGCTCCCACGCACGGAATACGGATCACGGATCACCGATCAGTAGCTGAACGAAAAGCAACGGGCAATTGGATTTGAATGCGGAACTGCAAGTGACACGAATAAGTGCGATCTTTTGTTGTGTTTTGTTTGTGCAATCAAAATCAATGCCAAGTTAAATATACAAGCATAAAGTATGCGAATTCCAATGCTAATACGATAAGATTGCAAAAAAACGGCTGTAGTTGAATCAGTTGGAAAAAAATCAGGTGTGAAAAGTGCGTGATAATTTTTGAACAAAAGTCATCGATCGTTTGCCAAAAATGTGCTAATCAGATTTCAGTTGTGGTTCAACAACTTACCTGTAAAGCGAGTAACGCGTTCAAAACTAGTACGAAACGAAATGAGTCCGATATCGGCAATATAATCAAAATCCAATCAGTTCAACTCCAACTGGCGTCGCGCCGTCCAGAGGCGCCCCGTTAATTTGTGCAAATTTCATGCCTTAATTGAAACTAACAATATAAATATAGAGCCAAGTGCGAGTATTTAACGGTTAACGCAAAACCCACTCTACCTCTGCCCGATAACAATTAAATATACGAGCCCTTAAGAAGTACACAGAGAAAGTATACAAATTGGATTTAGTGGAAAGCGAAAATTGCTTAAAGCCTTTACAATTCTGGATTTCTTTAATCTGGAAATGGACCCAGGTATGTTTAAAGCCTAATTTTACTAACTAATTAATGTAAAACTAAACACAAGCTTCATATATTTTTTATTGCTTAATCCAAAAAAGAAGAGAAATAGCGTCGGCATTTGTTATTATTTCTTCTTTTAAGTTAAAGTGGGGAAATTTGTGGTGTTACACCCGTGTTGGGACATTTACATCCTGCTAAGACAGTCGGCAAGTCCAGCAGTTGAAGCACCTGACTTGCTGTCGCAATGCCCCAATGCAAACAAAGTCCAACTACCTTTTAGTCCCCAGTCCAGGAAACTTACTTTTTTTTTTTGGTAGAGTGCCTCTTGTACGGGTATTTGTGTTTGCTTTTGATTTTCGTTTCAAAGGTTGAGCAGCAACGCCGCCTGCCGCCTTTTGCGCATGATCGACAGCCTCCCGGTAGCCGTTGACAATATTGTTTGCCTTTGGCTAAGGTTGGGTTGGGTTGCCAACGCTGGACAAGCACAATATGTTGGATATGTCAACGTTGCCGTCGCCGTTGCCGTTGCCTCTAATTTAACTAATGATCGTTGTAATGTTTGTGGTCTGTGCCACCGTGTTTGTTGTCGTGCGGTCTTCACATCACTTTTGCCGCCAAATGTCCGTGTCTCTGTTTGTCCATTTGCTTTGGCCCCAAAAAGTTTGGAATCCAACAACAACAATCGTACGGGCCCAAAGTTATTGCTTGTCGGATTTGTTGATACATCGAATGACAATTAAACATCTGCGCAATCTTTAAAAATAAACGCAATTTCAATGATTTTGGCATGCGTTTAAGTGTTCATATTATGTAATAGCCATTAGTATAATCAACGGCAAGTGACAGAAAAAAAAAAAAAGAGGACTGCCTTTCGTTTGTTATAACTACTTTAGTTCTTGTTGTCCAACTAAAACTTGGGTTTCTTCAATTTGCAGTTAGCCATGCAAAATGTAACCAATATAGTCAATAGACCGTTTTTTTTTTTTTCTTTCTTACCTTCTGAGTTGAAGATCTCACCACTTCGGTCCATTAATGACTTGCTTTCGATGTTTTGACATATTGTTTGTACGCAGCAAAGGCAGCAAGCATTGTTTACTTAGATTGACCAGACGCAGTTGCAGACAGAGAACGGCTGCTGCTGGTGGCTATGGCAATGGCTATGAAGATGCAGAAATGCGTGACTAACGGCTACCGGTAGCCATCTACTTCGGTAGCTAAACATAAAAGCCCACAGCCGATGCCAAGATGCTAAAATCACAGAAATGGGCAGTAAAACAAAAGGCAAAGAACAACAACAGCAGCAACAAGAAGATGAGAATGAAGACGGCCACAAAATGCAGGCAAACACTTGTGAGAGCAAAAACGTCGCGTCAATGTGTACACGTCTTAATGGAACTGTATACATACATACATACGTATATATATGAATATGAATATGAATATGAATATGCTGCAGTCAGAACTCCTTTTTGCCGTCGTCTCTGATATTCCTGATTGCGTTCAAGTTTCGGATAACGCCTGACTGACTTGATTATATGGCGTCGTGCGTGGACCGCACAGACGACTTTAATTAAATCAAGCGACAGTTTTTGTAGCTATATATATATATGTATATATAGCTCATTATGATGGCCGCCCACATGGAGCCAAAAGAAAAAAAAAGGATATACTACTTGACAAGTGCAAGATGCAGCTACAAACGCTGCTCATTAACATAAGTTTAATGATTTTCTAATCGCTGCATCTGCCACACAAAAATCAGGGGAGTGGGAGGCACGTGTTTGCAGCCCCTTGGGTCGTAATTAATGCGAGGCCATCAATATACACTGTTGGCAAACCAAGAAACATCTGTAAAGTGATGTTTGAACTCAACTCAAGTCTAACCCCCTAACCCCTTGATGACTATGCTATTCCCAAAGGCATCTATGATCGGCGACCCAAGACCCACCAAGACCGGAACTGCAGTTCCATAGCTCAAAGTGCGCCGGCCAGCAACAAAATTTATGTCTGTCAGCAGCGGGCGTTGCCTTGTCGCACATAGCTTGCATGCTAACAATCTTGGATACACTGAGAGAACGAAAAAGATCTAATATTCGTGTGCTAGTTGCTTCTTCTTTGCATCCACTTTTCGTAGTGTATTTACATGGCATTTGCGACGGTTTTGGTTCTAGTACATTGGCAATGATTGGTTGGATCTATGCATTTGCATTTGCTACAGTTGCTTCTAGCTCATCTACATCTATTGTTTGTACACACACACACACACACACACACATGTTTACATAGATCATTGGTATGTGTATATTTCGGCGATGTACGCTCGCATTGTCCACATTCTTGGTACGCGTAATTGAAGTCACCGCAGCATGTCTTTTCGGGCGCGCCCCCTTTTACATGCGCCGGCAACGAGAACGAGCACAAGAATCTCTTTCTAGCTCTATCTCTCTCTCTCTCTTTGTGGTTTGGAGCTAGGAGTTTAAGTCAGATGCAATGCAGACGCTGTCATATTTTGTACTTGTAGAGAACTATGTGACTTGGGCGACGCCACTTTGTGTTGGCTGCCTTGATTTATGAAGCCATTCATTTCTGTTGACAGACAAAGTTGTTGACGCTGAAGGAATCTATTTAGTTTTATGTACATTTGATATGCAGCCTGATGAGGGTGAGGTGGAGCCGGAGGGTAAGGGTGAAGTCGAAGTTGAAGTTAAGGGCATATGCTGCTTGTTTTACAAAGTAATGAGCTTAATTTATAATTTGAAGCAGCACTGGCATTGACTTAATCAGCAGCTAAGAATGCACAAATAACCGAAGTATCATTATCAAAGCTCTGACAATTTAATGGAATATTCCGTATCGCTTGTATTAATATCAGAAAAAAGTAGACAAGCAAATATAAGATGGATTAAGTGTCTCAAGCTCGGAGCTGCGAGTTAAGGATCAAGCTGAACTAAGAGGCAAAAAGCGCTTTGTAGCGCAGCTTAATAATATAGACGAAGAAAAGAAGAAGATCAGCAGTAAACAGATGGCAATTCTCACTCTTTTGCCAGATAACGCTTAAATATTGAACTCTTGCTGATTAAATGGGAATAACATTGCCACAGTTCAAAGGTACACTTGGACAGACGACGAGTCTGCATGGCAGACGCTTCCTTCTTTCTTTCTTTCGTTCAATACGTTCTTGGCTAGCTGGGGCCTGTGAAATGCACTGATAAATAAATGCGATTGTGCGGCAAATTGTGCAACGCTCCGAATGCAAAGTTGTCGACAAGCTCTTATATAGCACTTAGTGCTTTCTATATTGGCATCAAATCATATAAAACGTAACAATTCGAATCGTCAGCGAACAAGTGAAAAGATTATTTTTAAAATCAAGAATAATACGTTTATTTTTTTTTATATTTTTAGTATATATGGTGTACAACATTGCGTATACGCATTTTATATGAATATATATAATAAAATAAAAAGCGCCGAGCCTCAACAGAATTCAACTGAGTTGTTAAATTAATTTTTGCTACAATGCAAATGCAAATCAACTTATTTTTGTTAAATGCAAAAAAAAAAAACAACTTAAAGGTATGCACAGCCAATAGATACCCTAGATGGCTTAGCTTTTAGGTAATATATCTACAGGGTACAGAACAGACACAGTTCATCCTCTTGTGCTTTGGCGGCAGCGGCGGCGGCGGCATCGCACTGTCAATCAAATTGTATGGTAGCAACGGGTTGTGACCAAAGGGTGCGGATGCCACTTGCCAAGAGTCAAAGATTTATGGCCACCGGCACCGTACCAGGCCACAGCCATATTGCAACTTGCTGTTTTTCGTGAATAAGTGAAAAAGGAAATTTAATTTGCCATGCTTTCTTTGCTGCTCATCGGATTTCTTGTTTCTTTTTCGTTTCACTTCTCCCTAAATAATATCCCGAATAAAACACATAAAAAAACGATTGAAAAAAAGTGAAATGACGCCATTTCATGCCAAATTTATATGCAATCTCTGAGGGCGTAAACTAAAAAAGAATCGCTACTTATCAAATTGGCAGCCATTTTGTTTAGTATTTAATTAAATGCATTTTACTATTCGATTGAGAAGCTTGCCTTTGTGCAATTAGTCACCATTTTTCTACATTTCAATAAAATTATAAAGGCAATTATTCGCAAACGCTTCGTTTGAAGTGGAAACGTGTTAATTGACATACCGTTCTCGTTTATAAAATGTTCTACTTTATATATACATTTCTATTCTTGTCATTATCATTACAAAAGGTTGATAGAAAAAATTTCAATGCCATAAGCCAAACTCATAAATAATACAATGTGTTTAACGACATTTAAATGTTTAAAACATTCAAAATTGCTTATCAGCTGGCCCAAATGGTCAGTTGTCTGTTTTGAATTTGTTAATTTCAATTATGCATGAAATTAGTTTATTGCCTTTTGACATTTGAAATCTGTCAGCGAAATAAGAAAACGTTTCTAAACAAAAAATACGCAAACTATTAAAACTGAAAGCAAAAGAAAAACAAAAAAAAAAAATTTCATTTAATAAAGGGTAGCAAAAAAAATCTAAAAATTGCGGCTTATCAGCATTTGAGTAGGAAGTAAATTAGTCTTTACGCATAAAACTATATACATATATAAATATATATATGTTTTAATCAGCTCCCAAACTGATTATCGTCAACACCGACGGGTATTTATATTACTTAAGCATTCATTTTGTTTGGCAAAATATTATTTTAAATTAGTTCTAGTTAGTTAAAGTTTGTTAATTGCTCCCGTAATTGGATTCGCATGCATCAGTGCATTTTTTGTGAACCTTTAACATTCTTATATGTATATATTTATTTATATAATATAGTGTATATATACTGAAATGCCGCAGGTCTTTCTTGTCGCATTTAATTGCCAAGGCAGCTCGGTTAAGCGGTTTTTTGTCAAAGTGAAATAATTCCAAGAATTAGAAGGAAAAGTTATGTATGTTGCATATGCATATGCAACTGCTACTTCATTTGCTGCAGCATATTTTGTAATTTGTTTATCGGCCGTCGCAGAAAACAGTGGCTGCTGTCAAACAGTGCCTGCCATTGTATTCGGCAATTTCCCAGAATTTATGAATTATAATTTCGCTTTATAGACAATTTTAATTGAGCTTTTTATGGTCTGCGCCGGGCCATGCTTCATGAAGTCTTCGGGTTGCTCTCTCTCTCTGTTTCTCTTTCTGTCGGTTCTCTAGGGTTACCAGCTCACTCAACGAAAAAGTGTTGAGTTTCAATGCAAACAGAGCCATTTGTAAGCCATTTGTACTTCGATACCAATACTAACGACTTCCGTAACCCAAAAGGACACGCAGTAGGACCCGCATCGTTTAAGAACCAAAAAATAATACCAAAATCCATTAACAAATATTGGCAGAGCAGGGCGCGCATCTTGCTTCTGGCACTGAAAGAGAAAGAGAAAAAATGAGTTTATGATTTTTTAAGCTGTTTACACAAAACTCTTCACATTTTGTTGTTGTTTGCATTTCATTAACAGAAGCTGCTGCTTTAGCTACTTGGATCATTCAGTTCGAGCCGATCACAGCCTGTTTACTTTGATTAGCTCAGTGACTAGTGGAAATCCACTCGCCAGGATGCGGATACTCATTAGAGTCAAAGTATCTGTCGCTCTCAGCTGAGCGTAGTTTTTTTTCTCTTCTTGTTATAGACCTAGACATCAGTGCAAACATGGTCTAGAGCGTGCATTTAAGTAGCCCAAGCCCCTGTTGTTTTTGTTGTTGCGCGTAACTTAAAATTAAATAAACAATAATACACACTAAACGTGTATGTCTGTAGTCTCTCTTAAGATTCGAAGGTTTCCGAAGGCAAACAAACCGGCAAAATAAACCCAACGGCCAAACGAACAAACACTTCATGCGGAGCACCTGAGCGGGAGCTGCTTGGCTGCAACTGGCCCTACTTTTCCTTCTCTCCTCCCTTCCGCTCTGCCGCACTCTCTGATCGTAACCGACGCGACGACGACCATCGAATTTGAATCCTCAACGGCGGTGGCATGTTTGCACCTTTAATAAGACCAACACCAGCCACAACAACAACAACAGCAGCATCAACCCAATGCCGTCGGCAGCATGGACCAGGTCAATGTGGCACGATCGATAAAAGGTTGAAGGGACGGTAGCTAGTAGACTCTGAACTCTAAGTAGTGTTTGCCTTGTGCACGCCCATTGCAATAGAATCTTTAAATACATAAAAGTATTTACATTTTTTCTACATTGTCTCAGTTATTGTTTTACTTGTTTTTTAACAAGCTCATCACATATTTAACAGATCAACGTTAAATTCAACTAAACCCACATATATATGCCATTTGATTGAGTGTTGTTTTTCGATAGTTTATCAAATATGTTTTTGCCCAACGCATTTTTGACTCATCCTAATTCGCAAATAAAGCGCTAACCAAGGGGGGAAAATATAATTGTTGCGCTAATACGAAAAATACGTGACTAATTTGCATTAAGAGGCGTCGACACTCAGTGCTGGCCGGATGTATATATTGAATATACTTATATACGGTTATTGATCATAAGTTGGAAACAAAGTTTAGTGATAAGTTCCAGCTAAATCAAGACTCAAGTTCAACTTTGTTTATATGTTTAGATTTTTCGGGCGAGTTCTTATCAGCAATATTATAATTAACTTCATTTTCCAAATGGTCAACCACTTGGCCGACCATTAATCTTTAATAATTGCCGAAAATCGATGTCAAGCGTATTTGAAAACCCATTAAAATAACACAGTAAACATGGATCTAAGACCAAAAACACCGAGCGAAGAAGCAGAGCATCATTCATTAGGGGCGAGAGACAAGTAAAAAAAGAAGAACATTTGTGGAGACAAATTTATGAACGTTTAGCACAAAAGTCAAGCACTCGAAGATAATGTTGTTGAGTAGAGCAACAAATTGCAGCTATCACACTGTGGATGCCACAAATGCCACAATACAAAAAGGCAGACAAAAAACGGCAGCCAATATTGTGATTTCGGCTTTCAGTATGAAGGGGGCGCAAAGGAACATTTGTCGAATGTTGTATGATCTTTGGCGTTACTTATTCTCACTCGCAACTCAGCTCCTGTGTGGCTCTGTGTCTGTACTATGTGCGCCCCTTTGTAACTCAATTCGAAAATAATTAACGATCGCAAGATTACAAATGTCAAACATAATGTCAAATTGTGCTGCCTTCGTATCACATTTGCTGTCACTGCGAGAATGCCAAGCGAAATGTTCAAAGACGACAAATTCACAGATACACAGTAAAAACCACCGAGTCTAAAGTTGAATGGAATCAGCTCCAACCAGACCAAGTACCAATGCCAGACCCCAGACCCAAGACCAAAAACCAAAAAAACACAACCAGACAGGCAATGCGTGTGGGTCTGTGTGGAGCGCCAGCCGATTTGTTGTGACTTATGTCAAAACAATTGTGTGTAATCTTGATCGGCTGCTCGAAGTGGATGCTTGTGCCAGAGATTTAGGGTGCGCATTAACAATAATTACCTGGTCTTATTTATGTGAAAAAAGTATTTATTCAATGGCAACACAAACACCGAAAGTATAATAATTAATATGGATAAAAACCTTTCTGCTTTAAGCTTTGCTTCGTATACGAAATCCCTTTTCAAAACTTATTCATTATCTTAGAAATAAGTGTTAGTTAATAATACATTAAAGTCGGTTGAAAAATACTGGTTTCTAGTTAGTTCATGGATGTTGCAGGTGGATCTGCAGGTGGAGCTGCAGGGGGTGCTTCAGGTGGAGTTGCACTGGGTGTTGCAGGTGGAGCTGCAGGGGGTGCTTCAGGTGGAGTTGCACCGGGTGCTACAGGTGGAGCTGCACTGGGTGCTACAGGTGGAGCTGCACTGGGTGCTACAGGTGGAGCTGCACTGGGTGCTACAGGTGGAGCTGCACTGGGTGCTATAGGTGGAGCTGCACTGGGTGCTACAGTTGGAGCTGCACTGGGTGCATTCGTAGCTGGAGCAGCTGCGGTTTGTGTAGCATTCGCCTGGCCAACAATCACAGTACAGTTACGGCAAATTACTGTAAAGATAGTATGGGGTTAGATATGCACCAAAACTAAAACTATCCATAATCCATACAATACTCTTGGGATTCGCTGTCATCATCACTATCGAAATAATCTCCAAAGATCGATGAGAACCAATCATCAGCCTGGTGTTTCTATAAAGTACAGTTAGTATAAAGTAATCGCAAAAGGATTTCAATAATAGCTTTACCGTTCTGACTAAGCGCTCCTCGACTGGCTTAGCTTGTGTAGCCCGATAGCTCAACGCCCAGCAAACTATATAGAGCGAAATAGCTAGCTTAGTTCCAATATGCATCTTGACTTAAACTGACATGCGAATTGCCTTAGAGATCGGCTTTTATAGTGATCTTGGCAGAGTGCACAGTTTACAGATATTGAAATTACTGCAGTGTATAAACATAAGTATGTATTGTTGTTGTTTTTTTTTATGATGCTCTAAACAATTAGAATATTAAGGTGGTTTTCTGTTTTTGTTTTTACTCAAAACACAAGCTTAACTTCAAGTTAAGATACAGAACATGCATACGAATGGGTGGGTAGATTATTTATGCAGCTGCACGTTTCGTTTGCCCCATTTGTCTGGCAAATGGCCTCAAGTGCAAAAATACAAACGCAATCGAAGTGCAATTGACAAGTGCGCAAATGCATAACCATAATCACATGCTACTAAACATGATATTCGATGCCAATGCAAGGCAAGGGGGAGGAGGAGTTAAGTTGAAGGCAACAAGTGTCTGGGCGATTGTTGTTGGTGTAACCTGAGAGAACATGCAAACAGGAACAAAAGTACTTTAATTATGGCCGTTTGTCGTTGAAGCTGCCAAATGAGCGCCTCGTTAAAAGAGGTTATGAATGAAAGAAAGAAAGAAAGAAAGAAAGAAACGAGGTCGATACACTTGTTCTTTCTACACACCCGCTCTATGTTCTATGTTCTTTGTTTAGCGCATTTCTTTTCGGATTTCTTGCACTTGCACTTGTGGCGCGTGTAACGCAGCAGCAGCAACCCTATTGTATTATTTTTATGGCGCTGTCCAGAAGGCAGTTTGCCTGGTCCCTGTACGTGTTTCTTGGTTTAAGTTGTGCTTGTTTGCTTGTTGTGTAACATGAAACTAACTACACGATTCTAAATTAGACGACGGCATAAGGCACAGATGTGCAAATTTTCATAAGTGACTGTAATATGGACGGACAGTGGCTCCAACAGTGTGCTAAAGAGCAGGTGAATCAGCCTATAGAAAGTGAGTGGGGTGTAACAGGAGCTACGCTTATTTATAATTGTATAATCGCAAAATATCTTCAAGCTGTTAACCATTATCTAAACTTAGCTTACAGCTAAATTTGGCTTGTTTTAAGCCGAATAAATTGGTTTTGTTTGTTAGTGGTTTTCTCTTTTTTGATTGCCAGATGTTTGTTTGCTTAGCTGTTTCAAATAACTCTAAAAATAATAATATTTTTAGCGCCAAATATTCAAATAGTTAGGTATAGGCCATATCACTGGGACAGCTTTGGCTAATCATTGTGTTAACATTGAAAATGCATTTCCGCACGTTCGCCGCATTTATGTAGCCTTTTTTTTCTTTTTCTTTTTTGTTTTTCCATGCCACAATCTCTAGCAAAGATTCAAACACACACACACACACACACACACATCCACATCCGCAGTTCTTGGAAGCGAAGTGTAGCGATTTTCAAGCGAACCAAATGTCCATAGACCCGCTCCCATGCCCTGCTCCCTCTTTTCTAACCAAAGCTAATTAGACGCAAATGTGCTTTTGTTTGCCTTCTTTTCTTTTCATGCTCACATTCTCATTAGACCTCTCTCTCTCTTCTTCTCTTTGCAGAGTCACAGTGCCCGCAGTACGGCGAAGTGAATCAGCTGGGCGGCGTCTTTGTGAATGGTCGACCGCTGCCAAATGCGACGCGTATGCGAATCGTGGAGCTGGCCCGCCTGGGCATCCGGCCCTGTGACATCTCGCGCCAGCTGCGCGTTAGTCATGGCTGTGTCTCCAAGATACTGGCACGCTACCATGAGACGGGCTCCATACTGCCGGGCGCCATTGGTGGCTCCAAGCCGCGAGTGACTACGCCCAAGGTTGTTAACTATATACGGGAGCTGAAGCAGCGGGATCCGGGCATCTTTGCCTGGGAGATACGTGATCGCCTGCTTAGCGAGGGCATTTGCGACAAGACGAACGTGCCCAGTGTGAGTTCCATATCGAGGATATTGCGCAACAAGCTGGGCAGCATTGGACATCATCACAGCACTGGCAGCGTTGGCTCCACTGCCCTAGGTGGCATGGCCAGCAACGGCAGCAGCGGCGGCGGCAGCGGCGGTGGTGGAGGAAATAATAATGCCAGCAATGCCAGTGCCGCTCAGCATCCACACTCTGCACACCATCACCAGCACTATCATCATCAGCATACGGCAGCAGCTGTGGCAGCCAGTGCCCATCATGTCCATGCTCATGCGCATCTCTACAATTCCATCTATCAGCCGTATACAGCGGCTGCCGCCTACAGCATGAAGGCCGTCTCCTGCGGCAGTCCATCACCACCGCAGGGTGGACAGGCGCATCAGCTGCGCAGCGTTGCACCAGGACACTGGCCTTCGTCACATTCGGTGACCGATATACTGGCACATCATCAGGCTGTAGCTTTGCGGGCCAGCTGCCAAGGGAACACAGTGTCACCGCTGCCCATGACACCATCGCCGGTTGGGGCTGCGACCGGTGGACAGCCACTGCTGGACTGTGAGGGTGGTGCGGGACAGCAGCCACCCTACAACTATTACATGTACTTTCAGAATGGTGGCATGCATCATCATCATCATCACGGTGGGATGATGACGGCCGGAGCAACCGGTTTATGAGGCAGCGGTACATCCGCATCTGCTGCAGGAACGTGCGATGTGAGTTGGACGGATTGCGAATCGCGTCCAGTTGTAAGTAGGGGCAGTTCGAATTGATTGGATTAGTCAGTGTTGTGTGAAGGGTTTAACTACGATATATATTATAAACATATATAGTATAAGGAATACTCTTAAGGTCTCAAGGTTCAGCTAAAACTAACAGCTCTCTTTTGGCTGGACATTAAGCAAAGTGGCCTTAAACTTAGTTAAGTCTAGTACTGTATGGGCCAAGAGGAATTCCCATGTCCTGCCACTTGCAGGAGCTCTCTTTTTACGAATTTGATGTGTGTAATTTTGGAGATTTTCATTTATGTTTGTCACATTTATAGGCAGCTTATTTTTATTGTAAAAAAAAACAAAAACAAACGAAAACAATAACAAAATATTAAGTATTGAGTTGTGTTATATATACATAAATGTGTAAAGTCTTTAATATATAGCTTGTTCTCATAATTATTTGTACATTATGCTCTTTAAGTAAATTCTAGTTGACTAATTTATGCCATAATTCTAAAAACTAATAAATTTTGCAGAATAAAATTGTTTTTTCTTGTAAGCAAAACAACATTTATAATAATAACTATGCGGTAAAGAGTGACTGACAAGAAGCATGCTCGTTTTGAAGGCAGAAAAACCACAATCAAGTGGATGAAGAAATGTATTAAAGTGCATGCTTGCCTTAAATTTTATAAGTACGTATAATATTTACAATTATAAGTATTTAAATACCTTAAAGCAGGCTATCAATGAAGGCTGATTACATTGCCTATGGACAACATTCGCTGTCCTGTGCATCCTTCTTGACCCAGCCGAAGAAAAAGTAGCCAAAGCCAAGGCCCAAAACAACGGCCAAGCACAGCCAATAGTTGTAGTTCATAAAAATTAGCATAAGCAAATAGGATATGATGATTTGCAGCAGATTCAGCAGAGATTGAATTATATGCGATGAGTTGAAGATGCGCTGCCAATAGGTCACCTCTCTGACCTCGGCCAGTGGTGTTTCTGAGCAGCCGGCACAGTCGTTCGCATTGCTCTTTTGTCTGATCTCAGCGGCTATTCGTTCGGCTTCCTTCCGCGCCTCTCGTCGTGCCAGATGGTCGCGCAGAAACTTAAGCAGCTCGTAGAGAAAGGCGAGCACAAAGAGAGCAATAGCTGAGAGCGTAAATTCGGTAACTGTTGATGCCACCCAGCCACGCCATAAAATACGCTCACAGTGGCCGCCATGGAACTGTTGAGAGGAAACGAGATGGAGATGAGTGTAAGTGTATAAATTTATCACAGGCATGGTGCTGTTGTTGGTGGTGTTGGTGCTGGTGTAACTGGCATACAGCCTGACGCAGGCAATTTGATAAAATGTTAAAGACAGCTTACGAAGCTCAGCAGTACGCTTATCAGCGAAGCACCCGGTATGTGTTTATGTTTGTTCTTCGCTCAATAACAGATTCATGAGTGTACTAAATAAATTGAGTAGACAGCGAGAGAGAGTGATCTAAAGTTTAGCATCACAGCTGATGATGTACCTGCGCAGTGAGTGTGAAGTGCGTTCCGAGTGATCAGTGTGTATTAAAATAAATTGAATAAGTGCTTTGTTCTGGCTGCTGACTTGTGTGAGCAATGTTACAGTTATAGCAAAAAAAATAGAACAGACGAACTTTTCGAGGAGAATAATTGTAAACTTACCACCATAATCATTGGACAAGACTTGGCAGTGGATGAATCGGAACCATGATCCCCATGATCACCATGATCCATTGTCATCAAATCCATTGTTATTGATTTGTATTTAATTCAATTAAACGCAGAGTGAGAACAAATTTTAAGTACCAGTGATAACTGCTTCAGACACTTGCTTAACTGTTGAGAGCGGGGCGTTGACTGCTTGGGACAGACAAGCGTATGCTGTTTTTTAAAGAAAAAAAACCTGACACTAATCCCATTAAGGCAATAGCCCTGCGCTCTTATCTCTGAGAAATATGTTATGTGTGTTATCAGCACGAGCGGAGTGCAGCCGAGCGATATCATCGATAGCGCGCCCCTGTGAAAAGAGCGAGAGAGAGGGGGAGAGAGAGCCTGAGAATAATGTCACCATTGAGTAACAGATAAACCGACTAAAAAGTGAGAAGTAGATCTGGACCAAAATATCAAAACATTTTTATCCATATAGCAATCAGTTAGAGATCTACCAGCTGTGCATTTGGTTGTGATCTGGTCAGATTGCCAAAAAAATTTCAATTTATTTCTTTTGTCCATTTTAAAAATTTATGGATTTGTTGAAGTGTTCCACTTATTTTGTTGTGCCTATTTAGATTATTGGTAATTGGTCAAAGTATTTTTGTTTATTATAAGCATGAAAGTTAGTATGTATGTGATTATGCTTGTACATATTTCAATAGAGCTGGTGCGATAGCAACCGTCGTCTTTCGTATTTGTTATATGTCTGGCTAAGGCCCACTCGGCTTTGCCAATTTTCTGTTTCTAACTGCTGCAGACTTTTGTTTGAATGATGGCCGTGCGCAAAAGTTCTTGGCCGTGTGCAAAAGTTACTGGCATTTTTTCGTTAACGTGTGCAGATTTTGAAGATTGGAGACGTGTGCAAAAGAAAACGGTAAACGATATTGACTTGGTCTAAATGGTTGCGTTATTGAGTTGATCAAATGAAAAAGCTTTTTACCATTACCACCAACCACGTTTTAGTGAGACTTGCAAGCAGTTTTTCATGGTCACATAGGGCATCGAATACCTTGGACTAAATGGCACAACAAACTCTTACACAAGTTAAAGGTTGATATGGATAAGACAATACGCTTGGCATTAGAACCCATAGTACATGTGTATAAATATGACTAAGTTGTGTTGATCGTGTAGTGTCATGCAGAAATGATCATAAACAAGTTATTTAATTTGTATTTTTATTCCTTTTTCAAATTTTAGAATTCCTAATTCCTAATTTGAAGATATGGCAGCGCCATAAAGGGAACAAGGTGGCAGCTCTTACACAAAGTAGGGAAATTTAAAGAATATCGCATCCGATATGGCTAATTGCTAAATATTTACAAGCATACAAAGTAATGAAAGTAGTTGGATTGAAAGATTATAGTATCGATTTCATTTATATTGTACATATCGCTACAAAATTATTTATAAACACCGATATATCGATACAAATTTAATTCCCCTATACCACTTCCAAAACTTGCGAAGTTCTTGCCATAATTGCCATACAGAGTAGCTCTGTAGTAAATTATAGATCAGCTGAGTGAACAAATGTGTACTGCATACCAATAAGAAATCAATAAAACATATCGTTAGCATGTTTGCGTTACGACATTTGCGCCTACACAGTAGGCTTAAAATGCATTTGCCAACGGCAACAGCAGCAGCAACAACAACAACAAGTGCAAAACACATGCCAGCTGTGCCGGCGCGTGTCTTAATTGGTATGCATACACATGCCAGCAGTTACCGCAAACAGAGGCTATTGATGCTGCAGGAGCATATGACCAGTTGGACATGGCAGCACAGGATGACGACAACAACGCTATCGAAATCCACAAACGAGGAGAGCAAAGCACCCCGTAAATCAACGCTTCTGCAAGAATTGGCGGCAGCCACTACACCATACGCACAGCTGATGCGTATTGATCGACCTATTGGAACGTACCTGCTTTTCTGGCCTTGTGGCTGGAGCATTGCGCTAAGCGCCGAAGCCGGCTGTTGGCCCGACTTGACCATGTTGGGCTTGTTTGCCACCGGCGCTTTAATTATGCGCGGCGCCGGCTGCACCATCAACGATCTGTGGGACAGGGATATTGATGCCAAGGTGGAGAGAACACGTAGTCGACCGCTTGCCTCTGGGCAGATTACGCAGTTGGATGCAATTGTTTTTCTCTCGGCACAGCTCAGTTTGGGTCTACTTGTGCTGGTGCAACTCAATTGGCAATCAATATTGCTGGGTGCCAGCTCGTTGGGTCTGGTTATAACGTATCCATTGATGAAGCGCGTTACGTATTGGCCACAACTGGTGCTCGGCATGTGCTTTAATTGGGGTGCTCTGTTGGGCTGGTGTGCGACGCAGGGCAGCGTTAATTGGGAAGCTTGCTTGCCGCTCTATTTGTCTGGTGTGTGTTGGACCATTGTGTATGACACCATCTATGCACACCAGGACAAGCTGGATGACCTGCAAATTGGCGTCAAGTCAACAGCGCTACGCTTTGGTGAGAACACAAAAGCGTGGCTTTCAGGATTTACGGGTGCCATGCTAACTGGATTATCAGCAGCTGGCTATGTCTGTGACCAGACGCTTCCCTACTATGCCGCCGTTGGCATTGTGGGTGCGCATCTAGTCCAACAGGTAAGTTTTTGTACTAGAATCTAGACTCACATTTTACTGACTCTTGACTCACCCCCAGATCTACTCTCTAAACATTGATAATCCCAGTGATTGCGCCAAGAAATTCCTTTCTAACCACCAAGTGGGCCTTATTCTATTTCTTGGCATTGTGCTGGGCACATTGCTTAAGTCAGATGATGATGCCAAGAGTAAGCGAAAGGTTGCACCCACAGCTACAACCGCATATGTACCATTACCACAATCTAAGCCGGACGTTATAAGCTGAAAACATGTTTTATTGTAGTGTTAAGCTTTAAATTAATTTTCATCTATTATTTGCGGTTTCTTTTCGCATTAGACCAAAGTCTGTAGTTAGCTAAGTAGTTAAAATATTATATATATGGTTTTTTATTAACTTTGTGATTTTAATGGTATTCAATTCAAATTGTTGTGAAACAATATATTAAAAGTACCTCCGATATGTCAATGAACGCTCAGACTTGTCGACCTTCAACCTTTTAAAACAAACTGGTTTCTGTGTTAGATTCTTAATTGTGTTGTATTAAATTGCATATACAAATTATGGTTGGGTTGTAGAATGAAAAATACTCTTTCTATGCATTCATTTCATTTGTTGCGAGTAGTTTGCGCTACTGTTAAGAAAAGCGGATTACAGGTGTACATATTGTATGTAAAAATAAACTAGGGTTAATTTGAAATGAAGATTAAATTAAATCAGCCACATTCATTGGCATCTCGTCGATTTGCGTCGAATAGTATTGTTCAATGTCTCGCAAGATGCGAATATCATCAGATTTGACAAAGTTAATGGCGACACCCTTGCGTCCGAAACGACCAGAGCGACCGATGCGATGAATGTACAATTCACGATTGTTGGGCAAATCGTAGTTAATGACCAAGGAAACCTGCTGCACATCGATGCCGCGAGCCCACACATCGGTGGTGATAAGTACACGGGACTGGCCAGCACGGAACTCCTTCATGATTTCGTCACGCTCTTTTTGCGGCATATCACCGTGCATGGAACTGACAGTGAAGTTAGCCTCACGCATTTTCTCAGTCAGCCAGTCCACCTTGCGCTTGGTATTACAGAAAATCACCGCTTGCGTAATGGTCAGTGTGTCATAGAGATCGCATAGTGTATCAAACTTCCATTCCTCGCGCTCGACCGCAACGAAAAATTGCTTGATTCCCTCCAGCGTCAATTCGTCACTGTAACGAATGTAAATTTCAATCAACACGTTTTTGAATGGTTTTATTATTGCCTGCTTACCGTTTGACCAAAATTCGAATTGGATCAGTCATGAATTTGGATGTCATTTCTAAAATTTCATGCGGCAGTGTGGCAGAAATCAGTACAACTTGCGTTGCAGGCGGCAAATACCGATAAACATCATAGATTTGCTCCTTAAAGCCTTTGTTCAACATCTCATCAGCCTCATCAAGAACCAGCATTTTAATAGCTCTATTGTGTTAAAAACATATTAATGATTCAATCATTCAAGCTTAATAGCAATAAGCCATACCTTGTGCGAAGAACACGTCGCTTAATCATATCAAAAACACGACCAGGTGTGCCACTCACTATATGTTGACCATAGTCCAGTTTACGAATATCTTCGCCCAGATTCGTGCCGCCAATGCATACATGACACTGAACATTCATCATATCACCCAACGCAAGGATAACTTTTTGGATTTGTACAGCCAACTCGCGCGTTGGCGAAAGGCAGAGTACCTGCGTCTCACGCAACGTCGTATCCAGGCTCTGTAGTATGGAAATGGAGAAGGTTGCCGTTTTGCCCGTACCAGACTGCGCTTGAGCAATAACATCGCGCCCCTTCACAATTGGCTTTATGCTTCGCTGTTGTATTGCTGAGGGCTTCTCGAAACCTAGTTTGACACTAGATTAGTAACTAGACGTATGCAAAGTAAGCATTATAAACATACCGTACGCGTAAATGCCGCGTAGTAGTTCCTCCTTAAGGTTCATGGCATTGAAGGTGGGAATTACCTCAACATCTTCGCTGGTCTCAAACTCCACGTTGGAGAGATCCTCTGCCTGAGCATTCTTGCGTGCCATTTTTGACTCCAGCTTGACTTAATAATTATAGCAAACTCTATTTTTTACAGCGGACTCAAATTTCTAAATATTTTTCTCAGAAACTTTCATGCGGCTTGGGGATGGAAAAATTACTCAATGGTCTATGGTCTAGCGTCGATACATCGATAACAATAAGAAGCAGTTCTTCTAGAGTTGCCATCGATATAAAAGAATTGTGTATTTTTGTAAGGTGGCAACGCTAGCTTGGGCGCTAATATTATTAATGTAGTTAAATATCTTTAATTGTGTTTTAGAAAATATATTAAAGTCATAATTATTAAAAATTTAACGAAATATATAAACGTATAAAATTATTTCTTGATTATTCTAATCAAAACAGTTTTAAACGATCTCACATCTTTCTTTCTAAGCATCTTCAGTTTTTTCATAATATTTTGCACATTTGCGACGCGTTGCCGGGCCTCCTCAGCCGCACTCTCTGCCTTCTGAGCCATATTTTCGGTACGATCAAAATCTTCTTTGGCTTGCTGCAAACAATCCTTAATCTGTTCCAATCGCTTTTTGGCCTCCGTTAAGAGCATTCGTTTTGCGTCCACCTCTTTGCGTGCATCGACTGCCACTTCCAGAACTCTGGCCAGATTCTGCTTTCCATCATATAATAGTGCCTGCAACATCTCAGGGAGCTGTCTAACAAAATCGGAAATGCGCGAAATTGTTTCTAAGTTGTTTTGGCCTTGGTCCAACGCCTTTTGCACCTCTTCCATAACAGCATCGGCTTCGGTCTGAGCTAGTTCCAGTTGTTCCAGCAACTGCTTCTTGCCGTTCAACGCCGCTTGAGCCGCTCGAGCTGCTTGCCCCGCTTTGTCAGCCAATCGATCCATGGCTCTCTGGCCTGCCTCCCCACTGGCACATGGTTGTGCATCCTTGGCCGCTTTTGCCTCATCCGCTGCATTCGAGGCCATTTGCGTGGAGTTCAGGTTTATTTGGCAGCATGCTGGATTCTCGCCTTGTTTTCCTTTCTTACGATGATAAAATAGCTTTTTGCACTTGCCTTTGGGCTGCGTACTATTAGCCACCAGTACGATGCTCATAATGAAGATCAATAACACGAATACGCAACGCATTGAAATTTTAGCATCTTACATTAATCTCAAAGAAATAAACTCATTCAGCTTATGATAGTTGTTGATTTGACACAGTCAAAGTAAAATATTATTGTCAGAACGAATACTGAAAACTTTACAAAATGAATGCCAAATATGCAGTTTTCATTATTAGCCTTATTCTGCTAAGTCCATCTTATGGCTACAAAATGGGCAGGGTAAGTCGCTTGAACACTTTCCATAAGACCATTGAATAACCATTTCGGTAGCGTTCAATTTCATTATCCAGCTATGAGGAAGAAGACGAAGCTGGTTGCAAGAAAGAGAGTACCACAATGAAAATACCCTTTAGCTCGAATTCAAAGCAGAAAGCCTCTTGCATTGCCGTCAAAGCTGCACAAGAGGCAAAAGCAGCATCTGATGCACAACTTCCGGCTGCAGAAAATGCAGCGCAGCAGGTTAAAATGCAGTTGGCGGATAAGGCACGTGCAGCAGCAAAGGCAGCGGAGGCTGCTTTGGCTGGCAAGCAGCAAATCGTTGAGCAGCTGGAATCGGAGGTGCGTGAGGGTGAGGTTGTGGTGCAAGAAGAAACTGGCTCGCTGCAAGCATCGCATGGCAATTGTGTTGCTGCCGCCCAGTCGGCAAAGCAATCTCAAATTCAGCTGAAAGCTTTGGGTGATGCGCTGAAGAACGCCCAGGTTAATGTAGCTAACGCGGAGCAGGCGGCTAATGGTGCCCAGCAGGAGCTGACAGAGAAACAGCAGCTTGTGGAGGCGGCCAAGAAGCGTGTGGAATTGCTGCTACAACAGCTTGATGCGGCACGCACAGATTTTCAGAGCACCAAACGGGCGGCGAATCGTGCCGCTTTGGCTGCCCAGGAAGCCAAGCAGCGTGCAACTCGGGAACGTCGAATGGCTGAAATACGTGATAAATTGCACATGAATCATGTAATGCGTTTGTAGCGAATATTTTATATGTCAATTATTAATTATATCTTTTATTTGAATAATATAAACAATGCATTTCATTTCTTAATTAATCTATTGCATACTTTTGAGCAGTGGAAAAATTCATAAGCGGGCGAATGCTGCATACTTTTTGGGCTGTATAAAATGCAGTAGCTGTTATCACTTACTCATTTGTTGGTTTGTTATAATACTATATGCTTTAATAATATACATAAAGTTTAATATAAATTGATTTCAAATCAATATTATCGAACAAGTTTCACGTAATATTAAGGGTTTCTAGCCAGAGATAAAGTACTGGTGCTTGTCATGCTGACACAATCGCCCATGTTTGTGCCGGCTTCCAATGAGTCCACAGTGCGGGATACATTTAGAGCAGCATCCGGCAATAGTTCCTGGGCTAAGGCATGGGTATTATAGCATAGAACCAGCTTGGTGTTAAGACCCTCAAAAATGCTGACAACACTCGGCTTGAGATTGAAAAATATAATCTTCTGCTGGCGTCGCTGAAAATCTTCCACCATGGAGGAGATTACCTTGGCGGCCGTAAAGTCCGCTGCAAAAATGTACGTGCAATCGATGACAATGGGCAGCGTTGTCTTGCTGCCAGACTTGAGCACCATATTGCGCACGAACTCCACCGATGGGAAGATCAAACAGCGATCAGGTGTGATCTTTATAAACTTAATGCCATGCTCCGTCTCCAGCTGCTCGAGTGTCACCTTGGGTCGCGCCGAATGGTAGAGTATATAAAGTTGATTCGCTCCGATTGCGACAACAATGCCAATCTCCAGTGGCAGTACCAGACAGGTGATAAAAGCCAGCACGCCAGGCACAAGATCAGAGCCTAAAATGAATGCATTTTCATTTAGTTTCAGCAAAGATTAAGATGAGCACAACTTACGTTTACTACGCCACATGGGCACTACAATCTGGTATTGGAGCTGAAAGACAACTGCCGAGATGATGATAGCTGCTAGCACAGCCTTCGGTATAAAGTAAAAGTATTCGGTGAGGTAGCTGATCGATAGCACCACAATGATGCCAATGTAGAGATTGGACATGTTGGTGCGGCAGCCACTGGCGTTATTCACAGCCGATCTGGCCAAACCGCCATTGCTGCGATAGCCACTGACCAGGGAGGTGGCAATGTTGGCCACGCCCGTGGCAAATAGTTCCTGGCTTACATCGATTTGCTTGTCCTTGGCAAAAGCTTTGCACACGGACACGTTCTCCAGCAACGCTATAACCGGCACTATTATCAGACCATAACCCAAGCTGTGCACCATGTCAAAGAAACTCTCTCCGGGCACTGCTGGAATGCCAGCTGTAGCATTGCCTGGCTGTGCCTCGACTGTGAAGTTGGGCAGCGATAGCGTCGGCAATCCTGGTGGTATATATCCAGTGAGACGGAATGGATTGATGTCGTTTGCCTCCAGATACATGGCTATCAACGTGGCACCGATAACAACTGTGGCATTGCGAGTGACGCCTACAAATTTAATCACCTCATTGAAGATATTCTGGAATTGGCTACGTTCGGATTTCTGCTTGGAGCCAATGCGTAACTGGCTAAGACTACGTATGGCCAGCAACAGAGCTAGGCAACCGAAACCCAGGCAGCTATCCCAGACTCTGATGTTCTCAATGTCCTGGAACATGCTTATCCAGCTCTGCAAAAAGGAGGCGCCATCACTTCTCACGCCCAGAATATACTTCATCTGCGAGGTGAGCACAATAAGTGAGACGGCGCTGGTGAATCCTGCACTAACCGGTCCGGACACAAACTCCACCAAACAGCCCAGCTTAAAGATGGCCATCAGTATCTCTATAATGCCCGTGAGAAAGGTGAGCAGCACAGAGTGTGCCCAGGAGCCGTGAGCAAACTGGAATGTCATCAGCGAGGCAACAGCTGTGCTGCCAATGGTATTGTCCTTGCAGGTGCCCAGCAGCACGTAGACAAAGCAGCCAAGAAAGGATCCATAGAGACCAGACTCGGGGGGTAAGCCCACCACGCCCGAGTAGGCCAAGCCCTGTGGTATAACCGTCAGACCCACTGTAAATCCAGCTATTATATCACCAATGGCATCGCTCTTGTTATATTTGGGCAGCCAGCTGATAATGGGCAGACGTTTCTTGAGCGTCTTCATGCGAAACGTATTTTTGGCAAAGTTCGTGCAACATGATGGCTTCGCTTCATCTTCCTGCTTGGCCACCTCCAGCTGTTCGATGCTTCTTCGCTTGGTGGTGCGATGATCTGTGATTAGTATAAGATCCGTGGAGGAGCTACGAAACTGTGCATCCAAACTCTGACTCATTTCCGCTCGCTTGCGGAAGGTCACCTCCGTTTCCAGTGTGGACATTGTGCTGTTTGTTCTTACTATATGCCTAAGCCGTTAATCCGCTAGCTCTTTCCGTTAGCTTGGTCGTTTTCTGACTAACTGTTACCGCCGGATGCTGTTCAGCTGAGACGCGATCTTATCAAACTTTCAATGTTTATCCAGAAGCAGTGTGCTTGAGGGTGCGAATGGGATGCCAGTTGTTTGTTTCGGCCAGACGACTGGCTTGGCCTAGACCACTGCTAACAGCTTGTTTGTTTGGCTTGGCATTATCGGCCAAATCAACTGACACTGCCACTCACCGTTGGTTGCTTACATTAAATTTTCCATTAATCAAATTCAATCTTTGATTTCAGTTGACAAATTGAGCGTGCAAATATATCAATAATTGTTTTGGCAAAAGTTTCTTTGCGCCAACGAACGAAATACAAGTTTTGCATTATTTTTTAATCGTGTTTTTTTTTTGGTTTATTTAATTTTAATGTTTTTTTTTACATGATTTTTTAAATATTGTATTTTAAAAGCATCGCATTTGATCATATATAAAGTAAGTTATTTCATTACAATATACAATTGTAAATTGTATTCATTTGATTTTTAATGCGTATTTAAACATAGATGTAATATTATGTTTAGGCAATTTTATAATTCAATAGCAGTAAATTGTTTTAGAGACCATGGCTATATGTATATGTAGCATATAATGTTATATGTATATATATATATATATGTGTGTATGTGTAAGCTCAAAGCACATATTAAAATTTTGCATTTACTTAAATCATTTTCAATTACAATTTGCAAAAAAAAAAAAGTGGCTGGCGCGTGTGAAATTGCAGCGTAAAAATCCTGAACATTACTTAAGGAAAGACTTTTGTATACAAATTGATAATAGTACATGTTTTTCTTCATTTTCCTTTAAATTGCCAGCTTGCATCGACACAAAATGTGTGTGTAACTGTGGTGTGTGTGTGTGTGTATGACAACAAACATTTGCATAACTCAAATAACAAACAAACTGATTACGTTTATATAAACCGAACACTAGGCCCAAAAGCTGGCCAGATTAAAAATAATACACAAAAAAAAAATGAACTAAAAATATATATATTAAAATTATAGAACGCAACAAACATTGAACAAAAGATTGGGTAACCCGCAACAGACAACAACAACAACTGAGTTTGACATATTGTTAACTAAATAAATAGTTCATATGTATACGCAGTGTATACACATATGAGTATATTATAGGTATTATCATTCCAAACGTTGCAAAACACTTCATCTCGATGTCTATTGCCAGCCAATGGTATAGTTTCGGCTCAGATGGCCCATGCGACGCTGACGACCAACTGCAAAAACACAATTCATTAATTCAATTAGTACATATTAAGTTTAATTGTTGCTTCAGTGGACGTAACAAAACCAACAGCGGAGCGGAATATTGGTTTATGACGCACAATTCAGCGATTGCCACTGATATCAAGTGTCAACAAGATTGAGTCTGTATACACATATTTGTGTATATGTAGATTGAACAGATTGCTTAAGATTGATATACGATGTGATCTCAATATTTGCTAAGCTAATTATAAGCCAAGACTAACTTAATATAGCTATCGGTTATTAGATATGTATCTTACGTACTGCATGTTAACATCATTCTTCGGTGTTAGTTTTGCGGCTGGTTGTTGGGTGTGGGTCGTTTGGGTGGTATTGTACTGGTTTGTTGTTGTTGTTGTTGGTGTTGCTGTTGTTGTTGTAGTTGTTGTACTGGTTGCGTTTACACAGAGGGCGGTGTTTTAACAATCAAGAATCTTGTAAGAGGGATAATCAAATCACACGATGGTTGGATTGTTTTGTGGTTGTTGTTGAGCCGAACACATAGCTGTTGTTGTAGTTGCATCTGGTGGTGTTGTTGTTGTTGTTGGTGGTGGTGCTGGTTTCTTGGTAGTTAGTACAATGTTGGACAATCAAAAAACAAAGACACACACGCACGATCACACACAATAAAAGGTTGTTGTTGTTGGTAGTGGCATGTTTTGTCTTTTTTATTTACGCTGACTGAGGCGTTTCACACGTACTGAAAGACATAAAGAGAAAGACAAAGGAAAAAGATTGGGAAAGAGAGACAAAGACAATGTGATTAGTTAAATTATAGCATACAACAAAGGAAAAATGTTTAATATTCTTGGGGTTAATCAAAATACACAAAAAACTTGTCAAAAAGTTCAATCAATCGATCAATCATTTCAAAAAGGTACAACATTCAAGGCGAGGCAAAGCGTTTGCCCTTTAGATATAGGTTTTAGTAGTCGGCCAAAAAAAAGGTAGCTCGCAAGTCACGATAGTTCGAGCAACAGTTCTTAAATGCTAGGTTTATCTTAGGATTTAACATTCGTTCTTTAGTTTTAAGGCTAGCAAAACGTTGGCGGTTCGGGATCATTATTTGTTAGGTAAATGTTAGGGGTAGCGGCAAAGCTTTTGTTCAAGGCACAAACATCAAAAACGGCTAAGAAAAGAGTTTGGGTACCAACTGTTTGACATGGATATGCGCTGAATATTATGCTACATTAACATGGAGACGGTTGTTCTTGTTGTTCATAGAGCCTTTGCTGTTGTGGTTTCAAGTTTTTTTTTTCTTTTGTTGAATTATAAAAAGAGCATAAACATTTTGGCTTCGGTATTTGAAAAGTCGCAGTTGTTCGTTATGATTTAATTGAATTCATTTTTATTATATTCTCTGTTATTTGTGATTTATTGAGTATTTAGTTTTACTTAAAAATTGTACATCGCAGTTTAATTCCTATACGAAGAGAAGTTCATTAGAGCTGTGTGAATTGTTCCAAAAACTAATAAGTAAAAGCAAATGTTTCGGGTATGGGTTTAGGGATGTAATGCTTGTTGTAAGTGTTATCAAATTCGTGTGGCATGCAACATAACAATAGCGAGTTTAACTAAAACAAAAACATGCATTAAACTATAAGGATTGGTTCTCATTGTTTGGATTGTGCATAAAGATCAGTACGCTTAACACTCTTGTATTAGAGAGTTAACAGCATTCGCAAAAAGCGCAACATTTTTATCGAAGACAGCAGAAAAATTCGAAAATGCTTATTTGGGTGTTAGGCGACGATTGATTATCAAAGAACAAAATATGTAGAATTCGAGTTTATATGTACCTGTGTTAGATTATTAGACAAAATTATACACATTACGCCTAAGGATTTCTGTTTGCTGTGGTTAGATGATGCCTTGACTTTTGTCGTAAATCAGTTTCAAATATATATATGTATATATATATTTTTATCTTCTCTCTGTATATGTATGCTTGTATCGTTGATATATTTACATATATTTCTATATATCTCTGTTTATGATTGGTTCGTTCTGCGCATTATAAATATGTGTGTATATGTATATGTATGTATATATATATTATTTATTATATTATTTACTTCTTGGTCTCTCTAGTGTTGCAGTTGCTGCTTCTTTCATTCTTTTATATTGTTTACACGTTTAATTTACATATGTATTAAACTTTATTGTTGTTGTTCTTTTTTTTTATTCGGTTTTTTAATTTATAAATTACAAAACGCTTTAAAAATGTTTAGTTTAGTTGCTTTGATTGTTTTTTTTTTGTTCATTTTCTTTTTTCATTGTAATATTTGTATTACAATTTGTTTTATTGAATTCTTGTTGATGTTCTATGCAGATTATTGAAAAATCTGAACTGCAGGCGTAATTCAAGATCTTTTCTTACTGTAAACGAGAAACAGAGAGAGAACGAAAAAGAGAAAGAGAGGGATAGATAGAAATAGTACACATAAAACAAATAACAATAGACAAAACACATAAGAATAAAATGTAAAGCGCATTGTTGAGTTTTGGAGTACTTTGACCCTTGACTGCCTGATAGAGGGCATCCATCAGCCAGTCAGTGGATCGGTCTTGTCTGGTTGTCTGCAACAAGAGGGAGAGAACACAAAAAGTCGACTGCACAGGGTATACAAAAACAAGTTGGCTCCAGCCCTTCAGTGAAGTTTCTTCATTTTGACGGGGCTGTGTCCTGTTGGGGCGGTTAGTACAGCACAGCTGATGGCGGCGGTGAATGAACGTGTCTCAATTATATACAATAATGAATCAATAATAATGCATGAGCAGAGCGACGACAACGATCATGTATAGATTGAATAACAATTGTGCTTGTTTTGTAGTGTTTATATACAACGTTCTTGGTCTGCAAGACGTTTTGACTGGGTCTGGTAATGTGGACAGAACGAGCTTTTTTTTTTTTATTTTACTGCACACCATCTTTTAAAAACACAAAAAATCATATAGTTGGTGGAGTAAGAGGCAACAACAACAACGTTACTACAGAACAGGAGGGTGAGGCAAGGCGAGTGTTGATCAAAGTGGCTGCTGTCTGACTGTCTGTACATTTTGAGCGGAGATCGCTCCGGTGTTGTATGGTGGTTGAATGCTGATGTTGTCTGGTTGTGGTTGTGGTTGGTTTTTTTTTTTTGGTGGCTTCACTCACGTGTGCGCTTGATAGACGCCCTCGTCATCGTAGTTGGGCGTAACGGCACGACTGCCGGGCACTGCCATATTATCGGGATCAATTTCGGGATCGAAGGCATCGCCGCCGCCACCGCGTATGACCATGTTGTCGGGATCGAAATCTACATCATAGTCGGCCGGTGGCAGTGGCGACGGTGAGGGTGATGGTGACGGCGAGGGCGTGGCCGATTGAACCAGCTGCCGTTCAATCTCCATGTTGCCGGGCAATATCAATTTGGGCAAGTTTGCTTTAAGTTTTTGCACGCGGAAGACTATAGATCGTTGTTTTTTTTTTTTGGAAATAGTTGTTTGTTTGATAGGCGATGGTTTTAATTTACACAGAGGGCAAGTTGAGTTGAGTTGAGGGAATACGGTTTAGATAATTTTGCAATTTGAATATATATAACAGAAATTTGGTTAATAATGCATAATAAACGAATTGTTTGAGTAGACAATAGTGTCATACTATGGTAATTACAAGACGGTACAACTAACAAGGAACTATTGAGCGAGAGACAATAATACAGTGGAAAAATTAAGAGAGGGGACACTAAAAACACACACAGATGTGTTAAGGCAACAAAGTTAGCGTGAGATATGTGTGTGTGAAGAATGACATTTGGATTTTGTAAATTCAAACTTAGTTCTGAATGTAAAACAAAAATACCTTCACTTTATAATAAGCTATATAATTGCAATGAGAGCTTGATTAAATGAGTGAGCGATGTGGTCTTAAATAAGTTTAACTTATAAATGTATGTAGATATCTATTAAATGTAGGCCACAAAGTAACGTAACGCAACGTAACGACAGGTGATAACGAGAACGCAACGAACGAACGATATAATGTGCCGATATGTTAGGCTAATCAACAGGACGATAAGTAGAGTTGCCAAAGACGTTGGATGGGGCGACGAAACGAATACGTTTTTACCTGATAACCACAAGAAAGATACAAAAAAAGGGGAAAAGTAGTTTAACTACATTTTGGTTACCAACGCGTTTTGGGAGAGAGATGCTTAGATTTCCTTCTCATTGTCAGCGCGCAAGAGACTCATGGCAGCTGAAGATGTAGACGCTTCGGCTGCGGCAACTCCAGCTCCTGCTACAGATGATGATGTTGAGGATGAGGTCAACTGTTGATTGCGCACAACGCGCCCTGATGGTAAAGCATGATCAGCATCTTTAACATTGGTCCAAGTGCGAGTCTTGACATACTGCTCGAAAGCAGCCAAGCTCTTGCCCTTTGAGGGTGAAATGTCAGCAGATGAACGTGATGCAGATGTAGTTGTTGATGTGAATGGTAATGATGATGGCAAAGCGTCGGCGCAGGGAGCTAATTTACCTTGTTGTAGTTCACCTAAACGCGAGTAAGTGAGGTATACACGAATTGCTCATGAATAAAATACCTAAATATACATAAGTCTAAAAGGGGAATCGCGAGCCTAGCGACCAAAGTGGTAATCGAAGTAAAACCAACGTTGATAACCTGCGAACAAGGCGAATGGGAAGAATAAGCCGCTGCCAAAGGCAACGGGCAAACTTACTTCTGTCGATGTTGCGCTGCAGATGGGCGGCTACACGATGACGCGCATCGTTGAACTCCAGATGCAAGCCAAGTCGCAGTAGCGATGGATTCTTCTCCACCAAATTGGTGATCTCCATTTCAATCTTGTTGCCAAGCACCGCAGATCGCTGTTAACAATGCAAGATGGCATATATATATAGTAGCTGTTGATATTGTTAATATGCATTGCTACTCACCTGATTGGAGGCCCTGAATTCCTCGATGGTGTGACATTTGAGCAGGGCTTGCACCAGCCGGACAATAACGGGCGGACTGATAAAGTTGGTTTCAACATTTAATACTCTCAGGGTTTTGCTTTTCTCGATTGCTTCGGCGAGCAGGAGAGCTGTCTTATCGGTCAGGCCAACGTTTGTCAGCGATAGAACTTCCAAATGTTCGTTCTGAGGCAGTGCGGCAATAAGTTGTTCGAGTTTTTCATCCGATATATTCTGTAACCAAATAAAAAAAGGCTTAGTGAAAGCTATTTGAATAATATATAAAGCTACTTACCTTAATGTTATTCAAGTTAAGGTCAATAAGCTTGGAATCATCATCCTTGACACGCTTAATCGACTCCTCCACATCAGTGCTGTTTGGCGGATCGTTGGGGAACAGCTTTTGCTGTGTGGACTTTGTGATACCATCCCAGCCCAAACCCACAGGCTGGCCCTTGTTTAGCAGCGAGGCATGGTACTGATCCTGATTCATCATCGAATGGAAGCCCAGAATGGCAGCCAAATCGATAATCTCCTCCTGCGTGGCATCATTGAGCGCATGTTCATACTCCTCACCCATATCAATGGCGATCTGTTCCTCTGCCTCAATCTCACGCGCATCCCTTGGCGGTGGCACCCACTTCTTGCCGCGCACCATGCCCTGCACATAGGGCTCGAACTCCGGCTGGTCTGGCGTCTCAATGGCCTGCTTATTAATATGCTCGATGAGCTGTTTGCGATTCAATGGCCCAGTGGCATCCTTGGTGCACTCGTAGCTGCAGCGCTGATCTGGCGGCAGAAAGTTGTCCTGCAAGTTTAAATGAAATTAATTAAATAAAAGTTGATAAAGTTCAAATATTATTTACTTACATCAGGATCGACTTCTTTGGCCAATATGGTTATCTCTTCGGGCGACAATTGCGCCAACAGGCTCTCCACATCCACATCATCGTACTCACTCAAATCCTTGCCATACAATTTGGCCGGCGTGGTAAGCGTTGTTGTCTTTGTGGTGGAAGAGGTCTGCAATAGACATAATAACAAAAAAAATACCATTTATTAGACATTGTTTACAATCAAAGTATCAATTTTGCCGCACTTTATTTAACAGCTTTAGGCTAAGCGGCGGCTGTGGTGCACGCCGCTTAATCCTCGGCACGGGCCGCAATTTAATCTTTTGGAACTCGGCCACAGGCACAGCACTCTCCATGTTTGATTTATGGTTGCACTTATGGCAAATCAATAAATGGCGAAACAAAAACAACACACGCACAGCAAAAATAAACGAGCTATTATTAAACCAAAAAAAAAAATAGATATATAACAAAATGCAAATCCAATTATGCAGCACTGGCAATTGCGAGGCAGCGTGAACGCTGTACGTAGCTGTGACTTGGACTGAGGCTCAGCGGCGACTGGCGTACAGAAATACACAAGACACCAAATTAAGGTGCAGACCGGGCCGAGACAGCAACAGCAACAAAACAGTCGCGACAGTCGTGCAACATTTGCTTGACGTCGCGGTTTGAGCCAAAAGCCTGCAATCGCAGCGGCCAGTCAGTCAGTCAGTCAGTCAGAGAAACAGCCAGCAAAACAAGTCAGCTAGTGAGTCAGTGAGTCTTGCATTGAGTTGGCGTAATCGACAGTCGGTGGTAATGTAAATTAGGCGCATACATTAAAGCCACCAGCGGTGGCAGCCAAGTGTGGCAGGCCCAAAGTGATTGAGAGAGAGAGGCAAGATACGATGAGGTCTGCACTTAAATGACTTCCACTCCGGAGCAAGCGTTGTTTACGATGAGCATGAAATCGAAGCCGAAAAGCCCAAGCCAAAGCGATAAGAAGGCCAAAGGGGCCATAAATAAACAAAAACAGGGAAAAACATCTACCAAAGTGTAGTAAGCCAGGCAAAGTTGAAGCCCCAGCGATTGATTTGCTGTGGGAAAACATTGCGCAGGTTTTTACTTCTTCTTTCAGTTCAGAGATTTATAGCTAGCTGGCAATAATGAGGCAATTCGAAGTTGAAATCAAATGCAAGACATGGCCAAATAAATAAAACGACTAACTTGGGTTAACTTGGCTAATAGCTGGCAGTTAGGGCAGGAAGTCATTCAGTCAGTCAACTCAGCCAGCTTGTCGTGCGAGAAAATCAGCTAAAGCGACATGCGGTTCGAGGGCTACAATTTACATAAAATAATTGTACAGCATGCCGTGTGGCTTTGGCTTTGGCCAGGGCCTTAAAGTTCTATCAAAGCGTGACCCAAACAAACAAACCAGCTGAACCAAAACCGAACCCAAGTGAACCCGAACCCTATAAAGCAGCAGCCAAATCGAAAGACGATGCTCAAAAAAACTGGTTTTTAGAGGGCAGCATCGACCAAATGACGAGTGCGCCAGGAAGCGAGACTAACCACATAAACCACTTTTCATACTTTTGCTGTTGCTGCTGCTGCTGCAACTTCAGTGCGCCATTTAAGTGAAACCGGTTTCACTATATATATATCTATATAAGTATATATATAAAACTTACAACTCTACACAAAACTAAATAGCATAAACAACAACAACGACAAGTTGAAGTACTCGTTAAACGCCTTCGCTTCCCTCTTTGTTTAGCGAAAACTACTCGTAAATGGCCATGTTCAAATGTACATGTAACCATGTTTGGCTAAAAACTTCGGCAGATGCTGCGTCCAGATACAAAGATATGATAGTACAGCTAAATGCTGTCGATTGACCCACTTTAAAGTGAGTGGCATGTATGCAGCGCACAAGCGGCAAACGGCAAGAGGGCAGCAACATATTATTATGTCAGGCAATGATTCCGCTCAGTTGTGGCATCTAACGGGCAGAGAACAGTGTGTTGACATTTCAATTGAGGGCAGAGTTTGATTAATTGAAAAGAAATAGAAATAACAGTTTCATTTCAATGACACAGCAAAGCCACAACTTATGATTGGTTTTCAATTAAGATGTGGCGCTTCAATTTCAATTCTTAGCTAACGCTTTAAACAACTCATCAAACAAGTCAGGTAGCAAACGCAATTACCCCACACTGATGTAGAATTCTAACATAAAGAAACATAATTGCAAAAATAATTGAGTTCATGACACTCCCGAGATTCACGCTCAGATACAAAAAATTACTAAGGAGGTGTTGCCAATAAAATTAATCAAAGAAGAAAAACAGCAGACACAAATTTTCATTAGTATAAAGAATAAATACAAGTTTTTTTTTTAATACTCTTAGAAGTTGGTTCAAAAAACACTTTCAACACATACGTTGTAGCATTGAGTGCAATGGCAAAAAGCAGCTGTATAAAAAGTTCTAAGAGTATCGTTTTCCAAGTAAGTCAACAAGTTTTATAGTAACGTACATAATAGCCACAGCTTGCTGGCTTTTGAAGCTATGTAACTCGGTCTAGCGGGTAATGGCAACAAGTTTTTTTCAGCTAAAACGGAGACGCACCCACCATGCAAATGCACCGTAAAGAGCATAAACAAGGTGCCGCAACGAGATATGCATGCACCTTCTATCTGACACATAAACACATAACAGTTGTCAATGTGTCTACAATCCGCATGCCATATATGACGTGTGTATTTAGTGGAGTCGTGTGTAAAAGAGTGCGAACTGTGGATTCGGCTCATTAAACGCAACGGGCCTTGAAACGGGAGCAGGCTTTAAGACACGTTTAACCAGCTATTGTTTTTGCCGCTTGTTACTGCGAATAACAACAATCAAAACATGTCTAATGCTATTTTTCGGTGATTTGCACATTTACTTTTTGCCATTTGCTATTTGGCTATGTTGTCCAGTGACTGGCAAGTAGGTCAAGGTGCTTAGCTGATTTAATTAAGCGTCACAACAGCCTGCCAGCCATTTAAAGATCACGTTTTTCGAGCGGAAAATCTGTGGAAAAAAAGCATCATGAAATGCCAAAACGCTCGCAAGAATCGCCTTTCCGTTTCGGCCATTTAGCAGCAGGTGAGAACTTGTTCAGGCAGCAGACGCTGCTACTGACAAATGACGGAAAATGTTGCAAACGCGCCCAAATATGGCCATGTAGGAAGTGAGCTGAGAGTTGAGGATGCGCGCCAGATGCTGTATGCTCTTACCAGGAAATTGTAACACTTGAGCAAATCACGTTTGGAAATTCCAAAATCTTAATTATCGTACAGCGCATACGAGCTAGGTTTTGTCGGTTTTGCCTACCTAGGTTTATGGCCAAGGGAACGTGTAGCAAATTAGCATGAGGGAAATTGCAGTGGTATGTTTGTGGAAATGGATTATTACGGTTGAGGTGTGTACGAAAGTAGCTGATAGTATGGCTCAAATGAATGGCTGTTTATTTTTGTTTGGTAGCTATACAATCACAATCAAATGTACATTTTCACATTAATCAGAAAAAGAAAAGTTTACATTCGTTTTTCGTTAACAGCTATTTTTTACTACACATTTTTCAGCATTGTCTTTGTGAAATTTGAGTCGAAATGAAAGCCAGCTTCTCAGCTTTTGTGTGATGAAATTCAATTAGTCAAGACAGCAAAAGCAAATAGTTTTGTAAGAGCATTATGCATTTAACATAAAACTATAAATCAACGGCATCTGACATTTAAATGCAGTTGGCTATGAAATAAGTTATTCAAACTTGTTGCCACTTCAATGCTGCAAACACACACACACACAGACACATCCATCACGTTTTCTATTATATTTCTATTTTCCATATTCCATTTTCAGTCTGTTAAGTACAACAGAGTGCATATAGTGATGCATATGTATTCTATCTTTTCAACTGCCTCAAAAGATTGAACAACATTTTAGTGCAGCTAACTGCCTTGGATCCCTTTGGCTCAGTGTCTGTCTGAAGCCACTGTGTGTAACCGCAAATGACATATACAGTGAAGAGCAATATGCTTTTATAGCATAGCAATATTTTATGCAATTTGCATGCCAGCAATAAACCCTAAACCCAGAAGGCACGCTTCATTGCTGCAGCTGACAGCAGTGGCATCTACATCAAATCCCATGACAACAACAACAACAACGAAATGTAAAGATAGTGCGGAATAAAGAGAACTTGGCCCTGAAGCTGGTAGCTAGAAAGTTGAGACCACATTGGTCATTCTACAAGCAGCTCAGTGGAGCGTTCAGTACTGAAAACTGAGACGCCGATAGTTCCGTTTCAGTGCATTTGTATACGATGGTTTGCCGCTTGATTGGGCACGCAAACTATATAATATAAAACTAGAGCTCAAGCAAAGCACGGCTGAGATCTTGGGTAACACAGGAAAGGCCACTTGACATTTGCATTGACATTGCAGCAAAGTGGCAAATTAACAACAGCAAAAGCAGCTAACGACATTGCAGACACTTGTGGCCATAGAGAGAGAGGGAGAAAGACGGAGACTGGGGCAAACTTTCCCACTTGGCGACTGTCGCTTCGATTGATGACAATACATTTGCACAACTGTTGGCCAAACAAAAACAAAAGCAAAGTGAGAAAGAAAGTTATCAACGAATTGAGAGGCCGGCTAAATACCCTATGTAAGTGTATAAGAATAAGAAGGAGTGAAATTTAGTCAGCTCCATTAACGGATATACAACTGACAACTAAAGACCCAAGTGCATTGATGGTTTTTTTTCCTCACTGCCTTTTCGCTTGATATTTTCTCGAAATGAGAAACGTGCAACGCATTTCTTTTCTTGTAACCACCAGATCATCAATAAAATGTCAAAAAAGCAACAGTAGACAACATAGCATCTGAAATAAGTACTACGAGAGCAGTTGGTAGTGGCATGCAGGGGGGGTTAAAGGGTTGTGAGTTGGTGTCGTCATGAAGTGTGCAAAATTTAGTTTGCCATTGTGTTTGAATTTTTAAGTGAACAACTTTAGTCACGTCGCAACGTCACATTTTCAGCGAGCACGACAGCAACATAAAGCAAAAATAAATGCAAATAACAAAACAATTTACAAATTGGTGAGACCAAAAATGCCAAGGAATATTGTTATTGTCTTAAAAACAATAACAAAAGCGCGCAACACTCTTGCTGAGAAAAACCGAAAGAAAACAAAAGCAAATACTAATAATAGTTGGGAATTGTCGGCAGTGAAAGTTAATTAGACAACATTTTCATTGTAGGCTTTAATTTTTATGCAATGCTAACGAAACGAATGAAAAATTCATGTTTTACATGCGTATGCAATGTGTATGCTAATTTTTTGAAGGGACCCGGGGGGCAAACGCACATAGCCTGGCCATAATCAACATATAGTTTAAACATTGGCTAAAAGCGAGTTGCACGCAAACACACTCACACTGGCACAGTCGGCCAACGAACTCGGCTGTTGGGTAGTTGGCTAGAACGCTGTCAGGCTGACATTTGAAATTGCAGCTAGCGGCAATTACAAGCTATTTTTTTTGTGTTGCTGCTTCGCCAGTTGCGGGCAATGATGCAAATGCTGACGCGACATGCCACACAGGCCCTGTCGCCCTCAAATTGGGCAACACTTGGCCCCAAAATGTTTTGTGGCAAGTAAAACAGCAACAGCAACCGCAGACATAGTCACAGCCGCAGCAACAGCAACAGCAAGAGCCACAGATGATGGCAATTGGCAAACACACAGCGCCTATGTTGTAATCGCTTTGGATTTGTGCACAGATGCAGATACATAGGAACAGAAAAGCGGCGCCAACAAACGCGACAGTTGCATGCAATGGCGATTAAAAACCGCCAGCAGCATAAATCGCGTGCACATTGAACACACACAGCATAATGATAAAGTGGGCGTGTTGGCGGTTGCAACACCGCTACACATAATAAGTCACTATGGCAATCTGTTGCACACACTCATTAAATGATATTAACATTGCAAACAATTGTTTGCTGAGAACATCAAGCACAGAGATTACATTGAAACTGAAGCAAACTAACAAGAAAATGCTTTTTACAACTTCTACTAGTCTTAGTATGCTAAAGGTTTTTTTTAACGTTACTGTTTGCCAGTTGCGACTGGTTTTTAAAGTTAAATGAATTGTTTCCTTTTTGTTGAAACCATCTCATTGCTGTTCCATACATAACCGTCAAGAGTCACATCATCTTACCTGTAAATAGAATTAAAACAGAGTTTAGTTAAAGAGAATTGACATGAGATTAGTAGAGATATGTACTATGTGTTGATAACGACCACAAAACTTTTGGCAGGCAACCAAACGCAGCTGAAAACTTTCCCAAGACCCAAGTTCAATGCAGCCAGACAGGCCGAACGACCGAGTGGAACTGGAGGAGGAGGTGTGCAGGTAATTACACGAAAGCCATACGCAAAATTATGTAAAAAGATTAAATTTGTAAGATAAATTGGTGCAGACCCTTCGAGCCTCCGGGCCCACAAACTAAGTGCAGACCGGAACATGCCAGCCAGCCAGACACTTGGCTGGGAATAAAAAATGCCGCTTTATGTGGCAGATTTCATGGCTGGAGATAAAAATGATTGTGGTAATAAATGAGAATTATGCAAAGTTTGAGCGAATGATGAAGTAAGTAATGCCCATCCAAGCCAAATATGGTTAACGGAGCATGTTATAAGGCTGGCAGCCGAATTCAGCTCTGACAACAGCGCAACTCCCATCCATTTAGCTCCCAGATGAGTAAGTGGAAATTTATGAAAATAGGCATAAAGCCAGGCTAAATTCACAAGTAATAATAAAAATAATACAACAAGAGCAACAAAACATGCTCAGCCAGCTGCCTTCTAAGGAACTTGCCACAATGCCACAAAACTCTCCGAAGTTTCGGGGCCCTTACAAACAAAGTCTATAGAAACACTTAAGGCTTTTGGCTAAGATGCGCTTAGATGCTTTTTTTCTCTCTCTCTCTCTTTTACTTTCTTGACAATGTTGTTAACAGCGAAATTTAAGTGGCTAACAACTTGTACAAAGTTTGGCTGACAGTTTGAGGCAAACGGCCAAAGAGAATTGTACAAAGCTTTAATCGTCCCACAGCATTAGCTAGCGATTTTCCACTTTTCTTGCTATGCAGTAAACTGTTGAAACACTTTGAGTAAGGTCTAATCTTAGATTGTATTTAATTAGCATTTAGCTATGATAATGATGCTAATGTTCAAAGCTAAATGAAAAAATCAACAATATTTTTGGTTTAGCAATTAATACACAAGTGTTAGATAAAATTTCTATATTAAAGAATGTAAAATAAATGTAGAAGCGTTAGAATCTAAAGATTTCTTTTTGGTACTTGTTGCTCTATTATTTACTCATCATGTCAATTCAAATCAGAACACAAATAATCCAAACTAGTCGCCATTTGTGTTGATTCTGTTTGTCTTCAACTAGTTTTTGTGTGCACGACATCAATTAAATGCCGGAAATGGCCAATTTCAATGTTGGCCGACTGTCGTTGTTGTTTTTTTTGTTAATGTTTTTTTATTTTCAGTCTTGTTTTGCCCCTATTTCGAGGGGCTTTTCATGTTTTGCTTTGATGGCAGTCAAATGGTACATAAACAAAAAATAAGCACACAAAGGCGATTAATTACTCAGCTCACAGAAGACACTTAATGCGCTTTGACGCTTAGCGTGGGCGTCCGAATGCGAATCGAAGAAAAGTGTTTAATTGTGGGACAAGAAAGCGCGGATTAATCATTAGAAAGGGCTCACAAAATATTTAGCTGCATAATACCACAAGAAACTGCGCTTAAGTCGAGTGTGACCGACTTTTTAACCACTTTTAATGTGTAATTTAAGCAACATTCAAATTGTTGTAGAGTCTTATCTGAAGGTTTGTACAAACCAAACAACGCTTATCGGCCAGTATAAACGATATATTACAAACCGCGGCCGGATTTATCAATATGTATGCATATTAATATATTCATATAACTCTGCGTCAGCACGTCATCAAATGCCGTGGTGATTAATATTCGGTAATGCTGATAACGCACAGCGCAACAGAAACAATAAACAGCTGTTCATTATGTAAAATGCAGATATCGATATATTTTACAAATTATGCGAAACTAACTAATAACACTCACGAATACAATGGGAAAAGAAAGCGGCAGTGTGATGATATAATAACAAAGATTGAATTTAATGCTGGTACTGGGGAATCAATAGCGAACCACGCTATAGGGTTAGATGACGTTGACCCGAAACAAACAAGCCCTGTGTATAGAAACAACAAAATTTTATACAGAGAGCGGCGGCAGCATAGGCAAACGCCCAGAGCGCAAACTCCAGAACTCAACAATATGAGAGAGAACAAGAGTGAGTGTGTGCGTGCGTGTGAGAGCGCGCACTGACGTAATCGTTATCGCTACCCGCCTCTCTCACACACCGCATTCAATTGAATGTTGTTGTCGCTGGGGAAGGGGAAACGGCACAGTTTTGTTGTTGTCGCATAATAAATGAAATGAAATCATTCAAGGAAAACAGCAAACATCAATGAAAAATTAATTTAAAGTGGCAAACACAACCCTCGACTGTCATATAGATCTGACCAACGACACCATTAACAATAATACTACTAACCTCCATTGCGTTTATATATTTTCTGCTTTAATTATTTGTTTTTTCCCAGTGTTTAACTGCTGTCAAGGTCTCGTTTTTATTTGCTTGCCGCACAATTTCTTGTTTGAACAGCACTTTTTTTTCAGTCGCGACACACACCACAATTGACTGAAGTTTTTTCTTTTATCTTTTAATTTTGACTTGTGTTTGGGCGTGACACACACAAAACGAATCGAAATCCGCTGTGGCCTATAAATTTGATGTTGTTTGTTGTGTTTTTTTTTGTTTAGTCGATCTTTGGCAAACTCGAGTTCTGCCCAAGCAAACACGGAGCAGTATGAATGATATGCCGCTAATAACAATTTGCAGCCAGCGCAATTGTTTAATGTTAACACGTTACTGAGAGCGCGAAACGGCAGCGACAACTACGAAGTTTATGAGAAAAGTAACAAACAAGGTGTAACAAACCAGGTTTAATTTTACTACTGAACATCGATTCAACATGTATCGCATCTGACTATCGATGTTGCCAGATGGTGATGTGGTGGCAGCACTTATATAGCGCTGCCAACTTGTCAGCCTACAATGAGAGTAGTTTTGAAGCCACTGTTATAATTTTGCGCCATAGTTTGAATTGCATTGGAAATTTAAAAGTAGATAAGCAAACTATTTGGTTGACTTATTCAAAATATAATTTCATATTGCAAGGCAATCAAAAATGCTTTTACTTTTATTAAGTGCTTTTTTTAATAGCCACTTATCCCACGTTCATTAAATTATACAATTTTACGATAACAGCACCTACCCTCGCGTATGTCACAAGTCATAAGCATAAATCATAAAGTTTACCAGCGCAATTTGTACAATAAATTAATTTTTATCTGCGCTGCTTTGTGTTTGCCAATTTTGAGCGTTTGTGAATTGCGCTCAATTAATTAGGGTAAAATGTCTAACAACATCAAGAACAGCAACAACAACCAAGTGCCAAAGTCAAGAAAAAGTCTGGCATCCCCACTGCATACTTGGAAGCGCAGACAAATAGAAGATGTCATAAAAATGCCATTGTAAGTAGTTGAGCTGAAGTCTTTCTCTTTCCCCCTGGCTTATTCCTTTGCATTGTTGTCATTGTTACCGTTTTCTGTCTTAAGTCTTGTTATGTATTTCTCTTATTATTATTGTTGTTGTTCGTGTTGCTATTATTGCAGGCGAAATCGACAAAGGCACGCAAAAGGCAACAAGAGCTTTCGCAGCGGCAAACTCATTTCACTTGTGTCGAAAAGATAAATGTGAAGCGCTTAAAAAAGCAATTACCGCATAAATTGTGCTCGTCGCAGTTGCTGTTGCTGTTGCTGTTACTGCTTCTTCAACTACAAATAGGCGTATTCCGTGCCTGGCACAGACACAGTATGCGGTGCATAAAACTTGCTACAAAGGACTCTCAAACAAACAAACAACCAAAAAGAAAAAAAAAAGCAGAGCAGAAACAAATGCCAGCAGTCAAAGCGTATGTAAATTTCAGAGCAAAAACAAATGCGCAAAGCACGCGAAAACATGCAAAAAATGCATTCTATACCCCAACACCTTTGATCCGCACACCCTGTTGGCAGGGCCTAATTGTAAAATCAATAGAGGGATCTGGGAAAAGCGTGTAAATCAAGTTAAAAATTGCAGCAATCAAAATACCTGAAGCTCAGCAATAAAAACTCATTAAATAGCACGCCATGCTGCTGGCCGCAAGGATGTGCCAGGATGTGTATGCCAATTGGCAGGGCCAGGCACACGGGCCGACCGACTATCCTTCAAATTGGATTTGAACACAATACTTGTAGGACGACACATCGATTTCTCATTAGCCGCCAACAGAGCCAACTGATGATATTTTATAGCGTCTAAAATCACTTAAATAAAAATTTAATTGACTTGGCGACGGCTGTTTGGCTGGCAGCACGTAACAGTGGCAATGCCAAACGAAGCGCACAACACGAAACGGATGACGACAAAGACGACGAAGACGTCAGGACTTTCAAACTCCCGTTGCCTGCTGCCAGCCTACTGTCAATTTGTTGCTGTGTGTATTAGTGTGTGTGTGTGTGTGTGAAACGGAAATTTCTTCAACTTCCTGATTTAAATAATAACAAACTGTGCTGTGATGTCTGGCCTACGCCTCTACATCCACAGCTCCTGGCTGCCCACAGCCTCTAGTTGCCCTCCATTTGGCTTGTAACACCAACTGACGGCAGCCATTACAATAACAATAACAACAAAAACAACAATTACAACTACACTCTAGATTTAGTGATGTGTCGTGCTTTCATTAAAAGCCATTTGCGTGATTATTCCTCATAGAACTAAGAAATGGGATTTCTCATCTTTTGTACTTCAGCTGCGTCTATCGTTTCGTTTGACTGGTTTTCTAATAAGTTTCCATCACTATTATTTACAAATACCGTCAAGTCGCCGCCTTGTTGCCCCATGCGTCAAAGCATCAGCGAAATTTTTTTTTATATATTTTTTTTGTGTTATCAAAGAGTGGGAATGAATAAGTGGGGGTAAAGTGTTTGTGGACAGCAGCGATTGCGGCTTAGCTGAGCGTCAATATTTTGCGGCTGGTTGGCCAATTTCAAATATTTGCATTATGATGTGACAAGCGAGACACGGCCGCAGGCTGCTCAATACTGGTTGTTGTTGTATTTGAAATGTTTCGTATATCGTTGCCAGTTAAAGCATGAAGCAAGCGAGCAACAACATTGTTCTCTGCACTCCGCAGAACAACAATTTCCGCATGCAGGCGCCATTTGGCACACACACACACACACACACACACACAAATGGCCAAATGGTTTGAAATGCCGACAAACGGCGTTCGCAGTCGACGCAGCTGCCGACGCAGTGCAGCGCCGAATAATCAACGACGACAACGGCAAATGCCGAAGCAACAGCAGTGCCAGCAGAAGCAAACAGCGGCAACAGGACTATAAGTAAGGACTTTAGTCAACGCACGAGCTGAGTCGCGCCAGCAACGTCGAGTTAGACGCAACGGCTTTGCAAGAGAATCACAAACAATATTATTACGCATACGCCACAAGTGCCGCATATTTTTGCCGCCAGTTGCAAAGCAAAAAACAAGAATTGGTTACAAGCGCAAAGAGTTGCTTGGAATTCTTTTTTGTGTGTGAGTGTGTTGTTGAACGGCCGCGCGTTTGCTCGTTAGTGAAATTCCTGTCATTTTTACGGTTCAGGCTGAAAAGATAACGCACGCTGCCTAAAGCTGCTCATAAAAGTGCGTGCTAACCCAAATATATACGTACATCTACTTATCCCGGCTAGTGTGTAGCGGCAGCAACTGAATATCAAGAACCGTCAGCTCAACTGGCCAACACATCAGCAGCTGCTGCTGCTGGCCATGTGGCATCCACGTACAACGGTGCGTATGAATGAAACTGTGCGCATCATGAATGAATGAATGCGAGTTGAGTCAAAGTTGTAATGAGTTCGAGTTGAGTTTGGGGTCGGTTTTGGTTTAGGGATTGGGTCAGTGTCAGAGATTTATGCTTATGCCGCGAGTTCTGGCTTTAATCATATACACATATGTACATACATGTGTATGCATTAGAGCTTCCGAGGCTCTCGCTTACGCTGTGGACATTAGGCAAACAAAGCACGCAGCAAATAACTTGAACAGCAAAAAATGTAGTTAGGCAAACAACTCGTCAAAAAAAAACGTAGTCGAATATATCAACATTGCTTCATTGACTTTTTTGTGTAGCCAAGTTGGAAAATTTAACATAACGTTAAATTGATGGCCTAAAACTCTTGCTGACAAGTGCTACCACTCCACCAAATACAGTCAAAACGTTGGGCAATTTATTAAGTTCTGGCCGTTGGCAATTCTTAATAGATTGCTATGCTAGGCAGCTACATAACTTTTTGTCTGCCTGTTTGCCAATCGCTCACATTTGAGGCGCCTCAGCTGCGTGTTATTTCACATTTGACCCTTATTTTTTCTGCCACAAGCCGACACATATGTGTAAGTGTATTATTGTTGTCAAAGCCGAAGCTTTGACGTTTAATTTATGAATGTTTTCAGCAGTTGAGACACGAGTCATGCTGTTCTTATGACACGTTCTATTTGCTTTTTTGGGTAACATTCTTTTACATTGTATTTTCTTTTTTGGCTTATTGTAACTTATTTAAATAAGGCCTAAAGCATTGCTCAACTGCAACTTGGCTGCTGAAGGCAAACGAAATTCTTTACCAAGAAATGTTGCCTGAAAACTTTTTTAATGAGTTTCACAATGTTCGACTGCGCTTTTGTAACAAATATTTTGGACAAGCCTCGGCCTCGGTCTATGTGTTGAAAAGTCAAGAGCAAACTTTTTATCTAAAACCCTTTTTTCTGCCCTCTGGCCCATTCGCGGCATCTCTTTTTCTGCAACTGCAGAGCGTGTGATAAGCGTTTAATTGAAAGCTGTGCAGTCGAGCGCCTGATTGAATTTCTATACAAAAATAGGCGTCCAGTTAGAGGGATTCATCTAGTGGAGGGTGCTCGTTACCACAGGCCACATGGCCATTGGCTGATAGTTAGTATGAAGCTGTTGCTGTGTCGCTTGAGTGTCCTTTGCTTGTTTGTCCTTTTAGCGCATACGCTCAAATAAATTTCAATACAGCCGTTGACATTTTTTTCTTTTCCGTTTTTTGTTTTTGAATGCGGCATTCACGTTGCTTTTAGTGCATGCTGTTTAACCTAGCCTCCACACACACCCCCCTAACCGCTCATGCGTTTGTAAGTAAGAGCACTTTGCGTTGCATTTGTCATTTAATGTGTACAGCAATTACGGGCTAAAAGTATTTATTTAAATTTTCACATTGACATTGCACAAAAGCGCCATGTACACATTTCTGTGGCAGCACCCTTTTTGGATTTAATAAAAACTCATTACATTTGTATATTATCTTGTCATATAATGGAATTTACATTTTATATATTTAACAGCTAGCAAAAAGCGTGCATGTCAACTATTTTTTGTTTTAATTAAATGCAATTTAAATTGTTAAAAATTTCATTATTGCCTTTTTTTTAGCAGCTGGTATTTATATTCAAGTACTCTTTACACACAGACAATATGCTGCATCTAATTTGTTTTCCACACTTTACTTTGCAATATAAAGTATTAAACTAGAATTAAGATGGTGCTTACTAACAGCAGGCCAAAAGGGAACAAGAAGATAAAAAATGCAACCCAACAGCAATAAGCAGAATTATACTTTTAGCTTCCTGTTTTCCTCTTTACTGAATATTTTCTTGGGAATTCATTTGCAGGTGTCCCTTAGGAAAGCACCGTAAGAAGTAAAAACTGTTTCAAGTAATTTACAAATATATATGGCATCTGTACTTTTTTAAAGCAAATAGTTGGTAAAAATGAGTTTTAAACATTTTGCCAGCACCAATTTATAAATTCTTTAATGATTTCCATTTGTTCGCTTGCATGTTTTCGTTGTCTCTCTTTGTTTGCACATCAACAGCATTCGGTTGGTTCGCCCCTCAACTCTTTTGCCTGTGTGCTGCTGCAACTATTTGCTGCCAACATGGCAGAAACATATTGGGCAACATGCAGACTATAAATGTGGCATCAGTTGGCAACATGAAACGCAATTATGCAACATGTGTGTGTGCGTGTGTGTGCGGGTCTGCACGTTTCAGTATCTTTTGCTTGATGTTGATGAATCTTGTTGTAGATGTCTTACAGTTTCTTTCGCCCATTCTTCTTCATATGTAAATCCCATCTACAACAGGCAGACAGACAGATAACGCGGCGTATGCGTATTGTGTGTCATCATGGGAACTTGCAAGCTGACATATGCGAAGTTTTCATCTCTCTCTGTGTGTGTGTGTGTGTGTCGGGTTTTAAGGTGGCTTCAACGATTTTTGTGTCAGACATCTTAAACTTAGTCTCCAGAGTGTACAAAACTGCATACATATATATATATATACATAAATACTAATATTTCTGGTTTTATTCTTTCCAACTTGTCTTGCAGCTGCTGCCCTGGGCGCACGGGCCAAATGCACGGAAATAAGGCAATGAGCAAGGACCAAAGACGCAAAGACCACAAACCGCAGAAAACCACAGCAACTGATAGCAACCAAAAGCAGACAACATCCAAACAGTCGGGCAGAAATGCAATCTGAAGTGTTCGCTTCTTGGCTGAGTGCCACATAAGCTTACCACACACACCCTTATACACATCCACACACATTCACACACACTCCCAGAGTGTAAATCGCGTAAGCAGCTTGGCACAGCAACCAAAGGAACAGATTGAAACACAGGCTGCGGCAAAAAGGAAGAACTTTAACCACAGCAAGTGCTTAGCACGCCCGTCATGTTGCGAGATATATTTCTATATTTAGTTCTAATCGTTTTATTTTGCTTTATTTTCATGGCGCAGTTAATCGTCAACGTTTACGCATTCCAGCGCCAACCAACGCCAGCCCAAAGGGCTGAACGCAATGAAATTATATTTGTCTAGGATTTAAGTCATTCCCCAAGGGGTTAGAAGTCAAGTTGGCAGCCATTTAATGAGCGCCTTAAGGCAGTAATATCAAAGGAAACTTGGTGGTCTGGCCTAGAGGTAGAATCCAAGCTAAGAACTGATAAACTAGGTCTTGCGCTAATTAGTAATGGTCGTCCTGGGACTGGTTGTCATGTATTCACAATACATTCAAGCACAATGAAACCTTCTGGCACAATAAGTTGCAACCGAAGCAGCAGTAACATCAGCAGCAGCGGCAGCAACAGCGGCAACAGAAATGGGAAACCCGCACAATGAAAATCTCGCCACAATTGCAATGCATCGTTGCATTTTAAATAATTTGACTTTAATTTCATTTTGTGCGTCTCGTTGCTGCCGCAAAATGTTGCGCGGCAGTTGCAGTTGCAGAAACAGATATTATAATTACTTATTTAAGCGAACAGTTTAACAAATATTTCATTGCCTACTTTTCTGCGTGCCAGAAACAATGCGCCAGCACAAATGCATTGGGCCGTGGCAAATGGCTTTAGTTTCATATTGACACACACACTCACACACACTTTCAATCCTTTACTATTTTTTGTTGTTGTAGTACTTATGCTTTATGGTTTTTGTTTCGGGCCCAGCCGCATAGTTGATTGTTTTTGTTTTCTTTTTGGTCGCTTGAGTCGATTCAGCTGGCAGCGGAAAACAAAAAAAGCTGACGGCTCGGTTGTTGAAGCTGTTTGTGCCGCCTTCAACACTTGAGCGCCATATAGACACTTGACCCCATTTGCGTTGAGCGACTTTACAATAGGCTTGCCCAGTGGGCGTAAGCAAGTGCCTGGGCTGGGCAAACATTTAAATTGACATGGCCATGGATGGTCAAGTGTTTGGCCTTATACTATTTCTCAAACAGGAAAAAACAGCAACAACTTCAAAGTGTGGAAACATTTTTGTTAGATTTAACAGCCTGCCTCGATTCCTTATGTGTGAGTATGCATGTGTGTGAGTTTGACCAAATGGAAACTTAAGTTTCATTTTGCTTTCCACGAATACTTTCAGACATATAGTATTTTCGAATAACTTTGGCTTATAGTTTTTGGCAAAAAGTTTTCAATTAAATTTAATTGCATTTCGGGAATGTTACGCAAGTCAAATGCATTGCTGGCATTCGACCCAAGTTGAAGTAAAGTATCAAAAGGTTTTCATATAATTTACATAGTTAGAAGGATTTATAGTTATGCACTTGGCAAAATCAACATACATATACCATATCGTAGAAACATTTCAAATGCTTATATCGAATAATCAAATAACAAAAAAATTGAATTAACCAAGCAAAAAATAAACACATTTTATTGAATTGTATTCAATTGATATTAAAAAATGAAAAGAAAAAAAATTAATACATACATTCGAACAATAATAGTTTTAGCTAACAAACATATATACAATATATTATATACACACTTATTTATATAGTATGTATTAATGGAATAATGTTAGTACTAAGCGTCTGATCTTCTAAATAAGGTTTTATGTATGGACATGTGACGAAAATTTACTGTGTACTGTGTAGTTAGAGCTGAACAGTGAAAATCAAATTATTCAAACGAAAAGCGAAACAATATCGAAACACATATAAATCAAATAAATGTTGAACAATTTCAAAAATTATCTAAATATTTGCATTTTTCTATTGTCTATGCAAACAACCATAAATGATAAATGCGTGCAAGTTTAAAAATCGGGCTTATCGGTTTTTAATTAAATATGTCAAAAGTTGTTTGGAACTTTTTATAGCAAAGTAACTAGGTTTTATTTTTTATTTTATTTATGAGTTTTCGTACATTGCTTTCATGTAAATGTCAAATGAATAAAGTGCTTTGCGGGTAATCCAACTGCATCCCACAAATATAAAAAATGCAATTTAAAAGTAAAAGAATTTCACTTTATAGTAGCTGTGCGGTGCTGGGTTAACACTTTGCAGTTGGTAAACAGTTAAAAAAATGAGGTAGGTAAATCTTATAGCTCATTATAATTTCGGATGTCTGACTTGCCAGTGCAAAGTCATTGACCCCAATAAAGACCGTCTCGCTAGACACCTTCATCATTTCTTAGCCATGCCATAAATACCATCGCCCAACAAATGCGTCCCATTATTTTTGAATGCATTTAAAGTAAAGTGTTAAATGCTTACCAAGGCCTTTAACCACAACAATAAAATCAACAACACGCAGCAGGAGTTCAGTAAATTTTCCATTTAGCAGCTGTGGGACAAGCAGTCTTTTAAATTTGCCATGGGACAGCGGGAAAGTTGGATGCCTTGGTGTGTCGGGCACAGAGGGAAAGCCACCCCGCCTGGTCTGCACTAACATCCACCCGCTGTGGTAACTTTATTGGCATTGCTCCAAATGCACAGCAAGACAGCAACAAAATGAAAAAGAGTAGAAAACTGTGCAACAAGCCAACTGTCCTCAGCAGCAGCGATTTGTAACCGCCACAACACCGCCACCACCCTTGACTCTCAGTTGGCAGTTGCAACTTTGGGGTTTGCTTTGTTTTCATTCTAAATAAGACCAAGCTGGGTAAGCCTTAAATATACAACGACATGGTCAACAATCAAAACAAGAATAACAACAATAACAACAAGAACAGTTAATGCCACCAAATGGTATTTGTTTTTGCGCATTTTGTGTTTATTGCATTTAAATGAACTGTAAGGCAAGGCAAGGTCGGCGTAAATATCGCATCCATTCCGCATCTTAGCCAAATTTGGGCAAGCAAATATTTGAATATTCGTACTGTAGGAGTATGTGTGTGTGTGTGTGTGCGTGTGTGGGTGTGTAAATGTGTAATTGAAAATCGCTTAAATTGCCTGACAGTCAATTTTTGACATCCACAACAGCTGTTTAAGACGCCACAAGCGAGAAACTAATTATCAACATATCTGTACATAGTGCATATGAACACGGATGTATCTCGTATAAGTTGTATTAGTTATTTATTTGTGCTTGTTGATTTTTTGACATTTTGCTCACTTTGATCTGTGACAGGGAAAGTTCTTTGCCAAAGTCACGTCCTTCTTATTTTGCGCACAATTTAAATCAAAAATCAAGCAAAAATCAACTAAAAATCATAACTAATTAGACGTAAATTAATGTGAGCGAAAATATATATACCAAGATACGAAAGTATGTACTGTGTGCAACAACACAAACAAATCACACAGCTGATGATAATGTGACAAAACAATTTGGCAGCTTGGACAGCTTTCTACAGCTGGGGCAGCCACTTTAGCTTGTGATTTTGCTTTCCAATGATTTAATGCACGAACCTGTCGTCGCTGTTGACAACAGCTAGAAGAAGCTGCAGAATAAGCATAGCAAACGAATTTGTTGGCCCTTGCCGATGCAACATACCTTATAAGCAACAAAAATAACAAAATAAACAAAAATTATGTTTAGATAATTTGTTGCTTGTTTTTTCTTGTTACATGTTGGCTGCTGGCTGTTGGCTTTCTCTTTAGCGTAATTTGTTAAGAGCGAGCCAAAGTATATTCCAGAGAGCGGTCAGCTAGTCAGATGGTCACCAATACTAATGAAGGAAAACTCATACAACTGCAATTACCCATACAAATGTTGGTCCGGGCCACACGGCGTATGCGCAATTCGCTTTGGCACGCTGCCAACGCGCTATACTTGGAGATCAACGGAAAAAATTGCTGATTTTTTGCCAGAAATTATTTATAACTGCTTGTTCATACACAACAACACACATACCCAAAACACACACAGTGTGTGTGTGTGTGTGTTTTTGTACACATATTGTTGCTGTTGTGTGTTTTATTTTCGATCTATTTGCTCTTTGCTTTGCTTGTTGACAAGTAAAATGGCAGAAAACAAAAAAATATATAAACGAAAAAAAATACTCACAATGCGAATTATTTACACAAAGAGCAAAATTATTATGCCTTTCGATGATGAAATTCGAAAGAAAGCAACAACAATTACTTACTGTTGAATGGTTCGAGTCAATGAGTCAAAGGCAGATTTTGTGTGAGTACCTATCAATTAGTGTTTGCTTACCTAGAGAAGAGAACAAAGAGAAAGTGAGAGAGAGAAGGAATATTATTTTGTATTTTGACAGACAGATATAGATATATAGTGTATGCCAAAAATGTATAGATACAAAAAATCTATATAGAAACTAGTAGCCAATGTAAATGATTTGATTTATTGATAAATATTGCCATTTGAGTCATGCAGTTTGGGAACGCAATTTCCTAATAGTCTAAGATAATATATTTTTAAAATTTATTTGCATACTAGATATGATAAGATTTTAAATTGAATTAATTCTTGACACTGTGCTTAAAATTTATTTCTACTAATCCATGGTGATTAAATAAAAGAACATATTTATTCATTTGCAATGCTTGTTTTTCCACATTTTTACACTGCAAAAAAAACAAGAAGCAATAAAGATAACTTTTGAATTTGTGTGCTTGGCCCAATCTATGAAAGCATCTTGAATATGGCCCAATTAACTGATTGTTTTGCCCCAGCTGACACCCAATTCTGGCTGCTTGAAATCAATTAGCCTCTTGCCTGAACCCTGAACCCTAAGCCCCTTTCGACTGCCTGCTTATTCCCATTTGTGCAAGCCATTTCTAACTTAATTGTGCAAAATGAGTGGAGATGCTGCGCCCAACCAACCAAAGAGCTCTTCAACCACTTGAGGGCAGTGAGCGTTTTATGCGAGTCAGCCAAATAAAACAAATGTTGAGGTTTTAACTTTTACGCTGGCCTTGGCATGTGCCATGTGAAATAATACAATACTTAATTAATGTATATGTGTGTGCGTGTTACTCCACACAAAACACAAAACAGTAGAAAAAAAAGCCATAATAAAAGTAGCAAACGCGTCAGTTTTAATTAAAAGATAAAATAGCCTGGCCACACGAGCAAGCAGATTTAAATGGAGAAATGGAGTTAAAGAAATGAGAGATAGCGACAGAAATAACGAGTCTCAAAGCGCATGAAATAATAAAACTGGCAATGAAATTAACAAGAAATAAAAGCAGCTAAAAAGTTAGAATTTAAGTTGAAGTAGCACATAACAACAGCAAAAATTGGATGGGGATTGAAAACAACAACAAGCATAAAGAAGCGAAGTGCAAAAAAACAGAGCAAAAAGAAAGGGCGGAACGGGAAATGGGGCGCCGGAGCGGAAACTCGGCGCTGCGATAGCCTTTGTAGCCGCTCTGATTGCTGACGAAAAAAAAAAAAAATAAAAAAAAGGAGCGAAACAGAAACAGAAACGAAACACACCCTGTTGCAGAAAACAGAACCACCTGCCAGTCAACAGTTGTTGGACGCCATGAACGTCAACTTTGCTGTTGCTGGCTTCATTTGGAAGGCAACGACAAAATGCCGCTGGGCAAAGGCAAACGTTGGGTTAACAACTGAGTCCTGGCAGCAACAATAAAAGCCAGTAATGATACATACGGCTCGGGTGAACTGAAGCGGTGCTGCGGGGCATTGCCAACTGGCAGCTGTAACTTTTATGTACATATATGGTTGTGCAATACTGTTGACGCTTTAACGTAATGCACGCCTCTGTGTTGGTATATTAAGTGAAATGAAATCCTGTTAAAAGAAACAATGAAGCTATTAAAACAAAATATGTGTGGAGGCTTGTAAGAGTGCTGTAAGTGTGTGTGTGTGTGTGTGTATAATGTTTAAGTGTATCTGTTGGTAAACCTCATAATATCGTTTAATAAATACTTTACAGCTTGATTGATTGCAGGTTCTCTCACCGGCGACAGGTGAGTTTGGCTTAAGGATCCTTAAGTAGCTGTTTCTGTTACACTCTCTATCTCTCACTCTCTTTCCCTTTGTCAATCTCTTCTCTGATTTTTGTTTCATTCCTTACACTGTTAGTCAACGTAATTTATGCGCCCAGCAAGCAGCACATCGTAAAGCAGGCAGCTACCACAGATTGGGTCCCATGTGGCTGAATATAATCAATGTGACGCCCGCCCATTGTGCTCTTATGTTTATCCTTTGGCTCCAGCTTCAGCTAGAGCTTCAGCTCACCTCAACTAACACTGCAAACTCACTGACCTGGAAACTTTCAAACGCCGCCACTGGCTCTGGCATGCTAGCTCTGGCCAACTTACTGCCGCGAGTGCTTTAAGGGCGTCCGCGTCTTCTGTCTTTTCTTTTAAGGAGAAAAAACTCTTTTGTGCTGAATATGAATGGATGTGCAGCTACATTAAGGGTATAGCCGTTAGATATATTTCATATAGTTTGCGCTGAGACTTTGCGGTAGCACATCAATTGATTAATATCCAAAGCATGCTATTTATTTTTAGCCACATTAAAAGTTAACCAAGTGCAAAGCGCAACCAAATGCTTTGGTTAATTAGCAACGGCTTTCCAAAACGTATCTTGCCTAAGTAATAAGTATGTTTTTGTTCACAACGTATAGATATATATATATATATATATATATATATTTTATTTTGCCAAAAGAATTGACGATTTTTGGCTGTTGTTTGCTTGGCCGAAAAAAGCAAATCGCAGACGTCGTTTTCGACAGCTCTTTGTCTGGCGTCCATTTGGCAACTTTCAATCTGTCGCATTTGTCAGCTTCAAATATTTAGTGAAGTGGGCGTACGCTGGTCAGGCGACTCATGCCTTTCATTACTTGACGCATCTGAATAGACGCACGAATACCCTAACTAGCACTGACTAATCAGTCTGACAGCAGAATCTGGTTGAGTTCGAAGCTATTTCTAACATCTTAGCAAAATACTTAAAGCGTTAGTTACTGAACCACCCTCGCAGTGCTTCTCTCACCTTGGTGGAGCGCGTTTTGTGCCATTGCGAAGTTTTTTTCGATGTTGTGGTTGTTGTTGTCGTTTCCTCTTCTTCCTCCTCCTCAATGACGTCATTGTCAATGGCGCTGTTGTCATTGGCAGCGTCTGCCATATTGTAGAGTGTTTTTGTTTGTGTTTTAATCCTAAGAGGCGACAAGTGTTATCCTTGTACTTATCGCTATACTTGTAATATGCGTTTGTTTGTATGCTTTTTGTTAATTTGTGAGTTTATTTCATGGCTCTTAGGAATTTTCTTCTCCTTTCCACTCGAGCATGCATAACTTTGTGCAGCTTTCGCCTTAAATATTTGCTCTATTCACATGTACACTTTTTTGTTTTTTATCTCATTTCTTTTACTCACTTAATTTTATTTTTCTTAACTGGAAACACATTATGATTTTTATTAAATGTGATATTTTATTTGCACAATATATACACTGTATAAATATTTATATGAAATTTACAACGCGTTCTTATTCGACTATAATTTATTGTTGCAGCTGCCTTGAAACATATTTTGGGCAAGATTTTGTTTTGTTTTTAAATATAAGCATATTGTTTGCACACAAAAGCATAGCAATTATTAATTAACACAAAACAATATAAAAATAAACATTCAATTTTTAAATGAATGTGCGAATAAATTCAAAAGTTATTTATAGAAAACTAAACTGAAAACGAATTAAAAATAATTATCTGTGCCAATAACTTCAGAAATAAAAGATAAAACATAAATTGATGTCTTAAAAACTTGAATGATTCATTTAAAATTAAATTGATGTACGCATATTAAAAGGTTTATTGGCTTGGCCAACTTAATGGCCAAGCTCTAACCATATCAACTTATTGGCAGCACCACTGTTGCCTAGCTTTTTAATTGTGGCTTCACATACAGACACACGCAAACACACACACATAGACATAGACATATGTGCAGTATTTAAAACCAATTTCTATTTGTCAAATTCTCAATTGGCTATTCAACTTAAAAGCCACACAAGGCAAAGAGTTGCCACTTGAAAGCCAAGTTGGCCAAATGGACTTAAAAGAAGGCAGGATAGAAAGAATGCAAAAAACTTCAATGAAAATTGTTGTCAATGTGTGTGTGTGTGTGTGGAATTTCATTTTGAATTCAAATTTATTAATCTATATTTGAATGCAGTTTTTTTTCTACTGCGGAGTTTTCATTCAACTTTTGATGTTATTCGCTGTAATTAAATTGTTGTTCTACTGTTTTTGGTTTCGTTTTTAATAGGTTTTCATTGTGTTTGATTGTATATGTTGTTGTTGTTTGAATTGCACTTTTCGTAGAATCATTTTGTGATTTGTGTGATTGTTTTTTTGTTTTTGTTTTTTTTTGGGTATTCGTTTATAGATAACGCGTAGGTGTTGGTGTTATTGTTGCTGTAGTTGTTGTATTTGTTATTGTTATTGTATACCCGTAGCGTAGTATGTTATGCAGTGTGGTATTGTGTGGTTTTATCGCCTCGATATGCATGCAAATTTCAAATGCTAAAAATTCAACGGGGCCACATCAGGCTGGCAGGTTAGGCAGCATCAGCAGCAGACGCGCTCGCGCTCACAACGAACTGAGTTTGCTTGATTTTTTGGTCGAGGCAGTCAGCCAAGCAGCAGCCAAACCAGCCCGAGGACTATACCGGCTGCGACGTGTGGCCGAGGGGTGTTGGGAGGGCTGGCTGGGGTGGCTGGCGAGAGGCAGCCGCTAATAGAGCGGCGCACACAATCAACACTTAATGTTGCCGCGGGGACGGGAGCGACAGACTAACACAATTTGCTCATAATCTTAAAAACGAAATGCTTCGCACTCACACACGCATTTATATGAGTGTGTCTCTCTATTTAAGTGTTTCAGTGTGTGCGTGTGTGTGTGAGTGTGGCCACTTTAAATTATACACTTTTGAAAATGTGTGTGTGTGCGCAAAAATATTTGCCGCTTTACATTTTGAGTTTCTTCTTTATTTTAATATTATCATTATTTTCTTTTGCTACGCTTTTTTTCTTTTTTTTTCTGCAGCCCGTCAACGCGACGTATGCGTAATGTGAACGTTTGTATTCAGCAGTTGTATGCTGGCGAGAGTAAGAGCGTACAGAAAGTAAATTTTGGCTTTCAGCGAACTTGCGAATACGAAAACAGGTGAATATTTGTTGACCACACTCGCTTGAAAAATTATAGCAAATTCCTTAAGAATTTCGTGTTTCTTTTTCTAATATATTATTTTCTCAACTTTTTCTTTATCTCTTGGCCGCGCGCAAAACATGAAAAACAAATTTCACTGGGTATTATAAAAAAGACAAGGAAAATAGAGAAAACAAAGAAAAGAATAATACGATTGTGATTTTATATGCCTAGCGGCAAGAAAATGAAGACTCGCTTGCGTTATATGCTCTGCGCGTGGCACTCAACTGAACTGACGCTTGGATTTAGCTGTCGTTTACACCTTTCCAGCTTCTGGTCCATGGCTAGCCTCTGGCATGCACTTCGTTCTGGGTAAGGCGCCAGCTGCTATCCTCATTTTCATCCTTCTCACTCTGGCACACCTTTGTGGCGCAGCTAAAAATTTAACACAAATAAATATTGCGATATTGTTGCTGCTGCTGCTTTGTTGTAAGTAAATCACACGATGCCTGTCGTCGACAACCTTGTCGCGTGAACAGTTTATTGCGTTGCGAGCTTTTGGCTTTGCTATTTGTCACACACGATCTAATTATAGCACAAATCATCTGCTCTTTGCTGGCTAACATTCACCTATGTCCATAGTATTTATACCATATATACCTTGATAATCATCGGTTTATTGCCTGAATACTCGGGGTAGCGTAAATTAGCTGCTGCCGCTTGTCATTCTAATTGCCAGCAATATGCGTTGCATCTCTTGGCATCTGGTCATTGGTCAGTGCTAATTGTTCCCATCGATTTGTTGGGTAAATTCGCCATATGACGACCACACCACATTGCACCACCCGCTGTGGTTTGCGTTAAATAGTCAACCATATTTTTTTTGTTCCCTTTACGCAAATAAAAATTAAACGTTTTTTGTTGTCGTTTCAATGACTTATATTGAAATAATGTTTTATAATTTGCATCATTTTTATTGCCTTTGGTTTTGCGTTCTTCTGTTGATTCAATTTAATTGATTAAATTATTCTTGCATTGTGATTTTGCTAATGGCTGTTAAATTATTTATAACGAGTTGTTGGTTTTTAATTTAATTAAATCTCAAATGCATTGTCAACGTTGCCTTTCAGCTGCCCGACTGGCTGGCTACCCGGCTACCCGGCTAGACCGTACCCAAACGCTATCCCCTAAGCCGTATAATTAATTGTTTACTTTTTGCTCACCAACTTTACACAAAAGTTTCATCTCAAACCAAAGAGGCTAACAAAGTTGACACCCTCCCGACTGCCCTCGGCCGTCCCGTAGTTGTCTGTCCCGGTTTCCCAGCAGCCACCGGCTGGTGCATAAACATAGCAAACAACAAAAACAACAATAACAACGCCATCTAAATATAAAACTCGTTGGAAATTTGTTCCAAAAAAAGAAAGAAATTAAAATATTATTTATAGCCAAAGCAACAAAGCAAAGAACAGACACATCAGCTTTATAATCAAAATCGATGCGCGTTAAAGAAAAATATATATATTTTCGAATTTCAAATGTGAATATGAGGCGAGAATGAATACTTTTAGCAGCAACTGTTGGACGTTAATTTAAGTTTTGGCGGATGCTGATGTAAAAATCACAGATGTACGCAGAAAAGAAAAGGAACCAGGCTAGGGTAATTAATAATTGCATTTTCTCTGCGCAAAATATATTTCATACCCTGTAAACTTACAAAACGATTGCGCTCCGTTAATTTTGAGATCAAGCTCAAGTCTTTAAACATATCGCCAATATAAAGTATCTGCTAGTCAATCATTCCGCTATCTTCAAGCACTTTGAATATGGATTTGGTACAGATCAATATGGCGGCAATGTATTTGCGTCAGAAAGTGCATCCCAAAAAAAAAATATTGAACGCACTCGTCGAACGAAGTTTTATCTTTCCCCATTTGCTGGCGCATCCGGCCCGAGGGCAACGGCATTCATATATTGGTGCCATCGCATACCCCCTGCTCCTAGCTCCCGCCTACTGTGAGTTGTTGTAAAAATAGTTGTTTGTAAACAAGTGCAGGCCGGGGGAAATGAAAGTGCTTTGACCTCGTCTCTGAGTGCTACGGTCTGCGGATTGTGACTGTATTGTTTTATCTATTTTACCTGCGAACCGCACAATACCCAATACGTATGCGTTACGGTTTGAGAGGCATTGGAGGTGAGGTGAGTTTCGGTTCTCTTGGCAGGCAAAACAGTGCCACGCCCACGCCATGTCCATGTCAGAAATGATCATTGACATTGTCGCGCTGAAGGTGTTTCACACACATAGACCATACACACACAAATGCACACCTGATTTCTAAGCAAATGCTCTCACAGGTGGCGGCAGCTAAGAGCACTTTAGCTCTTCAAAATTGCTCTTCACAGTGCGTTAATTAGCTCTTAGAGACACACACACACACACACACACTCAAATAGAGAGGTAGACACACCTGCTGCTCCCTCGAATGGAAAGTGAAAGAGTAGGAAAAAAGCTGTTGCCACTTTTGTTGCTGAGTTTTTGGCATTTGGCGACTGAGGCGTCTTATTCATAGTTTCATTTTGAATGGTTGCGCTGCTTTCAAGGTAATTTGCTCGGTGTTTTTGTTATTTTCGAAACTTTTATACGTATATATACGATAAATGGCAATTGTTAAAAATAGTTGGCAAGTTGGAAAGTGCACAAGTACAAGATGTGAACAGAAAAAATTAAAATATTCTAGAGACTTGTATATTAGTATACATTTAATGTGTATTTAAGGCTGCAATTAGTTCCATTATGAACAGGAAATGGCAATGAAACAAGTAATAATCGTTTTATCATACTAATGCACATTGTTTTGTTTTGTGTATAATGCCCGTAGGCTTGCTTGACAAAGTCCATCTAACATTCACCTCTACTCTAGCTCTTGTTGTTGTTTTTTTTTGGCCATGTGCCTGTCCACGCCCCATAAATATTATTTAATTATATATTTCTTTCTTAGCCATTAACATTATGTAGGTTATAATTTTAATAGTCAAAGAGACCGGGCCTCACATCAAAACATCAAATACCAGAAAAATAGACAACGAAATTCATAAAGAAGAGGACAATAACGTAGAGAAAAAAAAGAAACAAATACAGAAATGCTGCTTAAGAATTTCGCCTCGACTGGGGTCGCCATATGAAATATATAAAAGAAAATATATAGAATTCAATATGTATTTATAGAAAATGTTGTCAAGACGATTGCTTCTATGCAAAGGCAAACAAATAAGCGTCCAAGTTAAGGGCATTTGAACGTTAGGTGGACGAGGTGAAAGGGATGGTGGGTATGCATGAGCCCCATTTGAGGCCAAGGAAATCTATAAAATGCAATATTTGGCTCTTAGTCAGCATATTAACAGCACGAGCAAATACTGTTACATCACAAAAGATGTAAGAATTAATAGAAATTTGTCTAAGATATAGGAGGTTTAATATTAAAACGTGTAAATTTGTATTATACGCTACTTTGAGCTAATGAGGTTATTTAAAATAAAAGTATACAATGTTGATTGAAAAGTTGTGTTTAATTTTCCCCGTTATAAATTATTGTCAAAAAAAGAAACACCTCAAAACAAAATTCAAATTCAAAGTCAAATGGAAATAAATAAAATCTTTAATTATAATTTTATGATGCGTTATAGGCGGCTTTTCGGTTGTTCGACTGCACCTAAATACATATTAGATACATGTGTTTTTATATATGTCTAATATTTAATAGTATAAATTGATAACTTACAACGTGGCTGGGTTGTTCTGTTCTTGTTGTTGCAGGTTACTAATGGCCTGTTGATTTACGCATCGAGTTGGCCATATGACATTTTTATGTATGCGCCTCGATGTATATGCATTTCTAATGGGGCGTCTAAGACCCCCCCTTCCACTCCACCCAGTTAGCTAATAGCGCAAGAGGGCGACGGGGGCATACATGCTATATATTAATCATACGCACTGTTAAGCGCTTGAATAAACGAGCAAAGCGCCAACGTCGACATCGATGTCCGTTGCGCAGATTAAGCAATCACATTGCAGGCGGTCGCTCGCATTTCGATTTAAATGCCGCTGCGCATTTCCGGGATTAGAACCGACCGGCTGCCTGCATGCCTGCCTGCTATTGTTGTTGTTGTCGTTCGCGTTGTCGTTGTCGTTGTCGTCATCCGTCTTGGGGTAGTCAACTAATTAAAGAGACGCATGTGGCAATCAATTCGCGTTGCAGTTGCTGGGCCATTTCAATGAATTTCATTTTGTTGCGCATACGCCATGTTCGACGTACAAAACTTTCTGTTATTTTCGTTGACGATTACAAAACCAACAACAAGACACAACAAGAACAACAGAAACAACGTCAGCATCAGCTACAGCTGTAGGGCAACGCGGAGGCGGCAAACACAAAAACGTTTTAGTGAAAATAAATTGAAAAATCTTTCGAACATGGTTTGATGTATTGTGCGTTGTTTGTGTTTAGTTTGCTTTTGCTGCTGCTATTAGCGTTTGCTCTGATTTCTGTTGTGTTTAGACTGGGAGCGCAGTTCTGCAACAGATGCCAGCGGTTTTGTGTCGTGTTGTTTGCTTTTTTAACATGTTTCACTTTATCTGAGCTACATTTTGATTGATTGCACGAGTGCAACAGCACACACACAATGGGGAAATAGCGTTGCGCATACTTTAACATAGTAGTTGGCAAAATATATATCCAACAACTGTTGTTGTGACTGCTGCCTGTCAATGGCCTAGAGATGTATTCAATGTATTCAACACACACAAATGCATAAACTCATCAAATTAACACCTCAACTAATCGCTCAAATGTCACAAATAGTAACAACAAACAGCTGCTTGCTATTTGCAAACAGAGAAACAAAGGATGCAGTCAACTGCATTAAAATATGCATACAGCTGCCAAATGAACAATGATAATAATAATATTAAGGCTGCTTTTCGCTCAGCTGCCATTAAAATTAATTGAAAAGGCTAAGATGCTTAACCGGAAATCAATTTGCTGTGGCCATCAATGTCTAAGAAACTTAAGCAACAACTGCAAGCTAACCAGATTCGGGTAAAGGCTGCTATATCAGCAGAAACATATACAGAAGCTGGTTAAGTTTACAGTAAGGGACCAAGACTGGAATTCTGCCTAAACGACATATTCAGAAGCTGGCGCTCAGATAAATTGCTAATAAGCCGCAGGCTAAGTAACAAGCCAAACAACAGCCAACAGACAAGAACCAACAACAAAGGCCAAAGCAGAGAAAATGTGTGTCTATAGCAGTTTTAGTACAATGAAATCAGCTCCTCGGGTTAGCTAGGGATGATGTTTTTGTGTGTGTGGAGGAAGAGAGGAGGGGAGATAAGGGGTGGTGCGTGTGGGTATTTTGCTATCGTTTATTTTTAAGCATATTGAAAAACAGCTAAAAAAGCAAGCGCAGCGAATGAAAACAATTTTATTAAGTGAAAAATACGTAGCAGAAAATAGCACGAAAACCATAATAAATGGCAACAAAAGCAGCGACAAAAACAAGCTAAAGCCAAAGTCAAAGTGAAGGCAACAAAAGTCCTTGGCAGTGGTAAAACTTGTAGTTATACCCCATATTCAAAACAGTGCTATAAAAGGGTATCTTAAGTTTATGTGAGCAATAATAAGCTACTTCAAACATACATCAAATAAGAACGTTAGTCGAATTATCATCTAGAAGAATTTTAATAGGCATTTAGCAATTTCAAAGTCTTTGTTACAGGGCATCTTATAGTCGAGTCAAGCCAACATTCTATGCAGCTTTCTTAACTTTGTGAATGTTTTGTTGTTGTTTGATTCAAACTGAACGGGTTGAGGGTGTTTTGGGCGTATGGGTGGCACCGGGGAAAACGATTGAAAGATGCGTTAAAGTGTTGGCAGCGACTTCGACGTTAACGCTGGCGTCGCCGTCGATTTACCTTGAACCACACACATACACAAAAACACACAACAACAACCACAGTGGAACGCCAACAGACACAATTAAGTGCAAAGAAAAAACGGAAGCAAGCGACAAAATTTTACGAGCGACACAGGTGAGAAAAATATGTCGTTGGGTGGCAGCTCTTTACATAAAAGATTGATAAGTGATTTTACACCCACGCACACACACACATACACATAGACACAACAATAAAGGAGGTATAAAAGAGCGATAGAAAAGTTTTTTGAATTTGGTTATTGTTTGGGGATCAGTGTTAATGGTTTGTTTATATACCCAAACATAGCAGCTTATTGTGGATTTCAATTTGCCTAACAAGATTCAGCTTACCTTCTTTCCATCTAGTATTGCCATGACTGTAATTTGCCGCTGGAACTATGCTTAATCCGCTTTTGATTTGCAAAAAACGAAAAAGAACTACCCTTAAAAGCTGTTTACAAGTTTGCCAGTTGAATGTTTCTAGTTTAGCTGTTGCGCAATTCACATGCGAATGCAGATATCAAACGGATTATTTATTTGTACTGCGTATTGTAATTTTACAATATTATTTGCTTGCACACACTCACGAGCGAGAGAGAGGGGTAGGCGGTAGTTAGGCGGATGGAAGGCGTTCGCGCGTCACAAACTACGCAAAATGCGCACGGAAAATTCGCATAAAAACTAATCTATTTATTTAGCTGACTGGCCCGCATCCATTAGTGTGCCATTTCCAGCAATAAATCAATAGTTTTTGAAACCGCTGCAGAATTTACTTCATTGACTTGTTCGACAATTGATGTATTCGTGTCTATGTGCGTGTGTGTGTGTTTTTGTCTCGATGCGCCTTTTGTTTGTGAGTCTTTTAATGCAACTGAAATCGAAGCAACATCGAAAATGCAATCAAAGTGCTGCATTTCACGTTCAACGTTTCAGTTTTCGAGTGGCTTTTTTTGTTTTTCAGCCAAAATAAAATAGCAATGCGCACTAAACAAAGCAAACTTAAAAGTGCACATTTGCAAATACATACTTGTGGGGGGAAAAACGGACTATTTAAGTGCATTAATACTTTCGATTTCGAACGCTTTGTCTTGTGCTGACAAATTGTTGGCATATCTGCTAATATCTCAGAGGCAACCGTGTGGCATTCTTGTCGATGCCAAGAAAATGATTGAAATGCCATTGAGTTGGTAACCAATCATCCTCTGACGGATGTGTTATGCATGTGCCTTAACACACTTACATTATGTCATTTCAATTACATTTATACAAAACTCTTTATAGTCACATAAATTTGATCTAAGAATGTTAAATAATAATCAAAGCAAGCAAAGGCAATGCCATCCACCTCACACACAGTGTGTTTATTTGTATTTGAACTGATTAATAAGTAATATCTGATGATGACATGTGATGAAGACTTCAACACTTCACTTAACAACATACTTAAAATCAAGTCACAGCAAAATCAAAAGAAAAAAAGGTAAGGAAGAATCCTTGGGCCATATAGTCAAGTAAGCAGTGTTAAGTGCCAAAAACTGAATAATGAGCACGATTAAATGTCGATTGCAGCACACAGACACCACACACACACACCCACCCACTCGAAGCACGTCAAAGCTGTAAATATGAATATTTGCAGTTTATTTATTTATGATGTGCGGTGCTGCAGCCGACGCATTGCTTTGTATAAATAAGCAGCTGTCCGTTGGCTTTAATAATGGGGTTATGCAAATGGGGTTTGGTGTGTGTGTGTGTGTGTGTGTGCGTGTGTGTTAGCAAATTACAAAGCCTGGCCGAAAATAAAACATATTGCAGATAATTAATAAAATAAACACTAAATTGCGTTTAAAGCTAACAGTCAAAGGGGAAAGCAAAATAAACAACTTTCATTAATGCAATTTTAAGCTAGAGCGCCTTTTCAACTTAAACCGTTCTAATTCCCTTCTTTGTTTAATTTTTACATTTAAAGTTTCAAGCAGTTAGGCGTATTTTGTGCTAAGCTGGCTTAAACCTTTTTAGTTTGTTTCGTATTAAGTCTGTTTCGCATTCAATGACAAAATGTTGTGTTCAAAAGCTAATAAAAGTTATTATTGATATACCTATCTCCTTCCTGGTCATTTGTTAATTTGGGACAATTTCAATGCTTTCCCAGCAGATATGGTCTATTAGTTATGTCCGTTTCCATTTGTACCTAAGTAGTGCTAACTGTAAGCTGTCTCTACTGTTTTTGGTACAGGCAATTTAATTGCGTTTCAAGCCATTTGCATTTTGGCCATTTGCCGTTGTCAGACATTGTATGCCACAGGCTGTACAGGCACAGCTGGCCAACACCAGACCAGAATCACCAGAGCAGGCATGTTGCCTACAATGCGTTGAATTAACTCAATTTGCAAATTTCCTCATTGATTTGCGAACAGACAACGGTGACGAGGGCAGACAGGGCAAGACGGAAGATAGCAGACTCTCTCCCTCTCTCTCTTACAGCTGGCTACAGCTACTTTTATATTTGATTGTGTTTGCATGTGTGTGGGGTAACAGTTTTGGGGCAAAATCCGTTTAGGCCAAAGCCGTAGCCATTGATAGATAGCTCAGGCGGGCGGGCAGGCAGCGGCTGCTTGGGTTGGGGTAAGGCGAACTTGCAAAACTACGCAAAACATTTTGTAAATTGAATTTGTATTTTGTCTGTGTGTTTTGTACTTTTTATTTTTGGCCAAATGTATTTGAAATAGGTAAATATCAATTGAATATCCGCCAGCGGGCCGGCAGGAAGTTTATGGCAGCCAATGAAATTATTTGTTTGTTATGCCTAGTTGATATAGCTTTGCTTCTGCTGTTATTGTTATTGTTGCAACGTAAACTCTTTGTGGTGGCTGGCGGGTTAAGTTTCCGTTGTGGCAGGTCAAAATCAAAAGCATTGCAAAGATTGTGCTTGTTGTTGTTGTTGCTGTTGTTTTAAGGGGGTCAGCAATAATAAAAATGAAAAAACCAAATTTAAATCCATTTGATTGCACAGAAAACATTATGAAAAGTGCTTGTAAATTACATGACAGAGAGATAGAGAGAGCGAGGGGTAGATACATATGCGACTCGTAAAACTGATTTATGCCAATAACAACAGCAACAACAACGAACAAACAATGCTCACGTTCGCAAGCATATCGTGCAAATATTGTTGTTGCTACTCAAAAGTTAAACAGCGGCCGACTGCCAAAATAAATGGCACGTTTATCATACCATGCCCAGTGAGCCCAGTGCGTTGAACAATTTGGCAGCCATATTTATATACCACAAGCACGCACGCACACACACACACACACACACGCAAACACACTCAAGAGTATATGTATGTTAATGCTGAGCATATGAGCCTCTTTGTATATGCGCCCCCGCCCCTGACGCAATGGCATACTTAGAGACTATGTCTATGTTTTGCTTGATGTTTTCGCGTTTGCTTTTCAATTATATAAACATATTTAGATTATATTCAGTTAACACTCATACTCAAACACGCACATACATTCGAGTATTAAAATTATAAATTGTTTGCACAGCAAAAAGCAACCAAATAAATAAATTCAAAAGAAACGAAACGCATAAATAGCTGACCAAAAATCAACTAGATGAATATTTAAAGCTGACTGGGCCAACGCGTCGTATGCGCAATGGGCGGGCGGCTACCTTGAGCGCTACAAAGCGAGAAAGAGAAAGAAAGCGATTGCTGCAACAAATGAATGAAAACCAAGTGGCCGAAGCATGCATGACATTGAATTGTATTTGACTTGTTTTGTCACACCTAAATGCCATATAAACATGCGAATAATACAAAAAAAAAACATATTTTCACATATATATAGATGATTACATATGATGTACGTATGTATGTGTGTGTGATGACGTGTGTGAATTATTTGGAAGGCGCCATCGCCGCTGACAGCTGTCAATGCGACTGACGCACAGGGCTAAGGCCCATGAATTTCTACTTGTGGCTGGTTAAGGCAATGGGCCAGGGCCAGATCAGAGACGAACACGAACACAGAGACAGTTTGATGACTGCTTGGCCAAGTCCCATGCAATGCACAGTTTGACCAAACAGTTGCCACAAACATTTATTAGCCCTGTTTGGGCTTTGTGCCATTGGAATTCGATTAATATGTCTATGCTGTTGGTGCTAGTATATGTATGTACATCTATAACCCGCTGCTTCTGTATTCTATCTGTGCGTGTGTCTCTGTGTGTGTGTAAAAGATCGTTCACGCCCCGTTGCACTAATTATCATAAATACATTAGCAAATTAACAATATTCACCACAACGTGGAAAGCCAACTAAAGTTAAATCAACTGTAAAATTTATGGCATGTGTCAAATCACATACACACAAAAACATATGTGTGTGTGTGTTGGTCATGAAACGGATTTTGCATGCTTATTTTTCTCATTTCTCGTTTTGAACTTTAACCCAAGTCACGTAGTCCTGTGGTTGGGATGCCCAGCAGCAACGTATAAAAATGACACAAACGTTACGTGCCTCATTATGGGGCAGCTAAGAAGCGTGGCTGGTACGGACACACGTAACACAATTAGCTGACCTGTGGCTGCCACAAACACACGGGTAAAACAAACAATGACACTGCATGAAAGTACAAGACAATGAAGTATCACTGTATTTATAAGCATCAAGTTTTAAGTATACTATAAAATTGAAGCTATTAAAAATTTAATACTCAAAACAATAGCTTGACTTGGCCAAACAAAGAAACTGTTTTATTACCTCTTTTATATAGCAATCATCTGCAATTAACTGCTTAAAATTTACCCTTTCAGCTGGTGTCACTGTGCATTTTGAGTTAAGGGCTCAAAAAGAGGCATACGTGGGCGTCACGCATCCATTTTCATTTTCATTTCGTTAAACATTTGCAGACAGATAAAATGTCAAAGGACAGAGAAAAAAATGGCAACTCAGCCCTCTTACAGGCAATCGCAATGCAAATTTAATTTGCCTGCCATTAAGCTTAACCCAAAGAGGCAGCGAACAGACAAACGTTCATTAAATTCTACGACAATGCCACGGCAGAGTAGATTTAAGCAGCAGCAGCAGCAAATAGAAAAGTGTGAGCGAATACTGTTCGTTGTTGCATTGGTCGCATTGGTCGCACGCGTCGCTGCCTCGCCAAACCGGAAATGCAATTTGTAATTTGTGCAATAAAATTTGTAGCAATTAATTGCTATCTGCGACTGCAAGAACCCAACCCCCGCCTCAAACGCTTTGGCCTCCTGTTGCTGCTGCTGCTGCTGTTTGCCAGACCGCAAGACACGGAAACCTAAATAATTTTTTTGTGCGACTTTTGCTAGGCTACGTAAAATTTATTGCATTTTTTGTATTCGGTTTTTGCAATTTGTTTGTAATTTTAATTATTATTTTGTTTTTGCGTGTGATGTTTTTTTAGCTTTATGCTTTTGGCAGCATTTAAAGCGCATTAAGTGATTTGTGCTTAACAATAATTTTTCTGTTTTTTGCGTTTGCTTTTTAATTTTTGATACTCGTAATTTGCGCCGAAATCAAACAGCTGCAAAACTTGTGATTTTGTGTTTTTGTGATTTTGTGCCAGGCGTCGCATACATATAAAGTGTGTCTGAACCAGAAATATTATATAGCCCGCCCGATCTGCACATACATAACGTATATATGTGCATATATAACACTTGAATACTATATATGCCATGATTTATGGCATTTCTACGACTATATAAACAATTTGTTAAGACGCACAGACAAAGAGAAATATTATTTTCTTATATTGTACATAAGCACATTAATAAATTTGACATGTTTTGGTTAACCCTAACACATTATATACCTAAAGACGTATAAGTAATATCGATATACTGCGTAGTTCGTTTGCTTGCACTTACCTCAGTTATTTTCATAGTACGTTTAACCGTTTTGCGGGTTACTTCGGTTGTCTCCTCGACAACATCACCGTCCTCATCGATGGTCTCAGTGACCATTTTCTCGCTCTCGCCGGGTATTACCTCCTCGGTATGCTCGGTGACGACACTGGTTTTGCTCTCTGCATCGGCATCGGCAGCGTCAGCGGCATCGGCATCGGCCACCGTTTCGGGGTTGGTTTTGGTCTGCTCCTCAGAGGCACCAAAAACATCCTCATTGTCCGACATTTTTACTCTGTTAACTGTATGTTTCTTTAAGGTTTAAGGCTTTCACTTGTAGCTGTTTAATCGTTTTGGTTTGGTCAAGAAGAACACTTTCACTTGGTTCGGCGGTTTGTTCACTAAATTTTCAACTTTTGGCGACTATAGCGGCCCACCGACACGCACACTGGGGCAAGGCAGCGTACACATATACAGACACACAATAGAGAATTTCTCAACTTGTTTTGCCTGAAAAAAACCCAACCAGATATGAATATATTTTCTTTTTCTTTTTCTTGAATGCTTTGCTCGCTCTGGGTTATTATATAAACAACAGCAGATTTGTATCTGAAAATATGTATTCTGTATCACTGTTAACGTTCACTCGAATCACGATCGCGACACGTAACTTTTATCTTTTAGAGCCTTATGCATATGATTTAAATGTGATTCTTGTATTGAGAAATTAAATGCTCCTTTGAGATGATCACTGGCGCTGGCTGTGCTTGACACTGCGAGAGTGAACGCTCAGCCAGCGACAACGAAAGACGCGACAACAAACGAACAAACGAACAACGGATAAGGAAGGCAACGACAACAACGACAACACAGACAAAGCTGGTGACAACAATAACGAAACAAAAAGCGACAAACGGCAAACGGCAAACGGACACACGACAAATTGCACAAATGAAACAAAATGAAAAAAGATTTATATATTTAAATAATATATTTATATGCATGCATTGTATAATAATAGTATACAATTAAAAACGCATAATTTGAAAGATATTTTTCTTCAGTTTTGTTTCAGTTGTGCAGCAATAAATCGAAAATAATCAGCGAGCAGCGAGCCCAGCAGCGACAACGCACGAGGCAAATTACACGATTCTGAATCTTCTGTCCCGATCGATGGCACTGCTCGCCGTCTGGCCTGGCCTGCCACCACCGGAACCGCTGCCGTTGCCGTTGCCGTCGCCGTCGCCGTTGCTGTTGGCTGTTGCCGGAGAGCGACCAAAATAACAAAATACAATACACACAACGAGTAGTTGGACATGAACTGTCTATGAGTATGAGTGTATCTCGTCTTTGTGTGCGTGTGTGTGTGTGTTTCTGCTTTTCCCGGCGAGCGAGATGCCCAACTGCTTGGGATCACCAAAATAGTCGCAGCCAGAAGCAAGAGCGAACAGGATGGCCATAGTCAATGTCCGCTCTTTGCCATCGCTGACGTTTTCTGGCTGCTATTTGCTCTGAATTTTGATGTTCAAATGTTGACGTTCGTTCAATTCAATATTTTGGGCCGAGCAGCTGCTGTTATTGCTATACGTTCGGCCGTTTTTGCTAATTGTTCGTTTTGCTGCAAGTGCTAAATACAAATCGAAAAAACTAACAACGAAAAACCGAAAAACAGAAAATTCTGTACACATGCTCAACGCGGCTGCAATTAGTGCTGCTGGTTGAGGCGTGAGCCGTGACGCATGTCAAATCTGTAACTGGTCCCTCATTCCACGTGCGGCGTTGTCGCTATTTTTGTACACACTCCGCGTCCCGCCACTAAACAATGCACAGTCCTAAAAAATCAAGAAATACCAAACAGGTTGGCTGAAGCTGCACATTTCATACCCTTTAAACATATTTCCATTAAAATGTTCACTAAACTAAACGATACAACCAAAATACCCGCTGCAAGGGAATACACATATAGAAAAAAGGCCTGCTGGGGAGGGAATGGGCTGAGATTAAGACTGGACCATTGCTCGTGTCTGCCGTTTTTTCATTCTCTCTTTTTTTGGTCTCTGGCTGTTTGGCCTAGCGGCATTTGTCTTTCCACTTTTGGGCGTTCGACAGCTGAGTTGAATTGCAATATATATACAGGGTGTCTATTAGTCTGACATTGCGCTGTGAATGGCAAGAGTGAGTAGGTGCTATGTGTGTGTGTGTGTGTGTAGTTCATTCATGATGCTGATGTTGATGTTGATGCATTGGTTGAGGCACTGTGAATAATACTTCCTGTATTATCGACTGCAAGATATATGAAAGACAAGTGCTTTCGTTGTGCAAACAAAGCGCCAAATAAACACAAGACATGAAATATTCTAAAATTAATGCTAGACAAATGTCTTTTTGGCTGCTTAACGCAACAGAAATCAAGCAATATAAGACGACACAAATATCTCAATATATGTATACACATGTACATACATATCATCTGCTTGTCTATAAACAGTTGTAATTCTTTCTGCCTCGTGCGGAAATCTTTTAAAGCTCAAACAGCTCATACAGCCATAGTCAAAAGAATAAGAAATCACAAATGTCCCAAAATCAACGTACAAATATTATTAATAAGTAATTTATGTGTTAACAAACTCGCTGCCGTTTGTCAGAAAAATCTTAAATAATAAAACACATGCATAAATAAATTATAGGGCAGTCGACAGCAACAACAATAACAAAACAACACAAGAAAAAAATGGAAGGGAAAAAATCGTTTACAATGGGTAATAAAACAAAGCGACGTCAGTGGCGGAAAAATAATGTGGACAACATAAAGAAAAACGGGAATGCAAGCGGAACCTAAACCCGCTCATGCTCCCCGACCTGCCCCTGTCTATTCCTTGGCCCTGGCTTATTCTGTTTATCTCACGCAGTTACACAGTTGTAAATTGCACAAAGTAATTGAAGTACTTTTTATTATAAACCAACAAGCTGTCGCTTTCTTCAATTCGCCTTGCTCCTTTCTCTCTCTCTCTCTTTTTCTTTCTAGTGTCGTTGACTTGCTTCGACCTAGGAGACCTTGCAGCAGATGAAAATGCGACGGAGAAGATAAAGACCAGATACAGTCACTCAAGGCGTATACGCCTTAATGCATTTCGACTGCTTCGTTTGGCTCAGTTGCAATTGCACAAAGGCAATTTTCTGAATTGAAAACTGCTGTCAATTGACTGACGGCTGTGATTTAAAACAGAAAAACGTTTTATACACTGTTTGTCTTTTTTTGGTTTTTGTACATTGACGTATGGAAAATTTATTGCAATGACATCGGTCATTGAATGACAACTTTGTAAATTGACCAAGTATTGCAATATGTATATGATTGGTTATTGGCAGGACTATCTCGTAGCGATGCGAAAGTTAATACGAACCGATTGTTATTTCAGATATTAACTCGCTCACGTTTCCTTCTCTATGTGCTAGACAGACGACAGACGAAAATAATGCACAAATTGAGATAGAGTCGTGTGGACAAACAAATTGTTTGAGTTGCGATTTTGCCTTAAACGTATACGCAATGCAGTTAGCAAGCAGCAGCCAGCAATAGAAAAAGCAATAGCAATATCAATACAAATGCTCCCACACATGGCCCACACTTCAGGCAATCTATCTGGATGTCCTGGCCATTGCTTGCACTCTTTCTGCTTGCAGGCTATTGGCTTAATACCAACAGTATGTTGTGTCTATGGGCTGCCTGCGGGCTCTGCTGCTGCTGCGGCTGCCGCTGCTAACTGGGCAAACAGAAATGAAAATACATAGCTGTGCAGCTCTTTTGTCTAATTAAAACGTTTTATTTCGTTTTCTACACTCAACCATATCAATTGGCAGTGTGTCTTTTTTGTTGTCTCTTTATATATATGTATTTTTTTCTGGGCAGTTCAATTTGTAGATGTCACACACACACACACACACACACACACACACACACACACACTAGAACACATATAGACATACGCACAGAATAAACTGGGCTACGTGCGTGGGCCACACAGTCGAATTGAGAACTCTATGCTGGCTGTCAAACTGTTTCATCTTCATTTCGTTTGCTTGCCTGGCTAACCCATCATGCCTACATAACCCAGCTACTGGCAATATGCTCGGTCCTTTGGCAAACCATTATGATGATTTATGGGCGGAAATTATTTTTTTGGGGTTTGCCTGGTTGGCAAGGATGAGATCTATATGTGCTGTATTGTTGGTATTTTGCTGGCTGCCCAAAAGCATGCAACAGTTTTCATTTTCAATTCCGTTTGCCGCAAAGTTTGCTCGCATTTTTCACACTCGACTGCATCTTTTAATTCGAAAGCGATTTTCTGTCATTCGATTGAAGCACACGCCCACTCACTCTTAGAACACCGCAGATTGATGAATTTTATCTATGTAAGGCTGGCGTAGCTGAAAATATGCCATTTCCTGTTTAAAAGTTCGTGTTTGACAGTTTGGAAAAGCCAAATTTTGATTAGTTTACAGGCTTTTTAAGTTGAAGCTTACGTGCAACAAGTGTCAATCAATTATGCCATAAAATTACATTTATGGCGAAAAGCACGACAACCGAAAGCTTTCAGTGTGCTTTTATAGCTAAATAAAGCACACATCATGGATACAGTTATGTGAAAGCTGTCTCACTGGAAGCAGTTAAACTTGAAAGCTCAGCGAATGCAACCACTTGCTGGAGTTGTTTCTGTAGAGAAAGTAAGTTGACTGCCAAACAGCGCTGGGTACTTTACCCATTAAAATGAGTCAGCTCTAACTACGGTTTTAACCCCGAAGCTCACAACAAACCAGTAAGTAATCAGCCAAAGCTCGCCCCAATCACTTTCAGTTCAAAAAACCCAAAAAATGAGCGCGCTTATCAGCCCCTGGAAGGCAAAGCAAATAGAAAACAAGTCAAAGGTGCTTTCAATTTCCCCTCTGCGTATCTGTGGCTTTTACAGAGCGCAAGCTGTGACTGTCTCTCATCAGACAGACAGATGCAAGCTCTTCCAGTGCGTAGGCCAGACCAGTCCAGCTAAAGCCCCAGCAGCTTGCCAGTGAACAACTCAGCGCCATTGGCAGTTTGTATTTAGACGCGTTGCCAGATACATCGTGAGCGCATCCAAATGTAATAAAACGCAACAATTGCATCTAAATAATAACAACTAACTTGGTTTTAACCCAAAGAGAGTGAGAGTGACAGAGTGTGTGAGAGACAAATAGAGAGAGAGAGAGGGCGAGAGAGAGAGAGAGTAAGAGTGAGAGCTTTGTGTGTAGAGACAATCAGAAATGTTGAGCCCACGACTTTTATTCAATGCGTCGTCATTTGGTGCTCTTCTGTCGAATTGTTTTGATTGTGCGAGCGCAAAGCAACAAACAAAAGTTGTTTAGCGGCATATTGTTGTCTTTTAGTGTGGTGTTAACTAAGTGGTAAACGTCTTGATGTCAAGTGAAAGTGGTCAGAGAGGCAAAAACAATGTATTTCTTAAAAGTGCAGCGCTTTGTTTTTTTTTGTTGACGCGCGTTTTGTTTTTTTTTTATTATTTAGTTAACTTATTTGCTTTAGCTGTTATTTACTTTTAACCTTTTTGTTTAAGTTTGAAGGTCAGCTATTGTTGCTTTCATTTTTTCTGTTTTGTGTTTTGTCGGCCTAACGAATCCAATTTAAAACAGAATTCTCGTCAATCGTTATTGTTTACTTAATAATGAATGAATCATAGCAAAAAAAAATATATAACAAAAAAACACAACAAGAAACGTGTTCAATATGAATAAGTGAAAACCTTATAAATGTATCATACAATCAGCTAATGAAACATTCAAGATCAAGTTTCCTCTAAACGTGCCTAATGTTATGTGTAATAAATAATAATTTGTGTATATCAAAACTATTTTATTTAATACTCAGTTTAACTGCAACTTGCCGAAACAAACACCATCCAAAATGAGCGCTGTGGATGCCATCATCAACTATAAACGCAGTCCCAACGAGGACTTTTACGGTCTGCTTCATTGCGATGAGACCTCATCGGTAAGACTGAAAGTTAAATTAAAGTCAATAATTAGTTAAGTTCATAATGAGCTGTGAGTGGCAAAAGCCAAATATTTGCCAACCGACATTCCCATTAGACGCAAGTTAACGCAACGTTAAAGTTTAGCCAAACAATTTAATTAGGATTTAATTAAATCAGATTCGAGAACTTTGGGCGATACTTTGCTAATTTGCTCTGAGGCTAAAGCAAAAGTCTGCCACAAACGCAGCTAGCTTTAGATTGAGATATAAAATAAAATCAAATACAAATACATTTGGCGTTTGTCGTTTGAAGATTTGGCTTTTAAGCGTCGGGGTATTTACTTTGGGAATTAGTTTCAATTACGTTTCGTATTCGCACTTCAGAGATTCAGAGACGTGCCACATTGAATTCTGCTCTCAATTGAAACTATAAAAGTAACTGCCAACTGTCTAATTGTAGTAAATAAATGCTTGCTATAAGACATGTAAAGCGCCAGCTCTAAGCCCTTTAATTAAGTCGAAACTTTTGGGTAAGCCCCTTGACGCACAACAATGGTTGAGTGTGTGTGTGGTGGGAGTGGTGGGAGCCAATTATTTTGTATTTCTACTTTATGTTTGGTCATTTGCATTTCCTTGAGTTGAGAGTTTTCCTTTGTTTTTGATGCTGTTGACGTTGTATAGTAAAAACACTTTTAGCCACATTTTGTTAGTTTTCCAGGTCATCTGGTATTAAAATAAAGCTCGCTTTGGGTTATACAATTTTCTAGCTGAGAGCATTTCAATAAAAATATTATATTATAGACATAACCCGAGGCTAACCCTCTGCTTGCCTGACTTGGTACCATAATCGAATTCATTGGCATGAAAAATGTTTGACGTTGCCGCAATTTCCTACCTGTAAACAATTTAATGTTGGCAATTTTTCAAGCTGTCGATTGCATCATGTTGAGCCATCTATTGAATTATGCACGAGCTCTCTCTTACTGTCTTCCACCGGGCATCACTCTTGATGCGGGTATGGATGCTACAGGTTCCTTGGGGAAATCGTTCTTGGTCATATTACAATTTATACATACTGAAACGAAGGTTTAAAATCATGTGTTTTATTTGAGTTCGTGGAAAAATCATTTTCATTTCCATTAAATATGAATTTTCCGAATTGAAATTGGTATATACACATGATTCGAACTGTCAGCAGGTTATTTATTATTGCATACCTTTCCAGAGGAATAAATGAAATGTAAAAAGGATTTGCAAAAATAATTCCTCCCTAGCTTGGCACGTTGCAAATAAAAGGTTGTCAAAATCTGTTTTTACCAAACGTTTTTTATCGACGTTTTGTTTAAGGCTTACACTTAACACGCTTAAAAAATATATTCTTAAGTTTTAAAAGCATTTTTCCATTCTCCATTAAATTAATTAAAGTGCTTGCTTTCAATGGCAAAAATATTCAAGATATGCTTCGTAGAACTTATACTTTCCCCCATTTAATATTCCAAGTATTTGAGTTTTTCTCGCCAAAGTCAATTTCATGCAGCACGCCACATTCAATTGTGTAGTTTGTTTTGCACTGTTTTACAATTCACAAATTAAACTGCAACAATTTAAACGCCTTGCGTCTTTATTGTTATGGCAGCTACAGCTCAATCTATCAATTGTTTGTTCCGCAAATGAATTGAATTCTACAACGTCTACAACGTGTGTCGCAATCTATTCTCGTTTAAGATGAGCTTGTTCATTGTGTCCAGATAAACTTGCGCGAGACTTCTAATAGAAATTTGCATAAGTCAGGGCCACACTAAAGCCCACATATGCAAAAACATATGTACATTTATGTATGAATGCGAGCAAAATCTGTGCAGCAAAATTGGGTCCTCATTTGCATTCGTGTCTATTGGCCTGGGGCATAATCAAATGGAAATACATCATGCGCATTTAAAATCATGGCAATGCATACTAATTGCTCAATTCAATATAAATTGGTTCGTTTTAATTGCAAAGAACCTTTTACTATACAGCAATCAAACTGATGACATTCTGTGTTTTTCTCAAGGGAGTTGCATTTGACTGTATTCTGAGCTACTTTAAAGAAGCTTGGCAAATATACAATTCACTGTTGTCAACATACAATTTAATGGGCCGTTTTCTTGCCAGTGACAGTTAGCATTGTGTGTATGTGTGTGTATTGTATTCGATATCAAATTCCCATGGCTGTGCCCACGTAAACACTTCCACACGCAGGCAGGCACACAGGCAGTGGAATGCGTACACATGCTGTTGTATATGTATGCCAGAGATTCATTAGGTTAATTATGGGCGTGTGTGTGTGGGTGTGTGTGTGTGTGTGTGTGTGTGTGTTCGTGGAAGTACAGGTGTAGTGTCCTTGTCTTGTGCGTCAATAGCATTTTGGTTTTGCGTGCTCTCGTCTGAGTTATATTAATTGCGTCGAAATTATTTATACGCCTCGTTGCCGTTGGCTGAACATAAACAGCAAATACAACTTTTGAATAGCAAACGGAGATGTTGAGCATGCCTTTATGCATTTATATGTATATACATTTTGAAAAACGCAAAGAATTCGCCTGTCAATATTTTATGCTGATAATAGACAATCGAAATAAATAACTGACTGATTGTCTGACGAACTGACTGTGCTGCAGTTGTGTATTGTGGCAGCTGCTTGTTTGTTTGTTCATTCATTGTGCTCAGATTTTTATTGTGCACAAAAAGCCATTTTCATCAACAATTCTAAGAAAAATAAAAAATACTAGGAAAAATAGGGCTCTTTGTTTGTGTATATATTGCGAATCCTGGCTGCTGCGCCAGGTTGCCTTTCAAAAGAGGATAATGCGCTTTTGTAGTTCGTGTTGTGATGACAACTGTCAAGCTGCCTGCCCAGCCGCTTAACTTGGTCAACAACAGTTGGCTAGGCAGCTGGTCTGGGCTGCCTGTTGTTGGCTGTTGTCAGTGAAACTTGTTGCTGTCACTGCAGACACTTTGGCTTAATTAATTTCAGTTGTTCGCACAGTTTCGACTCTAATGTCAGTTGTTAAAGTGAACAGTTGTCAAGGACTGCCAAGCGAGGCAACGTCAAAAGCTTGTCATCCTCTTGCACAACTCAATTTTATGGCAAATATTATTTTTTTTCTATCGATTTTTGCCACAATTTGCATCATATTTCTTTTTTCTGCTTACCCTGCATGATTATATTAAGTGGTTTTCATTTTCACGCAACATTTTCCGGTATACAATTTTCCAGAAGCTAAATGTTAGTGTTTGTGTGTGATTGTTGCTTTTGTACTTATCGCACACGCCCACTACTGTGTTTTCTGATGCTTCAATTTTAATGCCTTGTCATCTGAGGCTTTGCCTGCTCCTGACAGCTTTACCTGCCCTGCGGTTACACCCAGCTCCGCCTCCGCTTCTACGCTTCGATTATGTGACTTGTTCACTTTCCTAAAACGTTGTGTGTGCGGCGCACAGTATATTGCCGTATCGACATATTGCCTTTATCTTCAGCTCTATCAACATTGAGCATAAAATCTGCATAACACACAACAAATTCATATTATATTTTGTTGGAGTGGGAGATACTTTTATTTCTTTTTACGAAATGCCACAAAATACTTAAGAAGAATATTTTTTATTACAATTTACTTAATTTGCGTCGATATTCTACCTTCTACCATCCACAGCCGGAGCAGATTCAGGCCGAATACAAGGCGCTAGCTTTGCAGTATCATCCTGACAAGAACAGCGGTGACAAGGAGGCGGAGGCCAAGTTTCAGCAGCTAAAGGTAAGCAAAACAACAACAACAACGACAAAGAAGACAACATTGAAGAAGAAATTAAATAAAAATGCAAAAGTTCAGCTTGTGCTTACATATTTAATAAAGTCTATCTGTTGGGCAAAAGCATCGACGCGGGATTACTTGGCAGGAAAAACATTTTTTCATTTCCAAGGCTAAACACGATGCTGATCTTCTTACTCACACTCACACACACACGCACACGCACACGCAGTTGGCGTAATTAGAAACTACACAGGCACACTCCACTTACATGGGAAACATGTGTAGGTTGTCAGAGAACAAAAACTTTAAAGCCCCATTTAGAACAAAGCACTTACACACGCACACACAGACTAATACAGCAAATTCAATAGCTGACACACACTCACACACTTATTTACACACAACCTCAAATTGAATTTTGCACACAACAAAAAGCTTGCGAGATCGCGGACAATTTACAAACAGATAGCATAAATTACATATACCCTATGCATATATAGGGTCATATTTGGATAAAGGATTATTGATTTTCCATCGTGTCAGACTAACAAAAAAGAAAACCAAACAACAAAAACATATGAAAGATAGAACACATACATATCTAAATAGTTACACATGTATGCATGTGTTGGGCTATTGTTAGTCGATATTAATATTGCCAAACAGTTGCCGTTTGTACGCCCTCGGTCAGCTGCTGCTGCTGCTGCTCATTAGACTCCCTGTCAGCAACAATGACACTAAAACTTGTGCGTGTGTGTGTGGGTGTGTGTGTGTAGTTGGTACCAGTAATGGCAACAAGTCAAAGGGAAGCCTTTTGCTATGCATGATAGTTGCGGTTTCAAAGCTCTATGTGGCCATAAAAAACAAAATAAAATTTGCAGCTAGTAAAGTTCTCTATTTGTGAAAACATATGTGTGTGGGTGTGTGTGGTGTGTGGTTGAGATTGGAGATATAGTATGTCTGTTTTGGTTAGTAGTTGGGGAAAGTTGGTAGCCTTCATTTATGGTTGCTATCAACGTCAAAGCCATAAAACAAATGCTGATGTGCGCCCATAAAGCATTTAAAGTGAAAAAGCTGAGATTTCAATGAGCACGAAAATGAAATGAAATGTTATTTCAATTTAATTTTCCAAACAAGAGCAACAAATATATCCTTAAACTGAATGAATCTGAAAACAGATGGTTTAAATATTTATAATCTTAACACAAATTTCAACAGACTTCAACTAATTCAGCTAAGCTTAATATAAGTTAAAATAATAATAATAGAGAGCTTTAGCACAGCTTGGGAATCTAGTAAACTTTTGCATGAACCTGCAGCTGGGGAAATATATTTTGTTTAACAATCTATGCAGAAAATCATAAAACCCTAAGCAAATATTATTGTGTACCAAGACAACTTTCTGGTATAGTAAGTTTTTAATTGATGGAAGAACACATTGCCGAAGGCTCGACTTAATTGAAAAGACATAAACCAACGAACAGCTAACAGAAAATGAGAAAGCTCTGAAAACGTTGCTTGCTGACCCACATATTCAATGAGTAGTGAAATAATTGATTATCATGTAAGAATCGCAACAACAATGAAAGGCAATAAAATCTGAACACAGTACAACACAGCCTGTGTGTTTTTGTGTGTGTTTGCGGTCTTTAAATATCTGAGAGACGTGCCTGCAGGCCGCTTTGCTAGAAAACTTATAGACTTCGAGTACAAAGTGTGTGTGCTGGTGTGTGTATTCTCGTATCATTCTCAGATACGCCATCAAAGCCACTTGAGCGTGTAAACGTATTTGTTCATTTATATGGCTTTCCCAGTGTGTGTGTGTGAAAATCAGAGCGTTGCTAATGAGTGAGCTACAAAAATTGATTGTAATGCAGGCAAAGACCAAAAGAGAAGGATTTTCTGCCAGTTTATTTGACTTAAATCCCAGAACCAATGTAAATAAACATTAAAGTGATCTTTTTCTTTTCTCTCACTTCTTGCAGGAGGCCAAGGAGACACTGTGCGATCCGGAGAAGCGTGCCGTGTACGACAAGTGGCGCAACAGCGGCATCTCAATGAGCTACAAGCAATGGTTGGGCATGAAGGAGCACGTCGGCCAGGTGAGAAGATACACAATTGCCGAGAAAGTGGATAAAGAGGTATGCGAGTCTGAGCCAGGAATACAACAATACATAGAGAAGTAAACTCTAATCCCTCTCAAAAACCGAAAAAAATTTAGAGCCAAGGAACTGTTTATTATTCGTGTGCCGTTTGCTACAAATACCTTTAAGCCAGACCAATTTGTTGGATGCCTTAATGGACTTTGATATCTAACGTACTTAGTTCGTTTTGAAAAATTTTTTTTTCAACCCGCTAATGGAATTAGTAATCCGATACGTGTGCTTTCGCAAAGTAGAATTTTTAATGTAATTAATTGTCGCGTTGAGTCCGTCCTTCTGTATGCTAATTTCCATCGGAAATCCTACGCACATCCATCAAACTTGACAGACTAGTTGCGTTGGGTCCTGTTTTGGTGAAATGTTTATGCGGTTTTCTGTTGGCCAGCTAGTTGGCTTGACACAAATTAGCATTGGTTGCAGTCAGGCTTTTGCGGTTGGAAACAACTTGATTACGCAATTGGCAATGACAAACGGTACACATGGATAAGCAGAACCTCAAACTCAAAACGAAACCGAAAATGTGTTTTTAATTGTGAACTTGCAACAAATATTTGATTTGAAACTCCCATCTCTAAAGCCTGATTCCAGTCGCCTGATTTATGGTATTTTTGTGAATGTGCCTCTTCATCCAAAAGTGTGTTCTATCTGCATCAGTGTACACCGTGCATGCAAACCAGGAGCTAATGCATCTGACCTTCCATTTCAAGCACGAATCTATAAACCTAATTAATGTAAATACACATACTTATCCACAACATATCAAATGCATTAGCTCTGACATTAGTTGCGCAGTTGCAGTTGGCATTTAAATTAACGTCTAATTATTTTCCAATCAATCAAAGTCAATGCATTGGGCCACACCCAAAACCAAGGATCGCATGCTACCGGAAGTTGGACCCGGAGCTCCGCCAGGTGCTGGCTGCAGCAGCGGTGGCCTTTCGGCTGCCTCCCCCAATCCGGCTCATCGACGGGCCTCGGAGGGCGGAGCTGCTTTGTATTATGGCAACCGCAAGGCCGAGTGGGGCACCGAAAATACCGATGTGGCCAACAAATTTCGTAACTATGAGATCTAAACGGCATTTCAACAATGCTGTCAAAATGGATGTTGGGCAGACAGGATGTGATGAGTATCGATGTTTTGAGATAAAATCTGAGAGCTGGTGGTAAAGTAAATTTTATGCATATTTATAGCTCCTTGAAGGGCAATATATCTTGATGTGAGTTTCAATAAACAAACACATATTCCAATTTAAAATACTAACAAGCAAAACAAATATCAAAAGAGCATTGAAAGGCGGAAACTATGCAAATGCAAAAATATTAATCAAATTTATATAAATAAGTATTTAAAAAGAAATTTACGTACAACACAGATAGAAATATACTCATACATATTATTGATGTGAACTTAAAGCGTTGCAAATTATATAAATGTTTATAGGTGTATAAAGAATATATATGACAAAAAACTAAAAACGGTAATTAATTATTATTCAAGAAGAAACTGTAATTTCAATAAACATAAGGCTTGAAAGCGACAAGAATTTTAAGTTAAGTAAACAAAATGATACATTTAGAAGAAATTAGTCAAATTTTAAATGTGAATAAATGTCAAACTGAAGCATATATACAAGCACTAACTATATAATGAATATATATTTATCTACAACTATTTATATATCGATGTATTTAACATGTGTGCCCCCCTATAAGACAATCCCTTTGGAAGTGTTTACCAGTGCACTAAAAACAAAACAATTTTAAAAACCAAATACAATTCAAGCTGAAACTAGCAGCAAAAATGCCCACCACACTGAATAATGCATATGCTACAATGAAAAGTATGGAAAGAATTATAAAAAAAACATACAAAAAAAGCGAATTTAAAAACTTTATACACGAGTAAAATTGCATAGTCAAAAAAAAAGAGAAAACTACAAAAAAAAAAGAAAAAAACTTTCACTTGGTGTCCTTTAAAGTGCTAAACTACAATTTGCACACAAAACTAAAAACCTAAACTATTTTATTTATGAAAAATGCAAAGCCACTCAAAGGCTCTCAAAAAAAGTTGAAAAAAACTATATAAAACTAAAGAGCAAGCACAAAAAAAAGAATATAAATGTTTTGATGAATTGTTGTTTTAATATCGATGTGAGATGCAATTATTAAATGCTATACAATTGAATATCAAAATGAACGTAAACTCTATAAATGTTTGTTTTAAATCATATTGAATTTACTCAAATACACACATATTATTACTGAAAAGATGCATTCATATATATATAAATATATTAAAAAAAAGAAAAACCAATTAAATCAAAATAATAAGTCTAGCAAAAGTATTGTCAGTTCGTTACTGAGCAGAAGTCATAAGAATAGAGGTATTGCAACTGCAAGCCAATGGCAAGTAAATGGTATTTTTTGGCCCACGTGGCGTATGAATTGAATGTAAGTCGAAGCTAATAACTAGCATATTATATACAAAATACATATAAACGTTGAATTTTATGAATGTATAAGTGGCAACAAAAGAAAAAAAACAATAAAATCAACTATTTGAAGAAATTTCCTTTACGGAAGAGCCTTCAGGTATTAAAATAAATGTATTTTATTACTCAAATGACTTAAAACTTAAAAGTAAGTAACACAATATATTCACACCTTTAAGGTTTTACTTAGCTCCAGCAGTTGACTCATTGTGACCACTGAGTCGTCCCACAAGTCACAGGGTCTACGATCCGATTGCACCAGCTCACGTATCCAGCGATTAAGTACTATTAATAAAAATAGCGTTTGTTACAACAATTATGGTGCTACAATTGCTCGCTACCTACCCCACTTGGAACCCACAATTATGGGACAGGCGCCGTGCAGGGTCCGCAAATCTCCCACACCTGACGCATGCAGATTATACCAAAACGCGGCTGAAATGAGCATGAACACTCGGCATGTTATTAGGGAAACATTAAATGTGTCTTTTGCTTTAGAGATGGACGCGTGCACGCATTGGACTCACGTTCCTTACTCTAGTTCATAAACAGCACATACCCGCATATTTCTTTGGCTTTAGCAATTGCTTCATGACAGGAAATGCGGTGCCACCACCCTGAGCCACATCAGAGAGCTATGTGTGTGTGTAGTAAGAGAATAAATACATTTAAGTGGCTTGACTTGGCGTCAAATTCCTCAACTTGACTTACATAGAAGAGAACGGTGGCAATGCGATTGCCCATTTGGGGATTTGCGACTTGTTTGGTTTCAAACTGTGAAATCATTTGGAAATAATTAGTTGCTGCTTAATGTTGCTCAATTACTTACTTACAGATTTTGTGAAGAACCAGTCAAAGTGCTGAGAATAATGTCCACCAATTCCATAGTTGGCCAACTGATGATCCTCCGAGTATACTAGAAAACTCCAATAAGCTTATTCGTACGGTAATGCAGTGAAAGATAACTTACACATATTCAAATTGGTCATATCTGCCACACGTTGATCAATAGTGCGCAACACTGTGTGTCTTGTAGATGGAATAAAACTGTGTTGACTGGTTCGAGCATTGGACACAGTGGAGGAGTTAAAACCAGTTACTGTAGAGCGTTGAATTTTCTTTTCGGTAAGCTTGACTAGAGTATCGATTTCACTCTGGTAAATAACGTCATGGTAGAGCACAAGCAGTGGGTCGTGACTAAGCTCCTCAACTTTTAGAGGTGCCAGTAGCAAAAACGGATGCGTCTCATCCATATAGCCACAACGAAGTTTTCGTTGCTCTGATGGTGTTGGTTTTATGTGTCCGTTGCAGGTATAGCGATAAAGGTCAAATTCGCTTAGCCCAGACAAATCCACAGGCAGGGGCTGATGCTCTTCGATGGGATTCGCCAAAGTTAGTTCATCCAATTGCGTTTGTGCCTGGAGGAGCATTTCATACTGATAATGTTGCTGTCCTTTGGCCTGCTCCAGCTCTTTGAGTATTTGTCGAGTGCTACTAACAGCCTGTGTATCATTGAGCTTGGCCTTAACCTGCACCAGTTGGCCCAAAATATGTGGCAGTAGCTTACTGCGATCGCTGCTGGTTAAACGAGTATGCGCCTCCAGCAGCCAGGCATGGGCCAGATGTAAGTGCTCATCTCGCAATGCCTGCTGGGCAATCTCCAAGCAGAGTTGGGCATTCAGTTGAGTCCTGAGTGATAAAGTTAAAGTGAGGCAATCGGTGTAAGTGGTAATTCAACATTGACTCACCCATGGGCAATGCCATCCAGTATACCAGCAGCCAGATGTTTAGTTGGCAGCCTGTAAATAAACTGCAAACGCAGCAATCCATCTATGGCGCCCTTCAGTTCGCGCGTTGGATTGGGTATGAGTTTTGGGTGTTGACGCAAATGCTGCAGGCGCAACAGGGACCCTGTAAGTGTAGTGTGCACACACGAGGCGTATACTTAATGTGATTGGAATATAAGTGGATTTGGACACCCACTCTGGCCGGTGTTTGCTGCCATGAGATTCGCAACGCGTTGCCAGTCCAGCGTCAGACGTTTGCTCAACAAATATTTGTTCAACGGACTCTCAAAGTATGCCACGCCCCATTGCTGTGCCTCGTTACGCTCGCGCTCAAATTCATCCAGCCGCCTGTTATTGCAGATTGAGTTACATCAAATTCAATTAATGCCTCGACCAAACCAGTTTTCAACTCACGCTCGCAGAAAATCCAATTTACTCTCATTATCAGCTATGAATTTTTGCATGTGTCGCATCATTTTCTGTTCATACACAAACACATTCGACATCGCATGAATGGAGGAGTAAAACTCGGCATTGGCCAGACTCCAGATATGAAATGTCAACAAGCAGGTCAAGGCTGCCTTTCCACTCCTAAAACTCAGGTCTATCATCTTACGATCTGAACTCCGCACTCAGTTAAGACTCGCGGTTAACTGATTTTGCCAAGTGACCCCGCGCTTTGATGACTCGATCGATGGTCATGTCTTCTATGTATTACATAATTTCTTACGGCCCCAAAGTTAGTTCTAGCCGCTTGTAGCTAATTAAGCGAAAACCTGTTTGCATATATGGTAAATATGAAGAAAGCTTTGGGTTCATTGTGCCAACAAACTGGTTTTTTGTATCAAGAAGCCACCTTTGTTATCTAACACAAGTGTTTTTTCTTCCAAATGTTTCCTAACATGGTTTAGACTGGAAGTAAACCACAACTCTCAAGTAACACGGCATAAGACTTAAAATACTTGTTAAATGTATCTTTCTTTTGTTTGTAACTTAAATTTAAGGTGTATCTCAACTAAATTGACCCAATTGTTTTGTTTTCTTGGTGTTCTTTTTAGATTTAGAAAATTGAAAAATGTACGCAACTGTGTAAACATTTGCTAAGCTGTAGAAGTACTCTAAAAAAAACAAATACCTGCAAACAACACCCTCCACATTAAAGCTGGAAAAAACGGAGCAGTAGCAATTGAAAAGTACTGTTGTTAGCATGTTTCATTGGAAAGCGTTTCTGTTCACATTCTGTTTTATTTGTGTAGGATTGGGCAGTGTTTGTTCTGAATATGCCGACAGTCATAATGAAATGCAGATATTTTTCAATGTGGAGACTGCGTTTGTGAAGCAATTGGATTTGTATTTGGATAAGGCACTGCAGGAACAACAAAGTATACACAGGTAGATTAAAATAACAAAATTATATGCACAAAGCCAATAATATATACTCCCGCATCAGATATCTGGATCACGTTGATAGCCAACATGATGATATGGAAGAAACGGATGAATACTTTGGTAATCCACTGAATGCCTTGGCAACTATCAATCGTTTTGTGAACAATTGGAAGCATGAGGTCCTAGACGTAGTCTTAAGTAACCAAACCTATGATAATTACAAAGATAACCTAAGCAAGGAGCTGGAAAAGTTCAATCTTATGGAGCCAACTCACGAAGATCTGTTAGATGCCACTCAGAATCTGTGGGAAATGCAGGCGATCGATAAGCTGACTACATCACAACTGGCTAACGAACCTCTATATGTGTACGAGGACACGGACGAGAATGTAACACTCAGTGCTAGCGAATGCTATATCCTTGGACGCAGTCTCTATGAGCTGGATCATTATAACTATGCCACCGAGTGGCTGCATCAAGCACGTCAGCTTGTAGGCACCGAAGGGCAACCAACCGTTTCCCCCATAAGCAAAGTGCAGATATTAGAGCAAATGATACTGGCGCTTGAAAAGCAAGGAAGTTACAAGCTAGCACATAGACTGAACAATGAAATAATTAAAGCACAGCCCAATTATGCAGCAGCTCTTAAGAAGAAAGTTGTTTTAGAGAATAAGTTAAGTTTGGAACGCGTAAGGCTATCAAACCTTAGGGTAGATGAAATTTAATGTTAACACAAAATAAACAGTAAAATGATTTGTCATTTAGTTAGTGAATTGCAGCTTGACATATGCTATAGTTAATGATAACAGAATGACACAAACAAATTTGCTTAATTTCAACTGGAATTTTCTAGAACCCAAGCACTGCTGGACACAAACAACAACAAAAACTGAAAGCTGATATCACATAGTTTATTTACTCAATCATAGCCATATCAGAAAGTCCGTTTGTGCAACCCGTTGGCCAAACTGACTGGCAATTGTGTCAGCAGTTGTTGAACGCTCCTGCGGGCTTCTTGCAACGCTCAACTAGGTCGATAAGCAGAACATGATGCATTTATCAAACCCACTTGCCACAGGGAAAAAAGTTGCTTCATAGCTAAACAAGATATTTATGGTTAGTTGAATGGTCGCCAATGACAACAGCAGCAGCAGTAGCAGCAGCAGCAGCAGCAGCAGCAATAGTTGATATATATTATATTGCTTATTGCATATGGGAGATGTTAGCAACACCGCAATCGAGATGTTGAAAATAAAATTGAGTTTTTTATAACATAATATAATAATGTTGATTGCAGATATAATACTCAAGTTCTTGCATACGTAACACAAATAACCAACAAAGAAGTCAACTGTTTAAATGTTTGTTTAGCAACTTTTGCACGTAGGTTCCTCATTATGCCAAATAGATGCTCAAGTTTTGTGACGGAACTCACTTGAGGCTTGAAGTTTCAGAGAATTTTGCGAGTGGAACTAACTTAGTGGTGGGCTAAGTGGCTTAAGTGGCATTAAATAGCTCATGGACATGTCCTTAGCTAGCCAATTAAGACTTTGGGCAACACTCAAAGTAGCACCTGGCCTTAATTAGTTACTATTCAGTTGACTGGAAGAAAGCTCAAAACAAGATAATTATTAATATTAAGCGTTGTTATGATTGACACTTAAGCAGTTCCTTGACTTGAGCGGCTGGTACAGCAACAGGTATAAGTTGAACATAAGCCAAGAATGGAATTCATGTAAAACATAAAGATGACTAAGTTTATAAAACTTAAAAAGTTGCCTTCAAAAGCAAAACAAGATTCATAGTTTCAGTTAAGCGACAGCAGCCAAGCCGTTTGGTCAGACCTTCTGGCAAAACATCGAGAATAATAGGTATAGAGAAAGTCTGAACGTGAACAAAAAATAAGCTTTGTAACAGCCATTGACCCAAGCAATAACAAAAACAGAATATAAAAGAAACCTCGCACAATTATGCAAATACCAAGAGCAGTTCGATTGTTATGGCTACTTTGGTTAGCTTTGATGTGGCCAATATCTGTGAATGCCAGCACTGAGCAGCATTTGCAAGAGCTGCTAAACACTGAAACTTCGCTTATTGACGCGCTACGTGATTACATTGATGCACTTGATGAGCAACTTGAGCTTATCAAAAGCGAGACAGCCGCCATTGAGCAAATACATCAGCTGGTGGGCGATCAGGTGGCAGAGCACATGGCCAATCCCCTTAATGTGCTCAGCATACTGAAGCGTTATCAAAGTGTTTGGCCATTGCTTGAACAGCAGGCGAATGCAACGCACAGTTTGTCAAAAAATTTGCAAGACTTTGAGTTGGAATTGCAGCTGCCGAGCGAGGAGGATTATGAGACAGCGCTGCTCAATTTGTTGCGACTGCAATCCGTCTATGACTTGAAGCCAGCTACCCTGTCCCTGGGCATCGTACATGGTCTAAAGCTGGGGTAAGTACTCCTAAGTACAAATGCAAACAATTCACAATTGAAAATTCACTTTCGCTGCTCATAGCTCAGTCATGTCTTGGAGCGACTGTCTGGAAATGGCACGTAAGTCGGATCGCAATGGAGACCATGTCGTAGCAAAATACTGGCTGGACACAGCGCTGGGAAAGCTGCCAGCTGGAAATAATTCGACGAACTTGGTCAGTGAGCAGGAACGTGGAAAATCTAAAATACTTGAGGCATCTTTCAATATGGATTACCGAGCAGGTGGGCCCCTTAACAAAATGCATAAGATTTTATCTATATGTACAAATTCCGCAACAAAAGGTGAATTTTTAAGTGCACTCACAACGGCCAAAGAACTGCTTCTACTGCATCCCACTAACCAAAATCTGCACAAAAAGAAGGCCAAGATTGAACAAGCTTTAAACGGAAGACAACAGAAATTCCTGCAACGCAGCAAGGCAAAGCCAGAGGTAAATGCAAAATATGCAAATTTTGTGCAACGAGCTTACAAAAATTCAAATAAGACACATTTTGATATGCTTTAGTTGAGTATTATTGAATTTGAGTTGATAGTCAAACGCTAGTTGTGCATAAAATGTATATATTAAAAGGTTTTGTTAAGTGTTATTGCAAATACTTTTTGTAACGCAAAACAGTTTATTTCATTCCGCTTAAGTTCTTTTGAAACTTCTAGCAAACGAAATCCCTGCAGCAAGTGTTTGAAGATGAGCTTTGTCGTGCTTCCACCCAACAGTTCATAACAGGAAGTCGCTTTGCAGTGTGTCGTCAAGAAAACTCCCATATGCAAATGCTACGCTTGGAGCAGTTAAGTGAAGATCCACACATCATGCTGTACCATAACGTACTCAACACCCGGCAGATGGACCAGCTAATTAGCATGCTGGATGAAGAGCCACAGCTGCAAACAGCGGCAGCGGCAGCCGTACCCTTTGAGCCAATGAAGTTTACAAAGTTGGCACAGAAAAGGATGAGTGGCATCCACCATCAACTAGGTCTTAGCAGTGCTAAGCCAGAGCTGTGGCAAGCACGTCGCTATGGACACGAGCACGTAACATCTCTAGAGGAGACATCAACTGCAGCGGAGCATGTGGCACGTTCGCTGCTCAATGTGCGTAATTTTAATGAAATGATTAGTTAATATGTCACTAATTGGTACATTACCATGTTACCCGCATCTTATTACTTCAGCTGCAAGAGGCCAAGCTGGGTGGCGCTGTTATATTTCCCCAGTTGGAGCTCAGCGTGACTGTGCCAAGGGGCTCCCTATTACACTGGAGCATACGCAATGTAGGCGACTTTCCAACTACATCGAGGCTGGATTATCGCAGTCGCCAGTTAGTCTGCCCAGTGCTGCTGGGCAACCAGTTGAGTAAGTAAAGCAAGCCGTCATTCCCTCATATGAACCGTACTGAAAGATCTGTGTTCCCTTTGACAGCTGCTTGGAATGCGCTCAGTTGAAGTCTCCCAAAAGTTTCGAAGCTAAAATGAAACGGAATACAGCATTTAATTGGCCATTTAATCTTGCAAACCAAAAGCAACAGCAAAAACAAAAACACAAACAACTTAGATTGTTGACGTTTTATTAGTTTTCATTTGTACTTTCATTTGACATTTAATACTCATTTCATGGTCGTGGTTAGTCTACTAATTAAAGAGTAAACGAATTGAAATATTAATGCATCACAGCACGTCATAATTAACATTCGATCTGAGGGCTGTTGGTCGGCACTTTTGGCCCAAACGCCTTTTGGCACTTGTCATCAGGAAATAGATTGTTTAAGCAAATATTAAAAAGTCGTAAAACCAATGCGAATATGTCAAGTTGAATTTTTTACCATATATATACACTTGCAAGCACATTTGTGTAAATCAAATTTCAATTGACACAAACAATAGCACTCATAATGAATTTTACTTGTTCCTTCATTAGCATAGTGACATATTTTTGAGTAACATAAGCAACGCATTGGGATACCCTGTAATTTTTCTCAATAAAAGTAACATGTGTATCAAATTGATTGTTTTATATGGTATTTGTCACGTTTCATGGCCATGGCAACGACGTGGTGTTATCCAACACTATCACTGCATTAATAAATATCAAACAACGCGTTCTTAATTAGTCAGAATTAATAAGCCATCGCATTAGGCAACGGTTGTTGAGGGCGAGAGAAAACTAGAACTTGGGGCTGGTCCAAGCCGAAAACGAGATAATGATAAGCATCATCTAAATCAGCTTTGGCAAAGCCATAAAACATTCTTAATCGCCACGAAACTCGTATGCTCTTCATTAGAGTGGCTTAAAATCGATTCTTTATGCTCATCTCGACATAGACAGCGACAGAAAGCAACATCAATTGGATATGCAAATAGTTGTTGTAGCTTGTAGTTAGCACCTGGTATCGCGCCGATATCCGAAACTTTAAATCGCGTCTGCCAAAATGTCTGTCAACACTGGTTTTATTTGCCGATCGTTCAAAGGGGGATGTTCGATCAGAGCTTTGGTTAAGTTTGGCATCAGTTTATTGTGAGACGTCAGGCGCTGCAGACGCCTAATAGTATTAGTTTTTAACTAAACTGTCCTTCTCCATATATTGCTTGTACCTACAAGATGCGGGTAAACACTGGATTGCTGACACTGTTTGTGTTGGCCAGCCTTGGCTTTTGCTGCCAGGCAACAGATTATTTCTCATCCATCACTGGACTCGAACAGCTTCTGCACACGGAGCACACTTTGATGAGTGACTTGAGTTCACAGTTGGAAGCAACAAGAAACGCATTACAACAGTTGGAAAGGTGAGAAAACTGTAAGGTTAAAAGGTGATAAGATTCGCGTCAACTTGAACACCAAATATATAAGCAAAATGCTGAAAACATGTTGTAATTCAATACTTTTCCAAAATTGTTTTTAACAATACGATAATCTGGCTGTTATTGTGAATTCTGCCTGTTTTAGCTTTAAACCAAACTATTTTCATGTTTTTTAATGTTTCACATTTAGCATTTCGCTTTCGTTTGCATATGTTTTTGATCGTAAAAAAAGTTTTGTGCTTAGAATCATGGCAGAAACACAAATAAATTAGAATTAATTAAGACCAGCTATCTTAGCGCTTTGCTGTTCTTACGTGTCTATGACGAGAAACGCTAACAAACTGGTAGCTACCGATTTATGATTAAAGCTTTAAACTTGTCTAAGCTGAAAATCCGCAATCTGATCCACAGAGAACTGTCCGCTATCAAGTTGGAGCATGCACTGGCTACCAGAGGCTTGGAGAACTATCTCACAAATCCAATCAATGTGTATCGTCTAATGAAACGCCTACATACGGACTGGCATCAGTTGGAGAGTCGAGTCTATGAAGTTAGCACACAAATTCGTAGGTATTCCATATTACTTCAAGTTAATGAGGTAAACTGAAATTGACATTCAATATTGTAGGATTCAATGTTACACAACATTATGGATTGAATTTTCCCAGCCAGGAGGATGTGGATGGCGCCGCATTAGCATTGGTTCGCCTGCAGAGTACCTATAAATTGGATGTGGCTCAAGTAGCTGCCGGTATACTCAATGGCATAAAATATGGGTAAGGCAGGCAAGGGCTGGCAAGTGGATTTGGTGTAGCCCAAATAAGCAATAACCAGTCAGGCTTAAAATACACGAGTACTAACAAACACATAATAAACTCACACTATAAAAGTTCCAGGCAGGTGGGGACCTATTGTTTTGAAGTTGACTTTAATAATATGATTATATATGAAGCGCTCCTGAACGTAGTTATGTGTAATGTCGTGTGCGAACCCAAACCCAAACCCAAACCCAAACGCCAATCATATACATTTCGATTTTTGTGGTAACTTTTATTTTTAGCACGGACATGAGCTGGCAGGATTGCTTTGTGCTGGGTCAACAACTCTTTGAAATGGAGGACTACAACAACACAAAAGTATGGCTGCGCGAGTCCATGGAGCGACTGAGGCGCCACCAGCCAGAGCAGCAACACTACCAGCCAGCTATACTCAACAGCATGGAGACGGTGGCCAAGAGTTTATTCCAAATGGGTGAGCAGCAGCACTGCCAAATGGCAAACGGTTTAACTTATTGTACATATTTTAACGAACGACTTTTAGGCGACTTCGACACGGCATATGAGCTAAGCCAGCGTGTGCTCGAGCTGGATCCATCGCGCATACGGAATTGGCATTTGGGTGACAAGGGTGGCAATGTGCTGCCTGGCAGCATTGGGCATGGAACAGAGGCAAGGCATACAGATGAGGATGGCTACAAAGTGAGCATATTTTCAGCTTTTGTAGTTTATGTGTAACTAAATTTAGACCCTGCCACAGCTCACCCAGGAGTTTGCCCGCTATGAAAAGGTGTGCCGCGGGGAGATCAATCCCTCGGCTGCCCAACAGCGTCCATTGCGCTGCCGTTATGCACGTGGACAGCATGCCTATCGTTTGCTGGCGCCGCTGAAACTTGAGGAACACAGTCTCGACCCATTTGTGGTCACCTTTCACGACATGCTGAGTACGCAGAAAATCACAGAGTTGCGACAAATGGCTGTGCCACACATGCAGCGCTCCACGGTGAATCCGTTGCCCGGCGGACAGCGCAAAAAGTCAGATTTTCGTGTGAGTAAAAACGCGTGGCTTGCATACAGCACGCATCCGATGATGGGTTGCATGTTGCGTGATGTGAGCGATGCCACAGGCCTGGATATGACCTACTGCGAGCAACTGCAGGTGGCCAATTATGGCGTTGGTGGGCACTATGAGCCACACTGGGATTTCTTTCTAGACTCACGTCACTATCCCGCCGAGGAGGGCAATCGCATTGCAACGGCCATATATTATGTGAGTGGATAATATTTAAACAACCTAACACTAATATTACGTATCGTTGTAGCTATCGGATGTGGAACAGGGTGGAGCTACTGCCTTTCCCTTTCTCAACTTTGCCGTGAAGCCGCAGCTAGGCAACATTTTGTTTTGGTACAATCTACATCGCTCCTCGGACAAGGATTATCGCACCAAACACGCGGGCTGTCCAGTGCTTAAGGGTAGCAAGTGGAGTGAGTATATATAAACTCATTCTGTTAGTAATTATGAAAAGTTTAAGCTGCATGCAAGTTGTTTTGCCTCGCATTTTAATCATATATCATATTTAAATTACATTTGTGGTTTTGAAACTTTAAAGCTTGGAGCGCAAAAAGTTTTCATATTGCATATGTGGGTGTACATGATTATATTTCCTTATTTTTTTTGGCATTAATATTTCAGCTTATTATGGTTTGAGTTGGTAAAGTTAAAGCCGCACAAGTTAAGTTGTGGCTTCAATTTAAATGCGATGCTTTGAAAGTAATTAAATAAAATTCTTTATTATTTTTTACAGTTGCCAACATTTGGATACATGAGGCTACACAATTATTTGCACGCCCCTGTGATGTTATTCGGGATAATGAAGTTTCCCTAGGTTATGATATTATAAAATAAATCTATTTTTGTTAACTTAACACTCAAGTTTTTTCATTCATCTCTAGCAACGGCTTTGTAGGGTTAACACAATGAAAAAGCTCACTTTGAGTGGTTTTTGTGCTGTGAATCTAACTCAAAACAAAACGCGAGTTAAAGATTCTTAAAATTTAAGCTCCGATTCGCCGGTAATTTGCATAAACAAGTTTACGGGCAAAGTTTTAGCCGGCTCTCATTTGCATGTTAGCGATTGAGAATGACAAAATTACGATTCTCAGCCAACTCAGCCAAGTGAAAGTAATTAGCAAAAAGAGAAAAGTTGTCGCTTACATCAGGAAGCCAATTGGATGATCTGTTTGATTGCGGCAACTTATTAAGAAAGCAATTGAAAATTGCTAAGGGCTTTGGTAAACTGATACTTGACCATTTTAGGGTTTATTGAACTCATCAGCTTGATTATCTGGTTGCCTGATCCATTCAAGCCTGACGCTGAGCCCTCGGGGGCAGTTCTTTGACCACAATGAGAATATGTGGCTTGATCTACAGTCGCTGCCAAAGCTTAACAGCCACCAAAACAGTGAGCTTTTTGCTAAAGACGGCTTGTCATCAGCTTAAAGCCGAACAGTTCTTAACGAAGCGCCGTGAAGTGAACACGAGTTCCGAGACTCTAGACGTTTTAAGTTTCAAAATACGATTGGCAGGATCGATTGTAATGAAGTTTCGTAACGCGATAATTCTATTCGTACTGGGACTACAAATCCTTATAGGCAATGCTGAGTATTTTAGTTCAACAAGTGGCCTGGAACAGCTGCTACGCACAGAAGTTATCCTGCTGGCAGAGTTGCAGAATTATGTTAACCAAATAACTGAGCATGCTGAATTGTTACAGAGGTAAGACTTGTATATTTTAATCTTATCTATATAAAGTCAGCAAGCGAAGCTAATGGAATATTAAGTAATGGGCTGTGTTCTCATTCAGAGTTCTCTGCCAGCAATAATCTGGTTTTGTTATTCGATCCAATTTGCAATTTGATTTGATTTAAAGCTGATTTTATTGTGTGCTTAACTTAATATAAATTCCAGAATACAATTTATTTACTCTTGCGACCTGACTTCAAGTTGCTTAAACACAAAATTCACTTGCTACTTGCTTATGACCTTATGAATACTTAAAAATTAATACGCTAAATATCTTACACCCACGTGCCTAAAATAAAAACACAGCCTACGCAAATTGTTTGGCTTAGTAGAAATATGCATGCAAACATGTTTGTTAGGCAGTCGTCAAAATCAACGTTTGATCATCTTGTGTACGGCCTGTTTTGGTTTTTTTTTAGCTCAAGTGGAATCTGAAAGTAACTTTGAGCTTTATACGTTTCGCCTTTGGCAGTTGTGATTTTATTCTTTTATTTTTTTTAATTACAATTCATTTTCGCATTCCCACTTAACCGGTTCACATTAAAACGTCTTAAGTGTTTGCCTTGCCCAAGGCTAAGAATTACACATTGTACTTGTACATTTGTACTTAAATTGTTCTTGGGTGCTTTATAAACATTTTTTTTCAACATTTTATGGCTACCAACATTAATTGTTTTAATGCTTTGATGTTTCTTTTCCGTTTATGAGCTGCTAATTATTTAATCTCAACTCATTTGCCTTATCTATCATGCAATTTGTTGACTTTTTACGGCACTTTGCTGCTGTTTTCAGTTTATAATCGAAATACATTATTTGTTACTTCACTAAGGTAGCAAGATTTTGCTGAATTTTGCTTAAATAATTGCCTCTGGCATTTCTTTTCTTTGTCAACAAATTCTCTCTCAATTCAGTTTCATTCTTCTGTTTTTTTTTTTCGAAAAACCGGCTTTGCCATCTAATTATGAGTACATAGAAACACCGTTATGATATTTTAAATAATAAACAAAATATATGGCTTATAGAAATTAAAATGCGATTTTATTTCGATCGCAACGGAAACTCGTTTCACAAAGTTTCGTTTACATCATGATTGTGCTTATGCAATTTGTAGAACACCAAAACACACAAAACAAACTAGAGAAATGACCAAACCGTTTGACGTTATTAATGGCTGTGGGGCGAGTGCTACTCACTAATGAATTGCTCGATAAAGATCGTATACCATCATCAGCGGCTGACAGATGCTGCGGCGTTAGCCGTTTAAAGTTATGGTGACATTTAATTCACCGATAAGCATTGGGGGAAAAGAAAATGTATGCTAAAACAAACGAAAAAAAATAAGCGTAAAGCGTAAAAAACCAATTACTTATTTATTTAAAGTGTGCATTGCATTTAGGTTTCATATATCAGCAGCATGTATTCTAATTTAAGAGTGAGAAAAAAATGGTATATAAATATTTAATTATCCCTAATTGGAACAAGTAGCTAAAATAATGATGTTGACTTGGTAACTCATATTTTACTATGCTTTATAGTCGATTATTATAGGGTATCTAGTATCTAACCGTTTTACTAAGCCCCTGTGTTTAAGGCTTTGATAAATTGCACTTTAACACGGTATTAAAGTGCTTATAAATTGTTTGTCACGCACAACCACAGCAATAATATGTCAGTGAGCATAACGAATGTATTTAATATGCAAATTTCTTATTTATATTTGCTTACGATTATGCAAATGGAAAATATGAAACAATTTAAAACACTGATTAATGTTGAAACAACAAATAAGGAATCCAATGGTTTTTGTTCGATTTTTCTTTTAAAATATTGTTGTGTGTTCACAGTGAAATTGATACGATTAAAGCGGAGCATCTGAGCGCCGTTGATAGCATCGAGGACTACCTCAACAATCCGGTGAATGCATTTCGATTAATAAAGCGCCTGCACAGCGACTGGGAGACCTTCGAGAGCACCGTGGAAAAGGATGCAAGCAGCACAAGTTGGTATCAGATTTCGTCATCACTCATGTGATGTGCTCGCTTGCTGTGCCAGCAAGGATGTTATCTATTCAGCATCATCATCTGACTAACCCACTTTGTATTTGCTCTTGCCTGCGCACACAATAGACTACCTCGAGGCAATGGCCAGGCACCGAAAGAACTTGAGCCAACCCACGCTGGAGGACTTTACGGGCACGGCGTTGGCAATGACGCGACTGCAGCAGACCTATCAGCTGGACGTGGGTGAGCTGGCTAGCGGCATGCTGAACGGTGTCAAATACGGGTGAGTGACGCAGGCGTTGCAAGTGCCAATCACAAATCAAACTTGAAAGCTCATTGTTGTTGTTGTTGTTGTTGCTGCTGCCGCTGCTGCTGCTGATGCTACCGTTATTGTTGCAGGGCGGCAATGTCTTGGCAAGATTGCTTTGTCCTCGGACAGCATCTATACCAAATGCACGACTATAACAACACAGTGCCCTGGCTGCAGCAATCGATGCAGCTGCTGGTGCAGCAAACCTATGGCCAAGAGACTGCTTCATTGGATTTTATGGAGGCGGTGATGAGCTACCACGAATCGATGGGTGACTATCAGAATGCCCTGCAGCTGGTTAATCATGTGCTAGAAGTGCAGCCGGAGCAGCGTTTGCATCTGCTAGAGACGCGCACTCATCTCGAGCAGCTCATCTCAGATGGCGTTAAGCGTGGCCTTATGCACGAGGTGGTCCGCAGTCCCGATGACTATCACGTAAGCCGCGAGTATGGCATGTATCAGCAGGTGTGTCGGGAGGAACTGAAACCCAGTCCGGCAGCACAGCGAAAGCTTCGCTGTCGCCTCTATGGTGGCAAGGACCTTACATCCATCTATCAGCCCTACAAGCTGGAGGAACTGCATCTGGATCCGTACATCATTCAGGTACATGATGTTATCAGCGCTAAGGAAACAATTGAGGTACAGAAAATAGCTCGCCCGGAGCTACAGCGTTCACAAGTTTATAGTCTCAGTGGCAACGAGCATATTTCCGCCAACTTTCGCACCAGCCAGGGCACAAGCTTTGAATACGACGAGCATCCGGTTATGCAGAAGATGAGCAGGCACGTGGAGCAAATAACCGGTTTGGATATGCGTTCTGCTGAACAGCTGCAAATAGCCAACTATGGCATTGGCGGTCACTATGAGCCACATATGGACAGTTTTCCCGAGAATTATGATTACGGATTCAATTTTTACAAATCAACCAATCGCATTGCCACAGGCATATATTATGTGAGTGTGCTCCTAAGGTTAAATAACTGAAATTGATATATATTAAACCATTATTTTTTCTCGCAGTTATCTAATGTGGAAGCAGGTGGTGGCACAGCCTTTCCATATCTACCATTGCTGGTCACACCTGAACGTGGCAGCCTGCTTTTCTGGTACAATCTCCATCGATCCGGTGATGCAGACTATCGCACCAAGCATGCTGCCTGTCCAGTGCTAATGGGCAGCAAGTGGAGTAAGTAGAAAATTGTACAAATCAGAAAAGCTTTAACATATTTGATGATTCTTGTCTCTGTCTTTGCAGTTTCCAATGTGTGGATACGTTTGAGCAATCAGGATCGTATAAGACCCTGTGAACTACAGCGTGATCATGAGATCTCTTTATCCCTCAAAGATATCAAGTAACAAGTATTAAGTTTTTAAACAAGTTTATTCTCCTGCCATTTGTGATAAATATTAATTTGTAATTTGAATAAAGCAAGTTAATTATTTTAAAATTCTTTACGTCTTGTCCAGTAGTCAATTTTAATCTCTGTCGCTTAGCGTGCAAGGTCTTCGAAACTCCTGATGGGCCGAATGAATCCATATGTTGCCAACTAAATAAAAAATCAGTTTATCCTATGTTTTTAAGCTAAACTCTTTCTATACTTACTTCGCTTGGTGCCCTGAAGAACGGGACAACCAGCATGTACGGTTCGAATATCAGGTTTTAGAGATTTAAATAGATTATGCCACATAACCATTGCTCCCTTGACAGGCGCAACGAAAACGTTAAGGTTAGGAAATACAGTGTAGCCACCTTGAGCCACATCCGAGAGCTGGAAATGTTTGACATGGTTAAACAATTGGCAACCTACAGTTAGATAAAACTCACATATATCATATTGGTGGCAATGCGATTTCCTCTGCTAGTGTAGCTTTCGGGAAGAATTCTCAGGTAATCTGTATGTGGAACATACTGACCGCCAATGCCATAATTGGCAATCTGCATTAACTCGGCATTGACCATATCAAAACCGGAAATGGCTCCAACCAAGTTGCTAACTGTTTGCATAATGGGCCTGCTGTAGTTAAGCCAAACTTGTTGGCTAACCCTTATTTCCGAAATCTTGTGGCCTGATGTGGTAGAGCGAAAACTTGTATATTCCTTGGATAAATCCATTACAGCCTTTATTTGCTTATCATTGAGCACATCATAATAAACTTCTATTTCGGGATCGAGATGCAGCTGCTCCACTTTCAATGGCGACAGCTTAAAGTAAACATGGCGCTGCGAATCCAAATAGCAATGCAAAGAACTCCGAGTGGTATTAGCCTCTGGAACTTGCTTGCCTTGACAAAGTAGCGCATAGTTGATATACAACTGATTCTCATCATACCTCTCCGGACACTTGGGCATGCGTTGGTCCAAATAGGGCTGTATATGTTGCCCCGGATGCGCTGGATCAAGGGACAACAGCTGGTCTAAGGTCTCCTGTGCTAATTCCCTTTCGTCCAACTCAATATAGGTCAGCACCAAATATTCATACACGTCTGCAATCAACTGAGGCGTGTTTTCCCCCTCGACACCATCAAGCAAATCAGTTGCCACCACAAACCATTCCAGGGCACTGTTGTAGTGCGTCAACTGAAAAAGCTGTACACCCATCTCATAGCAATCTCGCCAGTTCATGGCATTGCCTGTGTTAATGTCATTGATGTAACCATAGGCCAAATCACTGACAGTTAAATTATACATTCGTTGCAATCGCGATAAGCCCCTGACGGCACCTTCTAGCTCCTCTTGAACTGGCAGGGCCTTAGCCAAGGTCAATTTGTCGACTGTGTTTTGATACTTTGCTTTTGCTTGTTTCAATGCCAGCAGCTCGTTTATATCTTGCCAGTCAACAACTAGACGCTTAATCAACCTAAATGCCTGCAGCGGATGTGCCACAAACTCCTCATCCTGCTCCTGCAGCTGTCTAACAAAATCATGCTCACGCTTAACACGCTCCACAAAACTGTCAATATAATCACACGTCAATCATTTAATTTTAATTAAAGTTTTAACACAATTTTCATACCTGCTTAACAGCTCGATCTGTTGCTGCTGTACGTTTAAATATTGATGCGTGGCATCCAATAGCTTTATCTCTGTATTCCCCAACTCATCCATGCTGTCGATGGATGAGTAATACTCCCCGCTGACAAGGATATTAATCAAACCCAACAGCAGCAGCCACACACAAATGCAATTGCCTTGACCCAACATTATGAAATGTGGCTTACACGGAACTCAGTTGTCCAACGTACTAACTGTTCGCATATGAACGCATTCCATACGAAGCGGTAACTCAGCGTGAGCTCTTTGTTTGCATTTCTTTTGGGGGCTCAAATATGTATAAAAGTGTCACGTATCCAGATAGAAAAAAATAAACTATTTCAAACGTCAAACAGTTGTTTCGTGTGGCTAAGCAAACAATAGACGTTGGGGCTTTTGTTTTCTCACAGCTCTCTTTAAATGTTCCATTCTCTGTTTAAACAGCATTCACCGAGTTTTCATTTTCAGTTTTCATTATGAATCTAAAGGACAATGCTGGCTGACCATCAGGTTGTGCATGAATTGCAATAACTGGAATCCACCTACATGGCCGCAGAGTGTGGTGTGTGTGTCTCGGTGGCCGTTGCCACCAGCAACAGCAGCAACACCAGCCACACCAGCCGCACTTTGCTGCTACGTTAATTGAATTTTCCGCGAATGCTGCAAAGTACGCAGAATGCCACATGCTCTGCTCAGCAAAGCTCTGCTGATTTTTGCACGCGCAAGCTAACAACACATAGATACATACAGCTAGATATAAGCACATACACATACATACATAAATACCTTGTTAATGGTAAACAATTTAACCAGCTTAACAAAGTGATGTAAAGCAAACACTGCATAACATCAGTACTATTAGATTTTCTCTACGATTTAAGTAGCTTACACTTCCGGTAATTTGCACAGCATCGCGTCTGAACGTTGAGATAATTTTAAATGCAAACAGGCTGAGGAATATTTTAAACGTCAAATTGATTAAGTCAATCAAATCTTTTATCTCATTGATCGCATCATTTGTTCAATTTAATAGAGTTATTACTATCTATAGTATATTGTACAAAAGTTCATAAATTTAATAATCGCATGCCTAAAATAAAACTTATGCCAAGTCATGGTATGTAGTTGAAAAGAAATGTGTTTGTGTGTATGTGTATGGTGTGTGCGAGCAGCTGGGCCTCCATAAAAGATGCTGCGTTAGAGTATTTACAATAGGAATAGGATTCTGATTTCCAAACTGCAGGCACACTTAAGATATGGGGTGTGTATTAGAACGCATAGTTTGTTAAAGGTGTAGTAAGCACATAGGGCAGCTGGTAGTTGAGTTGAGTTGCCAGCCAAATTGAGCAGTTTTCCTAAATGGCAAAATCACCATGATCCTCTTCCAGAGCACAGGGTCTTCTGAACTCCTGACCACGTTCGTGTATCCACTTGTTGGACACTGGAAAGTATTAAGAAACAAATTTGGTAAACTTATTGGACAAAGAATATCATACCTAACTTACCCCATTTGCTGCCCGTAAGCACTGGACACGCTGCATGCCGCGTACGTACATCTCCCTCGCCGGAGCGATGCAGATTCATCCAAAATGCTGCCGTGCCCTACGAAAAAAAACAAATTGAAAATGTATACACACTTTTGTTGAGAAAACTTAAAGAGTTTGGCTACCAACCTTTTTGGGCCACAGGGCAGCTTGCAGTGAGGTGAAGACTGTGGCGCCACCCTGTTGCACGTCACTCATCTGCAGAAGTAAAGTTATCGATTATAAAAACAAGTTAAAATTTAACGTTTAACCTTGTAACTTACATAGAAGAGCATAGTGGCAATGCGATTGCCAAGATTGAGACCTTCGAAAGCACGTTTCTCCTCCCGCTAAAACAACTGGACATAAGCAAAACTTTCGCAACTTAATTGAAAGTCGCGAACTTACCCGCGCAAAGTCAAAGTGCGGCTCATAATGTCCACCAATGCCATAGTTGACCACTTGCAGCTCCTCCGCCGAGTCCATGTCCAGGCCAGTCATATCAGCGGTGCGCTGCACCACAGTACCAATGACTTCATGTTCGGGTGTCTTCAGCCAGGCGGACTTACTAATACGATAGTTGGCCGTTTCTAATGCACCAGTAACTGAGTTTTGAACAGTGGCACGACGGAAACGAGGACGCGCCATACGCTTGAGCACTTCAATCTCGCTGTCGTACATGGCGTCGTGATAGATTACTATATAGGGATCCATATAGGCTTCTTCCAGTTTGAGCGGAGCCAGACGCAAAAAGGGCACATTGTTGTTGACATAGCGACAACGCAGAGGACGCATTTCAGCCGGAGAAGGCTTTAGCTCACCGCGGCACAGCATTTCATAGGCCTTACGTTCAGTCATATCAAAGAGTCCAGGATCGCTCTTGGCCACGGGCTAACGGAGTATTAAAGACTGAGTAACAGCCAAGAAATTCCAAGAAACTCTTTTAATGAGAGATGCACTTACCAGATCAGAAACGGGCATTTCGTCAGAACCATCATCGCCCTTCATTTTACCTAACTCCTTCTGGTGTGCAATTTCCTTTTCGTAGAATTTCTTATTCCCATTGGCTCGCTCGTGGTCGGGCAGCAGTTGCAGCAGCTCATTTGTCATGGTCAGTGCGCTTTCAACGTTGCCTGCATTCCGTACAATTCGATTTTCGTTGAAGTGAGGTGAAGGTGAGAAAGAGAACTGAATTAATTACTGCCTAAAAGTATGCTACATATTTTACTCTTAAGTGCTGAACACAATTTCGACCCAAGCTCTCCAACGCGCATTCAATCAAAAGTTCCCAGTCTTAAGTCTACAGTGGATAAAAGTCATAAAGAACCATTATTATATATCCCCACACAACCCAACACACAGACAAACACACACACACACTTGTAGAGCGTGTATTTCTACAAAGGATTGGCTAGTCTCTACATTTTTCCTTCAGGGTTACGCTAAATGAAATTAATTATTCATTCGCCTGTAGCTTCCATGGATACTTAGAAAACGTTAAATGCATCATAAATTATTTATATTGCCACTCCACCTACCCCATATTTGTTGTCAACTTTTATCAGTAAATTACAGCCCCCCAGAGCAACAGCAGAAAGCTGCTTGTACGGAAAAATGGGACAAGTTTTATATTTGCAACGACATTAAGGAGCCGCAAAGACAAACTTTTTTATAGAAAGACAACATTGTGTTTGTTTTTGTTGCGTATAAAACTTTTAGCATGGACATTGTATAGACGCATTTATATATGTCCTAGCCGTGAATAATGTGACCTTGACTTGGTAGCTTCTTCGCAACGTGCAACAAGGCAAGTCCTTTGGTTCATTGCCATAGTTAGTTTGCCAGACACTTTAAACGGGCACTTAATAATATTGGGTTTTTTGGTTGGCTTCGACCTCAACCTTTGCCTTAACCTGACTGCGAATGTAAATTTGCATTTTCCAAACACTTCTGACACATGTGCCCGTTCCACGGCGAACACTGGCTTTATGTCAGAATGTCCTGTGCGCTGCCTAAAGAGTGTGGGTAGAGAAGAAGAAGAAGAAGGAGGAGGAGGAGGAGGAGCGAACATGCCTTTTGCACTTTTCCAAGAATATGGCAGCAGTTCCGTTTCACCGAAGCCCGCCCATAAATACTGCAGAGTCGCATTTTTACGCAGCGCAAAACAACAGAGGCAAACCAGTTAAAATGTTGCACAGCCGGATGAAGCTCCCCCCCGACTGTCAGATACTTTGTGTTTTGTGGGCGAACTATGGCAAACAGGTGGCAAGCAGCGGGTGAAAGTGGGCTGATTTAAAATGATGGGCATGTTAAAAATAGGTCGCGCATCTCGAAAAGATGAAATGCTGTGATTAAAGCATTTTTAAATGTTAGTTTGATTTATTTCATAATTTACTTGTCATCAGAAACTCAATTTATTCAATTTCAATCGCTTTTGCAGCACTTAAACACATAATATACTTTATGCACTCCAAAGCAGCGCACAAAATACTCGAAAAGCGAGATAGAGCTACTTGATAGGGCTACGTGCACACTTTTCACTGCGACAGTTTAGCTGAGAGGAGCATAAAGATAGGGTTTAAAGGTTCAAGTCTGTGGATTGGAGTATATCCCATATCCTTGGCTATCCATCGCAGTAATAAGGCAATAATAAACCGCACTTTGGCCGCGCCAAATTGCAGAGTTGTAATGGCTACGTGACTCTAAATGCACTTGCACTAAGCCAGTCACAATATTGTCATTGCACTCTTTAACAACGGACTTGCAACAGTTTTTAGCACTTAACGACTCAGGGTGCTTAATCGCCGGAAAAAGTGCAGAGCAGAGCAGAGCTATATACACCTGGCTAAGGGGAGCCAACAACCCAGACACGCTTCCCGGGCAAAGTGCAATTTCCTGCAGCCAAATGGACAGCAACAAGCAAGCAGTAAGTGAAATAGCCTTGAAAGTGTCATGCAAACGAGTCTTGGTAAGAACAACAGTAAACACACAAGCAAAATGGCCATAAAAAAAAGCTTGTTGACTCACCCTGTTTGTAGGTGGAGAACGCAAGGTATTCAAGTACATCGGCACGAGTGAAGCTTAGAGTCTGATTGTGTTGCTCCTCCAGCATGCGAGACATGGCCTCATTCATCCAGAGCACCGTATGGTAGTAGTCGCGATTCACATAGGATTGCCGACCCAGTTCAAAACAATCGTCCGATGACATTTCCGTACTGCATTTAATAGAAATGAAAGCCGCAAAGGCAGGTTTAGTGGCAGGTAAATTGGAACTAAGTGATTTTGCGTGCACTTTACCTGTACTGGATGCCATTAAGTTTACCGCGTGCCACACTGGACGTGTCCAGTTGGTAAGTGTCCTGCAGGCGCAACAAAGCCACGGCCGCACCATTGAGATCCTCGTCCGAGGGAAACTTTAGCACATTGCGATATTGCGTGAGATTCTGCACAAAGTCTGTCGAGCATCAAAAAGCAAATAGCAAAGTTTTTAAATCGGTTTAAAAAGTTTTACTCAACTCTTACCCGTTCCCACATCATGCTGCATTAGATTCTCCACTTGCCGCCAATCCGTGGTTAGACGTTTGGTCAGCAGATATGCATTAATGGGATTCGATACGTAGGCGGTTATATCGCTAGCAGCATCTGCATGTTCTCTTTGGTATTCATCCATTTTGCTGCAGGTTAAACAAAAGTTAAATTTACTTAATCAATTTGTTTTAGTTGTTCAACTAGATGTGCAAACTATATTAAAAGTGCACTTATACAATTGTAGCCTTGGTCAAAACTTATAACAAAGTTTTGTACATTATTTAATTAGTTTTGATGGTTTAAGTTCAGTGAAGCGCAACCCTTTTGTTAAGGAAAGACACAGGTATAAAGGAGACAGCTAGAGATATAAGGTTAATGGTAGAAAGAGGTGCAAAGAGAAAACAACTTCTCACCCCTCAGTAATAAGTATATTCCCCTTCCATGAAAACTCTAGAGTATAAAACAAAAGCTTCGCTTATACTGCAACTGATAAATGTTTCAAAAGAACTTCAAGGTAAAACACATTTCTTTCTCACTTGTGCGCCTTTGTTGCATTACTTTATTTTTCAATGTGCAATGTGCAATGCCTTAAACATAAGTTTCGAACAATAGCTTATAAATGATTTATTTAAACATACAAACAATTCTGAATGACTTATATTTAATTACAACCCTTTATATACAGTCTTGCAGTCAAGCAAAATTCTCTGCTGGAATTTGACGTTTGCGGTTTCTAATTACTAATACTTTTTTTTTGGTCTCCTAGCCGTTCCGGTTGTTGCTCGCTGAAAAGTAAACTGAAACTACAACTTAAATCTAATTAAGAACTAAGCTTATATTTAGACCACATTGACACGATTGTCGGGTGGCGGACGATAGCACCACAGACTGCCAATGACGCCCAGGCCAATGAAGAACATAGTAAACGTGGACAGGCCCAAAATAACGCCAGTGGTGACATCATGCAGTGGCAAACCTGGAAACGGATCCAGGACGAGTATAAGCAACAGGCCACAGCACTTGAAGAGGCAGAAGATGGTGACCAAGATGTAGCCGGAGGTATAGCTGCGATTTGGCAGCCATTCGCAGTGTCGCGAACGAAAGCCAAGAAAACCAAGACCCATGCCGCAAAACGAGGCGACCAGTCCAAACTGCAGGTAAAACGATTTGCCAAACTAAAGCAGGGAAGAATTGATTATTGGGTAAAGTTTCGAATTAGACTTTACGGAGTTACTTACATGTGCTATCATATAGATAATAAGTCCGGCATTCATTGTGCTGCCCAGAACAAGCATTAGGGAGACAATGGCCAAGGTAATGGTGGCATTGGCCAACTTCTGTGGATAAGAGTTATTCACATTCACATTCGATTTGCAGGTCATATCCAACTCCTGGCCCTGCACACGTGGACTTATAACCGCCATGGTGCGATCACTAGCCAGCTGCTGTTGTTGTTGTTGTTGTGGAGGAGGTGCTGTTGTGGATGGCTTCACAGTCTCATAGTGCAAACGCTGTGGCGAGAGTCTCTGCTGACGCAGTGGCAACGCTGGCGAAGGGGCAACCGAAACAGTAGCCGTCATTTGGTTCATATTGATGTATTGCTGACTCTGGTAGAGTTGCAGGCGACGCTCGCGTTGCAGCTGCTCGTAGTGTGCCGCATTGCGGGGCGTGGAGTGTGCAAGGCGCGGTGGTGGTTGCATTTTCCGCGGCGTCGACAGCAGCTCGTGCAACGCTCGTGTGGCAGCGGCTGCATTACGCTGCTGTGGGGTCGATGTACGCATTGTGAACTGCTGCTGGCTTAGTTCCGTGTGACTCAGGCAGGTCTCCTGCTGGGTTAGTGCCGAATCCTCGTTTAGCTCATCTTCATCCGCTTCGGTGGGTATCACCGCATAGCGATGTGCTCGTCCATTGTGCATTTGTATAATCTCCTGATTGTCATCCACCAGCTCCTCATCTTCGGCTGTGGGCACCATTTGGTAACGCTGATTACTATTCTTGTCCACAATGAGAAATGTTTTGCTGCCAAAGTCACTGGAGAAGGCATGCTTTATCTTTGGCACTGGTTTCGGCGGCTTGGCATTCAACGTTGGCGGCAAGCTAGCAAATTGTGTCTCCTGCTGCTGTTGTTGTGGCTCCTCGTGAAATGAATGCGGCTCCTCATCCGATTGCAAGCCATGCCTTGAGCCATAACGATCCAGATTATCCTGTGAACGTGCTAAACGCTGTGCTGCCTGACCCGGCACAATGGCATAACGACTGGCCACACTGCCCAGATCTTCTAGTGGCACCAAAGCATAACGGCCACTAGAAGACGCTTGTTGTGGCAGGTGTTGCTGCTGTTGTTGCTGTTGTTGCTGTTGCTGCTGTTGTCGTTGTTGCTGCTGGTACTGTTTACGCGTCACTGAACGCGTCGACATGCTACGCTGCATGCGTAGCGGACCCTCGCGCGGATCGCGACATGGCGACGCCGGCACCGATACCGGATTAAAGTTCAACTGCAAGCTGCGATTGTATATGGATTCGACGCGATTGCTCGACGGCACCGGATAGAATTCACTGTTCTGGCAAAAAGCCGGATTCGTATAGTTGTGCTTGGACATAATGTGGCCGCACTGTACTTAGTTTTCGTTCCAGATTCAAGATTATTATTCACTGCTCGCCGGCTGATCTGCTCGGCTCGAGAACTTGGTCTCAACTGAAATGCTAGCTTCAACAACTGCTCACAGCTCGACTTGCAATTTCCTGCGCCGGCGCGCAGTCGTGTGGATCGAGCAGCGACGCGTGCGTTGTTCTTCTGACCCCCTCCACGCCTCTCTTGAAAATGAAAATTATAACCATATACTACTTGGCTATGTACAAACATACATACATAACAATAATTGAGCTCAAGACAGCAGCAACAAAAACAACAGAGAACGACGTTTGGCGCGTTCCGTTTGTTACTAGAAACATCTGCTCCTGGTTCCTGCTGCTGCTGCTGCTGTTGCTGTTGCTGCCACAACTTCAGTTCATGAGGGTTGAAACGAATTTAGTTTTTTTTGTTGTTTTTTTGGCTGTTCCGCAGCCGGCTTGCTGCATTGGATTTTATCAGCAATTTTTGAATTTATACTTAAACACACAAGAGCGAAATAGGCGACGGCAATGCCCCTCTCACACTTTGCTCAAGTATATAACACACTATATACACTCTATAAAACACACACACCCCTTGGCAGCTAAAGCGACCGTTACATTTGCTCTGTGCGCTTATCAAAGAGTCAATAGTAGCTCGTTTTATATACACCTAACCCCACGCCTCTCCTTTTCTACGCTTATCCCTTGCATTGTATGTGTGTGTGTGTGGGTTGATCTTTTGTCTGCGACTTGTCTATGTTAGCCAACTTAATTGGATTTTGCCCCAGCGTGGTTCTGTCACTGCCACAAGGCCAACAACACAAGCAACACGAATCAAATCAACTTTAACGCAGCGGCAGCAGCCACAGCAGCTGAATGATGACAACTGCAAATCCACAAGTCACCGAGTTGTGAAATTGTGAAATTTATGCATTGCCATATGAACGGGCAGCACAAAGCGTCCAAAAGGACATACGAACATGCATGCGTTAATGGAATTTATATCCCACACACACACACACACGCAGACACAGTTAGCAGAGCTATTCAAGTGAATCCTTTTCGGTTTGCACAGCTTTGGGTGTATAGCAATGTGGGCTGCGAAACGTGGAACAGTAAAGACGGCATTAACTTTTAATTTAAGCCGGCAAAGCGAAAGACAACTGCTAATGGCACGCGCCACATGCGGCTGCAATGCTTGAGATAATAAAGAAGAAGACGAGGAAGACAGAGAGAAGGTGGCAACAAAGAAAAAAGAGATGCAAGGATGCGTTGAGTGGAGAGACAACAAACAGCTGTCAGCTGTTGTGAGGATCAGCGTTGTCCTTTGCTTATTGTGACTTAACAGACTCGAGAAGGGAGACACAAAAAGCGAAGAGCAAACGGAAGAGAGAGAGTGAGCGATATATAAGATAGATCCTTTCTGGCTACGTTGGCTCTGGCATATTTGATTAGGGGAGTTACCTTACCGCATCCGTTGCGTCTTTTATCCTGCATCAACGTCCTTCCGCTGCAAGCAGCTTATGTTTACATCAATAAACAAGAGAGAGAGAGAGAGAGAGAGAGGGGGGTGGAAAGTGCTGCTTATGTGCTAGGGGTAGCTTAAGATATGCAGCATATGTGTGTGTGTTTGTTGTTCTTGGCGCCGCATAGATACAAAAGATAATGCATGTACCTAGGCAGACGTTTAGCTGCAAATGCAACAGCTGCCACACGCACGTGGCTAAAATACGGTGACAGCAATGATAATAACGAGCATGCCACCAAGTACATTATAGTATCTCACCTGCCTTATTATAAGCAAACAGTCCAACTAGCAGCAAATTATATATAATATACTTAGTTTAGGAAGCATAGTTAGTTTGGATTTGTCAATTTTAATTGGTATTTGCATAATTAAAGTCATACAAAATTAGGTCATTTGGTTTGTTTGTAAGCTGAGTTAAGTTGAACATTGAATAATCCTAGAGTATAATATTTATATTACTCACTTCTTGAGATAGTTAAGCTTATCCTCTTGGACGCGTAGGTAGCCCTCTAGATTGTTTATCAATACGGATTCAGTCTCAAGTAGTTCCTCCATCTCGGCCAGAGCTGTGTACAGCTCCCCGTGCACCGAGCTGCATGCCAGGACGAGCACAAGGACGCCAAGCGCCAACTGCAGACGCAGCCAGGACGACGACATTGTGTTCACTGCAACGAGAAAGCGAAAGAGTTAAAACAAGATAGTTTTGATTGCTTTGATTGAGTTTAGTTTAGAGTTCTGTTAATGCGGAAAATGTTGCACAATTGGCCAAATACACTGCTTATTGGCTCTAACCCTTAAAGGCATAACGTTAAGCTACAATTTGGCTTGAAAACAAAAAAAAAAAACACAGGCTGCCTTTCAAATCGCTTGTGAAATATTCACTGAACTCGAAAACCGATTATTGATTTTCAATTTTAAAGATTTAAAGCAAACAATACTCGAAACGTTATTGAGTTGTTGTCGATTGTTTTTTGGTTGGAAATTGGTCTTGCAATTAATTTTAATGAGCATTACTTTCATGTTTAATTTGCTCTTTTGCCGTTCATTTTTTTTTGTTTTATGATAAAAAGGTTTATTGCTTTTTATTGTCGAAATAAAGTTTATGGAGAAACTGTATATTAAATGAATAGTAAATCTAATATATTACTTTAAAGCTGTCGAAGCTTCAATAATTAGTTAAATTGCCGCAAACACCTTGTAGCTTGTGGCTTATGTGCAAATAAATCAGTTTTGCGATTAATTAGCAAGTCGTTTGGGTTTTAAATCTCAAAGATATATGCGCTTTTAAACATGGTTTATGGTTCACAAACCAGATTTACTTTTAATTAAGGCATTTCAATCAAATATCGATTGATTTTGTTCTCGAATTGCAAAGCTTTTCTGCATGCCTGCGTCGCAAGGACTCAAATTATATCTAATTAATGAGCTTCAATTACTTTGAGTTTCGGTTTGCCCAAGCACCCTAACAGATGCCACAACAAACATCAGATACCAGAGACCACACAAGCCAATGCCACAGCAAACAAACCACACACACACACACACACACACAGCGTGTCACAATGTCACACTTGCACTTCAACAATAATTGCCCACATTAATCAACAGTTAATTCGTAGTCAAAGTTGCCTTTGGATATCTAAAACCGGCTAGCTTTGAGTTTGTTTCTTTAGCTGGCCAAAATAAAGCATCTTAAGACTATGCCGTCCGTTCTTTACAACAAAATCCTGGCCAGGTTGAGGTCTCAAATAATGGAACCCCTAACTATATGCTGGTTGTAAACAAGAAACTAGACTCAACGTTTTACATTTGTTAACAAGATACGAATCCGTCTAAGCCCACAAAAAAAATAAACATATTCCATTTCCACTTCTTTCATGCTGTTCTAGATACTTAAGAGTTTAAATTTATTGCTAGACAAGCTAGTTTAAAACAATTTCCCCAAAATCTGTCCAGTTTGTGTTGCCCAAAACCGGTTAAACATATCGAATTGTGATGCTAATTCGTGTTCAAACCATAATCGAATACAATAAAAGGTATAAGAGGCTTAATAAATGCAGCAACGGTTTATCTTGACAAGAATAATCAAGCTCAAATGACAACATCGAACTTTTAATGTGTTTTGGTTTTTCTCTCGATTGCAGCGACAACTGTAAGAGAGTTCAAAGAACTCTAGCATCGATGTTAGATTAATTAGCTTGACTATTACATATGCAAATGTATCTGACGGATACGCGTGGCTGCCGCTGCATTTGCCGTTGAATGAACAACCATCGCATTGTTTCAAGTGCCAAACATTTAAATTGTTAACGGTACGCGGAGGCTGGTCAGAATGTTACACAATTCAAACTTATTGAAATGCAAATAATATTTAAATATAAAGAGCTGCGATGAGTCGGACCCCAATTGAGATGTTTGTAAAAATTGTTGCAAAATTGGCATGAAATGCGTGTGGAATGTTTTCTTTTAAAGAGTTCACTGAACCCTTTTTTTTTGTTGCAACCAAACACGTATTGCAGAAGCTGAGAAGAACCATAAAATTTTTGGTTAAAAAACTTTTTGCAATAAATGTGAGCCATGCAAATTTTCTGATTAAAGCAGCAAAGAATTTTTCTTTTTACACAATTCAACTTTTATTTCTGTTGGTTTTCTACTTAAAATCTCGCAGAGCAGGATAAAAGAAGATATACAAAATTCGTAAAATAACATTTTTAATTTTAGAGTGCTTTGAATTGTGCTTTAATATTGCCATTCATTCAAGTTAAGAGCTAGAGAAATGAATATTAAAAGCAAATAAATTGCACAATTTAAACTAAACTGAAATGTCAGGCTGCTGATTATCATAGACTCTGGTATGTTTGGTTTTATTTTTTTTATTTTTTTATCGTATTGTTTATTCGATTAACAAACAATTCGAAGCAGTTAAAAGCTAACTATGCAAATCAGCACAAAATATATTAGTATAAAATGTTTAACACTTGAATTATGTTAATACACAAAGCATTAGATCGAATATGACAGCATTTCAAAAAAAACAAAGAACTTTTTAATATATATTCTATATAATTAAAGCGGTGTAAATTTCACAATAAAACCTTTAGAGTAAACTGTAACTATGGACAGCCATTAAATAAAAATATTCGATTACATTAACAAAAATTGTATTTTCCGGTTTAAAAAAAAAAACAAAAAGGGGATTTGTCGATTGCAATTTCAATAATTAAATAGTATTTGCATAATGCAATCAACTTGCAACATTAAATTAATGTTTATCTGTATGTGTGTGGCAAATGCCACATCAACCATATTCAGCCTTGCCTCAACAAATTCGCTTGCGTGTGGATATTGCAAACTCACATCGATGTTTTTGTTGTTGGTGTTTCTGGCCATTATATTGTCTGGTTGCCAATGCATCTGTTTATGCAACAACTTTGCTTGCTTGCTGCTTCTGCATCGTCTTCTTCTTCCTCCTTTAACGCTTCAAATTCTTCGTTTAATTGGGTTTTGTTTTGTTTTTTTTTTCGTTTGTTTGCTGTTTCTTGACATGCGCCTTGTTTGCAATTAAGTTATGAAATATTTGCCAGCTTTTCTGCTAACCAAGCTCATGAACTAAACGCAGCGACTGGCCCACTAAGGCTGACTGCAAAGTCAGCTGGAAAATGTGCAACAGCAGCGGTTGAGCTGCCGGGTTTTGTATAATTCTTGCTTGACAAGCGGAAGACTAAACCCAAACCTAAACGTAACCATAACCTTTAGCTGCAGCTGAAAGTGCTTTCGTGGCATGTTTGAGGCAACTGATTCTCTCATTTCAAACCAATTTAAATGCAACTGTTCGTCCTATCAACAGCAATTGCAACGCCAAATCAGTAGCTGACCTTTTTTGGTAGTTGCACCTCAAATCCCCCCCAGCTTTTGGTTTGACATTTGCCAATAAAAGTCTTTTGTCTTTGTCGCTAAAGTTTCAAATGTCAACACTTAATGCTGCCAACTGACCTTTAAGCCCGTTGTAACTGTTTCGGCCCAATTGGCTTTTAACTCTTGACTCTTGACTCTTGACGCACAGCACTGGCATAATTAAGAACATAATTGACAGCTGTTTTTGGTTAATTTCGTTGAAATTCATTTGACACGCCTTGTTAGATGCGCACAACAACAATTTAGCTGTCATTTCAAGAAGTTTTTTCGTACAGAAACTTTGTTGGCAAGTTTTTAAATTGCACATTCTTATTATATTTGGCAGTTTGTTTTCGCTTCGACTGACAAAAGTTTAATTTTTTGGGAAACTTGAAGCCAACTCAATTGCGGAAAATGTGTGTGCGAGAGTGAACCCTGAACCGAAAGTGAAATCCGTTACGGTAAACTTGGTTTTTCAAGTTTACAGCCGCTGCTAATGATGAATGACAAATTGCATACAAGGCAAGGCATTGGAAAACATACGTTGAAATAATTATGAATATTTGTGCATAAATCTTTACATAGCTAACCGATTCACCTTGAAGGCGGCGGCATAAACCGGTTGCAAATAGAAAAAGATGCGACAAGTTAAATGCCATTAAATGCAGTTGCCAACTTTGGCTAAAGAAAAAAAAAACTAATTACACAACAAACTTGCATTGAGAGTGGAAGTTGAAGTGGAAGTGTTGAGAGGCACTTGCAAGGAAGTAGTTTATATATATATATATAAAGTGGGGGAATGGCAAACAGGGCAACACTTTCATTTAATTTGCTGTCACGCTTTTGGCCATTGGGTTACTTTCGTTGCTTTCGCAAAGCATCTGCAATGGAAGCAGCAGCATTTGCCCAAGGTTAATAATAACATTGAAAAGTTATAAAGAAATCCCGCTCGAGTGCGTTTACAATTCATTCACAATTCAAAAAGTTGTTCAACAATTTTTTTGTGACTTGTTTTATACATATTTTAATTTTTTAACTAATTTGCCTAACTGGCCAACATTTGTGTGCAACAAACTGCGCATGTCAATTATTAAAATTAATAAATTTTAAAATAAATTGCCATTTAATTGAAACCATTGAAATTGATATTCGTAAAACAAGCAAATTATTAATTCTAATCAGGCAATAAAAAGACAGCTATGGATTCCAATTGGAACTGTAGCTGACTCCATTTGAGAACAAATTTTGTGTTGGTTGGCAACGCGGCTTGTCCTCCGTTTTAGTTCCAGTTCCAGTGCTAGGGGTTGATTTCCCATGAACACGGAACATAAACATAAACTGAAAATGAGCGAACAAAAGCAAAGCGCAAGAAGAAAGCGTACCCAAAACAAACACAACAAAATTGACTACGTGACTGGAGGAGGCTGCCTATGACTCCCGGTTTACCCCCCCTCCCCTCTTCTCCACAACCAAGATACTTTACTTATCGCGGCAGCGGGCGGAGGAGGAGGCTGTGTGACGGTCAGCGGCAGTGCTATGCTTTCAATTGAATCTACACATGTGTGTGCGGGCAGCAACAATAATGAGAGCAACATTATTGAAATGCATATATGTACATATAGCCAAGAGAACGAAGAACATAAGGAATCTATTCATATTTTCTGTTATGACGTCGTTCGAAATCTCTGGAAAGTTCATTCTAATCAAAATAAAATTCAAATTAATGTTGACCCACATTTTATCAAGACAAACACAGAGTTAGTGGGAGACAGAGAGAGAGAGAAGAGAGATTAGATTTAAGTCTTATCAGTGCAAGACGGAAGCTGCACTCCAACAACAGCGGCAAGAACAATACTAATAAAAGCCGATCGCATAGAACACGTCAGCCTTAGAGACCATTTCCAGACACTTACCCTTGTCCCTTTTATGTTTGATTTCCAATGGAACTTGTTGCCCCAGCTGAGTTGAAAATCTTTTAGCGTAGGCGTCGCTTTGCCTCTTCTTGCTTTTGTCTCTGTTATTGTTTGTCTGTTGTTCACCTTTGGTTATTGTTTGCCCGCACGCACTAACCACAGTTCCAGAATTCCTTTCCGTTTACACTTAACACATACACATGTAAGGTTTATGCAGTTTCAATACTTCTAGCACAACATAAAATTCAAAACACACACATGCACTTAAACGCACACGCCCACATGCACGATATTTGGGCAGTCCTGATTTTTGATTGCCTCTTTGGCCTTTGTTTCGCTTATTGCTGTTTGGACCTTGTCTACACTGCGTCCGCGCGCTCAGCACAACAGAATGGAACTGAAACTGATGTTATTGCCGCCTTTGCCGACCAACAGATACAATTGCCAGCGAGAGCAACGCACACACACACACACACACAAAGAGAGCGAGAAAGAGAGAGAGAGCCACAAGACATTTTGTCATGTTTTGTTTTGAGCTATGCTTCGCAGTGGAAGCTCGCGAGAGCTAAATATACACATGCAATCCACATACAAAGCACACACAAGACAGTGGAATGTGGATTGTGTTGAGTCAGCTGCTTGTTGTTGGCGGTCAATTTAAATTTCAAACTATTGATATTATAGTTTTATTAAAGTTCTAACAAATTTGGCATTCATTTTATATATGTTTTAAAATATAAAGCTTTTCCTCATCCTTCCTGAATGGTAAATAAATACGTCAATTAGTTTCCATACATAAATACTAATCCTCAGTGACGGTAAAGGAGTGCGTCAGACCCTCATAGGGATATTTGCCACCCAGTATATACTTGTATTCACCCGAATGACGAATGCGATATTCACCAGGTAGCGTCTGTGGACTTATATTCCAAATGATCTCCAGTTCGCTAAAGCCAAGAATCGTATTCGTTCGATGCCAAATCATTCTGAAGAAGAAAAAGATTGAGTTATTCAAAGGTTTTGTTGATTAGTTGTCTCTGTTTAGTCTCACTTGGTATCCCAGCTGGCATCTGTGTATGTTATCTTCCAGCGATCCTCATTGATCTTACGCTCGATTGTGAAATATGTCTTCTCTGTAAAGAGATTATTACGTGGATTGCCGGATATATAGGTGGCCCTAACTGTATCATTAATGCCATATTGCTTGTGCGGCTGCGTTTTCACATAACCAAAGTCAGTGCCAATGGGATGACCATCGAAGAGAACTCCCGTGTTCAGGGACAACATCACATCGTTCATGTAAGGTGGACTGGGACCAGCATCCACGGTCTCATTTCTCATCAATGCCTTGGTCAACTGCTCAAAGATATCCATATAAATGGTATGCGTATGTGGTCCAAAGATTGTCGAGGCAGCCTCGTAACGCTGTGCCTGATACTCCTCCGGTGTGACCGTGTAGCTGGAGTAGATATTGGTCAGGCCAGCAATGATGACTTCCGTGTCAATGCCACCAGCCGCAGAGGCTGCTGCACGTATCTGATTCCTCAGACGGCGACCAGCCATTGTTGTGAACTCGCATGGAACTGCAGCAATGATGACATCGCCAATCTTCAGGATTTGATTGGATACAATCTTTGGCTGCCATTCATAGGGAAAGGTGGCCTAAAAAGTGACAAATACCTTTAAGAACTGACTTCACCCTACTATTCTTTAACAGTTAACTCACCCGACCCGTTGCCAGGAGAATGGGTTTCGGCTCATGGCACTTGATATCCTCAAGGGTGGGTAGCGCTATAAAGTCGCGCACAAAGTTCCACATGGGATTGTCGGTGGTGGTGCCTTGCTCAAAGCTAAACGCACCGGGCCCATCCGTTGTGCCAGCAGCAAAACTGTAGCCCATTGCTGGCTGACAGCCTCTGATCTTGTCCAGCTTGCGGGTGAGCGGATTGTAGGTGCTGCCATTGTACTTGGGCATATCGACAAACTGATGTATGAAGCGTACATCGCCAGTCACCTCACGAGCCGTCGACTCCTGACTCTGCTCATTGAGCAGACCCAGAGCGCCCTCAGCCAATCTCTGGCCAATGATTTGGGTGCTCTCGAACATATCGCGACCGGGGCCGGAGGCAAAGCATTCACCCTCACCCTTGGGACAATGGGAGGTAAGTATATCACATTCTTTGCCCGAAATGGAACACTTGGGACCCATGATATTGGGTGAAACATCACCCAAATTGGAGGAGCAAAAGGCGCCCACAAACTTGCCCTTGCCAGGCATCTTATTCGGATTGTATTCCTTCTCCAGCAGCAGCGCGGCATAGCCCATATTATCGCTAGTCACCAGCTTATTGGTGTTGTTCATCGATGTGGCATGCACCGCATACCAATTGAAGGCGCCCAGCAGATTGTTCTCCTTGTCCACGAAACGCAGCTGTGCCAAAGTCTTGTCCGTATCGTGCTCGTACTGGGCACGCTCCTCCTCCGGATTGCGCAGATACGATGAGGGCGAACGATTTATGTTCACATTCAGCAGCACTGTCTTGGAGAAATAGATGCGTCCATCGACCAAGTTATCCGTCGCACGTTTGATGCACTAAAAGAGCGAAACAAAAAAGAGTTAAGACTTAGCTTGAACCACTTTTTTGAGCACCTACCAAGTATAGACCCTGGGCCATTACTTCAAAGGTCTGCGGCACAAAACCCAATATCGAGATGTCATAGAGCAAGTGCATCAGAAAACCGCCAGGTGCACCATGCGTGTGTGTGCCACTAATGGCCACATTCTCCGTATTATACACATTGCCATAACGTGCCTGCAAACGCTTCACCACCTCCCGCTTCAAGCCATAGCCCATCATGGCACAGTCGGCACTGACAAATGCCACCCGGTTACCCTTCTCATCCTCCACGACAAAGGCACGTGCAAAGGTGCGTGTATGCAGACCCCGTCCAACTTGCTTGATGTTCGCATAGCCCATCTATCAAACGTTGGGATTTGATGATTAGGATCTTTTCGAGATGCTTTCTACTTACGAAATTTATTTCAACTGGTGGTCCTGTTATGTCCGCACGTCCCACGCCCACTTTGTAGGCGCTGGCCAGGCAACAGAATGCGCCAAGAGCAAGGAAAGTTAACAAAACGCAATTCCAATTAGCCATCTTTTGTTGCTAAATACGTTTTGTTCTGACAAACTGCAAAGCAAAGGAAAACATGTTTAAACCATGTTAGTGGAATAATAAATTAAGCACGAAACTTAACAATTTATTTCCTGCAAACACTGTTTAAATATTAATGAGAAAACAATTGGCTTTTTCCTTACTTATAAAGAGTTGAATTACAACGTAATAATTAGATTAGATTATCAATTTTAAAGTCTATCAGCAAGCTTATCAAAGATATTTGCCAACTGCATCAAATCAATCAATCAAATAGCATTTAAGTATTATCGCAAATATTAACAAATTATTATTGCCAATCGCAAAGCCCTTCAAAGACCAGCAAAAGATACACACACACACACAAATGTATCTATGAAATGCTAATTTATTAAGTCATTGGCAGTTGCATCAATGTTCATGTTATGCTTGTTGTTGTTGCCTTTTCTTATCAGCTGTAAGCAAAAAACCGGTTTTTAATCAACTTTTGCGAAATCCATCTGCTTTTTTTTGGCTGAGTCTACTGGCCAGTAGCCAAGTATTTACTATTTGTATTTTGCTTTGCAATCAAAAGTAGTTGGGTTTTTTTTACTACACACACACACACACACACGCACACCCCCGCTCCGAACACCTCGCGTACTAGATACATTTATTTGTGTTTTGGTTTTCTTGCCACGTTTTTGTTCCAGCAGACACAAAGAACTTTTGGCTTGGGAAATCGAGTGAGTAATAGTAATATATGGATTGTTTTGTTCGCCCTGCCTTTCCCCCTCCCCCTCCCCCGCTGGCCAGAGAGATTGTCGCGCGCACTTTTGCATAATTCAGTTGACGAGCTGACATTGAAAATAAAAATCAAAAATACAACTTATATGCTGGTTTTGCTGCGTTGTTTGCTGCTGGCCCAGCGCCAAGCTCAAACTTGTAATTCATGAAATTGCGATACAGTTTTCGTTTTGTATCAGTTTTTTTTTCTATCTTCTTTTTGGTTTTAGTGCATTTCTGCTTGAATATTGTTTAGCTAGATATTATAATTGGGTTTTATCTGATTTTAATTCGGTCAATTGTGTATTGTGGCACCCATTGTGTGCACGCCACTTACACAAAAAGATTCAAATGTATCTCTTGGATACACACGACGACACGGCTGTCATCCAATTGAGCAAATTACAGAAGATTTCATATGGTTCCGTTGCCGTTGTTCGCTGATCAACCTTTTTTTTCACAATATATAATCTGTGGCACTTTCGCGCTTTTGAGTTTTGGAGGTTAAATCAAGGCACTTGCTATATATATGTATATATATCAGTTGCTTATGCAATAGTTAGTTTAACTCCTTTGCCTTGGCACTGTTTGCTTGCAACTCATGTTTTTACTCCAACAAACTGCAGAGTCGCACTAAAATTCAGTTGATTTAGTTCAAAAACTTCATGGCAATATGTTCATTGTTTTGATATTGAACTTTATCTCACGCACGCTTCTCAAATTAATTTCGTAAATTATCGCGATTCGTTGTTTTAAACACGTAAAACACTTGTAGTTATTTGTGTTTTTAGTTTATTGTTTTTAATCAGTTGACGATCGCTTGAAACGCGAGGCAAATTTCCAAATATGCCGCATCCATAGATATATGTATATATGTATCTCAATAACAAAAGACTTTGCCCCCGTCCTCCAATGCAAATAACAAACAAAAAAGAAAAACCCACAAAAAAAACGAAACTGAAATTCGATTCGTAGCCGCGTTGTTGTCTCGCCGGAGATGATGTGAAACGACGCCCGCTATGCGCCCAAGTTGGCAATCGACTGCTCAACGGCACAATTCGGCTTTGGACACCAGAGCCAGAGTGACCAAGATGTCAGCTTGTTTGCTCTCTTACAGCGCTGCTTTCGGCATTGCTTGTTTGTTTCTTTGTCTGTTTTGCTTTGCAGTGATTATTGTTGTTATTATAATCCAGCGCTCATTCATTCATGTGGTCACTCGTTCAATTGCTATGCATTATTACACATAATATGCACGTAGTACGTACTGCAAAACTTAAGCTTGATCGGTTTAGTTTATACCAAAGCAAAAAAACCCATTGATAAGGTATCAGGATAGTTGATAGCAGATCAAAGATTGAATTAGAGTGTAGACATTATTTAGTAATAAAGTCCTGATACTTACTCTTGATACTGCCCGAAAATCAAGCAGCACACGGTCAGGCAATACAACTACTAAAATGTTGAAGAAAGCCAAAAGTTTGGTCAAGTGGGTTTGTATAAAAATAATAACTGATAGCTAACTACATATGAACACCGTCATGTTTCTTATGAAGATTAGCTAAGCTATATTTTTGCAGCAGATAAGGATTAATGGTATGTGCAAAGGCCCATCTATATAAGCTATAAACAGTAGCAAGCATACATAGTATACACAAATAAAAACAGAAATTTCAAATGCAAACAGGCAGCTCATATTTGCGTTAACAGTGCAGTATGCTCATCGATAACACATGCCTATCGATTATTATTTAACAGCTGTTAGAGCAGCTGTTATTCGTTTTTGTATAGCGAACAGCTGTTGTGGCAGTTTTCAAGAGACGCCACCTCCATCACCACCTGCGTTATGAGTAATTCGTTAACAATTGTAAGCAAATTGAAGAGATAACTGATGCCTAAATCCTTGATCAAGGTGACATTACCAATGAAAACTCATTCGAAAAGACATTGAGAACAAAAACAAACAACAACAACAAAACACACGGCTAAGTGCAAGCAGACAATAAGCAAAGAAGTCCAAGGAAAAACGCAACAGATTCAGTTAGTAAAGAAAATAAAATGTCCAAGGCCGTGAACAATATGAATATGGGCATTGTAGAGCCACAGGAGCGCATGAAGTACTTGTGCCACTATGGCAACGACATCGAGGTGGACAAAAATCTGCCCGTGACGCGGTAAGTTGATAAATCAAAAGCGAATCAAAGAAGTGGCGGCAAATAAAAAAAAAGCCTACTCCAATGTCATCCGCCCACTGTGGCCTTGTGCGCGCGTATTTGCCTTTGAAGGATATTCTCCTTGGCACTACTCACTGTTTGTGTGTGCATGTGTGTGTGTACTTTGGCAACTGCAGCATGCCATTGAAAACAGCAACAACAACAACAACAGCAAGAAGAAGACAAATAACCAGAATGTTTTTTTTTGTGCCTGGGCTTGATGTATGGCAAATAAATGATTCCCACTTTTGCAGCTACTACCGCTCGGGGACGGAGATACTGCGCATGGCGAATGTGTATCTGAACGAGGGCGACGATGAGAATGCATTTATACTCTACTTGCGCTACATGACACTGTTCCTTGAGAAGATACGCCAACATCCCGACTTTGGCAGCGTTAAGGCCGAGGTTAAGGCCATCAATAAGAGCATTAAGGATGAGATAATGCCAACGACGGAGAAGCTGCGCACCAAGCTGCTGGCGCAATACAAGCGTGAATATGAACAGTTTCTGGCCAACAAGGAGGCAGAACGTGCGCGGGAACAGGAACGCGAGCGTCAGCGCCAACGGGAGCAGGCGAACAAAATGGCAGCAGCCGGAGCAGGGAATGTACCATCACTCATACCCGCCAATCTGCATGTGCAAATGGATCCAAGCAATCAGCCCACAGCACCAGATCTGGATTTGCTCGATCAAGTTGTCTATCCCAATGATTTTCCAACGGGCACCAATCGCAATAATCTACCAAATTCGGGTCTTTTGCTGCCCGCCTACGATGCCGTCACCGACAAGACAACCAAGTAAGTCTTAGCTCGATTTCAGGCTCTATTGATTTCTAAAGTGTTCGTTTGGTTTTAGCTCAAACTCGAAGCCCGCCTTCGATCGCAACCAAAAGCCGCAATATAATCGCACGGACTCGCTGCTGGCGGGCTCGTTGCGCACCGTCAATGTACCTGGTGACACCATGGATGTGTTCCTACAGCTCGCACGCTCCAATACCTCCAATAACATTGAGACTTGCGGCGTACTCGCCGGCCATCTGGCACACAATGAGCTGTACATAACGCATATAATAACGCCGCAGCAGCATGGAACGCCGGATAGCTGCAATACGATGCATGAGGAGCAGATCTTTGATGTGCAGGATCAAATGCAACTCATAACACTTGGCTGGATACATGTAAGAAGCGCCTTATAACTCCTGACTAGCTTGATTGATTAATCACTGAATTCTTTGCCAGACCCATCCGACCCAAACGGCTTTCTTGTCCTCCGTTGACTTGCACACGCACTGCTCCTATCAAATGATGATGCCCGAAGCAATTGCCATCGTTTGTGCGCCCAAATACAATACGTGAGTCATAAACGCCACCAAATGAGTCAGACACATGGCTAAAAAAGATATGAATAAAATTGTTTTATTTTTAGAACTGGTTTCTTTATACTCACACCACAATATGGACTGGATTACATAGCACAGTGCCGGCAAACAGGCTTTCATCCGCATCCAAACGATCCGCCGCTGTTCATGGATGCCCAGCACATTCATAAGGATGCACAGGCCAAGATCAAAGTCATCGATTTGCGCAGATAGTTTGTGGAAATCTTAGTCTAGAAATCTTAGTCAGCAGCCAAATACTACCATTGGTCATATTGGTCAACCCCCTAAGCGGTATGCAACAGCAGCGAATTTAAACAAATGCTATAAAAACAAGTCATAACAGCAACACCAAACAAACTAATAAGCAATAGTGCAATCGCTTGCAAGCTTAAAACATTCAATGAGTATTTCGTTCAGAGAGCAGCGCTAATTACACACACACACACACACACAGAGACATTAGTGATTAGTGAAAAATTTAAGAGATATAATTGTATTTTTGCAAGCAATACATCGATAAAGTTATACTATATTGTTATTATTAGAGCATCAAACACATTATGACATTTTATTCAGCTCTTAGTTCGCAATATGCATTTTAAGGCCTGCGCTTTTACAAAACAAATTCTTTTATGTGATTTACAATTGTGGCTTATACTTTTGTTAAAAGGAAGATTAAAAAAACTACTTTTACTTATGTCAATCAAAGCAAAATCTCTTTACACATAGCTCACTAATGCCACATAATATATATATTATATTGATATTTACCTAATAATGCTAAAAACCTATAAGATAACATGTTGTTTAATGATGGAAAAGATAAATTGTATAAATAAACCTGTTATAATATGGTGGTAATCGTGTTATGCAAAGCTTACTAAATTGCTAAATTTAATAAAAATGTAATTTATTTTAAACAAACATATTTATTAATTTGTATTCTGATAGGTTATGCCCCAAATGTGTAGTTTAGCTTTTGTATGTGTTCAAGTTTAAACCTCTTGAGAATTACAAGCTCCAAGCGGGTGTGTAAATTGTAATTGGACCAAGCAATACAAATGCTGCATAAAAAAGTATATGAAAATGTTATGCTAACAGTTACAGATTGTTGCTCTGTTAAAATTTCCCCTACTTACATGAGCAGCCCTTTTGCGCTTACATTTCCCGCTCGCAGTTTTGCGTGTTTTCTCGACTCGCACGGTTTGTCCAGGTTGTCGAAGCGAGGCACAGAGTCCAATAACCGCACTCCAACGCTGAAAATAGTTTAATTACACAGCACTGCGTACCCCAAAAACAAAAAAAAAACGCACACACAAGTTGTAAACGTAGTGTGAATAATAATCGATAAATGAGCAGCGTTTGCCACAAGCCAATATAATACAAGAAGCGGGAAAGGGGAGGACGCGTTATTGCCCTTGATTAAAAAGGAGGAAACAAATAAAACTACTTAGTGTTAGTGTGTGTGTTGTTAAGTTTGTTTGCTTTAATATTGCACAGCTGCTTGAGTTAGACGACGCCAAATCCCAAACCCCTTCCAAAACGCACTCATTCAGCTGATATAATGCCAACACTCAAGCCAAGTCCAATTGACTGGATACCACAACTAAAAAGTGTTCATTGTCAAGAAGTAAGTGAGAACAAGCAGCTTTAAGCTAAAAGCAAATAAGTTAATAACAAGCGCAGATAAGCGCACTTCAATTACTTATAAGGGCAACAAAGGCGCAAACTCTTTTTTTTTTGCCGCCAGTGTTGCCACCTGTACACACAATCTCATTAACATCATTGCTTAAGGATGCGGTCAGCAGGGAAACGGAAATACAGCACTAACGTCCGAGTGTACTTCCTGACTGACTGTCACAAGTTCTGGCGCGTACCTGGCGCTTGCCAAGACGGACACATACAAGACACTCGTCAGCTGACGCAAGCAGCTGTTGTTGGTGCCACGCAGTGAAAGCATTTCTCATTTTGACATTTTGCTCACCTTGATAAGGAGGCCTAAGCATTGCTGCATGCAAGTTCGTGTCGCCTTAGCCGTAATTGTTGTTGTTCATTTCATTAAACCAATCGCATGCAGCTTATTCATTTAGCCTTTTTGGCCCTGTCTGCTGTACAGTGGTTGTGTATTTGAGTTTTATCGAAAGCCCATCGTACTTACTGAGGCTTTTCTGTTTTCTCTCTGTTTCACGCTGTTTTTCTTATTCATTATCCATGTCTGTTTTTGTCTCAAGTTGTTTATTTTTAGTACAATCATGCGCTATACACGTGCGTATGCCCTGCCGGTCTGCGTAGCGTATACGCAATATGTTTATACTCTATATTATATATATAAAGACAATGTTGTAGTTGCTGTAAGGCCTGCACGTGCTAGAAACTAGAAACTAGCCATCAGCTGTTTGAAGTTCTGGCAAACGAGCTTTGTTTGCTTTTCGCTTGCAATGAACTTAACTTAGGGGAATGCAGCCAGAAAAGCTTTTGTCTGCGAACCGAAACTGCAAGCGATTTCCTGTTTATTTCATAGTTTTGTTTTCATCCAAGCGTTCCACAGGTGGTTGTTGTTATTAATTTAAGATGTAAACAAAATGTATATAAAGCTCTAATGCAATGCAATTCTCAACTGACGCAAAAAAAAACAAAAACAAAACAATACATATATACGCGCAGTCGCTGCTGCAGTCGACGCAGACGCTGGCGTTGACGTTGACGCTGACGCTGACGCCGATGCCAGAGCTGAATATTACTGGGAAAAGCTTTTTGCCAGCGCCTCCGATTTTGATTCAGAACGGAAAAGTGACGCGTCGCAAACGCACGACTCGGCCAGCCAGCAAATTGTTTGTAATAGATAAATTTGAATAAATCTGCAATATATACTTGAGTGTGAGTCGGGAAGTGATTCTATTGGCAACAGTTTGTGAAACGGTGTAAACAGAAAAGCTGGCCAATAAATTAGCCAAGTAACGCGATATCCAACGAATAGCAAAACAAATGTGCAAGATTACTAGAGAATAATAGGAAGAAAAAAACTAATTTGCTAAAGCTAATAACAAGTGTAACAAGTGTTTTGTTTTTTGCGCTTAAGACTGTTTTCGAATTGTGTTCATTAAGTTAACAAAATGGAAGAGGTAATGAAATTCTTTTTGTATTTTTGTGTTTAAAACAGAAACTTCATTAGTATTAAATATCTTGCATAATTTATTAGCCTTACAGTTATATAATACAAAAGTAATTTAATATATATATGCCAGACAATCAAAGCAAATATAATCAATTCTCAATAAGCATTGACAAAGTTTACAGATAAAACTTAATTAACTTAAACTATCTGAATATTAGTTCGAAGGAAGTTGAACAAAAGTTAGTTAGATTAATTAAATATATTAAAATAGTTTCAAATTCACTTAAACGCAGATAAAAACGGATAGCTAAAATATTAATTATATACATATGATCTACTATAGGCAAACAAAAAAAGAGAAAAAAAAGCTTCAGAACAAATCATATGGTATAATATTTTTATCTATTTGTTTTTGGCGGTCGTTTCTCGGTCTCCATACTAATGTCAAGCTACAACAACAACAACAGATTCACCTTCATGCAAAAGCTAAATTATCTCAACGCTATCTCAGTTTTCACTGGAGAGACTTTACAATATGCATTCATTTATTGCAATTCTCTCTCTCTCTCTCTCTCTCTCTTCTCAGTCTCTGTTGTTGGTTTATTTCCACTTGGGCTCTTATTATATATATACACATATGTATGTACATATATGTTATGCGCTATCGTCAATTAGCTGTTCTGATCAACCCGGCGTATACGTAATCAGCTTTGTACATAAGCTTATGTCGCTTGTTCAACTCGCTCTAATCGGTCTAACTATTTAACATATTAACTATCTATTTATAGCTGTCGAATAAGTTCCAAAAGTCAATAGAATCCTTGAGTTAAACGTGTTCTTAATTCGATCAAAAATGATTTATTCGATTTGCATTCAACTGTTTACTGTAATTTTCACCTAACAACGTGCCACACACTGCTGCACGACAGTGGCAACAGTGGCGACGATAATGAACAGCCGGTTTGACCTTGGCGGGGAATTGCGAAAAAACAAAAAAAATCAACAAACTTTTGCAGTTAAGCTTGCACGGAGACATGAATACGAAAATAGCGAAAGAAAATCTACATAAAAAAAATAGATATACACGTGCCACATGCTGCAGGTGAGACGCCCTGGCAACCTTTTCATTCAACTAACTGGCTGGAAGCGACCTTTAACTTGGCCAGCAACCGTAAGCCAAAAGCCAGCAGACAAACGACCTCATTATAACTTATACTTCGAACAGAAACTCAAAACTAGTCCTTCTGCAAAATATCAGTTTTCACATGCATCTCTTTATAGTATGTGTGTGCAACATTTTCCGCCACTTTGGCGTTGCATGCAAACTTACAACTTATTCACAAATCTAACTGTGTGTGGGTGGGTGGGATTTTGTTGTTTGCTTGTTCCCTTTTGATTATCAAAGCGCTGAGCTTTTGCTTTTGATTATGTGAATGCTTATCCTCTTTTAGTGTTTTCCGTATCCTAACTTAATAACAAACTTGTTGCAAGCACATTCTTTGAGTTCTCACACTAACACATTGCCATTTATGTGAATTATACCAGAAAGTATTCAAGTTGACTCTCTTCTAAGCTAAGCCTTTAAGTTGTATAAGAGTTTATATAAGAGCCTTTAACAGCTGGGCCTAGATTATCCAGATTTTATTTTCACCTAAAGTTCCAGCTGCGCTCCATGCGCCAACAATAAAGCAAAGCTGATAAGCTGCGAAATAAATGCAGGACTCGATTAAATGCTTTTTTCCATTGATTTCAAAGCATTTTGTTTACTGTTTTGCTACCTGCAAAAAAAAAACAAAAACAAAACAACAACACAATTACATGAATACACAGCAATACATACATACCTACATGCATGCATATGGGAAGCGACCCCAGCAACGCAATGAGAATGTGGTGATGAGAGAGAATTGCAATTTCAACACTTGATAATTGTATTACGTCAATGGATTAATTGATAAATGTGACCGATTTTACAGTAAAGTCTGACTTGTTGACGGCAAACGCGTTGACCCGAAAACTTTGTTATAAACATTCTATAAGTATTTCTACGGTTTTTGCCCTTGTTTAACTTTTACTTTGTACGCAATTTACATAAAAATTGTTTGCAAACAAATCATAAAAACTGCGAGCGAATAATAGCAAGAGCCAACAATAATAAAGAGAGAGAGAGAGCAGAACTTAAGAGCAAGCGATCGCCTATGCGTAGTAAACCCGTTCGTGCAAAAGATAAAACAGCAATATGTCGCTCTCGGCGTGCTCTCTCTGACTCTCTGTCCCTCTCGCTCACAGTAATGTGTTTGCTTTGCAAAAGAAGTGAGTGTAGTAAATTTTGGGCAGTCAGTTGGGCTGCAGATTCGATTTAGTTCAGTTTGGATCGGTTCGAGTTGATGAGTTTATTAATGCCTTCAAGCGTATACTCGGTTAAATAATTAAAAACAAAAACAAAATGCCAATTGTCGCCACTGTAAGTTGTCAAAGCACAAACAATATCAATGATATTGCCTCGAAAAAGAATGAAAGGTAGCGCATATGCCGAGATTCTGCTGCTATGACACGTGTTGCTTTTGTTTGTCATTTAATATAGAGAGAGCGTCTGTTATTTGGCATTGCAAATACAAAAACAAAAATATAGCTTATGCGTATTTATGTGTACGTATGTGTTTGGTGTTTTGATCATTTCTGTTCTCTTTACTGTATTTGCAGACTCCGTCGTTATTGAAGCGCGCCGGCACAGAGAAACTGCGTGAAGTTTTTCTCAAATACGCATCAATTGAAAAGGATGGCGATCAGTTTATGACCAGTGAGGATTTTGTGCGCAAGTTTCTCGGCCTATTCACGGACACAGCATTCAATGATGTAAGTAAAAACACAAAAAAAAAACATTCAACGCATCGTTGGGTCATTGCAAGGTTAAATGCCGTTCGCTGCCGCTACTCAAACAGCTGTGATAAGCAATCAACAACAACAGCAACAACCAGTGCGTTAAGTTCTTATCAGCCAACATAGATAGAGGAAGGCATAAAATCTGTGTGCATCCGTTGTAGTTGTAATTGTTTATCTAAGCGCAAAACTGATTCATATTGCACCCAAGACGGTGCCCGGCGTCGGCGTTAATCACTTGGCTGCCGCGTGCTTAATAAATTCTTCGACGTCACAGAATTTAAATTGGATGCCTTATCAATTGTTTGGCTAATCAAAATTGCTGAAAACTGGAAAGTGATTTCCAGGTGCGGCTAGGCCGAAGTCTGCATATTGTACTGCTTAAGATTAAATCTTTTTATATCTAATCAATTAGCAAAACCATGGTCTAATGTCCGGTCAATTCTAATGTATTTCAGGAATCGGTTCGTTTGTTGGCCGGCATTGCGGACACGAGCAAAGATGGGCTTATATCATTCTCGGAGTTTCAGGCATTTGAGGGTTTACTCTGCGCCCCCGATGCCCTCTACAGAACGGCCTTTCAGCTCTTCGATCGTCAGGGCAATGGCACAGTATCCTACGGTAAGTAGAGCTATACTTGTAATCAGCTTTTTTATCCTCACTAATCATAATTTATTTACTTTAATAGCTGATTTCGCTGAAATCGTACAAAAAACAGATCTGCACTCAAAGATACCTTTTAGCTTAGATGGCACATTTATAAAACGTTACTTTGGTGAGGTAAGTTTGGAAATGGAATACGTTCGAAACCATATATTATAATGATAATCCTTGTTTTACTTAGAAAAAGCAACGCCTTATAAACTATGCTGAATTTACGCAATTGCTGCATGATTTTCACGAGGAGCACGCCATGGAGGCATTCCGTAGCAAAGATCCAGCTGGCACTGGTTTCATATCTCCACTAGATTTTCAGGACATTATTGTTAAGGTCAAGCGGCATTTACTCACACCCGACGTCAAGGATAACTTGGTGGCGGTAAGGCCTAAAGACACCTTAAAGCGTCTTCGACATATCAATTAAATACCTTGTTTTTAGGTCACTGAGGGTCACAGAGTGAGCTTTCCGTATTTCATTGCATTTACCTCGCTGCTCAACAACATGGAGCTGATCAAGCAAGTCTATCTGTTTGCCACCAAAGGCAATCGCACTGAGATGGTCACCAAGGATCAGCTTCTGTATGCGGCACAGACAATGAGCCAGATAACACCACTGGAAATCGATATACTTTTCCAGTTGACGGGCGTTGTTAATCAACCGGGGTAAGTGCCTCCCGACTCTCCCTTCCAAGTCTCTCTCGTCCTGTTAACAACACTAATATTGTAAAAAAAAAACCCATTAATGGCAACAAGAAACAATTTAAATTGTAGGCAATTCACTTAATCAGCTCAACATTGTCAGTTCGACAATAAAGATCACATTTTTTGTTGTGTATGTCTCTTTGTGTGTATTAACCCTTTTTGGCCTTTTCTTTCTTTCTCTGTCTCTCTATAAATATATATCTTCACATTCTTATAACGCACTCATACATACCAAATTGTTTAAATATATTAATATGCATATTAAGCTGGTGGATACGCAAAAAGATTGCTCCGATTAGGCAAGTGTTGTTGTCCTTAGACACATGTTTTTAATGTCCCTTTTAGATAAAATCCTCTTGCCATGCATCACCCCTTCGGTGTTTTTCTGTTCTATGTAGTTTGTTGTTTCGTGTTAGATACTTCATACGATTGGTTTCTTAACTAATCGAAATATCATTGAATATCATTTGTGCCAACAGCCGCATCGATTACAGCGATCTAAGCAATATTGCACCTGAGCATTATACAAAGCATATCACCCATCGCCTGGCCGAGATCAAAGCTGTTGACAGTCCCAACGATCGTTCGGTTTTAATTCAAATGCTAGAGGCAACCTATCGCTTTACTTTGGCTTCCTTTGCGGGTGGTAAGTAACATGAAAAGCTATTTAACTTTGAATTGTATACTAACCGTGCTTTCTTCCATAGCTACTGGCGCCACAGTGGTCTATCCCATTGATCTTGTCAAGACGCGCATGCAGAATCAACGCACTGGCTCCATGATTGGTGAGGTTGCGTATAGAAACTCCTGGGATTGTTTTAAGAAGGTTTATATAGAAAAACTTAAATTTTCTCTGAACATTTCACACAATATATTAATCTTTATTAGGTTATTCGTCACGAGGGTGTTCTGGGTCTGTATCGTGGTCTGCTGCCTCAGTTGATGGGCGTGGCACCGGAGAAGGCCATCAAGCTGACAGTCAATGATTTCGTCCGCGACAATTTGACAGACAAACGTGGCAATATACCCATTTGGGCAGAAATAGCTGCTGGCGCCTGTGGTGGTGCCGCCCAGGTCGTATTCACGAATCCGCTAGAGATTGTCAAGATTCGACTGCAAGTGGCCGGCGAGATAGCGGGCGGTTCCAAGATAAGTGCGCTATCTGTTGTCCGCGAATTGGGCTTCCTGGGACTTTACAAGGGTGCGCGAGCCTGTCTGCTGCGTGACGTTAACTTCTCGGCCATCTATTTCCCAACCTATGCGCACACCAAGGCAGCGCTAGCCGACAAGGATGGCTACAATCATCCGCTTTCGCTGCTTGCTGCTGGTGCCATTTCTGGTATACCGGCTGCCTCGCTAGTGACGCCCGCTGATGTGATTAAGACGCGACTGCAAGTTGCTGCACGCACAGGACAAACAACCTATACGGGTGTTTGGGATGCCACCAAGAAGATCATGGCCGAGGAGGGACCACGTGCCTTCTGGAAGGGCACAGCTGGTGCGTCGCAGTATTATATAAAGCTACAGCCGATTCTAACTAAAGTTTGGTTTCTCTTTCAGCTCGCGTCTGCCGCTCCTCACCACAGTTTGGTGTCACTCTACTTACCTACGAGCTGTTACAGCGTCTCTTCTACGTGGACTTTGGCGGTAATCAGCCCAAGGGCTCGCAGAGTCACAAGGCCGCACTGCCATTGGACAGCACACTGGGCAGTGTACAACCGAAAGCCGATCACATTGGTGGCTATCATGCGGCTGTGCCGCTGCTAACGGGAATTGAGTCCAAATTTGGCCTGTATCTGCCACGCTTTGGACGTGGTGCTGCTGCCACTGCCACAGCTGGCACGGCGACGGGTTCATGATTGTATTGGCGACATCGCTTGCACAGCGCCAGTTAGGTATAAAGTTGTAAAGTTGTAGCCATAGATATACATATATATATACCACAAAACTATATAGGCTGAAAGTTGAAAAAAGTTGTAGATCAGCTATTGATCAGTTATAGACTAGACTAGTTCTAGTTATTGCTAGAAACAAACACACACACACACAATCAATCGAGCTATACTAAAAACTGATCAATTTTAGAGTTATCCAAAAATCTTATCTTACCATCAACTTATTGTAATAAACCTTTATATATACATATACATATAGACAGATTTATGGCACACAATTGACAGCAACTTTTTTACCTACACTAGAAACGAACATTTATGAAATGATAGGAAAATGATTAAGAAACTGTAACTGTTTTTTGTAAACCTTTTTTTAACTAGATGCATAGTTCAAACTCTAAAGTCTAAATGAAACAAACAAAGAAATTCACTGAACGCCTATTTTTTGCACTCACTGAACTAAATAATTAAGAATTTAACAAAACAAAAAAAAAAAACAAAACCTTTTAATCTTAGTACGAATTTGTTCAACAGTTATAAAGGAAAAATGCAATGAATTACCTCTTAGCTAATAAATTCAAATGAATATATTTAAAATGTGTACAAAAATTTAAAACAAAAACTTGCTTTTACTAAATGAAATTTGACTTCTACCATAATTGAGATGCAGTTAATAGACATTAAGGTAATAGACAATAATCGATTTCAATTTGAACCAAACCCAACCCACTAGAAAGTAAAGTATTTCAACAAATTGTCACAACTTTTCTTGCAAAGTCTGAGCCAGCCCCATGAACATGGCTAACCCACAACAGTTAACAAGTATAATGTATTTGAATATGCGTTCACAGGCTAATTTCATGTCTATTGACTTTCAGCTCTCATAATTCAATGGCTAAATAAAAATTCAATTTCGAATTCAACAGTTTAATGAAAGAAACAAAAAAAAAAAAAAAAACTGGCTTAGTGGGCTACAAAGGCGTGGCGTTCGCTGACCATGACCGCCAAATGCCAATACTAACCGTTACGCATTTTATCTAATGATGGGTCTATGCAGCATTATGCGTTTCCATGCCACTAACCAACTTGAAGCATATAAAATGCTGCAGCATAGCAAACAAGCAGCTGCAGTTTCATTTCAAACTTTGATGCGAACGTTGCAAAACAGAATGCAAGTGAAATATATGAAAAGTGTATGCCTGCTGCTGCTGCTGCAGCTTGTGGCAGGCACTGTGGCCAGTGCCACACAAACGGATACGCGAGTTTCGTGGCTGGCACAACTTAAGCAACTGCACCATCAGCTGCATGATTGCTTCCGTTCCGGCAAGGGTGTATGGCCCTGTTTTCGTGCGCATAGTTTGCAAGTCTTTGAGGATATTATGGCTGCGGATGTGATACCACTCTATGAGGGTGTTCGCTTGACGGCTGCTGCAAATGCTACGAGCGGTGAGGCTAGGCAGTTTGAGAGCGATGATCGCAAGGATTTGCAGCATTTAACCTGGTTTGACCGTCTATCTGTGAGCTTGGCCAATGCTCTAACAACGCACACATTGCAAATCAATTTGGCTAAGCTGACAGAGCGTTATATGGGCAATGGTGGGTTATATTTTCATATTCCATGTATTCCAATTCAATGCAATTCACTCTCTAGACGCACCAGAGAGTAAATCGGATGCCGTGGGCAGTGGTCGAGTGCGTCGTCATCGTTTTAATATGATTATCACCATGATGTTTGGTGTGACAGCTTTGGGCGCAGTTCTTGTGCCTATGGGCTTTCAAATGCTATCTATAGTCAGTGGCAAGGCTTTGTTGTTGGCCAAAATGGCATTGCTTCTAGCCTCTATCAATGGACTAAAGCGGGTTAGTTATCCTAAATCTTTCCCTTATAATGGAATCCCTTTATAACTAAAGTTTCTTTCAACAGGTTGCCAATACTGGTCTGCATTATGGTCTCTACCATGTGCCCGGTGAGCAATTAGCTGGCTATTATGATCGTGGTGATCTCAATCATCCACGTAATGTACCCATACCTTTGAGTCTGGATATGGGCTTGAAGAAATAGCATACAAGGAATAACACAAAAGAGTCAATATTTGCAGCTGATATGAGTTAAAAATAAAAGTAGTTTTCTTTCCAAATTGTTTACCATTTGAATTGGCGCCTTTAAAGCTTTATTTGCAGCAAGTTGGCAACGCTGCTTGAAACTCACCACAAAGCGCTTTTCGACACAGTGGTGACTATTTCAAATATAACGAAAAGTAACCTAATGCTCAATTGATTTATAAACTAACTAAAAGGGAGAAAAAAATTGTTTATAAGTTAAATACATACGAATAGAGTAAAGTTGAGATATTCAAATAAAATGTTCAACAGCAATGGCTAAAACGAACAGAGAAGGTCGACAACGACAGGAGTACGAGTCGGCTAGCAAAAGGGGAATGTGGGTGGCAGAAATAGGGACGACACGAAGCTGGACTATAAAAGGAAATGCGCCGCTGATAAGGACTCACATTCTGTCGTCGTGCGGCAGCTTTGACGTCTCGTTGCCCCAAGCCAACGGAAGTCGCGCATTGCAATTCGTTTTGCATTGAATAGACTCTGCTAATCCTTAACGTGTAACGGTTTCTGTGCTTCATTCAAAACATTAAAAACTCTACGTTCAGTTTCTAGTCACACACACACACTCTCGAGTGCCAGAAGAACAAGAGCTACGGGACAGACCAGAGTCGTGGTATTAAAATTATTGGTTGCGTGACACCATCCGGTGGCGGTAATTCTTTTAATTAGCTTAGAGGTCCTTGGTCAAGGCGTTTGCAATTAAAAAACCCAATCACGAACCACAACAAAGCTCTGCACTTTTTAAAATTTGGTGCCGCAGACGTTAACTGAATTATATATTGGCCAACGCCTAATTGAAACGCAGAACTCAATTTAACGGCTTTGTCAAGTGCAGCAGATAGACGCAAAAATACCGACGGAATGAAGTTCGCGGTTTATTTCTACTTAACCCTGATTGTACTCGGAGTGCAGGTGAGTTTTAAGTCAATCAACAAGTTGAGCTTAACTTTTGTTTCGCCTTTCAATTGTTGAATTAATACTTTTTTCTGGCCGCTGTGACTTTGTCAGCAGGATTTGCCGCCGAACGATTGATAGGCCTCGAATTTGTCGCTTTTATTGCCAAAGTTTTGACTTTTTCTGTATGTGTGTGTTAGTTGATTCATGGCCAACATATTGCTTCCATTAGTCTCAAATTATACGAATATGTTTTGGGCGTATGCTAGATTAGAGGGTTTTGCTCCATATTTGCTTTGGACTCGAATATCAGTTGGATTTTTTGTTTGGAAATCAATTTAATGTTTTATTACACATGCGTTGTCATCGTTATTATTAGCTACATATATATATATATTCTTGGCAAAAGGCAGCAGCTGCAATTTATGTGAGCTATTTTTGGGTTCTCAAATAACAAATGTTGCTTTAACAAATTGATATGCTTTTTGTGGGTCAATTTGTGCATATCGAAAGGAAGGTTCATTTTGCACATATCCAATAGAATTTTTGGTACAACTTGGCAATTATTTGCTTACAGCATTGCAATTAAAAGATTGAGTGTATACGAAAAACATTTGTCTTTTCATTAAGTTAATTGAAGAAAATATTCTACAGTTTGGCAAACTGCATTCAGAATTCGTATGAAAAAGTTGAAAATCCGAACTTAAAATAAACGTATAGAATTTCTCTTACAATGCATTTTGGCATTGTTGCACAGAAATTTAATTTTCCTCTTCGCAAAGCCAAACACAGCTTCAACTGACAAACTTTTTAAATTTGCTAAGGTAAAAGCCAAGGTTTAGTTTAAAACATCGTTGCCATCAAAAAAATCATGTTCTTTGATATGTTTATTTAGGTGAAAGACTTTACCTTATGCCGTTTCTGTTGTTCGTTGAAATAACAATATGTTCGTTGAGTCAATACAGATGAAAAGGAAATGTATATTTTCCTTAGCTGCAATTTAGCAATGTTAACGCAAATCAAACATGATCCCACCATTGAGGCTGAAGCTGTGTGAAAAATCAACAATCAGGCAACGGGCAGGCTGGGTACGCTGCAAATGATGGGCATCCATTGAAGCCTCAGGACGTTACCACCCACGACAACTGCAATTGTGCACATTCATTGGCATTGTAGTCACGCTGGTCACTTACTCAATCGGAGGTTGGAGGTGGGCGGGCAGCCAGTCCTAAGAGTCCTGAGAGTCATGAGATGCTTGCCTGCACTTGATGCTCGCTTAGTGCTGCATGTTAACAGCATCAGCAACACTTTGGCCCTTAACGGTCAACTAAGCCACAATAAGGTTGAAGAGTGTGTGGCATGAAAGAGGCTTCTGCTGCTGCTCTTATTCCGCCTCACTCTAGCTGTGACATTTAATATGACCATGTGTGAGAAACAGAAGCCAATGAAAACAAAGTATATGTGCCTCAAACTTGTTGTGCCATCGAAACCCTAATTGGTAAACAACATTTGCAGCAAACACCTGGCTACAAGTATGTTCTGTTTGCACCCGCATCAGTGAAAGCGAGTGTCTTATCATTGCCGTTTGTTTTAATAAGTACAAACGAAGCGAACGAGAAAAGTTTGTTAATTACCGCTTATTTATCATGCTTGTACGGGCAAGAAGTGAATTAAGGCGAAATGTTTGTTTGGCCAGGTCGCCAAACTTGTAATCGACAGCAATTTGTCAGCTGCTGCTGCGACAAAGCAGACGCTGCTCGTTAGACAAACCAATAAACTCAATATCTTATTCTCGGAACAGCTGCTCACATATCCCAAAGCAAATTTATGCCAACCCCAAAAACAGAATGCCAACAAATGATATATGAAGCGCAATGCGCGGCACTTTGCATAATATCCGCTGCAACATGTTCAACAAATTCCAAGAAGAAGGAGTCGATTGGCGACCTATCTGTGAGTGTGTGTGTGTGTGTGTGTGTGGCATGTGGTATGCTAATTTCCGGCAATGTAATAGTTTTCTTTGCATAAGCAAAACAGCCACTAAAACATTGCGTGGTAAACACACACACACACACACACACTCACAAACAAGCTAGTCATAGCTTATGACACATGACATAATGCTAATGAAGCACCTTTCTAAATGAAAGTGGGCTGATTAATATCGGGAGGTAAACACAAGAACACGTTGCATATGCAGTAGGTTTACCATTTTTGGCGTAAATTAATTACAGATTTTGCCAGCCCTTAAGGCCATGTGGCGTATACGTATTCAATGATTCAGGCTTGCATTTTGATATGGCGCTAATGAGGCTGTGGCTATAAATATTTATGTTCAACGAAAAACAGGTCAAGTGAATTAAACTATAAATGAGCTGCATTTAATTTAATTTCACTTAAATCTGAACTGATTTTATAATTCGTATAATTCGTTTACACAAATATGACAAATAATTAAGACTCTTATTTTGGCTTTATGCTTTTGCTCATTAATCATGTCAGCTTATTGAATTAAAAGTTAACACTGCTGACTTTGTTCTTTGTGTGCAAATTAAAGCATCATCTGGCAGAGATATTATTCTCAAACAGTTTTGAGCAAAAGCTAAAAATTTGTACCTTTAATATTTGATGAGCGTGAAAATGGCTAAGAAAAAAAGCAAATACCAAAAAAAAAAGAAGATGGTTTTGCGGCCAATTGCCTGTTGCTGCTGGCCAGCGACCCTTTTAAAAGTCTATATTGTAGATATTTGAGTTAAGCTTCAACAGCTGTCTCATGATTAAGTCATAATATGCCCTTCACTGCGGGAGACTCAAAGTAAATATTTGGCAAAACTTACAGCTTAACGAAAATCTTTTGCTTGTGCCGGTGTTAAATAAATATTTGAAAAGTCTACCAAAAATGCTCTCGAAAAAAAAAGAAAAACATTTCCTTTTCACAGTTAGTTTCGCTAATGTTGGAAGTATTTTAATTAAGTCTTAATATTCCCTTTTTTGACTCTGTTTGAGTTTGAGTGAGTGCATGACAAGCATAATTTTATCTAATTAGAGTTCACAAAAATGAAAATCAAAAAGTTTTTTTGCTTTGTATCAGGAATTTTTGCTTTTAAAGTGCCAATGAATTATTACAAAATGAATGGATTGTAATATGCATAATCAAGTCCATAATATATGCAAGCGACTTGAAGTGAAAATCATTTTTAAAGCGTTTGTGTGGGTGTGTGTGTGGGTGTATATATTATATATTATATGGATATGGATATGATGCCATTGACAAGCCATACGACTTTTGTGTGCAATTCTGTCCAGCTGCCGCAAGCGGAGGCAACTTCAAAACTTGAACAAAAGCCATTCTCATAGACTTTACGCGTGTTCGAATATAAGGATGTCCTAAATCGGGCGACAATGTTATTATGCAAATGAACTACGCTGCGAGATGTTTTCAAAGGGATATCATATTTATCATTCTATTTGCTGGCTGTCATCAATTTTGACGAATATACTGCGAATTTGCTAAACAGCCTGACGATTTGACTTTTCAATGAGCTTATGCGCGTCAAAAGATTGATGACGTCACAAAGCACTCACTGTATGTGTGTGTGTGGTTGAGTGTGAGTGTGTGCAGCTTAAAGTTAGTCCTTCAAAGCCGCCACTAATTGACAGTTTCATAAGCATGGATAACGCCTTACCAGAAGCTAAAACGTGCCAAGCTCGTTATAGGCCAACAAAATCGCGTCCTTTTCTCTTCTCTTTGCCGATTTTTTTTTGTTCAAGTGTTGCGCAAACAATTGGCCAAACTTAGCCGCAAATACAATTATTTTTGGTAGCTGGCAAGGCGTGGCGCGTAGATGCAAAAGTTCTCATTTATCGATATTAACGCAACTTTTATGTTGGCCCATAAGCTACTAATAATTTCAAATAGGACGAAAAATAAAAGAATAATTGGAAAAATATTATGAGCATATTATAAATAAATTTTCTAGTTGAGCAGTAAAAGTATCATAAATATTAGTTTTATATATCTTTTTGTGCTTAATTAAAGCAACTTGACACATTTTAAGTTAAATTATTGTTGTAAATGTTTTTGATTACTTTGAGAAATTTCTTCAATAAGTACAGGGTATAGGGAAAGTCTGCAAAACGATAAGCTGGTTTTGGTTTGAGACTGTTGCTGCTGTCCTATGACTATTTATAATGCTTCGACATTTAAGCCAAAATGTGTTTAAGCTTAAAATGCTGATAAAAAATTCCATTCATGGCACTTTGTGGCTATTGCATTGTTTTCGTTTCGTTCTGGCATTAGGATTTAATTAAAACGTGCCATTTGCTGCATTTAGCTTAAACTAAGACATTAGATCCCGTTGACCTCAACTCGTATCGACCCCTACTCCACAGGGTGACTAACATGCTGGCCCGCTGTTAGCTTTTTGATTCGACTACAAAACGCAGATTGTTTGTTTTATTTCTTTTCTTAACGAAAAGTTGTTATTTGCTTTGGTTGTCCCGCTGATTTTTATCGCCTTTGTCAACAACATTTGTAGCTCATTTTCAAAAGGACAAAAAAAAACATATTTTTCTTTATGTATTCATCTGAATGATATCAGCAGCCAGCCAAATATAAAACCTAGCTAGCCCCGTTCTAAAAAGAAAAAGGCCCTTTGCTATTTTTGTTTTACACTTTTGCACATTTAATCTCTATCGCAGGCTTGGCCCACAGTGAAGCGCTCTTTTGAGCTTTACCCAGCAGCGGCAATGCCCTACAACGAGCACAGAATTGCAGGTAAGATTACAGGCCAAACAACACACATAAATGTGTGCATGAGGCAAAGAACGAGAGAAAACGAAAGAAGAGATGAAGAATGGGGTGTATGGTAACGGTAACAAATTGGTAGGGAAAAGTTTTAGTGAAGTGCCTTTGGGTGAGATGCACTTTGGCGGCCGTCAAAAGTTTTTACACTGAGCGAAAAAAGTAAACAAACGAACAATCAAGTGCTTTCTATTTGTGTTGAGGAGTTTTGAAGAGTTCTTTGGCAGCGGCTTGAGAGTGTTTTGAGTTATATTCATTTCTATAAGTGTAAGGCGCACAAAATATTTTCATTTTGGTCACATTGTCTTTTAAATTGCTTTTCTCCACACACACACACACACACACCCACACATAATGTCAAATGCATTCTTTGTGTTTTTTCATACTGTTTATTCACTTAAACCACATGGCGTATGTGTAATTTATTTGCATGCTAACCAAATTTGTTTAACCATGCGTTGCAGGCAATTGCACTTGAACTAAACTTGACATGGAGTTATCATTAAATTGCACTTGATTTAACATGGTCAAGGGTCATTCAAATCAAGCTATTGAAATTCCAATGAATAACAGGTTATGAAACTCAACTAACAATAATGTCAATGTGTAAGCCAAGATGAGCGCATCTAAAAATAAATATTCAACTTATTTGGCCACGGGCCAGTAATTGGCAAGGCAACCGCAAAATGTCTTCTTCCTTTTATTATCCTTTGGTTAGGTAATACAGCTGAGCAAATTTTAGTTTTACGTTTATTGTGTTTATTTTTAATTGTCAGTGGTTTGTTTTGCCTCCTGTGACAGGACCATTGACGAGCAAACAAATAAAAATCTATTACGCAATAATTTATTCATAGTTATGCAAGAATTTTATGTTGTAAGGAAATAAATCAGCGAAGTCGTTGAGTAAACTGAAAGTAGTATTAAATAAAGTTTATTACAGTTGTGATTTGCACACAACTATTAACATAAATAATTGCACAAATGCATAGAATAATTTATTATAAATACTATTATTTATGCGTCGAGCGCATTAAATTCAATTATTAAATGAAACACATTGTGACAATTTAGTACAATTAGGTAGCACAATAAACAATTAGGCGCCAAGTGTTCAAGATCCACATGACCAATACCACACACACACACACACACACACACACATACAGTTTGTGGTTTCGGAGACACCCTTGCAAACCATAAAGCCATAAGGTAAAAAGCCGAAAGGTAAATACTCTTTTAGTTAAACTCAGTTAATCTTTTATATAATTATCAAAAATTCTTAGAATGTGATAATACGAATAATTTTCATATTTCACAAAGATGAATATATTTTGTAACTATATTGAAATACCCTAAGCTAGTGTATAAAAAATACAGCGCAGTTTGTGAATTTATGACCATTTTGTTAGTTATACCCACCCAAACAAACACACACACCCACACACACATAATGGCATTAACAGTTTGCGTATGTGATAAGCAAGCGAAAAAGTCAGACAAGAATTTAATTGTTTTTTGGTTAGGAATAAGAATCATAAAATACCACCGCAAAAACCAACTAAATGTGCGATTCTGTTTGCCATTGCATATGTGTGTGTAGAGGTGGTGGGTCTTGGTGTGGGTTATCCAAATCCAACAAATAAAGCACGCCATAAATCAGGCAACAGTAGCCATAGCAATAGCTGTATGACATGAAGTGGCATCAGCTGGGGTCAGCCTGCAGCTCTGTGTGTATGATAAATTAATTGCTCGGATGCCATTCAAAACGTGGCTACAATTTGCATTGTGTGTGTGTGCATTTTGTAAGTCAAGTGCGTTTCAATTAGCCAAAATACACACACATTAAAGTTATTGCAAGTTGCCAGGCTTGCTGCAAATTGGTTTCATATTAAGGCCAAGGGGCATTGTACTAATCAGAGTCTTGCAACGCCTTTGTAGATTGCATGCATGTGGCTTCGGAGCCAGGTGATTACATCTTTAAGAAGTCATCAGCACCACAAACAGCACCGCTGGCCGCGCTCAATTTTCATGGAGATGCATCACTTTTGGAACTGGCTGCTGTTGCCGGTGATGAATTGGAGGCAGCTGCTGTTGCTGCCGCTGCCGCTGCCGCTGCCGCTGCCTCTACCACAGACAGCGTTTGTGGTCTCTATGTGATTGGCGAACCAGACACGATTGTTGAAATAACCATGAAACATTATGACGTCAATTGCGAATCAGGTGGTCTAATGGCGGTAAGTCTAACCATGGCAAGCACCAAACTAAATTGCTTTTAGCCACAGACAATCTTTTTCTTTGTGTCTTTTTTGTGCAGTTTGTTGATGGCTGGGAGCTAAATGGTGAGTACTTTCCGGGCCTCAAGGATCATCATCGTGTGCTCGAGGATCGCGTCTATGAGTTTTGCAACAACAACAAGCAATGGTAGCTATCTAACCCTTTAACTACTAATCCAGCAGCACAGCAACAATTTTCCATCCTTTTCAGGCCACGTTTTAGCAATAAGAAATTCTTTCGCTCAAGCCAAAATGCTGCACTGCTTCAGTATCGCATTCCCACACGTGGCTCCTTTGTGGCCAATGTTCGCTTTCACAAGATTACACAGCGTAAGAAGATTTGAGTAAGAAATCCAGTTAAGATTTATGTTTGACTCTTTTTCTATGTTGGCAGCTTGCAATATACTTGTCCAGGACACTGCTGCCGTTTATAAGATGTCGAACTTTGGACGCGCTCGCAACTGTACGCTCTCGGCTCTCTTTCCGGCTGCCGTGTCTCTGGCTTCTGTGCGCATTGGCAGCAAGAGCGTGCGTGCCCAGGAGAAGATCAACTATGATGTGAGCACAATAACTAACTTATTCTAGACCTTATTACGTAACAGTCGCTTTCCAACTGCAGTGCCGTGAGTTTGAGGATCGTTTAGAGATTGGCGGCTCGGCTAGCTTGGAAAGCAGCACCATGGAGCTGGCTAGTGCTGTCTGTGGCGCCACCAATGAACTGGGACCCGAACAGGCCATCTTCTGTGGCGTGACCAGTGTGCGTCTGGTCTCCACGGGACGTTATCAGAATCAGGCAGCCGTCATCATACGCAAAGCGGATGAGCATGATCTGGATATTGCCACGTTGATGTGCGCGCTTTAAGTGGCCAACTAGTATAAAACAAACCATACAAATCGTAACGATGATGACAGGGTTGAGGCCGGGCACAAGGATTACAAGTTCATGTTTGTAAATATGTATGTGGTTTGGATATATTCAATATGTATGTATGTAGAAAACAGGCGAGCGGCAAGCAAGGCAACAGCCTTCCCAAAAAAAAAAAAAAAACAAAAAACAAAACAAAACCCATTTCAAACTTGGATTCTTATATAGCGCTTAATCAAATCCAAGCAAAAAGTATTCTCACATGCCAAAACTAAATAGCGAAAAACGGAAATAACGTTAAAACAAAAGAATGAAAATTTTATGTAATTATATGTGTATATCAAAGAAATTCTGAATGTTAAAACTATAAAACAGTCTGCTTTTTATTTGGTTTCTCCTCGCTTTTGTTTGCGTTTTAATGGCTCAATTTATGAACGCGACAGCTAATCGAACTAATTAATAACGATATGCTATAAATAATCCAACTATAATCATTGTGCGACAACACAGCCAGCCGTTTAAGATAAGACATGTATTGTGTGACATTGTTCCCGGATTAATAATGGTTTTACTTGTTGTTGTTATTTAATTCAATGCAATTAAAGCCACAAGCGCAAGAGACAGATCAAACCCAACAAAGTGCTAATACTGAAAGCAGTCAATGCAGCTGCCCCATCATCCTCTGGCTTCTCCGGCTTCTCCTGCTCCTTATCGAGCTGCAAATATATAATACAAATCCATAAGACTTTTATGTTGTATTTAAGTCTGCGTATTACTTACACCCAACTTGAGCATAGCTTGAAGCTCATGACAGCGATGCCGCTCATTAAAATTGCTAGTTGCAATACGGCAAATGGTGGTGTTCAGGCAAAGTTCATCGCAGCCAGCATTTAGCTTGGGATCCGCATGTGTAAACTTGTAGCGCCAGTATTTACGCAAGATATCCGGCTGCTTGGCCATACTCTCGAGCAGCATGTCAATGCCATGAGGACTGGTGTTGTTGGTGAACTCCTTGCCAAACTCGTACTCCTTGTACCAGTTGGGTGAGTTATCCGGCTGCAGATTGGCCTCGGTTAAATTGAATATCCACGTGTGATGCTCCTGTACGTGCAGTGTCTCCGGATGCAGCTGGTAGATGCGATAGTTGGGATTCTTGTAGGAGTAACTGGTAAGACTGCCACCGTTCCAGGAAACGGCTACAGCTAGATTTGTATCCGTATAGTGTACATTCATTTCGTCCTTGTGCGTGTGTCCATTAAAGATGCCAGTGATTACCTTGCTGAAGCGAGCAAGCAGCCGATTGTACTCCCTGGACCACTCTGACCAGCAGTCACTATCACCCGATGGGATGTGCGAAAGCACATGTACACGCTCACCAGCGCTCTCGGCGGCGAGTAGTGTGTCATGGAACCATTGCAACTGTTCGAGAATAAGTGAGCCGTCATAGAATATCCACCAATTGAGGAGGTAACAATCCATGCTGTTTAGAGCAATGATGCGATGACCGGCACGGGGAGAAAGCGTGTAATAACCACCACGACGAATGGTGGTTTCAGCTTCCTTGGGCAGCCACTTCTTCCATAGGCTCCAAACGTGTCCATAGAGCCAGTCAACGCGCAAAGCTTCAGGTATCTCATCGTTGCCGAATCTAAGAAGCATATTGAATATAAATAGTTAAGGAAATTTCCGGTTTACTTACACATTTGCTGGATGCGGCTCGTGATTGCCCAGACAGGGATAGACAGGAGTATCGGGAAAGTGTTCAGTGAGCATTGCATCAATTTCTGTTAACATATCCATGTTGCCCTGCTTTGTAGTGGACCAGACATTATGTGGCGGCACATCGCCTGTATAATAGATCCAATCCAGCTTGTGAGTCTTTTGTATATGATCAAAGGCATTTTCAATTAGGTATTTGGGTGTATCGCAATTGCGATAGTCGCTCCAATAGCCAGCACCCTCTGACGTCTCATTCGCTGGCAGTGGATCCCGACAGCACATAGGCTCCTCACACGCCGCCAAGCTGCCGCTCTTGTACTCCGGATCGTAATGGATGTCAGTCAGGTGGAGAACATTGTATACTTTATCACTGCGCTCGGGTGACTCAGAATTGGATTCGGTGGGCATATCACCAACTATGGTCAAGTTCAGATTGAATTCCGGCTGTTCCAATTGACAAATCTTAATGGGCAGCATGGCACAAATGCTCTTTGCCTCTGCCATTGTCTCGTTGAAGACATAATCAAGAATCGGCCAGTTTAGATCGAAAAGACCGGAGCACACCTCCTGCGTCTGAATATTAAAGAATTCACACATAATAAGCATCGTCTTCTTGGCAGTCTCATCGCGATGTGGTCCGGTAAGTTCACCGTTGGCACCCGTCAAGGTGCTTCCAATCACGGAGACCGTTGCCCGACAGAGAGTACATGTGAAAAACTGATCCCTGGCACTCAAATCCACCAGAGGCTCAGTGAAGATATCCTTTTGACTGTGGGAAGTGCGCAATTCATGGCCCAATTGCTTTAATCTCTGTGATTCCACACCCGTTTCCAGGTACTTCACAAACTCTTCACTTATCTCATCCGCTACACTGGCTGTGACAAAGAGAATCGTGATGTTTAAACAGCTGCACTTGAAGTTGTCATCAAGATAATCCCACCTGAAATGGCTGCAGTTAAACGTTCGTCTGTGCTAAGGCTACTTGGCACTCCGGGCAGATTATGTGCCTGGAAGCTGGCTAACAAGGTAGCCAAACACAGTAGCAAAAGACTATACTGGCGGTTCATTGTGGCACAGCGAAACGACTCAAACTAAAGATTCGAAAACGAAACCAGTTACATTTATAGGCTACTAAACGCTTATCGATCGTTTTTGGTCATCGAAAAGCACGTAATTACAAACTACTTGTAAAGGAGATTCGTACGGTAGTTGATACAACAAAACATACATACAGTAGTTATAGTGTAGTGGTTGTCGAGGTACTATCAAGTTAATGACAAAAGGGTTTAGCAATATAATTATAATTGGTTATAAGCACTAGCTTTTTATGACCAGGAAACAGGCCCCATATGTATTCTGATAAGTGTTTAAAAATAAAAGATTAGCCCAATCGATTATGAGAGTTTTTCGAGTGTATTTTGGATTTTGCACTTGATCATGTTATAAAAAATGAAATGCGCAATTGTATAACTTATTATATGTTTATTACAGATTAAAAAAGTCTCTTTAGAAGCCAATTCTCATGGTGACCACCACAGCTAGCAGTGAGGTAAAGCTTAAAACGCTAAGCGCTGCAGCTCCATCATCCTCATCCTTCTTCTCATTGTCCAGCTATAGTAAATAGAAAGACATTTAGCTTTGTTTTTTCAACGGAAATAAAGGCTAACAAACTTACGGCTGTAAAAAGTCGCTGCTTGAGCTCCTCACAACGTTCCCGCTGATTGTTGACGGACACAGCGGCGCGGCAAAGTGTACTGGCTAGACAATGACGATCACAGCCTTCATTCAACTGTGGCTCGGCCGAAGTGACCCTGAAGCGCCAGTACTGTAGATTAAAGAAAGGATCAAAAAAGGGTTTAAAACTGTTGACCTTTGGCTAACCTTGCGCATAAGAGCTGGATTGTCTGCAAATTTATCCAACAGCTGGTCAATACCAGCTGGGCTTAAGTCCTCTGTGAACTCCTTGATAAACTCATACTCCAGGAACCAGTTGGGCTGCTCATCGGGTTTCTTGTTAGCCTCGTTTAAATTAAAGATGTAGGTGCGATGATTGGTCACATCGAATGTCTTGGAGTTACAATCGTAGACCCTGTAGTTGGGATTCTTGTAGCTGTGTGTGGTCAAAGCACCACCATTCCAGGCAACCGATGTAGCATGACCCTCTTCGGAATAATGCACAACCAGCGCATCCTTGTGCGAATGACCATTGAAGATGCCCGAAATGGTCTTGTGGAAGCGCGTAATGATACGATTGTACTCGCGTGCCCAAACAGACCAGCAGGTGCCATCACCCGAAGGTATATGGGTGAGCACATGGACATATTCACCAGCCTTCTCGGCGGCGAGAAGTGTGTCGTGGAACCATTGCAACTGTGGAATCTTATCTGTGCCACTGTTAAAAAGCCAAAAGTTGTCCGTATAGCACTCATTGCTGTTGAGGGCAATGATGCGGAAACCCTTCTGTGGCGACGTTGTATAGTAACCGCCCTTCATTATGGTCTCTTCAGTCTCTGCTGGCAGCCACTTGGACCAGTCTTTCCACAAGTGCTTGTACAGCCACTTGGTGTTAATATTATCAGGTACGCCTTCAGGACTAAAGCTGTAAAATAATTGTAAAGCAAAAAGGATAAGAAAAAGGCGTAAGGAAAATGTTCATGATTTACTTACAGATTAAGGGGATGTGGTTCGTGATTGCCAATGCATGAAAAAACGGGCACATCGAACACCTTTTCAAATTGCTTGCTAACCTTGGTCAGCACTTCGGTATTCTTTTCCACAGACGTACCCCAGCTCATGTGATCTACAACGTCGCCGGTCTGATAGATGTAGGTACATTTCTCAGTTTTCGCAGCATGATCCAGACCAGACTCAAAGGAACGCCAGGGCAAATCGCAATCACGATAGTCACCCCAGAAGCCGGCTGCGTTATCTGTGCCCTGACTGGTCTCCTTGTGACGCTGGCAGCACATGGGCTCATCGCAGGCAGCAAGACTACCCGGCTCGTAGAGTGGATCGTGATGAATATCTGAGAACTGGCAAATCTTGATATCACTTGGATCGTGACGCGGTGTATCCGACTTGTGCCCGTGTGGTGCATCGCCTTTGCTGTCAACTGTTATTGTCCAGTTGTAAGCAGGATTGGAGGCAGTGTTACAGAAATTGAACTCCATGAAGAGCGAACAGAAGCTGTGCGAATCCATTTCCGAGTTGCGCATTATATACTCCACGGATGGAAGCATGGCTGTGATGACACCATCGCATACCTCCTCCGTATGCAGCTCCATGCGTCGGCACACATCCATGGCAATATGTTTCATTATGTCAGCGCTGTTCTCGCCGCTCAGTTCGCCACCATCTTCACGGACGGCGCGCATAATTACTCTCATAATGGAGCGGCACAGGGTGCAGACAACGAAGCTATCACGTGTCTCCAGTTCGGGCAGATCCTTGGTAAATATATCCTTTTTGGTATGCGTCTTGGCCAGCTGATAGCTTAGCGTTTTAAAAGCTGGAGTCTCGACACCGGTTTTTAGATATGTATAATATTCCTGCTCCAGACGTATAGCCACATCGTCAGCAATGTCCGACAGTGTCTTGTCATCCAAGTCGAAGTCAACTGGGACTCCTGGCAAGTGCACCGCGGTCGCGGCAAGGGCGCCGCACAATAATATTAGCAAATACTTCATGGTATTTGCTTAACCACTAAATCAGCTGCCTCCCCAGGAGTCAAATTTATAGGTTTTGATAACCGTTAATGACATCTTATCTTTAGTCCACCCATTCAACGAAATAAACGTGTTTTGAAGTGGAACGATTGGGATAGATTTGCTAATAATAGCTAATCACTTGGACTAACGAAAGCTTTACTCAGTATCTCAAAGCTATTGATAATTCCATAATTCTACGAAAAGCAGTAGTAATAAAACTCTTTTTAATAATGTTTGTGATAAGCAAAAGAAATGCCTTTGATATAGATTTAAAATTGAAAATGGCGCTTTATTTCGATATTTTTATTTAAAATATCGCTTTGTGTCAATTGTGAATTTGGGTTGTAACTAATCGATTGCTCCAAGCAAATATACCAATGAAATTAATAAATGCAAGTATATATCATATTCATATAAATAAATAAGCTTGTAAACGTGTAGTACCTTATCACATTGATATGTTTATTGAAAAACAACTCTAACATGTAGTAATTCGATTCAGCAGTCAGAATAATTTTGAATCGGCAGCATAAGTTATGCATTAGCATTCAAAGAAATACCTTGAGCTGAATTTTTAATGCCAATTTAAAAATCACCCAAAAAAAAAACAAACAAATTTTAACTCTCAACTGAAAAGAAAAATACACCATTATCATCATTAAGAACACCACATTTCTTCAAACAAAGGGTGAATACCTTTGCGTGTGTATGGCAACCCTAGCTTAATGCAGCTGGCATCATAATTCTAAACAGCTGAGTTATTGGCCATTAAAACACGAGAGGAAAAAGAGCAAAGAATATCTTGAAAAAAAAGGAAGGATTGTTGGAAAAATATATGAAAAATAGCTACAAAAATAAGAGTGCAGTGCAATTTATTTTAAACTAAAAATATCTATTGCGTATGTGGTTGTACGTGTGTGCGTACATAAGAAGCGTGAGTAATTCAATCAGCGTCTATAGCAAACACAGGAGCCCAGTGACGCCATTTTCTGTGCAAATCAGCAGAGAAAAAAATCAGAGCAGGTGGGGCAAAACAGACGCAACGGCAACGCCGCGTGACCAGTAGACAGAGCAAAGTAGAGAGAACGGGCACACAGCATATCACAACAGGCATTCAATGAGCAGCCTAATCAACTTTCTTAATCCAAAACTAAAGCCCTCTGTGAAATGCAATGCCGTCTGCGAAGATGGCTTTACAGCTGACAATCTTATAGCAGATGATGCTGAACAGCTGAAGCGTGGCTTTATGTGCTTTGCCGTTTGCAAGCCACCCGTTGAAATAGTCTTTGACTTTCCTAAGGCCATCGATTTGAAGGTAATTAAGCTATGGCCCTGCTCTGGGGTTCTGCGCTCTACAGCCTTCGAGGTGCACGGCAAGTACGATGGCATATGGGAGCGCGTTGCCAATGTGCGTGACCTGCCCAAGAGTGTGGATTCGGTGACATTTTGCTATCAGAGTGACTACAACTCCCGAAGCAGTGCAGCAGCCGCTCAGCAGGACAGCGAGAAGGTGTTCTTCTTCAAGACGGCTCACAAAATACTGTCTGCAACGAACAGCGTGAAGATTGTGATCCGTGGGACAGAGCGTTGTCCGCCAGTGCTTCGTAAAATACAGATGTGGGGTCTACCAGCTCGCACCCTGGACATAGCCGACCGTGAGTTGATGAAGACCATCTGGAGTGAGATAAGTGATCCGTATGGCCTAAGGGATCAGGCACAGCACCAGCTGGCAGGACAACGTTCACCCTCACGCCACATTCCTGAGCTGCGTCAACAGTCCTCGCTAGAGATACCAGAGGAGTTTCTCGACTCCATCACTTGGGAGCTTATGGTAAGCGTATTAAATTTAGGGTCATAGATATTTCTCCATTTAGGTTTTTCGTTTTGCAGACTTTTCCCACTGTGCTGCCTTCCGGCAAAGTAGTGGACCAATCCACCATAGATAAACATGCGGAGGAGGAGGCCAAATGGGGCCGCCTGCCATCCGATCCGTTTACGGGCCTTGAATATACCTCACAACGCAAAGCAATACTAAATCTAGCAATCAAGGCACGCATCGAGAAGTTTTTAATGGAACACTCGGAGCACTTCAAGTCAGTGCCACGTTCCCTGGGCAGCTCCCGCATGCGTCGCCGCCATGCCTCTCAGTTCGCCAGCCACACATGCCTATCCCCGGGCAGCAGCATGGCTGCCGGCACCTATTCCTCATTGAGCAGCGTCTACAAGCATCAGCAGCGCAAAACCAAATCGACCGTCACTGCTACGGCGACATCGGCTTTCTCAGGTTCCCTCTCGCCGATCTCGCCACCCGCAGCAAAGCGTGCGCGACTCAGCTATTCGGCCTACACCGTTAGCTCTACAGTCACTGCCAGCAACGCAATCGATGCGACACAGTCGCCAGCTACATCTTCAGGAACAACAACTACGTCTTCCATTGACCAGGCCATTCAGGCGGCACTGCAGAAGATCACACGTTTCTCCCAAGTGGGCAGCGTACCGATGCAGCCACCCAGCTGCATTAACTGCCGCAGCGGCCAGTTTGCCTATGAGATACGCACCTGTCGTCATCTCGTCTGTCGCGAGTGCCTCGTCATGCTGTCGTCGGCGCAACAGTGCGTCTGCAAGGTCAAGTTTCAGGGAGTCGATGTGGAGCGCTATCACAAGCTACCGTAGTCGGGGACTACACGCAAGACAACATAGTCTCTTATTCTAGTGCTTCAATATGTAATTAGGTTTGTTTGTAAGAGTTTTTGTTGCCAATTGTCAGATCGTCGGACATCCAGGGGAGCAGATTTTTTTTTGATTAATTCGTGTCTTCTAATATTTTGATTATTCAGTTTGTAAGTTCGTAAACATAGTAATTAGAATAATTTTCTAATCATATCAGCGTCGATTTTAGCAAGTGCTGAGATTTTTATTCGAAGCCAAAACACTTGGAATGGCGAATGATGATGGATGCGCTCATTCCTCCAATTATCAGTATCAGGTCACACTTAGTCGGCAATGCGATTAAACTTAGTACATATACTAGTATACGTATGTATGTATAATTATATAGCAGATAAAAAGCGCATAATTTTTGTAGACTTTATACAACACACCCCATTAAAAAGGACGAGATAAAGCGCGAAAGTTTATATATATTCAGAAACTAAATAAAGTTGAATAAAAAATAAATGTGCATTTTATCATTTGAGAGTTGAGTGACGGTTGTTGGCTTTATAAAAGTTTCCTTAAATTTACATTTGTGAATATGAGTGATTAAATATTGTTAAGTCTGGCAACTCTGAAAGAGCCAGTGCTAATAATATATGGCAGCGCTGCTTGAATATTAAGCAAATAAGCCTGTATGGCTGAGAGTTTAAATGATACGCCGCAACCGCGGCGCCGCTTAGGATTAAGATTGCGAAAAGGGGCCAGTACCACACCTGGGCTTCGACGACAACAAATACAGCAGACGCCAACGGTTTCAGAGGACAACGTGAAGGCAGTAGAAAGCGATGCAGTTGAAACTCCACGAGGACAGCCCCTGAAGTTTAAGTCAAGCTCGACAAGCTGCCGACGTTTGGGCTTATCACGCAAGCGTAAGGATCTAAGTAAGAAGAGACTGGAATTTGCCATTGTTGTCGACCCGATTGAGCCTGCGCCTGAAGAAGATGCTCAAAAGAAGTCAGAGGAAGCACTTACTAACAATTGGAGGCAACGCAAAATAATTGAACTTGAGAGAGATATCGAGATTTGGCAAAATGGCTTTGTTGCGGCTGTGGAAGATTTGCAAGCATTGTCCAATCCACGAGTTTCAAAAGAAACACTGTTAACACAACTGGGCATACCACTGGAAATGCTGCAGTATTTAGATGAAGACTGAACCAAGATTTATAATAAGCTGTTTAATGTATTTTCCATACGTTTTTAAAAACAAATGATAAACAAAACAAAATGAAAACAATTTAATACTTATGTGGTCGCGATGGCCTCTCGTGATCGAAAAGCTTGGGGTCGTGAAGGAATTCCAAGTCCTTGTGGTATCCAGGCATTAACAAACAGTGCTGAGCACGCAGAATAGCCTGTTCGACAATCTCCTGCTTCTGCTTGCATAACCCGGTTATGTGGCGACCATAAATGCGACCTGTGTATGGCGACTGAAACTGTGACAGCAGCTTAACATTCTTGTAGTACGGTACAATGTTGTGCTTGCATAATATGCACTGTTGTGGATCCTTTTCAAAGGGATTTGCTATATCAATGGGCTCGTCAGCATTGGTAGCACTTTCTGATATTTCCTTCTCGTTCGCAGCGGCGGCATTGGCATATAAACGTGGTTGCATCTGACGACTGCACGTCAAGTTGGCTACAGTAGCTGATGGGGATTAAACAGGTGGTTAGATTTTGGTAAGGCCAATTACTCTTCATTTACCATTTCTAGCAATAAGCCGTGTTAATTGAAACATTTTATTTGGGTGCAGTTTATTATGTTACTAGGGTTGCCACAAGTGTGGCTATAAAACTCACTGCTCATGGAACTAGCAAATGAGCGTGTTGCTTGTTTTCCGTTGCTGCAGCCCTGGCACATTCAACTTTAGCGGCGATTTGTTTAAAAAAAGTACAAAATAAGTTTGAATGTTTTTTATTTATTAATATTTCTTAAATCTTATTACCAATCTGTTTCTGGCATTACATCTGAGGAATATGTGAACTTTCTAGGCTTTGGTTTTATAATATCACCTATAAGCATGACATTTCTAACAGTTGTTGGTTGTACCTTCGTTGTGGCCTCCTCTTCACTTTCGGATTTATAGAACGTCGGTGTACTCGTTTGGATAAATGTTTCTTCAGTTGTGCTACTCTCATCCTGCCCTTTCGATCTACCTTCTGACGCGATGGTCGTATTTGCTGTCAATTCAGTAGTAATTTCAGTAAATTGAGTAGTTACATCTCCCAATTCCGTAGTAGTTTCTGACTGGGCATCAGTGGATGCTGATTGCACTGTAGATGAAGATAATTCGGTTGAATTCTCTAATTCGGTTGTTGTTTCGTCGGTAGTTGTATAAATGGATGATGTTGTTGTGTCAATATAAGTATCAGTAGTTGGAAGTTCCACCGTAGAAGACGGGAATTCGGTTGTAGTATCCACAAATTCGGTAGTTGTGTAAAAGGATGCTGTTGTTGTGTCAAAATCTATTTCCTTGGATGCTGATTGCACTGTGGATGAGGGAAATGCTGTTGAAGTATCCAGAATTTCGGTTGTAGTTTGGTCTGTTTTGTCGGTAGTTGTATAACTGAGTAATGTCGTAGTGTCAAGATGAAAATCAGTAGTTGGTGTTTGCCCTGTAGACGAAGGGAATTCTGTTGAAGTATCCCCTAGTTCAGTTGTGGTTTGGTCTTTTCGGTCGGTAGTTGTATAAATGGATGATGTTGTTGTGTCGAAATAAGTATCAGTAGTTGGTGTTTGTCCTGTAGACGAAGGGGATTCTGTTGAAGTATCCCCTAGTTCAGTTGTGGTTTGGTCTTTTCGGTCGGTAGTTGTATAAATGGATGATGTTGTTGTGTCGAAATAAGTATCAGTAGTTGGTGTTTGTCCTGTAGACGAAGGGGATTCTGTTGAAGTATCCCCTAGTTCAGTTGTGGTTTGGTCTTTTCGGTCGGTAGTTGTATAAATGGATGATGTTGTTGTGTCGAAATAAGTATCAGTAGTTGGTGTTTGTCCTGTAGACGAAGGGAATTCTGTTGAAGTATCCCCTAGTTCAGTTGTGGTTTGGTCTTTTCGGTCGGTAGTTGTATAAATGGATGATGTTGTTGTGTCGAAATCATTAGTTGGTAATGGCACTGTAGACGAAGAGAATTCTGTTGAAATATCCAATGATTCGGTAGTTGTATAACTGGTTGCTGTTTCGTAGTATTCCAGTGTGTTATTCATCAAATCAGTTGTTGTGTCCGGCTCGGGTGGTGACGATGTAGATGGATATGGATTTTCACTTGTCGAGCTGAATTCCTCATTCTCAGTACTTTCTGTACTATATAAGGTTGTTGTTTCAAAGTCAGGAGCTCTTCCAATGATTGACAACAAAGTGGAAGTCGCCAGCAGCTTCGTAGTACTTTCATGTATACCAGTTGTAGCTTCAAAGGTGCTTGTTTGAACACTTGGCTCTTCTGTTGTTGTACTCTTCCATTCAATTACACTGCTTGGCTTTGATGTTGTTGGGGTTGATTCGGTTGTTGTCTTGTTTAATGGTCTATAAGGCATATACTTTTTTGCATTGTACGGTTTGTATTTTTTAATGTAATCTTTGGCCAATTGAAGCCAGTGTTCTCGGCTTTGAATTTTGTTTGACACGTATATAGCGTTTCCATCTTGTAAAACTTCACATAAAATATTATTAAAATATAATCCAAGCACAAAAAACAGGAACACTTTCATGTTGATGTGTTTGGGCCCAGGTGAAGTTGACGACTCCTTACTAAAACAAAAAGTGTCAGGCAATTTTGCCATTTTCTACCGCCTACCTGATCGAATTTGGTATCTTTTTGTTTTACCTGTTTTAATGATCACTAAGGGTTGGTTGTGGTAATGACCGTCTGCAAAAATCGGAGACAATTATTTCATATTCAATTGCTGTTTTCGCGCCAGGGCTGCGTTGCATGCGCAGAGGCTAGCCTTGGTCACACTGCGTTGCTGTGGCTGGCAGTATTTTAAAAAACACTTAAGTCTTCTTTGGTCACACTGTTGCCGGTCAGCTGTGTGCTTGTTTTTCGAAGAAGAAGAGTGGCGTGCATTGTGTTCCGCGTTTTTTCATTGCAAAATAAATTTAATTAAGAATATTATATTAAACAGAATTGTAAACTGACTTAAAGCTGCAAAGGTATAGTAAACAAGTTATTTGTAGTTGAAGTAAGAAAATACATGCTGTGCTGGTATGTCTGTGCCGGCATAAACATGCAAACGTATAGCCAAATGATGCCTACCTATAGAATAGGGTGGACCATGATTTGGTCAATGTATTGGGACAAAATCTTACCAATTAATCGTTTATTATAGAATGGATTCCGATTTGTATGATGAGTTTGGCAACTACATAGGACCCGATCTGGACAGTGATGATGATGACGATCAAAGCATTTACGGCCAACCCGATGTGCCAGATGATCCAGATGTACGTACCTTAAAAAATTTAACTCTTGTCATGTTAAACGTTTACTGTTTGTAGGAAGATGCTATGGATGAAGATGAGGCAGAGCCGCAGGATGACGAAGAGAAAGAGGTGACGGCCGTGGTTCTTCATGAGGATAAACGCTACTATCCATCGGCTGTTGAGGTGTATGGGCCGGATGTGGAGACAATTGTACAGGAGGAGGACGCACAACCATTGGACAAGCCGCTCATTGAGCCAGTGAAAAAGCTTAAGTTTCAAATCAAAGAGCAGGATCTGCCCGAGACCACCTACGACATGGAGTTTATGGCTGATCTAATGGACACGCCGCCACTGATTCGTAATGTGGCACTTGTCGGTCACTTGCATCACGGCAAGACCACGTTTGTCGACTGTCTAATCAGGCAAACGCATCCGCAGTTCGAGAACATGGAGGAACGCTCGCTACGCTACACGGATACGTTATTCACGGAACAGGAACGCGGTTGCAGCATCAAGGCAACGCCAGTGACTCTTGTTCTGCAGGATGTTAAGCAGAAGAGCTACTTGCTCAATATTTTCGATACGCCCGGTCATGTAAACTTCTCAGATGAGGCAACAGCTGCCATGCGCATGAGTGATGGTGTTGTTTTGTTTATTGATGCCTCTGAAGGTGTCATGTTAAACACGGAACGGCTGCTCAAGCATGCCGTGCAAGAGCGACTGGCCATCACTGTTTGCATCAATAAGGTGAGTCGTAATGAAATATATCTTCTGGCAGCCCCTTCGGCTAACTCTCAAGTTGTGTTATAGATCGATCGCCTTATTCTTGAGCTCAAATTGCCGCCACAAGACGCTTACTTCAAGCTAAAGCATATTGTGGAGGAAGTTAACAGCTTGCTGAGGTAAGTCGTCAATCCTGCTGTTGCAAATTGTATTCTAACTTAACTTTTGTGTCTCCAGCACCTATGGCAGTGCGGAGGACAATCTGTTGGTATCGCCCGTGCTGGGAAACGTTTGTTTTGCAAGTTCCCTTTATGGCTTTTGTTTTACGCTAAAATCTTTTGCTAAACTATATGCGGACACCTATGAGGGCGTCAATTACATTGAGTTTGCCAAGCGTCTTTGGGGTGACATGTATTTCCATAACAAGTCGTAAGTATATTAACCAAATGTATTGAATGATAAGCCTAAAACCCTTGTACTCCAACAGTCGCAAGTTTACAAAGAAACCGCCGCATAGTTCGGCTCAACGTAGTTTTGTGGAATTCATACTTGAGCCCATGTACAAGCTGATTGCCCAGGTGGTGGGTGATGTGGATACCACATTGTCGGATACACTGTCTGAGCTGCATGTGCGCGTCTCCAAGGATGAGATGAAGTCCAATATTCGACCATTGCTGCGTGTGGTTTGTAATCGTTTTATGGGCGATTGCAGTGGTTTCGTTGACATGTGTGTGGAGCATATAAAGTCGCCGCTGGAGAATGCTAAACGTAAAGTGGATCACATATATACGGGACCCAAGGAGGGCGACATTTACCGGGATATGATAACGTGCAATCAATATGGCACGTTAATGGTGCACAGCTCCAAGATGTATCCCAATGATGACTGCACCTTCTTCCAAGTGCTGGCGAGAATTGTGTCAGGCACATTGCAGGCTGGGCAAGAGGTGCGTGTGCTGGGTGAGAACTATACGCTGCAGGATGAGGAAGATTCGCGTATTTTACAAATTGGCAGACTTTGGGTCTATGAGGCACGCTACAAAGTTGAATTGAATCGGGTTCCCTCTGGAAATTGGGTACTCATCGAGGGCATTGATCAGTGTATTGTGAAAACGTCCAGTATTGTGGATATCAATGTGCCAGAGGATCTCTATATATTCCGACCGCTGAAGTTCAATACCCAAAGCATTATCAAGATTGCTGTGGAGCCGGTTAATCCATCCGAGTTGCCCAAAATGTTGGACGGTTTGCGTAAGGTCAACAAATCCTATCCACTGCTCTCCACACGCGTCGAGGAGTCTGGCGAGCACGTTATACTGGGCACTGGTGAACTCTATCTGGATTGTGTGATGCACGATCTGCGCAAGATGTATTCGGAGATTGATATCAAGGTGGCTGATCCTGTAGTGGCATTCTGTGAGACTGTTGTGGAGACTAGTTCATTGAAGTGTTTTGCCGAGACGCCCAACAAGAAGAACAAGATTACTATGATATCCGAGCCGCTGGAGAAGGGCCTGGCCGAGGACATTGAGAACGAGACAGTGTGCATTAATTGGAATAAAAAGCGCATTGGAGAGTTCTTCCAGGTTAACTACGATTGGGATTTACTGGCGGCACGATCTATCTGGGCCTTCGGACCGGACACAACCGGGCCAAACATTCTGGTGGATGACACGCTTCCCTCGGAGGTCGATAAGAATCTGCTTACAGCCGTTAGGGAGTCCATAGTGCAAGGTTTCCAGTGGGGCACAAGAGAAGGTCCACTCTGCGAGGAGCCCATACGTAATGTGAAGTTCAAGATTCTGGATGCTGTCATTGCCAACGAGGCGCTGCATCGTGGTGGTGGCCAAATCATTCCCACTGCACGTCGTGTTGCCTACTCAGCCTTCCTCATGGCCACGCCACGTCTAATGGAGCCCTATCTATTTGTCGAGGTGCAGGCACCAGCCGATTGTGTCTCGGCAGTCTACACAGTCTTGGCGCGTCGCAGGTTAGTTATTGTATACATTTATTACTTACTTCAGATTCACTTACACTTCTTTCTTGCTTGCAGAGGTCACGTAACGCAGGATGCGCCCGTTTCGGGTTCACCCATTTATACAATTAAAGCATTTATACCCGCCATTGATTCGTTTGGCTTTGAGACAGATCTGCGCACCCACACCCAAGGCCAGGCTTTCTGCCTATCCGTATTCCATCACTGGCAGATTGTGCCCGGCGATCCGCTGGATAAGAGCATTATTATACGACCATTGGAACCACAGCAAGCCTCACATTTGGCTCGCGAGTTTATGATCAAGACGCGTCGACGCAAGGGACTCTCCGAGGATGTGTCTATCAACAAGTTCTTCGATGATCCCATGTTGTTGGAGCTGGCGCGACAAGATGTTCTGCTCAACTATCCACTGTAATTTTAGTCTTTTATACTATCCAATACTTGACTTGATTTGCTTTAAGGCCCAACCATTAAAACACAGTTCAAGTAAAGAAAATGAAATACTACGTTAACCGTTTTATTAACTGCCATTACTTGTTTCTTGTGTCTACATGTACACACTATGTTATCCTACTTTAAAAGACAGTCGTCATGCAGCATACAAGTAGAAAGTGATACTCGCATACAGAGTACTTTTGTTTAAGCATCGCCATTCTGCAATGCCTCCGCCTCATAAGCTTCCTGTTCAGCCTGTTCATCATCAAACTCCACATCGTCGTCAGCGGTGGCTTCCTACAAAGAGCAAATGATACAGACGGCGTTAAGTTGCTATGCAAATCGAAAGAAGAAGAGAGAGAAAACGCACCTGATACTGTTGATATTCGGATATCAGGTCGTTCATGTTGCTTTCCGCCTCGGTGAACTCCATCTCGTCCATGCCCTCGCCGGTGTACCAATGCAGGAAAGCCTTGCGCCTAAACATGGCCGTAAACTGTTCAGAGATGCGCTTGAATATCTCCTGAATGGCCGTTGTGTTGCCAATGAAAGTGGCAGCCATCTTCAGGCCGCGTGGCGGAATGTCACAAACGGCCACCTTAACATTGTTGGGTATCCATTCGACAAAGTAGCTGCTGTTCTTGCTCTGCACATTGAGCATTTGTGTGTCCACCTCCTTCATGGACATGGGTCCTGTTAATTATTAAGAGTGCAGATATAAATACTTGAACTTTTTTTTTATATATTTTTAATTTTTTTTTGCTTTAGCGCTTTTAACATCAAAAGCCAAGTTTTAAGGCTTTGATGCGTCAAGTGAAATCCCCAAATCCCTGAATATGAAATACTAAACGCCTTCTAAGCTCTGCCAGCGCACTTGGCCACCTGGGCTATGGCTGTGCCTGCTTTAACGCATAGTGGGCGAGGGGGGAAGCGAATGCAGGCTGACAGCTAAGGTGGCAACAAGAAGGGAGCTGAAAACAGTCCCATGAGGCAACTAAAAAAGCTGTTTAAATTCTTGTTGGTTGTTTTTTTTTTTCTCCCGCATCTCTTTTTTTGGTTTTAGGTGTTTTCTTTTTATTTTTCCTCTCAGCTAGCGCTCATTTTTGTGATGAATTATTTTGCGAGCGCGGACAAACGGTGGCAGTGCGGAGGGAATGGAGGAGGAGTTCTGCGACAGGCAGCGCCGCTCGGCAGCCTTAAGTCACGTTCAGCATGATTAGTTAAGGCCTCCAACCAAAAGCTGTGTTAGTCAGCGGTCGCGGTACTGGGACCGAGACTCGCAATTCCCCAATGGTTCTTGAAAGTAAATTTCTAATTACGCTCGTTTTGCGAGTCATCAGTCAAAGGCGAATGTCAATGGGATGAGAGGGTGCGGGGGGATGGGGGGGGGAGGGGGGAAGGGCAAAGGCGTTCGGCCGTTAGGCACACAAGGAATAACAAATGAAATATTAAGCGGCATACTTTTGGGCGCCACAGCACAGCAGTTTATTAATTTAAAAATTAGCGCGAAAAAATGCGACCTTTCCAGCGCTCTCTCTCGCTCACTCTGTCACACCAACAAAATTGTGGAACGTGCGCGTTGACGGATTGCAGCCTTTTTAGCCGCCAGTCGACATGCATTAATCATTTTTAGTGGCGCCCCCATAAGTAGGCTTTGCGTTTGCTAATAAAATTGTCGCTGTCGCAACGAGCGAGCTACGTGACTGCGGCTTAACCTGTGGAACGAGCGGATGAGCATAGAGCAAGAGGTGTGACCAGCTTGCTGCCAAATGCCAAATTCCGACGACGGCAGCCATGACAAAGCGACTAACTCTAAGCCTAAGCCCAAAACAACACAGACAGTTGCTTATACATGGCCATATTCATGCTGTTTATGCCTGGTTGTTGTTAAATAACTATTTTTCTTACTGTCCTTCGGTTTTTTTTTACCACCTGGAGTGTGGGTAGGGCAGGATAGCGGGAATGAAAAAGTCAAAGATCACGTCGAGTCATGTCAGCGGCACGTAACGAACCGAATACTCGACCGTCTAATGTCAATGCCATTTATCAAGAAAGCGGCAAAGGTGTAACACTCACCACGGAAGATGCAGGCGACTGTTAGGTAACGTCCATGCCGGGGATCGCAGGCAGTCATCATGTTCTTGGCATCGAACATTTGCTGTGTCAGCTCGGCAACGGTCAAAGCGCGATATTGCTGCGAACCCTTGGCCGTTAGTGGCGCAAAGCCAGGCATGAAGAAGTGCAGACGTGGGAAGGGCACCATGTTCACAGCCAGCTTGCGAAGATCAGCATTCAGCTGGCCTGGGAAACGCAGACAGGTCGTCACGCCAGACATTGTGACCTAGAGTTGAAGAGCTTTATTAGTTATAGTTAGATATATGGCTTAGGATCTTGTAGTTTGCTGCGTTTCCGGTCGAGTCGATGGTTTGTTGCCCTCCTTACTTACAGACACCAAATGATTGAGATCCATGTAGGTGGGCGAGCCAAGGCGCAAGGTTTGATAGCATATGTCATACAAGGCCTCATTGTCAATGCAGAACGTCTCATCAGTGTTTACGCACAGCTGATGCACGGACAGTGTTGCATTATATGGCTCGACGACTACCTCCGACACCTGACATCCAACGACAACGAGGAGGAGGAGGAGGAGGAGGAGGACAACAACAGGAAGGTGTATGTGGTGTGGGTAACGTAGTTGGTGCCAGGATATGAATGCAAACACACAAGACCGAACACACACATTAGTTGATTTGTTGCTAGAAATGCACTTACGGAAACCAAATGATTTAAATCGCCATAGGTGGGCGACGATAGCTTCAGCGTGCGGAAGCAGATGTCATAAAGCGCCTCGTTGTCAATGCAGAAGGTCTCATCGGTGTTCTCCACCAGCTGATGTATGGACAGCGTTGCATTGTACGGTTCCACAACGGTATCGGATACCTAATGATAAGCCAACAGCAACAACGACATGCAATTAGAAAAAAAAAACACAAATAAAATCGCAAAACAAAAAAAACAAGTATTAATTGCAAAAACATAAAAACTAATCATACTTATGTTTAATTAAAGTAAAACAAATGAATGTTAGATAGAAATTTAACATACAATTCAAGCTTGAATTCATTTAAAAAGTCTAGGAGCAAGTTTCTCTGTTTTTCGTATATAATTGGCATTGTTTTGTGGGAAATCTGTATCAACTGAAGTAGTACATGAAAATTGCATTTTCCTACTCAGAACAGCAGGTGGAAGTGGAAAAAGGTGTTGGAGCACAGCTCGGCCTAACAACAGTTGCTGCAAACATGCAGTATTGTTCGTTTGTTCGTTTGTTTGCAGCATGTGGAAATTATGTGTAATACTTTGGTCAGGGGACTGTAGTACGATGACTATTTGCCTGCAGGCAAGATGCATTGTGATGCATTTGGAAGAAACAACAAGTACTAAATGCAGTTGCAAAATGTTTGCACATAAATTCTAGCAATTATTTAATGCTGCTGCCGGGAACGTTGCGATAAGGAACGGTCAACTGGCAAACAGGTAGAAATATACATGAATCTAATTATAATGAGTTATGCCCGTGCATAACTTACAGGTAGTATTTATGTTATAGTTGCATTTGAGTGGTCTGTCCTGCTTGGAATTCAAATAGGATTTGCCTGGCGTGATCTGGGCTGATCAATGAGACCAATTAAATGGTTTAATAATATATGACAATTTATTAAGCTGGCTGGATTAATTTTTAAAGCTTTAATTACAAATGCAGGCGAACAAAATACAAAGATAACTATTAAAATATGCGAGTAAACGAGTAAAAGCATAAATTTGAAATTCGTATTAAGTGACAGGCGTGTGTCATGTCCTGGCCGCAACAAAATGGCCGCCAATGCCAAAACATTGCGGTAATGCGCCCGACCAAGCGCATAAATAACATAACGCAAAAAAGGGGGAAGTTAGGGGGTTGGGGATTTGGGCAACTGGCCAGAAGGGTTTAACTGACCCAAGGGGAGTAGATATGTATACTCGGTAATTTGGTCATTGTTACTTAAGCGTAACGGTAATAAATTTAACACAGCCAAAACGTAAGTTTTATTCGTTCTGCATATGCTTCGAGTTTGTGTAAGTGCATAACTAAAAAAGTATAAGAAGTATGAGTTTGGTCAATAGCTAATTTCACGCAACAATAAGCATTTAAAATTGAAGTTTTGTTTGAAGTTGTGAAAGGCAGAGCTTTAAAAATATATTTCTTAAGTTTATTGTTTTAATTCCAGTTTCGTATATCAGTTTATCGTTCACAATAGACACATGATCAACTATCGATAGTGAGTTATGAACGACTGATTCAAATGAACGATTATAATTTAGTCCAACTGTTTCTACACAACTCTACAATCTACTTTTGCAAAATTATAAATTAAAAATGATGGGAAAATTACGCGCTGCATGCTATTGACAATCAATTTGCCACACTAAATTAATTTAATTAAATGTTGTAATGTAATTAAATGCTCATGTTGCATTATAATGCAAATGAAGGCGCGTCTCACGTGCCGCCAGGGCTGGGCGTGCGTGTAAAATATGCAACTAGGTTAATTAAGCAGTAATTGAAGCGTGTCACAATGAACCAGCCTATTTGGGCCAACCTGCTGCATAACCTAAAATATATTCCCAGGTACTGTACTGCATGTTCCTCTTAAAAGCGACCCACAAACATATTTGCAATATCAATTAGCTGCAGGTCGCTTGCAAATTAATTAGAATTATTTGGCAGATCCATGTGCCGCTGACAATAACTGACAGCAATTGAAACAAAGAAAAAACTACAATACATAGTAGTGGTTTCTAGTATAACCAATTAGCGAATTTTTCGTTTTAATTTAAACTATTTGATAGAAAGTATTTGGAAAATATTAAATCACAAATTTATTCATAACTCATTTAATTTGTCTGTTTAAGCAGTATGGCAACAGTTTGTTGAATTAACTAATGTCTGGCAACCACGCGCATGTTGCGATAGACAGAGAGAGATAGAGAGAGAGAGGGGCAAAAAGCCGCGTGTAGGTGTAAAAAGTTTTTTTTTTTGTGGAGCTGCAGGTCGGATTACAAGCGCCCAGCATGGGAATATTTGGAAGCTAAGCTGATTTGCCTAAGCGGATTTCCCTGGCCAGAATGTTGAGTGCAGAGTGTGATTTTTGTATGCATGCTGATGATCTGCAAATGCTAAGCGAGCACTTACCTTAGGAGAGGGCACCACCGAGAAGGAGTTCATAATGCGGTCCGGATACTCTTCGCGTATTTTCGATATGAGCAATGTGCCCAAACCCGAACCAGTGCCGCCGCCCAGCGAGTGAGCCAGCTGGAAGCCCTGCAGGCAGTCACAGCCTTCGGATTCCTTGCGCAGCACTTCCAGCACGGAGTCGATCAGCTCAGCGCCTTCTGTGTAGTGACCCTTGGCCCAGTTGTTGCCTGTATGATAAGTACAAAGTTATATTAATAAGCAGCTGATAATTATATACACAACAGGTTTCTACCGTTACACACACATGCACAGAGTAAGGAGGTAAGAAGAAGAGAAGTGACATGTACAAAATAAATTTTCATCGTCATACGCAGGCCATTTTATAATTGTAATTATAATCAACTAACCAGACAGCAACGTCGATAACAATGCAATTACCACAGCAACAACATAAACAACAACAATCAAAAGCAATCACATAAGTAATAAGTGAAAATCCAAAAGTCAAGCGAAAATGCAAAATATACATATACTTAATAAGATGGCAATGGGAAGCAGAACGCAGCTGTGTGTAAAGTAAAGCTCTTTAAACTGTTTTAAATTCCTTAAAGGTTTAACGAGTATCGTGTGGCAAATAGTCCACAATATTCTGAAGTAGCGGTGACCCATCCGCAATTTCATCAACGTCATCTTGTTTGTACTTATCAAAGCAATGACAACACCACATGATGTGATGCTGCTGCTGCTGCTGTTGCTGTTGCCGCTGATTGTTGTTGCTGTTGCAGCTGGAACAACTGTTGAAAAGCAAACGCTCGACGATGGCAGCAACCAAAATGGCCGATCAGCTGCGGGGCGCATTCTGTGTGGAAAAACAAAGGCGCACACCACCACACACACACACACACAGAAGGAGTAAAGCGGATACGAAGATACCCAACTAGATTGAACATAATGGGGTCGAGTGAATTGTGCCTGTGTATATATATCTGTGTGTGTGTAACATGCCACGACATGACAATCTTAATGAGCAGCTAAAATGCATTAGCTAAATGCTGCGTTGCTGTTGTCCTTCGAGCAGCACAGACAATGATTAACGGTGAAAGTGCCGGGAGGCAATCAGAAGGACATTGTAACAATGGTAATTTATGTTGAAATTTCACGCACTAATCAATTGTTTCACTTACCCGCTCCCGATTGTCCATAGACAAAGTTATCGGGTCTGAACAGTTGGCCCATTGGTGATTGGCGCACCGAGTCCATGGTGCCGGGTTCCAGATCGATGAGCACAGCACGTGGCACATACTTGCCACTGCTTGCCTCATTATAGTAAACATCAATGCGTTCGTGCTGCAGATCCGATTCACCATGATAATAACCATTGGGATCGATGCCATGCTCAGCAGAGATGATTTCCCAGAACTAAAACGGTAACAAAAAAAAAAAAACAAAATGAATTTTTAGCAATATTTACATAAACAAACAGCCATTGTTAGCTATAGCGTGAAAATGTCTATGACAGACACCTATTTTAGTTTTTCTTCGTTTATAGTTTACCACGCGTTCCTAAAATATTATTTTTCAATCAATACGTGCAGTTGCTTCGCATGTGTCATCATGCGTGTGCATGTATATATGCATTTGCATTGCATTGCTTTGGTAATCTGTGCATATAAATATGAGTGTCCTTTTTACATGCCGCTTTGCTTTTACGGCCAATGCCAGCGACAGTTAATGCTAACAGCGTTGTCGTCATCGTACGCGTACCTATCTGGCTAGGATTTATGCGCGTACATATGCTATAGATCTTTGACCCCCCCCCCCCCCCTTCATTTTCTCAACTCTAGCAGCATATTCTCCAAACCAAACCCAACCGTATGCCGAGCATGGAGGAGCACTTTATATGCCGCGAGCAATTTTTGTTGCATACTTTTATGGGCGCGCACTTTTTACTGGCAGAGCGAGTATCGTGTTATTTTTTGTTGTGTAACGAGGGGGAATAATTGAATCCTTTTAGGTGTTTTCATATATTTATTTATTTTTGCCCGCTTTCTATGGGTCGACTGTTTCAGCGATTTTGCTGTTTTTTTTTATATACCTCGGCACTCCACTTTACTTCACTTCTACCTTTCCCGCTATCCCACCAACCATGCAACCCCATCGCTTTCACGTATATATTTTTCTTGCGTGTGGTTTGACTTGTTTCTTTTTTTTTCTTTCTTTTTTTTTTGATTTTTTGTTGCTTTGGTTTTATTGCCCAATACGCTTCGTAAAACATTTCACGTTTGTTGCGCATATGAATTTCAAATTTTTAAAAATGTTTCAATCGTTTCGCTCGCTTTTGTTCGCCAGGTGGATGTGTATGTGTGTGTGTGTGTGCGGGTGCGGCCCGGAGGCTGACGAGGAAGAGCGCTAGAGTGGGTGAGCTGTTGTGGATACCAAAATGCTAATTGTGAGAAAATTGCAATGTGCGCTCCTGCCCGCCACTCTCACATCGATCGGAATGATTTTTAATGGACTTAAGCGCCAAAGGACATGAATAAATTTATTTTTGCTCGGCATTTCATATAGTTTAATGTAAATGCTGGCATTGCGTCCGAGATTGTATGCACAAAAATACATACATATATTCGTGAAGGGCATGCCATATATTTTAATTTATGGCTCGAGCCCAAGAATTTAGCGAAAAACTTTTATGATGCCAAAAACAGTTGAATGAAGTCAACTGTCAAGTGTTTTAAATATTGATTAAACAACAACATAGTTAAACGGGTTCACCAAAGCACCCTTATCTTGTACCATTAAGCGTACTCCGCCACGATTGTCATTAAGCATTCAGAAACCACAAAGTATTTTGCACACATTTCACAACACTTTACAAAATCGTTGCGTCATTGTGAAGCCGCAAGAGTTGACGCTGCTGTCATTACTTGATTGTCGCCGCGTCTTCTTTGTATTAAGATGGCTGTGATGTGAAACCTTTTTAAGTGCCTGTCGAGTGCACAAATATACCTTTAAATTATTCATGAGCCTTGACGTTTTTACAAGACGTTGTACTGCCAGCTATTGGCCATTCTAGTGCATATATATTTATTTTTATACCACAGCCACACACGTTGGCTGTCAGTGAGCATGAAGTTATTTTTATAGAAAATGCTCGAGTGTAATGGGATGTGGATATATATGCATATCCAGCAGGTAGAATTTCATACAAATTTCAATCATTTATTGAGCTTGTTTTATGTTTGTTCTTAAATATTTCATGTTCTCTTAATAGAAACAAACCAAATCTCTTAAGCTCTACTTTGCAAACATATTTTTAAATATAAAATGTACATTTTGGCGGGCACTTAAACATTATATTGCATTTCAATTGTTGCCAAAAAGAATTTCCAGCGCACTCTATCTAGTCGTTGATTGTATTTTTCATTATGGAAAACTGATAAATTTCATCACACATTACTGTAGGTTATAGAGTATACAAAGGTTAAACTTTTAAATCGCATACCCAGCGATATGTGCACCCTTAGACTTAACCGTGATATCTACATACAATGCTTTGGCGCGTATGTTACTAGTTATTGTTGTTGATGCTTTTATGTAAATCCTGGCGCATTATTGCTGCTTGTTGGCAAAGTTTTATTTCTCCATTGGCTCTTAGACACGCAACAATGATAACAAGTTGCAAGGCACTCCATCCACCAAAAAAAAAAGAGTAACGAAAGTAAGATCAAGTTTTGTGACTTGAGTTTGTCCTTGCATAAAGTTGGACCTTATATGAGTGTGTATAGTGGGGAAGGGAGGGAAGGGCGCTACAAAGTGTGGTTCGCCTTTTGCATATATAACAAACTGGAAATATGACACTCAATTGTACGCATCGGTAGACACTTTTGGCCTGACAATAACTTTGATTTGCATACGTTTTAGCTTTCTATTTGTTTGTTTGCTTGTTTGGCATTTGGTTGCGAGTGTGCACATGTGTGTGTGTGTGCCTCTAGCCACCCGCATAAAAGACAACTAGTTGACTGACTCTGGCCTGGCTTGGCCTGGCCCGGCCCGGCTGGCATTCATCGTAGTCCTGCTACAGCACTTGTTGCCTATGGGGAAATTTAAATATGTTTTCGTATATTTTACGAAGCCAATTGCAGATAAGCGTTTTTCTTTTCGACTACTTTTAAGCTGTTTGTTGTTTGCTTTTGGCATTGACTGCTGCTGCTGTTTGCAAAAGGGCTGCCACATTACTGAGTTGAGTGCCCCTCACTAAACGGGCAATAGCACTTATGTCATGTGGTTTGTAACGCTATGCTAAATCCAAACTCCAACACAAGGGCTGCCCATTACTGTCTTATGCCCTTCAGGAGCACGCGTTTTTTTTTTTTGTAATGCTTAAAAACTTTTACTCTGTGGCTGTAAATGACGTTCGAGTATTTATTTTTGAACAAAGCTGTCTAAATGCCCGTTTTTGACGTCGTTGTTAATATCGACTAGCTTTTTGCTTCTGACATGCCTGTCTCTGGGCAGTTTGAGGTGGGTCCCTTTAGACTCGCCTGCAAGTTGAAACAGCTTAAAAGCGGGGAAAAAAAGTTAAATGAAATGAAAACAATTATGTAGTTTCGTTTGGCTAAAAAGTTTAGCTGGCTGCGGTTAAATTGCTTAATTACAAAATTGCTTGCAACTTAAAAAACTAGACAACTTTCACGAAAACGCTCAAGTAAAAACGAGAAGTGAAACGCAATGTGATAAAATTAAAAGTAAACAAAAGGCAACGTGCGTTGACCGCAGCGGCGCCATTTTGCCAGCCATTTTGTGGCGCCGTCTTTTTTTTTTTTGTAATGTTACCAAACTCAATTCTAAATTAAAATTCGCGTAGCGTTCAAACAAAAAACCCAAAAATACGGCGTTGCGAGCACTCGAGCAAAAGTCAAGTGGCTAAACTGGCCCCAAAACTCACAAGAAAGAAAAAAACGAGAGTAAAAAGCTAGCATAAATTAATTGCGGCCAGGCAAAGAAATGTTCGCAGCAGGATTTTGGCTTTGTTTCTTAAGACAAAAGGGACATTTTTAGTAGTTGTGTTTGTAGTTAGCCAAAGGATGCAAAAGCTGCGCAAAGCAACGGAAGTGCATGTCGCAACGGATGTGACCAAAAGAGCGATAGAGAGCGAGCGCCATGGGTTATACTTTAGTTAAGGGTTTTGTCTCAAGTCTCAAGCGTTGCTCTCGAGTTTGGATTTTGAATTTGACATTTGTAGCTCGCGGCGCGCATAAATAAGCAAATGCAGCCGGGCAAATAAATCATGTAGCTGGGATTCTTAAAGATATTGCGCACAACATAAAGATTGATACAATCTGTTGTGCATTAACCTAATTAAATTCTGCTCTTTGTTATGGCAATAATAAAAGTTGTAAATATTTTCTCTATCTGTATGTATATTCAATTTACGCATTACTATGCAAGGTGTATATAAATAAATTTATTTAAATTCAATTAAAATAATATAATTTAATACGTAGTTTTAATTGATTTGCATTGCTGCATAAAAAAAAAAAAAAACGAAACAAGAAAAAAGTGGAGAATATATTTCTAATTAAAATTCCGTTGAGTGAAACTGAGTGGCAAAATCAAATAAAGATTAACTTTTTAGTAGAAAACAAAATACATAAATTTTGTGTAATCTATTGTTAAGCCACAAGTCGGATAAGTTTGCTTTTAAAGTTGATATTGTATTTATTTATTATTTTGTAGTTTGAATTAAAAACAAAAACAGCGTCACGTACGCATCGAATTGAATTCTAATTGAATTTTTGGGTGGCGTTGGCATTAAACTAATTATAAAATAATAAACAGGATTGAAACACTTTTGGCGACCATTTGCTAATTTACAAACGCGCAGCAAAGCCGACCGATTTGTCTCTCTCAGTGTGTGTGTGTGTGCGTGTGTGTTAGTGTTTAAAATGCAAAACGCGAGCGTTGCGAACTAAGTCAATTTATTTTAATTTGGAACGGGCAGCAACAAAAATATACATACATATAGATGTGTGCTAGTGTTAGTGTGTGTTTGTATTTGTGGCAACCATTAGCGTAATGAGCTTTGCTCCCGGGCAACGCCCAGCACAGTCATAAGCCGCAATAAAATAAAAATTGCCCTACACACACACACTCGCAGTCAAAGCTTAACGGCCGCCCATCGATAGATGACATTTTGCAGCCGTTGGCCATAAACCATTTTGATGCGCACAAACAAAATGGAAAAGAAATATCCGCAATTGAAAGCGTGTGAGGAAGAGAGAGAGGGATAGAGAGAGAGAGAGAGAGAGAGGGAGAGAGTGAGGTAGCAAACCTAAACCCTTTTTTAAGCAAAGTATCAGCAAACATCTGCAGCAGGCTGCCCCGCTGACTGGCAACTGCTCAAAAATGCAATTCATAAGCGCGTTGACGCCAATAACGAATTGTACCCCAAACACTACACTACCTTTTCCTTCCCTACTAGCCCTCCGCTATCACAACGTTTATGTATTTTAGTTTTTTTTTTGTTTTAGTAATAATACTAAAAGGATTTTGGCTTATACCTAACCGAAACTCAAACGAAGTTGCTGCAAAAAAAAAGAAAATGTCACAGCATACTTTCAGGGGCTGAATTGAACAGCCCGAACATAATTATAGCTCACGCCATGAATTGCCAATGCAGCTGCAATTTATAACTCTATAACTGTGTGTGTGTGTGTGTGTGTGTGTAATTGCCATACAACAACAACTGTAGCACAAAAGAGAAACGCGCTCAATTTGATAGTACGTGTGAATTTCGAGGCTGTTTCGGTTCGCCAGAAAAATGCAATTTTTTTACCAATCGCATATCCCGTAAATTACCCTTTATACTATATTTCCGTGTGTGTGTTTGTGTGTGTGGATGGTGCATTTGCAATTGCATTTCTCATCAAGTGCATCAATTTAAATGTGGCCACTAATTGTCATTATCAGCGCGTTGCGTTTGCTTTTATTGTTGTTGCTTTTGCTCGGTTTCTGTTTTCTGTATGCTGTTTATTTGATTGTTTTTTTTTTATTGTGTATCGCAATGCAATGTGCTGTTATTTTATATGTATCCGAGAGTAAGTACATAAGTACATATAAGTATCCTAATAATTAAAAAGGAAAAATTGGGTAAATGGTTTTTTAAGTTTATAATGTTTTTGAGCAAGATAATAACGCTTAAATCGATAGTGATAATCGATCTAAGTTTATAAACATTTAATTTGATCATAATTGTAAAAAGGCACCGAGCCCATTGAAATGGTTCTTGTAACTGTTTTCAACGTTAAATATTAAAGCAATTGCCTTTTTTGGCTTTAACAATAAAATAACAAAAGCAAAATTTGCTTTTACCAATTGGTTTTCATAACAGCTTCAACCTCCAAAAAACACACACACGCGATTGACAAACAATTCCAATTGAGATTTCAATAATTGTCGATTTAGATAAGTAAATATTTATGGTATATTTGGTTCGTTCGGTCGATTGGCCTGTCTGTTGGTCGGCCTGCCTGCTATTATTGATTTAACTAATGTGCAGCGGCATAGGTATCACTGTTTTCAGCCGAAAGGTAAATATAAACCAATCCCATTGTACGTGTTCCCCTAAAATCCATACACCATTTGATTGTTGTGCCCAGGTGCGTGGATCATTAGGAACAATGCTGACGACTATTTGCATTCAACCTATTGACATTCAAAGGGTTTGTCAAGCTTTTTAGTGAATCTCTTCTCTTAGGCCAAAGTGTTGAATCACTTTGCACCAATTGCTGTCTGTCTAGGCAACAATAATGTTTGCTAATGGCCAATGTCTTGTGGCATTTGGCGCGTATCGTTTTGCATGTTGCGATATCTGTTTTTGTGAGTGTCTGTGTATGCATTTAAAATGACACAACTTGCACTTTATCATATGCTATACACACTTGGTCCTTTGACGCCTCGAGGCAAACAAAAAGAGGGAGAGAGAGAGTAGTAATAATAATAATATTTATGTGGCAAGCGATATGAAGTTCATACATTTTGGCAATAGCTAAATAAATAAACAGCGCCAAGGCAGGAAGTGTGCACACACACACACACACACACAGACACACTCCTACTCCAAGTAATATGTCCAACTGCTTGAAATGTAGCCGGAGCATGTCGACTCGTGTTGCTCACCTCAAACTCAAGAGTTTCATGAATATGTAAGTAAAAAGGACACCCAACATATTATATACCCTTGCAATGTGTCAGTTACTGACACACACTTCTCACTTTATTTTCCTTCTTTTGTTCTTAAAGTCTATTGACAATAGGTGTGTAAAGTCAAGCTTATATATAAGAAATTTGCCTTTTTAATTCACAAATAAATTCTAGTTATTTACATATCAATTTCATAATTGTTTTTTGTTTTCATTTGGATTTTGAAATAGGCACAAACTATTTAAAATGTAATTAATCTTTTGTATTTTAAGTTTGTTTTTCTGTTATTCAAACTCTTTACTAACTTATTTATTAGCTTACTCAAATGCAAATTTGTAACATTGCCCATCACAATGCATTAAATTTAAATGCATCATCAGCATTATATAATATTTTATGTTTTTTATGTTGGCTTATGCCATTGTCACGATAACAGCGCGGTTTTGTATATGCCATGTAAATAAGCATGCTGTTGTGGCATGAAGAAGAAGAGTTTTTCCCTATATAAACATATATTTTTTCTGTTCTTCTGATTCATGTTTCTATGGAGAATGAGTGTAAATAACTGCTGGCCATAAACGTAAATATGGTTTGAACAAATTCAGTTATCTACGCTTTGCTGTTTTTGTATAACATGCTGAAATATAATGACTGCAAAATGTCATTAAATCAACAGAAAGTACTGAATAACACATATCGTTAAACAACAATAAAAGCCGCAAACATATTCAAATTAAGTATTACTTATATGTACTCTTTTATAGGGTATTTGGTAGTTGAACTTTTCATGGTACATGATTGGTTGTTTGACTGAAAAGTGACCAAATAACTTTTACATATGTGCATTGAAAAAGCAATTAATAGCTGTTTGCCAAATCCACATCAGATGTCCAATATGTATGTGCATATGATGCGCAAATGTCAAAATTGAAAAGCTCTCATGCAAATAGTAACTTATGTCAGCCAATAGCAAGACATTTTGTGGACAAGTGTTCTGTTGAATTTAATCTTCAATTAGCAATCGAAAATTAATTTATGCACTAAACGTTTGTTAATATATTTTGTGCCTAAACATTTTGGCCATTTGCCTATTTGTGGTTTTAGTTTTTGCTGCGTTTTTTCCAAAACACAAAACTGCTATAAATTATAAAAATCGATGCCGGTTTTTAAGGTTATTTAGCGTATGCACACAACCACAGTGTCACATATGCCTCTACACACACACACACCTGAGCCTTTGAATATGTACACATATAGAAATGCATATTTATTTTGACCACAGTTGGTTTTTTAATGGGGTTTTGCCGCGTTTTCTATGCTCACCTTGTTGTTGTATGTTTGTTTTGAAATTCCATCTGCCCGTTTGGTTGCATAATTTGTCAACGCAACGCAATGAAACACAACAAAAATGAAACCCAATAACGAAAACAAATCTTGATGATGATTATTTTTATTGTTTTGTGTTCTGTATGTGTGTGTGTGTGTGTATTTTCACATTTCGCATGATTTGTTTTTGTTAATTATGTTTTGGTGTGCAATAAATTTTGCCATACGACTATCGCATGTGGTTAATATCTGTCAGCATTATCAGTTGCCGCTGCTGCTGCTGTTGCTGCTGCATACCGGGCTCAAAGCTATTTGCTGCTGCCTGCTTATCGGCGCCCAGCCGTGCAACGTAATTGCCAATACAATTGCATGCATAATTCACACTCTCGCTTGCGTATAGAGCTCCTGGCCTGCTCTATCTACAATTATGCAGTGAGAATTAAACCTGAAAGCTTTAAAATGCATTTGGCGTTTTTTTTTTCCTGTTCTGTTTGTTTGTTTGTTTGGCATTTGCATGCGACCAGATCTTTTATTGTTTTATTTATTTCGTAAATACCAGATTACAAAAGCGCAACATATTTTCAGGTGGCGTCCAGCTGTCTGGCAAATGGAACGGCAATGGCAATGCGCCATAATTACAATTTGTGGCATGCAATTTCAATAATATAAAATTACCAAAGTAATTGAAAATTCACAACAAAAAAACATGAGATTCAACAGCATGGATTGTTTGTATTACAAACCAATGATAATGAAACATATGCCATACGGAGCGTTGGCTCGAATGTCAAGCGGCAACGTGCAGCGTGCAACAAGCCGCATGCATTAAGGACCAACATGAGAAATTAATGACTAAAAGAGTGGAATGCTTTTAAAAAACAGTGTTAAATAAAAAATAAAAAGCCTGCCCTTATACAACCTGGAGGACAGTCGTTTCAAGCGGCTTACCACTTGCCACAACTCTTGTTGCACTTGTTCAAAGCCTTGCTTCTGCTTCTGCTCTTGTACTATTCTTGCGCTCTAATGTGTTTCTAATATCTATTTTGTGTGTGTGTTCTTTTTGATTCTACTGTGTGTTGCCACGGCAATTTTGCAAATTTTACATTTTACAACATGGGCGACAGTGCAGCGATGCACAAAGAAATGCATAAATAAGTAATTTTTATAAAATGCTTCTTGCAACAGCAACAGCAGCAGGCAGCAGCAAAATTGCGCAAAATATTTATAAAAATTTCTCGTTTGTTTATTCATAATCAGTTTGTGCAACGAAGCGCTATTGCGAACACGCCCACCAGCCCTTTCCTCGCGCCCACTATATGCCGCGAGCTATGCGTTTGCCCTTTATTTTTTGCATTGCATAGCGTTAGGTGCAAGGACAGCACACACTCTCCCTGTGTGTGTGTGTGTGTGGAATATGGGTGTGCCACGAAGCTTTTGTGTAAACTTCATTTGGTATGCATAAACGCATTTTTATGTAAATTGAAAAGTGTTTTTGAAAAAAAAATATATTTATATATATATTTATTTTATCCTTATTTTTTTTTTTTAAATTTATTTATTAATTTTTTTACTTTGGAATAAGGTGAGTTGAGTTAGAATAATTGTTTTGAGGCTTTAAACTAAATACTTTATATAAGAAGGGTTTAGAAAAGGAGAACATCTAGATGATCTGTATCTATTGTCTTTCATTTCTGTTTGTTTTTCAGTTTAGCTACAAACATAACAACTGAAACAACTAAGTCAATCAATTGCTTGTTGTTATTGCCACCATCAAATAAACACAAGAACAGGAGCAAGGACCGCATCAAAATTGCATTTGCATAGTGCCAGGCGCATTAGCTGCGAGCAACCTAAAACCAACTAAAGCAAACCGCCACACACCAGCCACAGCAGGTAGTCTACATGCCACACCCCATCTCCCCCTGCATGGCATGTTAAGTATAGCCATAAAGAAATTATAGCTACGATAGTTTGCAACGTTATCGATAATTCAATTTTGTGCATTATTTTGGCGCTGCGATGATGCCCTGCCATTATAAGCTAAATAAATGTATCCTAAGGCAGGCACACACACACACACACACACACACACACACACACACACACACACACACATATGTAAATTTAGCCATTTGCATGCAGTGTGGAAGTAAGGCCACATTGGATCCCTTTTTGGTTTCGTTGGCTTTGGCAAAACTCTTTAATTTTATTGTCTGTTGCTTGCGTTTTGGCATTTTATGCTTTCTCCTTCTAGTTGTTGTTGTTGTTTTTGTTGTTATATACGACGTTGCTGCACTTGTCTATAAATTTTCTCCACACTTTTTTTCATTCAGTTTTGCTGCTGTTGCTTTTTTTATTATTTTATATTTCCACGTTTTTTTTCATAACCATTTCTTTGGCTTTCTTCTTGTGTCGGGTTGTTGTTAGGGTGGGTCTTGAATTAAGGCCAAAGACGGTACAAGCCGTAAATAGATTTTCCCTGTTATTGTTCACAAAAATGATTTAGGGAAAATTAGGTTTATGTAAATAATGAAAAAAGCATTTGCTGCAGGGCCATACAAAGCATCGTGCAAGGAAGTGTCTGCTCAATATCAACGTATGTGCTGGTTAATTTGCATGTGTGTGTGTGTGTGTGTGTTTAATTTGAGGCCAAAGACTTTGGGGCATATTGCAAAATTAAAGCACAAAACAAAGCGGATTGTTTTAGAAAATATTAAATGTATTTACCAGAAAGCACTTGCAATTGATTAAAGTATATATTAAAAAGTAGAAAGCTGATTTTCTAGCTCAAAAAGACATGATGAAATTTAGAAATATTCTCAAAGCTGCAGTTGATCTATAAAACCGGATAGCATGACCCTTTTTTCAATGTCGATCCATTAGTAGGGTATGGCTACAAAACCTAGAGAAAGTTACAAGCAAACAGAAATGCCGACAAATGTTGGAAAAGTGTTTCCCAAGATAAATTGTGTTAATTGCTCTATTCAACACTTTGTGCGAGGGCAGTTCAAATTAGAAGCTTAAGAGAGCTGACTTTTTTTTTTGTTATAATAAACTATTCTAAAAAATTGTGTATATTTGCCTAACTCGTTATTGGTTTCATGTTTATTTTGCTAGTACAATTAGTTTAATTTATGATTCTTAGAAATTATGACAAAAAGCAAGCAAGTTCAATTAATTTCATTTTTTTTCATAGCTGTTTTGAACATTAAAATAAAAAAAAAAACATATGATGTAAAACATAAATTTTGCCTATTTAGTGGTCTGTATTTTTGGCGTACGTTGGCAAGTTGTTGCATATTTATTATTTATTTATTTTAGCACAAGAACAATAACTCACACTGACAGCCAATTAATCAGAAATGGACATTCAATTAAATTACAAAATAATATCGCATGGAAAATGAACAAATTTTTCAACTTATATACATATTTATATGTTTGTTCGGATGTTTGATTGTATATAAAGTGCTAGGGGCAAAATATGTTTGCAATATTATTATAGTCAAATTGAATGTAATAACAAAAGTTGTTGTTCAAGTTTTTGTCGCTGTTCAAGTTAATGTTCTATTTGATATATGAATTGAATGCTCAATTGTCTGATTGCAGAATTTATCCATAGATAAATAAACTGCTTAAAAAAAAAACAACTTAAATTGGAAAATGAGCACATAAAACTCTGATGGGATAGGCCATGGCTTTGTCATTGCAAAAATGCGGCCTAATTAACTTTGTAACACGCGAAAAAGAGCTTTAAAAATATGTGTTTACATCAAATTGAAGTGGAAAAGCGTGTAAAGAGCCGGCGAAAATTAACAGCGAACAAAATATGCAAATTAAAGAGAGACAGCCAGAGAGAGAGAGAGAGAGAGAGAGAGAGAGAGAGAGGGAGAGCGACTGCGAGCTGGGAAAATGAAGAAAGTACAGCAAGAAAAATATTTATATATATGTATATAGAAGAAGAAAAAAAACTGTGTCAAACGTCAACGACTGCTGCTGCTGTTTCTGGATTTTTATGTTGGGGTAAATTGTGTGAGTTAACATTAATGCGATAAATTAGCTTAGAATGGGCAGGCGACGAGTTGCGTTTTGTTTTTTTTATTTTTGGGCTGGGCCTCCAACGGTTATGCTCATTTTTGTTTTATTTTAATGTACATGTTGTTGGTATGCCTTTAATTGGCTGCTCGCATGCGGCGTACAGTGTCAAAGCGGCCAGCTTCTGTCAGCCGAAGCGTGACCCAATTCAAAAGCTTAAGGCATATGTCATACCCAATGCATGTAGTAATGCCTATTTTTGGCGATGTTCACTAAGCGATATGAATTTTCAACTATTTATGACTTGTACTTATGTTTGTTCAAAGTTTTGTTGTAAACAAGCACACTGATTAAACAGACATACACACACCCGTACATATGTACGTACATGCATGCATAAGTTGGTGTTTAGGGAGTCGTTATTGTTGGCTAACTACAGCTGATAAGAGACTGAGAGAGCTTGTAGGAAAAAAAAAACAACAAATCAGCACACACAATCAGTCTCTAATGGGTTGTGCTATATTGGCTTGTCAGGCGGCAAGGGAGTGTAATCAATGTGACAGATACAATTAATGCCAGTTTCTCTATCACAATTATCTAGCTTGCTGTTGCTATTCGCTTGACATTCAAATGTGGCTAGAAAGAAACACAGCAGGTAAATTAAGTCATGTGTAGAAACCAAAGAAAGACAGCTTACTGAGCATTTGAAATAAATAGAGCCGCCTATTAACACAGAGCTAAATCTAGCCTTCATGTAAGTTTTGAAATACACTCTGCGACTACAAACACCAAGTTCAAGATAAACAACAATTGCAGATGTCAATATGTCTTTATTTGGCATATTTTGTACGTTTAAAACTAATCATTAAGCGACTGTCAAAGTAAGTAAATTGTTGCCAGGCTTATTTAAGCTTTATACAGTGTACGAATGATCTACGATGACAGGCCAATGCTTTAAATACAGCTAGCTATATGTACATAGTTGAACTGCTGATATCGTTAGCATGATAAGATAAATTAGCGCGAATTTAAACTTCTAGAAACGAAAAGTTGCGTCAGTTTATGTTTGCTTCAATTGCGACTGTTGCTACTTTTGCAGTTCTATAGTTTCTCGAACAAAAAAAAAGAGTCATCGCTTTCTTGCCGCCTGTCTTAAATATCGCTCTTTCTCTTGCTCTATACCACTTCTGCCCTCCCCCCTCTTCAAACAGCAACAATAAATGAGAGCAGACGACGGCAGAGACAGAAGAAGAGAGAGACGGAACGAGAGCGGCAGGGAGGGTGGGTCAGGAGATTGAGCGTGGAAAGCGGAGAGCGCGTTTTTATTTCGTTCGGTTTTATAATTAAACATGTGAGGTTAGGAATACAGTGAAAAATGTCTAAATGAATTATATCCATCAGTGGGCGTTGAGCACACACACACACACACACACACACACACACACACTAATTGTATATTAATTATACGCACCTTTGAACCAATCTGATTGCCGCATTGGCCGGCTTGCAGGTGCACTATTTCCCTCATATTGCAATTTGCTTCAAGACTTGTCAAAGGTCAGGTGTAGATATGTTTTTTTTTGTATACACAGTTGATTCTGGCACACACACACGCACACACGCAGAGATACACAAAGATCTTCACTAACAGCGGTCAAACGAAACACGAAAAAACGAGGGAAACGAAACAATCAATGAATCACTTTGTAGGTACGGTACGTTTTACACTAGAGCAATATAAGCGATCGTCGCGCTCGCGTCAAGAATCCAACGTGCACTGAAAACGTTCAGAGCTACAGCTATAGAAGCGACCCCAGAGCAGAATGGGTCTAACAAAAGCAACAGGCGATGGGCGGGGGGCGTTTGGGCAGCGGGCTGCGTCAGCATTTTATGCAGACCTACAGCCAATGTGAGTGGACAAATCAGAGAGGCAGAGAGGCAAAGCGGCAGAGCGCACGTAAGAAGGAGAGCGGCAATAGTTTGGTAGCGGCAGCTGATAATACGCTCTGGCAGACGATACAAAATGTGTGACAAGCTGCAAAAACAACTACAGCAGCAAACAACATTGAAATGTTTCTGTACAGTGTACAGGCATAAAAACCCGCCTGGAATTGTAGCGCAGCGACCGGCAGGTTTCAAGGTATTTTCATAGCTCTTGCGGTTTTGTTGCTATTACTTGTTTTCGTCTTCTGTTTCTCATCTTTGTCCACCACTAGTTGCAGCTACGTCTCTTGTCCCACACACACTGATTCTTCATGCTTGGCAGCGCAGCGGGAGCGAGAAAGAGATTAATTGAAATTGCGCTCTTTGACACGTATTGAAAAACAGAATGCGGCAGCGGCAGCGGCAGCGAAAGCGAAGAGCGAGCGCAAAGAGAGCTGCCGATGAGAAAGAGAGTGCAAACGTTTGTCTGTGCCTGTTTTTGTGGCATTCTGATTTAGTTATAAATTGAACACAAGCCCTTTACAATGCCAACACACACATGGGAACCGAGCTGCACAGATGCAAACCATTGTGCATTTAAGAATGAATAAAAGAAAGCCTATGTAAAGTGTAAGTAGAGAAAGAAATGTATACAAAGAGAGCAAGAAGGTAAATAGCTACAACCGGCATTACCAGTAGCTACCAAGTCGAGTAAGAAGCACATGCTAGGTAATGGGTACATTTGGAAGTAGTAGATTTTATTATTGCGATTTAGACAGTTGACATTGATTTCTTGATGAAACCACGATAAAAATTAATATTCATATAGATGTCAGGCTTTTGATTATTGACACACTTATAAGTCCAAGCGTAACTAATACACAAATTACATCAAAAAACAGAGTCCACATTCTTAGTTGCTATAGGCGCAATGCTTCGTGATCGAGTGTTTTTTTTGCTGCATAAAGCTTCTGATTCAGAGTTCTGAAGGATTAGTTTCGCTAGTTAAAAATGAAATTATATTGGTTATGCAATGCTTTAAACTTTACTAATCCTAATCACCCATTTCCAACATGGTTTTCTTTATAAAGTTGCGATAGTAGTAAACATTCATGTAAACATCGGGCATATCCTTGTTGCCACACTTCCATGTCCAGGTAGAAACTCCGCACAATTCCCCATTCAATACAAGCGGTCCACCAGAGTCACCAAAGCCACCAGCACAGAAAGCATTGACGGGCATCTGTCTCTCCATCTTACGATTGCACTCCGCTTCAGTTATGATTGGCACCTCGATGCTGCGAAGTGGATTCTTGGTGTGCGACTGTTCACTAACGCCCCAACCGGACACGGTGCTCATACTGCCAGTCATTGGATTAGACGCGCACAAGGGCATGTAGCTAACATTTGATTCCCAAATGGGTGCAGATCTGAGCCGCATAGCCACCCAATTCTTCAATAGTCTTTGCCCCCATAGATGCGTGGTGATATAATCTCTTTCTCAGGTGGCTCAGCAGGCACAAGATGAAATAGATATAGAATTAATATTTCTAAATACATGTTAACCATTCTACTCAGCTGTGGGCTGCCAACTGATTGATTTTAGCTTTTAGGTTCTACTTAACAGATTCGTTTCGCTTTCAAGGCCCTAACTAAAATCTTTTATATAATCTTGTAGTAGTAGTCGTAAGATGAGGTCATGTACACGGCGACGACAAGTCGGCCAATATCTTAAGCAAGAATCTTTTTTTGTATTTTTGGCTGTATCTTTTTTTCCCCTTTTTTTTGTGTGGGGTGGTTTAAATTAACCCTTTTCCTTAGGGAAAATTTTTCATTGGTGTTGTGTTGGACTTGTTAGAAAATCGCCGCACGTCTTGTTGCCAGTACATTTGCAGTTATGTGCTCATTGCGCAAATACAGGCACACACACACACACAGAGACTGTGATGTAGATGTGTGCGTGCGCCTCTTGCCAAATTGTCGATTTTATTATTTGTGTTTATATGATTTTTCAGCTGTTCTGCATTTTAAACTAGCTGCCAGCAAGACAGTAAGCAAGAGAAAGAGATGGAGATGGAGAGAGGGAGAGGGGAAGAGAAGAAGAAGCTATCAGGAGGGAGAGCGTGGTCATAACATGCGCTGCGCGTCCTCAGCCTCATTTCTTATTATAATGTGAAAAATATCCTTTTACAAATTCAAAACGTTGAAATGTGCGATTTCTTTTGTTGCCTTCGTTTAACTGCCAGCATTTGTGTGCGTGAGCGTGTGTTTTTCTGTGTGTGTGTGTGTGTGTGTGTTTCCTATGAGTCCCGCGTGTATTGATGCCAGGACAGTTGCGAATAAGAGAGAGAGTGAGAGAAAGAGAGCACGTCCTAAACTGTGTGAGATGCTGTGCTGCTTGCTGATACTTTTAGATATTTATCATTGTGTATTGAAATATTTTGCGTATCACTTTTCTGTAATTTTCTACATGCTGCGTTTCGTTTCATATGCCATGCTATGCCTTTTTTCGTTCGTTTGCTTCTATACATTTGATCTGCCAACTCATTGTTGTCAATTGCAGCTGCATCAGTTTTTTAGAATATTTTGATATGTTCGGTTCTGTTCAGGCACAAATACAAGTGGGCATAGCTTCCTGGCCTGATTTTTATATAAAATTATATATTTGAATATTTTATTCAAGCGAAACTTCATAGTCCAACATATAATTACACAATTTAAATATTTATTTTTACTGCAGTCTTTGCTTCTTTTACGTAGTTTGTTTGTCATTTTATATGATATTAAAAAAATTTGACAGTTCTATTTTTATACTCTTGGTGTTTTTTTTTGGCCCAAAATGATGGACAAGCGTAAATTGCATTGCAAATCAAACAAAATTGCTTTATAGCGCTTACACTTCAAATTTGAATTTACAAAATTCATTTCGATTGCTGATTTTGCGCTTAAATAAAAAATTAATAAAAAAACATTTTCGACTTTACCAGCAGATTTCGCTTGGATGAGTTTGGCAGTTTGTGCTATTAGTTTAGTTTTTGAAATTAAAAGTATTTGCATGTCATATGCAATTTGGCACATTTGCATCTGGGTGCGACAAATTGTATTATTATTTTTATTTTTATGCGCTTTAGCCATGAAATTGTTGAATTTGTAAAACAAAAAAAAATTTTATCAAACATATATGTTCTAATCAAATAAATATTATATTTCTTAATGACGGGTTTTGAACTTATGAAAGTATCTTGAAGCTACGTTATACTTAAACATTTCTTGTAGAATCTGTTCATGCCTTTAAATACGTTTGCCTTGTTTCTTTAGCTTTTTTTTTTTGCTGTTGATAATTGCATTTTAAAGTGTGCAATTATTTAATTGCTTTTGCAACTTTGCTCATGGGGCGAATATGTCAAAAATAAATGCTGTCTAGAAGCACAAGAACGACTGCTCAAAATACAAAAAGAAAAGCATAGGAAAATTTAAATGAAAATCGAGTGCGAAATAAACACTCGAGTGTGTATCTACAATATTTTGCTTTTAAGCTGCAGCCTCTAGCGTTATATTGTCATTGTGCATACAAAACACCCTCAAAGCACACCACACACCCCGTTAACTGGCATACCAAGCAGTTGGGTCAGTTGGGTTAGCTGGGTTAGCTGGAGAGTGTCAGCGGAAGCCGTCGCAATGTTGGTTAGTTGGCTGCCATCGCAATTCCGGATTTAACAGCAAAGTAACCAAAATGCAATTGTTTTGCAATTGGCATTTTGACCACATTCTGACACTATGGCAATATGGCCAGCGAGTGTCAACAGCGGCGACTGTAAATTGCCAAAAACTATATCCATATATATGTATGTGCTCATACAATAGACGAACAACGACAACAACGACAACAATGCATATGTATATGTACATGTGTGAGCGTGTGCGCATGCATACGTATACGTAATTTATTTAGCATTTCAAATGTTTTCATTGCCCAGCAATGCTGCACAAAAAGCATTAGGCGAAAACCAACGGCATAAAATGACAGAAAAAGTGTGTGAGTAAAAGAGAATGGTGAATGGTGAATGGTGGAAGGGGTGTTGCATTCTGTCGATATGCTGAAATGTCCTTAATTGAAAATGAATTTGGTTTTTGGAAAAATTGTGTTGTTGTTTTTGTTGTTGTTGCCTTTTTTCGACTACTAATTCGGAATGTTTTGTGTTTTATCTGCATTTGACGCCGAACTGGAAACAGACAGAGAACGGCTGGCTGAAAGGCAAACCAACGCATTGTGGGCAAAACTGCAGGCGGCAGAGGGTAAATTAAGGATTGGGTTCGGTTCGGTTGGGTGCCACATACAACATTTGCATATTTGCAAATGCCTGGCAGGGCAGGCAGCCATCGTGTGTGTGTGTGTGTTATGCTGTTATGCTGCACCACAGCTGCGTTGTTGTTTACTTAGTGTCGCCGAATCTGAGGCTGCCTAGGAATGAGAAGTGGCACACACAACAACAATAGCCGTTTAGTCGACTCCACAAAGAAGAAAAACAAAAAAAAACACATATTTTGAATTCGACAACGAAACGAGTGTTGCCCTTGGACTACGCCTATTACTAACCGTCCAGTGGAGCTCTGGTTGCTGCATTTGATGATGAACGTAGCAGAGCTAAATGCAATAGCATGTGCAGCAATTGTATCTGTATCTGTATCCATTGCTGTGTATCTGCATCTGAGTATGCATTTATTTTAGATGAATACAGTTAGATGGCCCCAACTGTCTAGCTGGCTTGAAGCTGGTCCCCTATTTGCCGTCATGCATGCAAATTGCACTAATGAGCGGCACAAATTTTGCATAGACAAATGGCTGACCAAACCTAATATGTACACAAATAGCATCTACATACATACAGATACACATACAAATACAGATATGTTGTATGTTTTGGGATAACTAGAACAGCTCGATGGCATTTATGATGGTGTCTAAACTTTGAACGAGGTCAAGCCCGAATCGAGGCAAAAAAATAAACCACAAACTCTTAGCTCCAGTCCTAAAAACAAGAAAAGAAGATTTTTACGCACGGTCGCTTCTCTCGGTGATAGTTTTTTCTTCTTCTTCTTTTCTGTGGCTCTTTTGTTGCAAGTGCAGCAGCTTTTGCTAGTGCCATTTTTGCTCATTAGAGTAAATGCACTTAATTAGAGCATGAAAACCGTTTTTGGTAACATAGCAAAACAACAAGGAGTAGATGAACAACAACAGAAAAGCAAAAAAAAAAACAACAACCCCAACAGCAACGCCAGCTAAGATGATTACGCCATTGTTAATAACAAACATGGCCAAAATGACAAATAAAAAAGAAACAAAAAAAAAAAAAGAGCTAAACGAAATGCGACAAATGGCCAAAAATAAAGTGCAAAAATTCGCTAACAATGTTGCGCATTCGTTTTGGGTCACTAATTTCTGCTTTTGCAGCACATATTTGCATTTCTTGACTGGTTTTTTTCTGGCATCATTAGCTTGGGGTAGCGGATAAGGCAAGCTCGTTGGATTACAGTCATTAAAATTCATTAACATTGATTGCACACCAGCAGTGTTTATGCACCAACCACATTACTTTGTTGCAACATTCATCGGTGAAAAGCTTAGGAGTACAATACGGTGGCAAGTTAAGTTGTGGTTGTATTTCAACTATTCGTTTTTAAATCCATCAGATCTGCTTTGTTGAGCCATTTTGCATTGCTTTGTCGTTTAATTAACTAAGAAATTGCTTTTTTATATCAAGTTGTTGGGCATTCGCTCGAGTCTCGACCCAGTCATAAAAATAACGCTTGAACGATTTAAGCCTTAGGCCACTTAGAGCCCCGGCTTTACAAATCTGATGTTTTTAGCCTTTTGCTTTGCTCAGCTCTCTTCTCTTCTGTTCTGCTTTTAGGGAGCTTTTAGAGCATCGGTTGGTTAGGGAGGACGCATTGCAGCGCGCCTTTAGGTTATGCAATATTTATTAAAGTAAAAATCCTACAACAAAAAGCGACTTGCGACTTGTGCTCATATGTATGTTGTTGTTTTATCTCTCACCCTGCTTTTTGTACACTGTTTCGTTGTTAGTTGTTGTTGATTGCTTAAATATTCTCTTTTAGTTAGTTTGTGCTGTGCCATTTTTTTACACACATACGCACAAACAATTTGTTGTAATCCGTCGCATATCTGCATTAAATATTCACATTGTAAATATAGAAATACTTAAGTAAGACGCTTAACTCACACACGCCCTTACACACACACACACACAGGCACTCTTACTACAATCTCCTACTCAAGAGGTGCTTTGCAACTGCAATTGTGTGTGTGGTTGTGTGAGTGTGTGTCTTAGTGTGGAAATTCCAATGCTTAAGTTATTTACTTGTCATAGGCTTTGCCGAGATTCACATTCATTCCGCCTCTCCACACAACTCACACTACACAACACCACACACTAACATGTGGTATGTGTACCTACTTAGCATTACTGCGTGTACTCGAGCTTTGTATTAATTTAATTGAACAACTGAGAAGCCGCTTTGAGCTTTTGGAACTGCGCTGTGTTCTGTGTGTGTGTGTGTTCTCTAAGCTATTCTCTTGCTAGATACTTGTCAAAGTACCTTAGAGGTTAGTCCTTATTAAGATGAAGCAAAATAATAAAAAGAATATATAATGTATGGCTAATGTAATTATCTACTTTGAATGCTTAAGGTAATGAGCCAAAGAACACATATTAAATAAGTTATGATTAAGTCTAAAGCTTTGACGACTTTAACTTGGCTTTGCTCTGTTAACTATTCGTTAACTAATAAAGAGACAAACAAAACATAAAGACACACTATAATATAACACTTTAAACAAACACACAACATAGCAAAAACAAAAAAAAAGTAAAATAGTAATTGCGTTGCTGTAACTTCTCATTTGTGTCATTATTTTGCTGCTCGTTTTTGGCTTTGTTGTTTTTCCTTAACTACTTTGGCTGGCTGCCGTGTTAATTTTGTTTTGTGTTTCTGTTTCGCTCTTCAATTTTTCTTTCTTTCTTTCTCTTTTCTTTTTGTTTTTTTTTTTTTTTTGAGCAAAACGCAAATTTTTTCGGTGCATAAATTAAAATGCAAATCCTCTGCATGGAAAATCGCCCTGTAATTAACATACATTAGCACGAGGAAATGCAAAAGTTTTCGTCTTCTCTTCTACTATTTTTTCAGAGCTAAAAAGTTACAGCGCCTTTTCCCCATTGAGCCACAAACACACACACACATACGTGTATAGTCATGCATACATATATTTTCGTTAATTTCTGGACAATGACAGTTAGGTAATGTGGCAAAAGAGTGCAAAGGGGCGTATGCACAATGTGCTGTGCGCTAATATAAAAATACAGCGGGCGCAATGCAGAGTTCAGTGTCGACGAGCCAAAGGACTCCCCATGCATATGCACCATGAGGCAAGCTAACTGACTTGTGGTGTTGTTATAGTTGTTGTTGTTCTTCTTCTTGTTTTGTAAGTATGTAAAATGAGCAAACACTGGGCAGGCCAGCCTGACAGGGCGACGTTGTCTGCATCTCCTTTCACATTGCACTTTGCAAGCGCAGACACATAGATACAAACTACACACACACACAGACAAACATAAGGTTCTTCTGCTTGCATAATGAGTAAATTACACAATGAGCCTTGGCTAGCAGCTGCTGGCTTGTGGCTCACTTGACTTTTGTTTGGCTATTTCTTGTGTGTTATTTTTTCATTTTTTGTTTTGTTCGTTTTGGTTTTTAATTTTCAGTTGCCGAGTTTTTTTTGTTTTTGTTTTTTGTATTTATTGTTTCATAGTACTTGTGCTTGAAAATTTTTCCACATGGAAAATTATTTGATTTATTTCCACTTGGACAAACTGGCACTGCAATAAATCTTCGTTCAATATGGCAGAGTCACACATTCAGGGAAAGTAAGCGGCAAGCGAAGGGAGAAAGAGAAAGAGAGGCGGCACTGGGCTGGGCTAACGCAAGTTGCACATATGCCCAAGGACATTGCCGCATTCTCCTGTGCATGTGTGTGTGTGTGTGTGCGTACGCAGTTGAAAACTAAAAATTTTATTTAGTGTTTAGTGCGCCTTTTTGGACAGCTGCAACAACAGCAACAACAGCAACAGCAGCAACAACAAGTCGAACTCAAAGTCTTGTACTGTAAAAAGTAATTGTGAAGAATTTCCGGGCCAAGCAAAACGACAAAGACACTGACCGCAGCAATGCTTTCAATTTCCTCCCAGCTAAACTTGTGCAAAATGCAGCAGCAACAGCAACAGCAACAACAACAGCAACAACAACAGCAACAACATGTGCCTTTAGGTTACTCTGATGAGCAGAAGTTATGCTTTTGAGGCTGCGGCTACAACTGTGGCATCTCTGGCGTCGCCAATAGCTGTTGCCCCAAACTGCTGGCAGGTCTATAAAATGAAACTTAATTACACATCACACATGCTGGCACATTTGCAGCGCAATTGAATTGTTTCAGGCTTTTCTAGGCAACAACCAACAGCCAACACATGCCTCAAAGGGAGGCTGTAAAACTTCCAAGTGACCGTCGCCCAATTTTGGGCAAGTTATCTTAATTTTGCTACGTTTTGAAAACGAAAAATTTGCCTATGCCTCATTTGGCTGTTGCTTTTTTTTTTCTGTTTGGTGGCCTGGGTAATTTAATAAAATTTTATTATTATAGACATGGCCATTAAAGTTTATTAGATGGCCAAGAGTGTGCGTGTGCGTTGCAGTTAAGCAGAGATAGAGAGTGGTAAAGAGTTCGCACTCTATGTTCTGTGATCCTGTGGCTATTTGTTTTGTGTTTGTGCCGGGGCTAACCACCAAAACTTGGTGCATAACTTGAGCCGCTTTCAAAGGGGGAGAAAAGCTTGGCGCAGCATTAAAAGAATAACTGAGAATCATTTGACCATGCGCTTAAAGGAATTTCTTCTGCAGTTTGTGGCCAGAGAAGCTGCCTTTTGTTTGCCTAAAGGAACTCGGAGCAGTTCTTTACCCACCGACAATGTGGGTTTTACGCCAGGCGGTTTATACGGCCGGCGTTCAAGCATTAAAATAAATACAAATTAAAATATTTTTGAAGCACATGTGTGTGTGTGTGAGGGCCTGGTTTGGTTGGGTTGGGTTCAAGGGCTAGGCAAATTTGTAGACAAAATTGTTTTGGGTTTAATTGCTTGGAAATGGTTTTTTGTGGCTGTTTGTTAAGGCGTCAGGAATTTCAGATATGGCACAGACACAATTAAACCATATTAAGTGTGTTGGGAAAAACCGTTGGCAAAAGGTGTATTACCATACATATTTGCAGGTTCTAAAGGTTTTTACACGTAGAATTCATTCTCACAGGTTTGGTTTGGCTTAAGAAAATATTTGCTGGAAACCTTTCTATTGTAATCTACTTCAGAGTTGTTTTGACAGGCAGATTTATAAAATATACTCATCCTGTTGTCTCTAATGCGAAACGTTTATTAAAGATAAACACTCATACATCATTCATGTGATAAATGTTGCGGCATAGCAGCTGTTGTTCGATTAACCCTAAACATGCCAGTCAACCAAGCCAATACCAAACCAAACTGAAGCGAAACAAAACCAATGATGAAGATGTATAAATTATTGTTTTAATTTCATGCTTAAATTAACATTTAATAATTTCAATGCTTTAAGCAATCCAGGTAACGGCAGAGATTGTGATTGAGATTGTTGCTTGTGTTTACCTTTCAAACTGATTTCTGATTTATAGCAAAAAGCCTATGTACGTGTGTGTGTGTGTGTGTGTGTGTATAAGTCGTCCTGCGTCAGTTGGTTTGTTCTCAAATTTACACAATGCAAAGACAAATGTTTAACAACATCTGATATTATATATCTGTACATATATATACATTGCGAATGTGGCAACAACACACAGATTTTCTGGGTTGAGGCTTAGGCCACAGTGACTGATTAGAAGTCGCTCAACCACACACACAAAACAGCACCACCACCACCAATAACAACAACAACATCAGCAACATAAATTACAAAATATTCAGAGCTGCGACCAACCGACCCCTCATCTTTTCCTCCCACACCTAAAAGAAGTTCTTCCCCCCTTCACCCAAAAAAAAGTTATCAACGGCTCGTCGTCCTTATTGCCAGTTGTGGAAGCTTCTTTGGCACGTCTCTGAAGTTGAGCTGAGTTGAGTTGAGTTTCATTTTGCCTTTCGTTGCGCTTGACTGAAGCGCAAATACCGGAAATTGTTGTCAAGATAATTATTGTTATTTGTTTTTCCAACACAAAAACTGAAGCATTGTTGCCAGCCAGTTCACAAAGCATGCTCGTCAATCCGTCCAAAAACATCAAAACTTTCCCCAACAGAGAAGAGTTTGGTCTATTAGAAAGTAACACTCGTTGGCAAACTTGACCAGGTAACGTGTAATTTGTGGTTGAACTGCGGCTTCTGATAGTGTCAGCTTTGATATTGCCATATTGTTGGGAATCCTCCTTCCGGCAGCACTTGACGTAGGAAGTTGATGCAACTTGTTGAGAAATTGAGAGCACAACTGATTAAAATTGAAGCACTTGATTGATTCTGATAGTGCAGCACATCAAAGGTTGTATCTACACTTTCAAGGCACAATTTGAGTGTCTGAAGTGCATTTGGCTGGAAATTTCATAACTAAGACACAAAATATTTACCTTTTGAGAACTTGAGCAGCAGTAGCAGCAGGAACAGCAAACCGCCTCGGCACGATGCACTTTCACTGACAGCTTTTGTTACCAGGACCTCATCATGAACAGCAGGAAGTATTTGAAGTGCGGCAGGTTGCAGCTTCTGCTGCTGCATGACTCCAATATATTGCCTCTTGGGCCGCACTCTGGCGCTGAAGTTTCGCTTACACGTCTCACTTCACAATTTGTTATTGTTTTCGTCAATTGCAGCGCTCATGTACTGTAGGTAATGATATCTCTACCACCTTACGATACCTTTGGGGACTACACACACACACACGAACAGACGTGTGCGTGTATGTGTGCACTTGACATTTGAACTGCAGCTGTCAAAGGTACATCAGCGATGTTGTAAACTGAACACTGGATGATAGAATGGAAAGACAGGCAGGAGCGATATACCAAACGGCAATGCCAAGTTTTTATGGCATTTAATTAACCCTTTGTCTCCCTTGCCGACAATACATATGCAATTGCACACATGCTATACATATGACCCCGACACGAACATCAAGATTGCCCGAATGCCCGTGGCATAAACTGTAAAATGTTACTTTTGGGCCAGGCTAAGAGTTGGAGAATGGGGCGCAAATGGTAACCAGTGAAATAAAACTTTAGTAATTAGCAAAAGGAGCTAACTGATTTCACAGCACGGCCAGCAGCATTAACAGCAAATGAAGCAACAGCAGAAGCCAAGAATAACAAAAGCAACAACAATGACATAAAACGTAATGAGGCGGCAAGGGAGCAGGAGCAGAAGCAGGAGCAGGTGAAGTCACAAATAAAAGCAGGAAGCATTTAGCGCATTGCGGAGGATCGTCGTCTAGATGAAAATATAACGGAATTAAATTAATTACAATCATTATCGCCTCGCACCTGCAACTGTAACTGCCACAGCCAAATGCCACTGCCATTTGGTTGGTTTGCTTCGCTTGGCAGTTGGTTGCATTAAGAGGCAAACAGTTTGTGTCAGATAATTTTTGCTTCATTAGCGCAAAACACACACACACACATATACTAAAACAAATAAAAAAATAAAACATCTGCTGACTATAACCGAAAAGCGATAAAGTTAATTTGCTGATTGTCTTTTGTGTTTGTTTTATTTACGGTTTCTAATCGTGCTCAATGCAGCAGTTTGTTATTTCTTCCACTCAAGTTGAGAAAGTTAATTCTATTTTAATGTTTGGTGTAAGATAAGCTGCTTATTAAATAGTTATTTATGCCAAAATGAGTTAATTTAATTCCATTAAAGTTTGATAAATAAATCAAGACTTAATTCTTAACACACTTTCCTAATATCCCTATTGACAAACCTATAAAGCGAGTAAGATGGACAGATCAGGATACCCTGCTGGCATTTCAATTTCTTTTCAATGCTGCAAACGCAATGTTTTCGTAGATAATCTGTTTGACCAATAACTTCACATAGACATTTCGACTGATGTCATTGGGAATTTATTTGGTCATGTGTGTGTGTGTATGTGTGGCTTTTGAGAATGCCAACTATGATTATTATTTTTTGTTTAATTAAAGCTGCAGTTGTCAGTGAAAAATGCCTGGCAGCCAGGAAAAGACAGCTCAGCCCAAAATCCATGGCCTTCAGTGTAAGATAGTAGAAATGGCCAAAGCTATGGCACAAAAGACGTAAACAAAGCCGAAAGTTAAACAAACATTTGCCTTTGGCAGTGACAGCTTTTTGGTCAAGTTGTAAATAAATATTTATGACCCAAAGCAGTTGGCAATAGAATTGCATGTAAAAGACAATTGTAATTTACTGATAATAAATATTAGATGGCAAGGTAGTAATACTGGTTAAATCAGGCTAAGGCTTAGCACCCGGCCTGAATTTCTCTGCTATTTCTGTACTAGCCGTAGTCTTAATCGTATGCAGCACTAATTACGACCAGCATTATGCATATAATATGTACGCCATATAAATCAAGTGTGAGGCGAACCAAAAACTTACTTATAAATATTTTCATTTGTTTTGTTGTGCTGTCCAACAATATTGTTGGTGTTGTTGTTGTTGTTGTTGCTGTTTGTGTTTCTTCTGCACATGTGTTTGCTATTAATTAAGCTGGAAATAGAAACACGCAAAAGCACTCTTAGAGGCATGAGTGCAGCCTATTTTTAGGCGCAAACGCCTGCATGACAGCCCCAAAGAATGCAAAGCAAAATGCAATTAAAATGGCGCAGCCCCAAAACGAACTAAGCTAAAATCCAAATCCTGCCCTTGCTGCTAATCCAGTCCACCTTTTCCCCCCAACCCGCTGCAGGTGCCCAACAACAACATTTACAACTTGTTTTCGACATCCAAAATGTGTTAAATGTTTGCCACGCCCACCCCGAATGGCAAACAAGAAAAGAAAGACTGAAATTTAGAAAAATATAAACCAGCTAATAGTACTCGCAAAAGTCATTAAATTTGCCGCCTGTTTTAGGTTTGGTTTTTAGTTGTTTTCTTTATGTTTTTACTCTTTTTTTTTATTACTCGTTTTGGCCATTTGGTTAATTTGTAAAGCGCATGCAAAGCGTGCAGCGTACGCGGCGTATGCGCAATAACAGCACAAATGTGAAAAGTATACACATATGTTTGTAAGTAGAATGTACATTCATTTTCTCTATATTTATATACACATTTTTTTTAAAACATTTTTGCACGCACTTGCCGAGTATGTGTGTGTGTAAATGTGTGTAAATACAGCTATTTTAATTACTGTGTAATTAGCGACACGGAACGGGCGAGCACCTGAGATGTGGGCGACGAGCTGTGGCAAGGTGATGAGAGAGGCGCGGCATTAACCGAAAGGCGTGCAGCGCAAATTACGCGACAATGAATTCAAATCAAACACTGTCTGCCGAAATGGCGACATGGCTGCATTATGTGGGCACAGACAAACACACACAAACACACGCACACACCTATACACGAGTAGAGTCAACCAAGTGGAAAAACAGAACAGAACGCACAACGCAAATGAAAGTCAAAGGCCATCCTTAAGAGAGAGAGAGAAACTGTTATGGAAGATCACAAATTGTATACTCTTTATTAAATTGAAATACACATAATATTTAAGCATAATCACATTGAAGATTGATCGAAAACTAATTTGTTGTTTACTTATTGCAACACATGTAACGAACTGATTAAAAAATGGCTATGCCCAAGATTATAGAGTATTTCAATAAGGGAAAGGTGACATCAACAAGCAAGTCGAGGACATTAAGGCAGCATGACGCGCTGCTGCTCAACCGGCAAACAAAGCCTGCACTGAAGCGTGCTCATAGAGCCAGAGAGAGAGAGAGATAGAGAAGGGGAAACAGAAGGAGTGGATGGGCAAGCTGCTGGCAATGTCGCTATTTCTGTCGCTGCCCTTGTCTCAATCTTTTGAATTTGGAGTACTTTGGCATGTCATTCGCATTTTAAAGCAGCTAAGCTTCAGCTTCAGCGATAAGCAGCGAAATTAGATTGAATGAGTGAAGGTGCAGCCAGCTCAGTTTGGTTCGCTTCGATTCGGCTCCGGGTGCCCGGCTATGCAGACTAACAAGCATTTTTGGCTTGTTGTTGTCACAATCGTCTACGCAGCAAGCCCAACCCCAACCACGACAGCCGTCCCTTACCAAAAACCAACTTGAGGGTAAAGTTGAAGAGCAACCCTCAATGTCGTCGTCGTTGTTGCTTCACTTATTTCAATTATTTCGCTTTGTTGCTGCGCTTTAAATATTTATCAATCACAGAAGTTTGTTAACTTTTTGCGTTGTGAATGAGACGACAACGACAATGACGACGACGACGCGCCTTATTCATTTCCGGTTTGCCAGGGTTTTTTTTTTTATTTTTTGTATCTCGCCTTAACCAAAAATTGCATTTTTGTGCTTTCAATTTGCATTCATGACTGAGCGCTTGATCCTTGCTGCCTTGCCGCCTTGCTGTGCCACAGATACTTGTACGTAAATCAGCCTATTCCAAAAAATGCCTCAGTTTAATGTTGCTGCTGCTTTCCGGGTTTTGCCTGTGTTTTTCTTTTATGTTTTGTTATGTTTATTTTTTGCTTCTTCCCATTGTTTTTGGCTGGCTTAGTTGTCAGCACTGTGCGGTCTATAAGCTGCCACTGTGGATGCCAAGCGATACTGAAAAACTTCATTTGCCACTCATTAATAAATTCATGCCGTTGGCATCGTTGCTCCCCAGTGCTGTGTCTGGTTTATTAGCCCATATGAAATATGTTGCCCTTGTCTGAGCGCCAATCCACCCTACGGCTTACAACGCCTTTACTTTTTTACAGGCCAATTTTTGTTTTTGGAGTTTATATATATTGCATATCTTATGGCGCGGCAGACGTTGGTAAGGAAAGTTACAGGTGTGTGTTTGGGAGTAGCTATACGATGAGGCAGATTCTGATGATAAGGAGGCGGGTTACAGCTAAAAAAACGTTGAAGAAAAGTAACGTGTGTCTTTAAGATCTAATTAGACTTTATGAATATTTTTTAGGTCGTTTCTCTCATCCATCATTCACTCAAAAACTTGTGCAACCACACACTGAACCCGTATCTCTTATCAAAAAATAAAGAAAATACTTCTCGCTGAAGAAATTTTAGAATTTTGTTTTTTGGGGGGTTGGGGCATACATTACATCCAGTTTGAACTTAAGCGCTTCCTGTTTGATCGGAAGCGCCTCTGGGGAAATTGAAAAAGGCACTTCAATGCCGACGGCAAAAATAAAAAGAAAACGAAAGGCGAGACCAGAACATAAAGCACAATATGAGCAGCTTGTTACTCAGTCACTCACTCAGTCAGTCAGGCAGTCAGTTGGTTAGTTAGTGAGGAGAACAGTCAAACAAGACAGGTAAGCAAAAGCAAGCTATGCAGCTGGGCCTTTACTGTTTATCAAATGAAAAGCCAGCGGCCTGTTTGGCAAGGAGCAACAGGATGGAGCCTTCTACCAAATTGCTTAGGTATTATATGGATTTTGTATATGTGCATTAGTGTGCGTGTGTTTGTGTGTGTGTGTAAGTTTATTTTGCCAACAAACATTTGTGTCTTTAAGAAAACATGCTGCCTCTTGTCTTATGCTCTGCGGCACAGGGAAGTATTAAGTTTGCCTAAGCAGGAAGCTGTTAGGAAAGCGCAGGTGATTTGCCAAATAAGCAGCTACCCAAACCACCCAAACCCACACCCAACCCACTGCCAACTTGCTTTGCTATTGTGTGGCAAATTATAGCATAAGTGGCCAGAAAGAAGCTCATGTGGTTTTTGGTGGCCATAACAAGAGTCGGCAGAGCAGCAACAGCCGCAACAAAGTACGATAATCATATCAAGCTCAAATGTGGCCATATAAAAAATAAATCTATGCCATTATGTCTTTATCAACTGGAAGTTCTGCGACTTGTGGCAACTATTTCATGCACATGTTACACCTAAACGTACAAATGTTCGTGCATCAGTTATTAAAAAAGATTTGTCCCTTTGAGTCAGCATATTTCGGCAACAGGCCCTGACCTTAATGGCAGCTGTGACAACTGTCTTTAGTGTTCTTGTTGTTGTTGTTGGTCAATCGTCGCATTATGTTTGACACTTGACGGAGCTTAGGCGTAATTGCTGTGACAGCAAAGCGTGAAAGTGTGTTGCAAGTAGCGTAAATGTGGACTTAATGGTCAGCAAGTATGAAATTAATGGCTTATTAACGTTCAAACAGGCTTTCGCAATGTTCATCCATGTGTGTGTGTGTGCAATTAGAGGAGCTTAAAGAGGATATTGTATTTACAATTGTCATGCATATACCATTATAAAAAATGCGACTCTTTTGCAATTGCATATTACCACTTGCATAATGAAAATGGCTGCATCCTCTCACCTTGTTGTTGCCGTCGCATATTTATATTCCATTTAAGTTTTTTCATTATGTTGAGCATTTTGTTTGCAGCCTAAGGATTCGTGGATTTCACGAAGGCAATAAGAAGTCATCCAGTTTGCCAGTCGCTAGTTGCCAGTTGGCTAAAAGCGACCGCGGGAAAACAATTTTCAATTTGCTTTTCTTCATTTCCGTTTGTTAATTTCAAGCATAACACAAATGTATATTCGCATTTTGTTTTTCTCTGGCCAAGTCTCTTGACTGTTCTTGCACAGATGATGGCCATATTATAATTATTATGTTGCCTTCGGTTACCCTGTTATAAAGTTGCATTTACTTACTTACTTGCATTTCGTTACGCTGTTTTACTCGCTGTTGCTGTTGTTGTTGTTTATGCAAATGCTCATTGAAATTAGCCCATAGTTGGCAAAAGGCAAGTTAACGGCGCCTCTGAAGGCTTTCGCTGTGTGCCTCTCATGCGTTTTATTACATGTGACGCATTCGCTTGCCTTGGGGCGTAATTGGCTGGGTGGCTGGGACTATGCAGCTCCAACTGGTAGCTAGTAACTGGTAACTGGTAACTGGCAGAGCAATTGGCATGCAAATGTACGACATCGATTAAAATTTTATTACACGCCATGTCGGCTACGGGCCATGCCACCACGGCAACGACGACGACGACGGCGACACGCCCAAGAGCAGGGCACGCCATGCAACGGGAATGGCATGCTAAGGCAATAAATCAGGTCGAGTTTACAGGTAAACCCCAACGAAAATTGTCAGTCGCGTGGAACACAACGACCCAGACACAGGGGGATGTCAAGAGATGGAGGCAGAGGAAGAGCAAAGAGAGCCTGGATCTAAGCATATCAAATGTGGGATTTTAAATGCCAAAGTAACGACAACAAGAAAAACAACGATTGAGTATCCAGCATTTGTTGCAGCTCCTTTTTGTGTCCTGGCCAAACACACACACACTTACACACCCACTTGACGGTGACACTCTTAAGGTAATTGAATTGAGTGAAAGGTTGTCGCCGTTGTTTCTACTGCTCTTGCTGGCGTCGCGTCGATGAGACGGAAATTTAGAAGATGTTACCAGCGACAACAAATATTTAATAGCAGCTTCTTCTAGCTGCTTGCCAGAGATGTCAGGTTGCCAGGGTTACCAGGGTCTGTAGTTGGAGCAACATCATTATGGCCAACATATTTTTACAATATTCCATTTAATTTGATCAATGTGCAATGTGGCTGCTTCCTAGGTAATGGCATTTTCTTCTTTGCTCTTCTCTCGCTTTCTCTGTTTTCCTTTTACTCTGTCGAGGATATAAAATTGAATGCAGCCAAAGCTGAATAAGCTGCAGGATAGCTTTCAGCTTTCAACTTACTCAAAATCAAAAATTGAGATTTCAAAGGCAATTTCAAAAGCAGAAAATCTTTTGACATTCCACTTTTCATTCTCCTGCGCTGAAAAGATAGTTACTTTATTTCAAGAAACAGAGACACACAAATACATGCATCTATCTTCTGGTCAGTGACCAGAAGCATCATATTAAATAATAAAACAAGTGTCCGTTGGCTAAATTAAATGGGTAATTCTAGATCACATTGTACGACAAGTGACCCACCTGCTTAGCGGTGTTGGTTGTGGTTGCTGCGGTTGCTGTTCTGCGCTATACTAAATAAAATACCTGTAAAAAATACTCTCTCTATGCTTATAAATAAAACATGGCAACAGCCACATGTGAGTCCAAACATGTAACGTTGCTGCTTTTCGTATAAAATTGTTGCATGTTTATACAAATATTGACACCCATTTATTGCGACTACGTAATACTCTGTTTTAGATGTTGCACATATTAAATAAAACAAGAATCATTCCGATACCCATATGCTCCGCCCTTAATTTGCAGTCAGGGTACATAAATACACACGCGCCCAGAAACACAAAAACAACAACAACAAACGAAGTGGTCCAAAGTTGAGTTGGGGTTTTTTCGTTCTGTTTTTTAAGGGGAAGCTTGGGTATGAAGGTGCCCCAAGTATAAAATTGAGGACTTGGTTTGGCATGGTGGCATGTAGTTGAGCATGTACACCAATTATACGGCTTGTTATATTTCTTGTACATGCACACGCACACACACTTATCAAGAGACTTACACACACACACGCGTACTCATTCGCAGAGATAACGAGAGGAGCATGTCGCAATTTTGATAACCTAAGGCAAAAGATTTTCAATTTCTGTTAATCTGAAAAGAGTATACAAGTTTTGTGCCCCTGGCGAGGCAAGACCAAAAGCTGCCAATACCAATTGTTGGGCATGAGTTGGAAAGTATTATTCCTATAGATATTCAATATGTATGTTTGTACTGTCTCACACACACACACACACACACACACAGAATGACCGTAAAATGACAAAACAATTTATGCCGCATGCATGGCGAAAATCGAATTTAATTAGAAAATTGCTGCGGCCAGGCGGTATGAATGGGCGGCAATACAGAATATGCACGTTCCCATGCGAACATATTTTGGCCGAGTTGAAGGCAAGTGCTGGCCACATTTCCAATTTGCGCACGAAAAATGGAGAAATAACTTCAATTTATTTTGACATCAACCAAAAAGAAATACAAATACAAATGTATACTATAAAATAAAATGAAATTAGAGAAGCGCATCAAAAGCATACGCCGAAAAATATATATATAATTTTTAATGGATTTAGTGGCCCGAGGAAAATGTCAGAAATGCAATGGCATATATGTATAAAAGTTTCCAGTTTTTCCTCCTAACCCCCCACCAACCCCTCCCTTCCTATGGTCAACAACTATTGAGCAACTATTTGTGTTGTCACGTGCGTGGGGTGCTTCCAAAAAGATTTCTCTGTCCCATGCCAACCGTAACACCCAAAAAACAATTCTGCTACGTGCCCATGATGGGTTATCTGTATGCATGTGTGTGTGTGTGCTTGTATGTGGCATACGTGATTTTACTATGCTTGTGTTTATGTGTGTGTGTGTGTGTGGTCAACGCTGCTTCGCTCAACTAAACGTAAATAAAAGACCACAAATTGAAAGGAAATAATGCTCAGCGATTAGCGAAAAGTAATCATAAGTAGGACTGTCTAAAGCGAAAAGCAAAAGGAAAGCTGAGAAATTTACAATTACACATCTGCAGATTTGAACTTAATAGCAAAAAGAATAAGTTGAAAAAGTAGCAAGTTGTGTTTTGGAATTAGATCTTACAATATACTAAGCTAATATGAGCGTTTGGCTGCTGTAGACCCAAGGTCAGTTTATGTTGAGGATATGCCTCGTGACTGTTGTGGTCACAGGATATCCTGCAATAGTGTTTTACTCTAAATCAAGCTTAAATCACGCCAACTCACAAACACAAACATGCCTCACACACCTTTTAAATAACTAATGCTTCAGCTTATTGCAAAGGAAGCAGCAAAATGCCACAAAATATATATATATATATGTGTGTGTAGGGCTGAGTGTTCCTTGGCGTGTGTTGGTGTAGTAATATGTGTGTGTGTGTGTGTGTGTGTGTGTGTGAGTGTTGTCCGCTAATATTGCTAAGCTCTCACGGCAGCGGAAATTGCTTCGTGCCTTTCACTCCAAATGCTGCAATAAACATCGAAAGCCGTCCGAATGCCAAAATCTGGACATGGCCAACCAGCGCGCCCTGCAAGCGTCCATCCAGCGGTGACCCAGCGATCCATGGAGCCAGTAGTCAGCAGTCAGCCGGGAAGCCCGCATGCTGTGTGCCACTTTGATTCCGCTGCTGCTGGGGAGCTGTGGATAGCTCACAATGGGAGTCGAGCACACGGCGGAAGCGTACAATAAATTGCTTATTTATGGCTCAGCTTTTGGCCATAAGAAACATGCTGTTTTTATTGTTTTTAATCAACTCGAAAAGATTTGGCAAAAGCTTATAAAATAGACGCAGTGTACGGCGATGGATGAACATCCGGTTGTTGTTGATGTAGTCATAGTTCTTATTGTTTTTGTTGCTTTTTGGTTCCCCAATGCTTATGGCCCGAATATCTGGCAAGCTCGTAACTTGTATCTCGCATTTCGCAATTCGCAATTTCGACAGGAAATAATTTTTTACATGCCAACTGATGGAATTCGTAGCTACTAATAGGGTTTTTTGTTTGTTTTTGTTCTTGGTTAAGTAGTCGTAGTGTAAAATGTTTAAATTTATTACAAACTTAACGGAATACCACTTCTATACAGAACTCCTCCAGTTGTTGTCAATGCTCATGAATATGCCAGGAACACAAGTGAACGGGACAATAAAGCAGCAACTAGAAAGTAGTATGACCAACTGCTGTTGCTCACTTTGTGTGTGTGCGTGTGTGTGTGTGTGTGTTGAGTCCTTTAGTGTTTTGTGCCCAACTTTGATGCTTTGTTTTCTATGCAAATGGGGCGATGTAAAGTGCACAGCGAAAAGGACAACCGAACAACGACAAAAAAAGGGGAGCAGCGCCAGAAAAAGGGACCTCAAAAGCAAAACTACTTCTGAGTGTGTGTGTGTGTGTTTATAGAACTATGCATTTTATTCATTTAGATATTTAGTACGAGTATATTTATCTGCGTTGCCTGGCACAAAGTTGCTCTAAACAAAAGGCACTTAACACAAGCACGAGCACAAGCAAAGGACAACAAATGAAAGGGCTGCAAAAAAATAAACAAAAAAAAGAACAAAATTGAAACAAGGAACAAAAAAAAAGAAATGAAGCCTGTGCAGCTGAAGGCGTGGCCAGTTGATTCAGCTAATCGGCTTTTTGTTGTGCGTTTGCCATTTAACAGGGGCTTTTGTTTTTTCGGGGCTTGCTCGTAAGTAGTTTTACAATGAGGCAAAGGACCAAAAACAAGGAACCACTCAAATGATTAATTAAAGTGCCGCAGGGCGTCGTCTGCTTGTCTGGATGCAATGCAAATGATAACAAAAATGAAGTAATTTCACAACACAGCCGAGTAAGGCAGTACTTTTGAGATGAAGAGAAAGGATGCTGGTGTTGTTGCTATTGTGTTTATTTGCTTTGCGTTTTTTAGCTGAAATGTTGTTGCTGCTGCTAGCAAATTACGAAATAATTTAACGCTTAATAAAAGCGCAAATCTAATAAACCTTTGAGCTTTTTGTGGCTGCCGAATACAACTCGCTTGCCAACTACAACAACATCAGCCCAAAAGTATGCAGTGCATGTAATTGCATTTCATTGCTGTTGTTGTTGCTGTTGCCTTTGCGTTTCCGGCTGGCCAGGCTTGTTGTTGAACATGTATTTTGGTTAATTTAACTTTGCTGAATTATGCACAGTGCTTGGATAAATGTTTGGTAGTTTGGGCGTTCGGGTGGGTTCAGTTTTGGTACTGTTTGTTGTTGTTTATTGTTCACTGTTGCAGGGGTTCAGGGTTTAGTTTTGTGGGTTTCGGCTATTTGGCTCTTTGAATATTTGGCGAAATTTAATTTTTGACCAGCCAAAACAACAATGCACATTGGCTGTGACTAATTTAGTGCTAATTTTGTGCGCATTATGGGCAATAAGATAATTAATGAAACATTTGTTGTTCAACTAGCAGCAAGCGTGTACATATTTTAATTAAAATGCTTTCGTTATTTTGTTATATGTTTTTTTGTCGCTGCTATTGCCGGAAATTAAATATATGTATGTATAATTGCTTTTATGATTATCGTCGCATTGATTAGTTCATTAGGCTCTGATTAAAAATGTAACGATTATAAAAAACAAATTGTTTTAATTAACAAACACTCATTATTTATTGGAAATACAAAGAACTTTATAAAATTGCCATTAGTGTGGCCATAAAATGGCACAAACTTGATATCTTTACCATAAATTGGCCATTTAGTTGCTGAATACGTCAAAGGCGCGGCCTGCTCATTAGCAGCATTTTACGCATTAACAATCAGGATGAATGCGAATTAAAACTTATTTCATCATAAGGTTATTCTGCACCGTATGTGCAACTGCCACAAGTAGCGCTGAATTGAACACACAACCGACATCAACAGCAGCCGCTGCAGCAACAGCAGCAGCAACAGAAACAGAAACAGCAGTTGCCCAAGGCGGAAGTACAAAAACGCAGCTGTTAAAGTATTTTTTGGCTTGATAAACACTGTGGCAGGCAGCAAATTGGGTGCAATAACGAAATCTGGATATTCTATAGGATGCGCAATCAAGTTTTGATAAGACTTTGTCCTTTTTAACACCTACCCATATGGATGCACTTTTGAAAATGTTTTGCATGTTTAAACATGAAATCCATCAAAAAATAGTTAAATAGATAAAATTGTCGATAGTCATTGTACCCGCTTGACGGTAAGTGTATTAAAATCACAATGCGAAATCATGGCTGCCCACATGGTGTCCACTTTTTGGAGCAGTGGCAACAATGCGCATATCCTGCGCTGCGCCAGCTGCACGTTTTTGTCTAATGGCTTCCGGCACACTCACACACTATTCATATACACACACTTTCGCACACCCACACACACACATACACATATTGAGCTACATACACGCACTTCACGCACGACTGCTTAGCGCCGCGAATCTTTGTTTTCTGCAACAACTGCGCGCATATCCGTTTTCTTTTTTTACTCCTACCCCTACCCCGTTTTTTTTTTGGTTTAATATTTTCGTTTTGTTTTTTTTCTTCCTTGGTTGCAGCTCGACTTGTTGTGTGCCGTTGACGGGCTTTCAGATTTTTCAAACTTTTGCACATTGGCATCCGAGTTTTTACTTCTCCCAGCTATTGTCCAAAGCAGCTAGCAGGTCATAATGGACATGTGCATCTGGACACGGCTAGTGGAGTTGCAGCCAGAACTAAAATGAGAGAGTGAGTTGTAAGGCCAAAGTCGCCGCACTCAAGAACTGACAATAAGAGCATTTCAAGCTTTACCCATTTGTGCCGCCTGCAAGGCTGGACTTGGCTTTGTTTTGCCGAATAACTGGAAGTGCAGCTCTGTCCATCAGTGTTACAATTAAGCACAGTTGACCATAGGGCATGGACGGGATTCCTTTTGATCTTGTCTTCTTTTGCTGTTGCATAGAGTGAATTGTTATTGTTGTGTTGCTGTTGCCGTTGCTGTTGGTGTTGCTGTTGCTGTTACTGTTGTCTTGTTGCAAGTTTGGTTTTTGAACTTTGCCGGTTGGCTGGCATTTTTGCAACTGTCATGGCGTGTAAGGCAGGCCAAACAGACAGACAAACAGAGGGACAGACGGATGGGGAAGACATAGTCAAGTGGTCAGCCAAAGTACTCGACAATTGTGTGAATTTGTATTTTTATTTGGCTTTTGGTTTTATCAAGTACTTCAAGTCATATAATATTTGACAGTTTTTATATTGCGTTAAGATCTTATTAAAGATTTCTGTTTAGTTTCAAAGTTGAAGTAAATAAAACTCATACTAACTTATTTGTGAAAGCAAAGACTCTCTTACAAATTACTTTAAATTTATGCATTAAAAAAATGTCCGACCAGTTGTCGCATTTAATCAATTTTATTGCCATGCAGCAATCATAAAAGCAGACCGATTTTACCCTGCGCCTTTTGCAAGTCTCTCCGTTTATTTTTTTTCTTGGTCTACATTATGAATTTTGTTTTTTTATTTTTGGGGTTTTTATTACATTTGCTGCCTTTGTGTTGTTTAAAAATGCAAATTTATACATAGCTTTGTGCTCTTGGCCAAGGAGTAGAAGGAAAGAGTAAGGTGTTCATAGACTGACGTTTGGCTGATTTATGCGCCAGCTGATGACGCTTCAATGGAGCACCAAACGGGGCACATAATCAATTAGCAAACTGCCGGCGACAACAGTTCTGTGGCATGGCTTTTGTTTTAGGTATTCGTAGTTGCATAAACTTGGCCAAAAGACGAGACACTCGCAGACACATTAACTATAAATTCATGTTAATTTACCGCCCAAAACCAAAACTGGAGTGGTTGAGTAACTGAGCCAAGGGCCATAAAGAGGCCACCTCACGGCCTGGTTAGGTTAGTTGGCACGTGCAGTTGCATAAGTTTATCAAACGCAATAACGAGTAGCGAGTGTGTAAGAAAGAGAGAGAAATGGGGAAAAAAAGCTAAGATATGAATGCCGGAAAGCTAGTTAAGAGAGACAGGGACGGGTGCGTGGAGTGCTTAACGGCAAAGATAAACGGCGCACGGGGCACAAATAATGTCTGGAGATGAAATTAAGCCGCAAAAGTAAATCACAGCACGCGATGCGCACAAAATGTAAATAAGCCAAAAGCAGCACGAACAGCAGCAGCATTTTCAGGATGATCACACACTTACACACACACACACACACGCACACACACAAAGTGGCTGATGATGAGAAGCGCTCAATAATTTAGAGAAACTGCAAAGACTTCCCCTTCGCTCCTGCTTAGGCGCTTCAGCTTGCAAAATTTACACCTTCTGCGAGGGCCGCTCCACAAATATTTATGAGCAGCTGCAGACACAACAACAACAAGAACAACAAGAACAACAACAACAGCAGAGCAGTTGGGGTGTAAATTGTAGGTAGAGCAGAAAACTTTAGTGATTATTACTAACGTGGTTACGTGACTGTTTTGGAAAGTGCCGAAAATGCGGCACGCGAACCATCCCCTTCTGCTGCCGGCTTCACTCTCGGACCAGTTCCAAGGGGCAATTGCCACCATCGTCGTCGTTGTCGTTTCTACATTATTAACAAGTTTGTGCACTGCCACTGATTTCTGAGTTGTCTGTTGCGGCGTCATAAAAATAAATCCACTAGCCACTAGGCCGCACCGTTCATTTTGGAATCTGGAGTGAAATATTTATTTCGTTCGTTTGTTAAGGCGGGGGTAAGGAATAAGAGAATGGAATTTAATGCGAAATTGCTGTAAAGTGCCATCAACGCTATCAGCGCGGCATTTAACACTAATTCATAATAAGATGTCGTTGACAGTTAACCCATGCACGTGGGCTAAAGAAAAAAAAGGACAAAACGCTAACAACCTGACAATGAAATCTTCTCGTTCCTGCTTTTCACTTGTTGTTGTCTTGTGTGTGTGTCTCTGTGTTGTGATGAAGGCTGCGGCCAAAATGCTCAAACTTTTTCGACTTTATTCTTTACTCTTTATTTTTGATATTTTTTAACCCAACGCGCTCGCACAACGAGTCTGCAAAATCTCTTTTTTTTTGTATTTTATAGCAGTTCCATTTGTATTTTTTTTTTGGCTTTTGTGTTTGCGGTTCTTCTGGTTATGTCCTTTTGGGGTTTTGTCGCGAACGTTCCACTTAGGTTCACTCTGGACGCGTGTTTTATGTTGTCTATGTCTATGTGCTGCTTCATTTTGGTTAGTTGCTTGTGTTGGCCCCCTCTACCTTAACATCAAACAACATTGTGTGTGAGTGTGTTTGTGTTTTTTTTGTGCTGCTTTTCTTGCCAGGCGGAAAGCTGTCATAAGCAGATAAGCTGCCGCAATAAGCCTGAGCTGGGATATATTTGCACTGATTTACGAGATTCGTTTTTGCATATGGTAATCGCAAGGGATACCCCTCGATGGAGAGAGATGAGTGAGAGAGAGAGAGAGAGAGAGAGAGAGTGCAAGCGAGTTAACACAAAGCAGATCGTTCAATGAACTTAAACAAGCGCCAAGAGAATTGCTTTAAACATCTTTACATCTAAAGACGTTTGAAACCTTCTTGATATTGTTGTTCGCTTGTCGCGTTAGTGCCAAGAATTAAAATTTAGATATTATAAGGGCACTCTTGCCGTTTTGGCTTACCTCAGCCCCCTCTAATAAGAGATAGTATCAATGGCAAGGTGGAGTCAAGCAAGAAATTTAATCAACAAAGTGCAGCAGAGCTTTTTTGTCAGCTTCTTTTTCTCTCTTTCCTTTGATAAGTTTTGTAAGCTATCATTTGTTGTTGTTAGTGTTGCCGCTGCAAGCTATTTAAAAAATATATTTATGTGTCGCCCGCGTGCTCTTCTTTAATGCAGTAGAAAATGTGAAATACAAAGTATATATAAACACTAGTCACATGTGCATATTTGCAATTTTCCCATTTATTTATTAATTTCCTCTTCTATTTTTTGTGTTCAACTCCTTTCAATTTCACTCGCTTAGAGAGAGAAAGCGACCTTGTGGCAACTGTGGCGCCACAATGGAACGAAGCTGTTTGTTTCGCTTTGGCTGCTGGTTGCCAATTAAATTGGATTAAAAATTCCATTTTCTTACAAAAGCCCCATATTTGACGGCTTGTTTGTTTGGGCCATATGCGTCAAAAGTGTTTGCTCAAATTGGCCTCTGAATGCATATCCTGGAGCGCCAAAAACGTGTCCGTATTGGCCAACCACGCATTCAAATCAAATATCGAACTGCGCAAAAATTGGCTATGCGGCTAATCAAAATTTGTGCAAACTGCAAAAGAAAGAACTCAACATTGGAGGGTCTTTGCTTTTCTTTTATTTTCGTAGTTTCGAGTATCTTATGTACGAAATTTTTGCGCCGGGTTAAACAAATGAAAGTGCGTTGGTATTTGGTGGTTCTGGTCCTTAGCTCCCCCAGGTTGCCTGCCGTACACAATATTGGCTTCAAGAAACGCGCGCTGGGGCTACTCGGGTAGAAAAATGACTGACTCTGTTGATGTTGTTGTTGTTGTTGTTGTGGATGTTGATGTTGTTGGGGGTGTTGGTGTTGCCAGCCATTTTTGCCAAGTGGATGCCCAGGTTGCTCGTCAAGTTGTGGCCATGTGCACAGCATCTGTGTGTGTGTGTGTGTGTGTGCAAGTGAGTGCAGTGTTGAGTTTTGTTGGTTTTTAATTAACTTTTGGCTGCAGGATACAACATATTGTGAAAATTAATGCTCACACACACACACATACATGGGACGAAGCAAATACAAACAAATGCGTGTGTGTGTGTACGCGCGTGTGAAACTTGTTGGGTACTTTTGCGAAAACACCTCGCTCAACCTTAAGTGGCAAAACCAGTTAGTTAAGTTGAAAGATGACAAAAGAGTTTGTTAAATGATTTTGACGTTTTAAAACGTATTCACCCGCTCCACCATCTCTTTCCCTTCAATTTGGCTTTATTAAAACAATGAAATAATTTGATTTTAGTTTAAAAAAGAATTATAATTTTCTTTAAGCGACAGCCAAATTAAAATTGACCAATTTCCCAAGGCATTATTGTTAGTAAGGCTATGATATATTTTTTATTTTATTAGCTTTTTCTATTTAAACTTATATATTTTTAGTACAATGTCAACAAATGCTAAATGGTTAAATGGTTTTGTGTAATAATTCCATTTATTTTCCCTTTTTAGGAGAAACAGAACGATAAAGAGAGCGAGTGAAAGAGATAGAAGAAAAGAATTGAATGGATTCTCATTAATCTTAAACTTTTCTAGTCACAAGCGTTGGCAATCAAAACTTTTTAATTATTTTTGCTAGCCAAATGTGCAGCACATGTACATACATATATTTCCTCCTTTTTTTGTCGTTGGTTTGTTTCAGTTTGAACTTCATTTGGACGCTGGCGATGACTCTGTTGGCCTTGTTGTTGTTGTTAACTTTGTATGTTTTAATACACTGCAATTACGCGGAAACAACCAACAGAAGCGGGCAAAGTGTAATAGCAACAGCAATAATTTAATAAACAAATACATGTTTCTTGTAGCAACAGCAACAGCAACTATATACAAACAGCAACAACAACAACAACAGCGGCAACGTCAAGTGAACAACAGCAAATGATGCAACAAACATGCGTTTTAAATGTGCCAAAAGGGGCGAACAAATGATGGACGGCGAGCTTGCAAGCGCTTATGGGGCGTATGAGCAATTGCTGGGCATTAACGCGCGTCCAATTGGGGCGTATGCGCAATTCTGCAACTGTGCCACAAGAGTAGCACAGAAAATAAATAAATAAACAACAACAACAACAACGAAAAAAAAATGACGATAGACTACAAATTGTGCGCTGATTTCCTGCGGTCTTTTTCGCTGAAATAGTTTTAGTTTTTGCGAATTGTTTGTTTGTCGTTGAATGATCCTCTCTTTTTCCCCCTTGCCCAATACAACCCTTTACACACACTGGGGCAGCTGTGTGTGTGTGTGTGTTGTTCTCGTGTTTGACTTGTTTTGCCAATTTTTGCAAATTTTGCATTCTCGTATTTGTTACAAAAAAATAATATTTATACTGTACTTATTTGTGTTGTTTTTGTTGCAGTTATTTTGCTCGCATTGTTTTTGTTAATTTTTGTACTGTTTACTGTTATTGTTGTTGTTTTTGAACAAAAGTTAATTAATTGAGTTTTACAAAGTTTTGGCTATAACATAAATTCAAATTCTAGTGCACAGCTGCCAGAGCTGCCGCATTGTTATTCTATGGTCTACTCTATACGAAAACAGTTAGGGTATACTAAGCTTAGCATGCGGCTTGCCATTTTAAGCGGATCTATCCTTGAGACATGAATTACAAATATATATAATCGAAATAGCCTTTGGTACTTTTAAAAAGACATAATCCTGCTTGGAGAAGCTCTCTAACATTTATTTCCCTTTTGTACATTTGTAATCACAAAACATTTATTATAAATGTATATTGCCAAGCCTTAAGCCTATCTTGCTAATCAAAAGCTTCTATGATTGATTAATATTCAGTGTCTAGTAAGTCTTTTCATCCATATAATAACAATTAATCTCAATTAGAGCAATATTTTAATAATATGAAATGATAAATGATTATTTCATTGTTTGACTTAATATTTTCTATGCCAATTTTATAAAAATTAACCAGTCAAAGGATATTAACCATTACGACTTACTCTTCGCATTCATCCACTCAACCCTTTGCTCGCATATTTATTTATTTACATTGCAGTTCTTCTTTGGCTTTGCTGTTGTATAAATTGCGTTTACTTTGCACCAACTTCAGCTGTAGTTAAACTAAACTAAACTGCAACAGCAACTGCAGTCATTCAGGGGCACTTGACTGCCGCTGCTGCCACATAGATATTGCGCGGCGCGGCAGTTGATAGCTTAAGAGAGGGCTGCTTGCCGCGAATTATGGTGCAACGAGGCGTTCATCTTTAAGCTTACTCACAGGCACGCACAACTTATTCAAAGTGCGCAACAAACAAATTTATGTTAACCACATAATCATTGCAGCACCTGTGGTTGACGTAGACACATCACTCATACGTCACGTAAGCTGCATATGAGTGTGTGCGATTGTGTGTTGCAAGTGTCACATTTGCAACCTATCAAGTTGGGAATCTTTATTTATCGCTTTCAATAAGTTCAGGCGCAAAACGGCTGGCGATGCCGCACAGATTGAGCTTGAGCTGTGAGCCACGCCAAAACCCATTAAAGGCATTACGCTGCTGCCATTTTTTCTCGAGTCGCCAGCCACAACTGCAGGATTCCCTCTTCTTTTTTTCTTTTTGTTAGGTGTCTCGTTTTATTTTGTTTCCTGCAGCCTTGCTGTTGTTTCATTTGTGTATATTTTTTTTTGCGGCAAATTAAAAACGATAAATTCGCACTACACTGTGAGGAGAGTTCAGAATCAGCTTCAGCTGCAGCTGCAGCCACTGCCCCTGCCCCCTAGAGACATAAACGTATCCACATGCATCACAAGCGGCAGCTTGAGCCCTCGTCCGGGGCACAGCAATGCTGACATGTTTCGCATGAAACGGTGGCAGGCAGACCAAAGACTCAGCTCGCCAAACAAATAGCCAAATAAAAGCGTCGCTTCAACCAGCGGAAATTGCATGCACTTGTTATTGTTGCTGGCAGGATTGCTAGTGTAGCCTGTGAAAAGTGCGCGACAAATTTTTAAGTCATGACTGCACAATAACAATAAAACAAACGACGCGCGCACGCCGCACAAAATATTCTTGAGCCCCAGCACCACCACCAGCACCACCAACAACAGCAACAACAAGAACTATAGAAAAATAAAGTGACCGGGTGGCAAGGATTGGGCCTGGCCCGCTGGCCATGGCCAGTGGTCAACGGTCACCGCATATACTACAAGAAATATATCGCGGCGCTTTTCGACGACAAGTGCCACATAAATTCTAAATGCATTTGCCGTTGCTGCCTCCACTGCGGCTTTTGTCACGCCCCGCATCGTCCCGCAGCACTTTCTGCTGGGCATACCACAACAATACGTATAAGCCTTTGCATATGTATAAGTATATCTATATTTGGCTTACGGCCGTCCCCTTTTGGCCCTGAATGAAGCTTTGTGGCATTTCAATTGCAAAAATGTTGTCGTTGAAACAATTGCTGTATTCCTCTTGTGGAATTCAAATGAAATAATTTGCGGTTGCTATAAGATAAATCAATGAAGTTGTTATTAAAAAATAGCTGAGCGCTCATATATAATTAGAATTCGGTTTGGCGAAGCTAACAGAATATTTATACATTTATGAATTGGTCTTTAAGTATTAAATTTAACGCACAAGTATATTAAACAAATAAAGATACTGTATTTGTTAAAGTAAACTAATTCAAATTAAGTTTATAAACGCTTTCTATCGATTAGAAAACTAGTTATTAAATTGCTATCTGTGCTTAAATGCAACTTAATCTCTTTTAGTTTGTTGATAATTACATTTCATATTCTTTATTACATATCTAAATAAGCTATTAGAGACATTGTCTTTAATTCATTTGAAAAGCATTGTTTTTTGGCTTTGGCATAAGCCGAAAAGGTTTGCCAGCCAGCAATAGCATATCCTGATAATTCCTTTATTTGCTTTAGCAAATATGCGCAAATATTGAAATATAAAAACATGGCTCATGGGCACGGATTTAGACAAAAACCCAAATTCAACAAAACCAAAATAAAAAAAAGAAAACAACCGAAGCCAAATGCGTTTGCCAACATTGCAATAACATCAACAGTTACAACAGTAACAACAACAATAGCAGCACTAGGAATAGGCCAAAAAACATAGGGGAAAACAAGGCAATTACAAAGTGCCAAAATGGCACAAGCCATAACAGCGACGATTTGTGCCTGCACTCGCTCCTCATGCCCCTTGCCCTAGACAATACCAAAAACAAATAGCCAAAGCTATTTCAATGTATTTATCCATGGTCGGTCCACATATGCATACGAGCAGCGTACCCCAGTGACCCTCACCCGGCGGAGCGATCCACATGGAACTCTGCTGCTGCGGCTTTGCAACTGGCAAACTGTCATCAATTTGGCGAATGTATGTGTGTGTTTGTGTGTGTATGTATGTGGCGTTTTGCCAATGGCCATATTGTCAATATGTATTGAAACTCACTCAAGCTATTAATGCTGAAAGCTTTTACGGCCACTTCAGGCAGCAAAAAGGGGTGGGGGAGGGGGGAGTCCAAAGCAATTAGGGGCAGCCTGGGTGACCGCAAGCGGCACCAGCTGGTGTCAAACTCAAAAGTGGTTTGCTTTATATATTTTTTGTTATTTTATTTGTCTATCTATATGTATAGTCGTGTTTCGTTTTGGTTCTCTTCACTCTATTCTTGCAACTACAAAAAAAACATAAGCCAAAATATAAACATGAACTTTTAAATTTGAAATATTACCATGCCATTTATTTCATGAGGTGAGACACTAAGAGCCAGCGGATACCAGACTGTTTAAAGTTTAAAGTCAGTTTGGGCAGTTGGTAAAGTTTTTCTTGTTTTTCTAAAAGACTCACGAGTTTGTAGATAAGACATGGAACGACAGGCGCTGTCTACACACAGCTGGACAAAGTGTGCGGAAAAACTACGTTTAGCTGCGGATACAGACATGCAAAGGAGTGGTATGGGTGGGATTGGGCAATCGTTGGCCAGGTCTACACAATTGCCAACTTAACGTGTCAATGGCAATTTGGTGGTCACAAGTGGGCGAGGAAGTAGGAAGATGCGTTCGCTATTGAAGCGTCCAACAGCTGAAAACATAGAGCGAAAGGCACGAAAAGAAAGCAAATTGTTGGGGCAAGCCCTGGGAAACGTCTGGGAAAAGTTGTTCAAAAAGTTTCACTTTAACTTGAACAATTGACTTTTTTTCTTTCCTTTTCTTGATCCTTATGATTGTTGTTGTTGCCCCCTTTTGGCCTCCCGCTTCCCCACACACACAGCGGTACACTTGACTTGTGGCCAAAGGCAAACGTTTCCAACTTACATCTATCTAAGTACAATTGAAACGTGGCTGCGTTTCTTGATATTGAAAGGTTTGCAATCAAGTTATTGTTATTGTTATGGGCCCTGTTGCTATTATTGTTGCTGTTGTCGTTGTTGTAGTTGTAGCAAATCGACGTCTTCAACAACATAGACAGAGTGTGAGGCAAGCGATTGTTGCCTCGTGAAACTCATGAAACTGTAAGCGCAAAGTTTGCTTTACTTTTCTGTCACGCTCTGCTGCTTTTGCCGCGGCGTTGTCCTCACAATTCTTGTTGATGGCGCGCGGGGGTGTTTGGAGCAAGCGAAAGGAAAATTGAAAATGCTCATAATTTGGCTGTAAAAGATTTCAATCGTGAATCGGGAATCGTGGAAAAGTTTACGCCGCTGTTTCGAGTTTATTTCTACTGATTTCACAATTGTTTTTAATACACAGGCAGAGTTTGAATTTTTGGGGCATGTAAATGTGGCAAAAGAAAAATGAGGAAAGTTGTAAATATCTTGTCGATTTAATCGTGCAACTAATTGAAAATTTGCTAATGAAATTGTTGAGAAAATTAGAATTATATTATTGTTTATTTTGGATTTCTACATGCCCAAACTTTTGCTGCTTTCTAATAATTTAATTCATCAGGAAGGGAAACCGTCTATACTTGTTAGGTATTGGAAGATGGTATTTGATATTGTGTTTTGTTTTTATAGCATTAAACGAAACCAAAATTAAAGGTAACTCAGACCCCATTAACTAACCAGTACGAGTCAAGTCACCCACATTTTGAACCATCAACACGCAAACAAATCTCAGCGACAAAACGACGATATGAAGTGCCCGTAAGATTAGCTGGGACCCAGAGAATCGTGACATTCGCGCTTAACGCACTGGCAAAATGGTCTGATTAGCCCAAGTTGTGGCTTGGAATTGAAGTGGCTGTCAATGAGCGTGAGCTTGTTGGCTGGCTGGCAGCAACAGCCTCAACAGTAGTCTCTGATGCTGATGAGGTTGAGTTTCTAACAATAACAAGCGAGATTTAAGGGATTTATGATGTTGAATTCGGTGTAGAGTGTTGAGGGAATGTTTTTTGCCCGTCTGTCTGCCTGTTAGGCCTTTTGTATTGTTAGCGCTCTAAAACTCGACAGTGTTCAGTTTCTCTATCTCTCCCTCTTTACTGATTTGTTTGCGCATTGTTTTTCCTTGCCTTTCTGCATACAGACAATCAAAATTGTACGTCGTCACTCATACGCTATGTTGGACCAGCTCGTTAGCTGGTTAGCCGGTTTGGATTGTTGTTGTCGTTGTTACCGCTGTTGTTGTTGTTTTTGTTGTCTTGCTCGTGAAGTCTGGCCCGCCTGCTTGTAACAATATTTATTCATGTTAATTAAATTGTGTGAATATCACAATTTTCCATATGACTGCGCACATTTATTGTCTTTCAATTTGTGGCTACGCTTTGTCTATTCCTAGCCTTATCCACCACTCGCTTTTTCTCTCTCCCTCTCTCTCTTTCTCCCCTAACTCTATATGTGCGGTTTAAAATCACTGTATACCCTCTATAGACACAAAGCTAATTGACTTTTCCGCTTAAAGTTGAAGTTTCAGCTTGAAGTGGTTTTGATTTGCAGTTCGGAGGGATAAATGTTAATATGTAAATCGCGTGTCTGCATCCAGGATATGCTTGCAGTCGAGTTGTTGTTGGTGGTTTACCTAGTCCTTTATTAGCATCGGATGTGTAATTTTCCTGCGGCCAACTTTTATGACTGTAATCCTTGATGGGGCTAGAGAAAGAGCGTTGCGCATGCAAAAAAAAACGAATAACCAATAATTTCTTTTCAATTTCCATTCGCCTTGGCCGCAAATTGTACGCAAGTGACGGCCAGGTCCGGGTCCGGGTCCGCAACGGAAGCCAGCACCAGCGCCAGGCTGGCCAAGACACTAGTGCTGGCAAATCTTGCAAAGCCGCCACACTGCCGCAGCTGACAAAGTAATTTGAAAGCAATTTCAAGCGCCAAATGTCCCCAGTTAGTTGAGTTGTCATTGCGAAAAATTGTCAAATTCGCACTTTAACAAAAGTAGGAGAGGGAAAAGAGTGGGGAGGGGAAACGATCGGAACAGACAGGCACATAATACAATTTTCGGCACACTGCAATAATATTTCAATATGTAATTTGGCAAATTTCGTGTATTGCCCCAAAACTCGCATGAGCTTGCGAGAAATGTGAATGCTGAATTCTGAGCTGCTGTCGTTTCAGTTATGGCTGTAGCTGTGATAATTTCCCCCAAGAATGCAGCATTAACACTAGACGCAGTTGGACGATGGCCAGCCGTATAGCTGAGTGCTTAGAGACTTGTCAGAGCGGAGTGTGAAATGTCGGAAGGGATTGGTATAGAAATTGGAAAAGATAGTGGAAGTGGTGTTTCTGGCGTTGGCAGTGTGTGTGTGTGTGTGTGCGTTTGTCATATTTGCATGCGCAAGTAAAAAGGCTTCTTGCTGCAGGCAAATTGATCCCAAGTCCCTGGCTTATGAAGGACACACTACACTAACTTGTGGGTGTGGAGGGGGCTGTGCGGAGTGTGCGTTGCGGGCAGAGTGTGGCAGATAATAAACGTTGCTGCTGCAGTTCGTACAAAAAATAAAAAACAAGAGGAAAAAAATAGAAACAGAACAAACTAAAAAAAACAACAACAGCTTCAAGAACGACGCCGACGACGACGACGACACAAAAAGCCAACTCTCAAAGGACCTGTGACAGGATAATGCATGCTTGCATTTTAGATGACAATAATGCATTTTTGTTTTAAGGGTAATTTTGCAAAATGCTTTTTCCTCTGCTGCTCCACACACACTCTCTCTCTCTTTCTCTCTCTCTCTCTCTCTCTCTCTCACTCTCAGTCTCACTCTGTCTTTTCGTTCACTTCATCTTTCTCCATTTGTATCTCGATTTTGCCAGTGCAGACTTTGGGGAATTTCATTATAAAATAAGTGTACAAGAAGTTTTTCTATTTTAACGAAAACACACACAAAAGATTTGCAGCTAACAAAATACAAAAAATGGCAGACGACTTCTTAAGCTGGCTAAAAATCCAATTCGGATTTTGCCGTGCCACTTACGCACTGCCAATGACAAAGGCAAAGTGTCCTTTAATGTCGCATATTTCATGTGCATCTCGTATTCGCAACAACTATTTAAAATATGAATTAAATTTCCTGGGTGATAAGGTTGACAAGTTTTCGAGTGGTAAAATGGTATGCCGAAGGGGGTAAAAAAAGTACTTAAAACTCGGCAGTTAATTAAACTCGCGCTTAACTGGTTTCAGCTGACAGAACTTGAGACGCTGCTTGCTGCTGAAAGTAACAAACATATTTTTTATGCTTCTTACATTTTTTATGGCCCAATAATTTTTCAATTAGAGCTACAAACATTTTGTCTTGCGCTGGCAGGCAATAAATTAAATGTTGCATTGACATTTAGTATCAGAGCGGGTGTAAACCGGCTGCCATAGAGCTGACTGCGAGTATTTGTAAATTATGTTAATGACAGCACATTGACTTTATTATGACCACAGTCACAATTTGCAAGATGCTCAAAGTTTGGAATGGTTGAAAATTAACTGAAATGATGGAAATTCAGCAGCTTGCTTGAAGACCTAAGAGCTGGGGTGAAAAGGGTTACATTTGCATACTAAGTTAATGTCATTTAAAAGTTATGTTTATAGAAATTCGATTGCTGGAGCTAAATGAAATATTTATGCTCGAAATATATTAGTTACCCCTTCATTTTAAACTGTACTGTTCGCCACCAAAGTAACTCAATGCTTTCAAGAAGCAAGTTAGCAAGTAAATTTATTATTAAAAGCACTCAGTGCATATAATTCAATTGAAAAATACCTAAAAACTGAAAGTAGGACTTGCTTTTGTGTATTACACAGGATTTATGACCATAACCATCTATCACAAGAGCTCTACACTTGAGCTAGTTTAAAGACTTTAACTTGACTTTAACCATGACCATGCGGGCTAATCGATTGTTCTGCGTTTGGCTGGTTGCCTGCTCCTCGGGGATTAAGCGCAAAAAGTCTATAAAAATATACAGGAACTGAGAGAGTGAGTCCGTTGTGCGTTTCCGGCGGCACAAGTTGACACTCAACAGCTGCCTGCGCGATGTCTGCTTAGTGTCTGGTAGCTAATCCTCGACAGGCACGTTCGTATGCCAGGCGGAAAGCGATGCTTTAAAAATTACAGCTACACAGAACAGAAACACCCAACTCACATGGCGCAATACTGTTTGTTTTTCATTTCCTTGAACAGATGCCATACGGTCGTTGTCCTGTATATCAAAGTGACTAAAGCCGAAAGCTGGAGAGATCTGCAGCAGCAGCAGCAGTAGGTAAATAAACAAAAAGCGAACTTGGACAGCCGCTGGGTATGGTTATTTTTTTATTTTTTGGGTGCTTTTAGTGCACGGGGCTGGCGACTAATTTGCAAGACAATTAGAAGGTCTCTGGCAACGAGACAAGCAGACGAGACCGTTAATGAATAAGCGCGATAAGAAAATTCAAGCAAATGTCAAATGGCCAAACCAACGGACGAACAGACTAACTGCCTTGACTTAATGTCAGCGTCTGCGCTGAAAAGTAAAGTAAATGTTTGCATAGAAAATCTCAATAAAAAAACCGAACTCAAAATTTGCATAATTTGTCAAAGTTGGGAGTTTGTCCTCTTCCGACACAGATAAGTCCAAAAATATTATTCATGGCTTTTTTTCGGGCTGGGTAAAGTTCACGTTGTTCGTTTGGCAGACCGATAATGTCACATGTGCCTGCCAAAAACTTGATGATAGTGTCTAAGAGCTGTCAGAGTGGACGCCGGTTGCGCCTGGCCATGCCAGCAGGTGTCAGCTGCGTTCAACAGGATTGAATAGGATATTCCGGCTGTGGGTGTGTGCACGCCACAGTTGCTGTTGTTGCCTTGTATCGCCAATTTCTCAGCCGAGAGCGCGAGAGAGGAGAGAATATTTTGTATTGTTGTCGTCCTCGGCAAAATTGCGATACAAGAGCCAACAACAACTTTCGCTCTCACTGAGCGGGCTACATCGTGCCTTATCCTGTATCGTGTTTATGTTTACGGCCTGTTGTGTTGTTTTGCGCTCACCCCATCCAAAGCACATGGTAAACAAAGCGCAGTGGCGTCCTTTCGCATGGGGTTTAGCTTGTCTACTGTTTAACAATTTTATAAATTTTAATCAATGAATGAATGCCGCCATTTTGTCTCACTAGGCAACTATATTCTCTAGCATGGTACTGAAATGTGAAGCCACCTCCCGTTTTGGTATATAAGCATCCTTTGTTTTTACATAGCTCTCGATTCAGACTCCGCCTCTGCGCTCTGTATATATGCAGCTGTGCTCGATTGTGGCTGCTGCTGACGTTTAACTGGCGCTTGCATCTGTATTGGTGAGTGCAGTCGCATGCTGAGCGCTATGAGAGAGCACAAAAGTATGCTATGCTTTCGGTGGTTGAAGCTTTTGTGTCTGTGTGTCCAAAAGAGAGTGGATATGCTGGACAGGCAAAATGCGCTACAGTTGGATGTTCGGTATTAATGATCGTGCTCTTTTTGATACCCTAAAGAGGCGAATAAAATAGTAAGACTTTGTAACAAAACAGTTAGTATAATTAAAGTTTAATAAACGAATTTTTATATATGTTATATTGGTTGATTGTAGCGCACTGAGTGCACTTAATAGATGACCATAGGTCACAGCTGCACGGACATCCAAGTGCTATCAAAACAGAGCGAATTCTAACACAGCCACACGAGCGACTCTCTAGTGAAGAAGAATACGAACTGGCAGCTTGGTGGTGGCTTCGCCATTTGGCGACTCTCTGGCCCTGGCATCTTGTGCGAAATCGTGCAAATTAGCATATCAAATGCCATAAATGTAGCAAACGAGCTTCCCAGTGAGGGTTGGGTGGTGTTCAGGCGGAGCTCTTTGAGCCCCTTTGTGTGGCTGTATGTGTGAGTGCTTTTGTTACTCATACGCCACATTGTACGAGCGAATGAGCGCACAAAGGGGCGGTGCGACAATGTGCACCAAGTGTGGGGACCCAGGCATTGACGTAGCTTTCCTTTTTCGTAAAATCACACACACTCACACACACACACAGTTAGTTGCATTTGTGTGCGTATGATTTAGTTGCACATGATAATGTCAACCACAGTGCGCCTTTTATAGCTGCCTGGTTGAATTCCGTTTCATTTATTTTTTTTTGTATACTGCCTGTAGTTGGCTGCTTGGGTTGGCCACGTTTGTGTGTCAGTATATGTATGTGCCTTTTTTTTTTTGGTTTTTGGTGGTAGTGCAGCTGCGTCTCTGCCAGGGCCAAAGTGAACTACCTAGCCGAGCTAACCGACCGCCGACTCTTGGCTCTTCAGTGTTAATTCGTCGACACGAGACGCAGCGTTCCGCTAACAAAGTCAACGTTAACGTCAACGTCTGCCGTAATTGTCCGGAGCCGAGTAGCCGAATCGTACGGTTAAAAGTGCGTTTCTTCCAGCGCCCCGCTCTTGTTGTTGTTTGTAACTCGCGAATTTTGTTGTGTTGTGTGGAAAAAAGAGTACGCTAAAGTTCGATACAAACTCAAAGTGTGCCACTTCTCAGCCGGCTTGCTGCCTGCCCAAACGTGTGTGAGTGTGTGTGTGTGTTGTTGTTGTGTTAGTGTAGCGGCTACCGAGAGGCGCGTCGGCTCGTGCAGCTGTGTGTGTTGCGCCTGCGAATATTGTGAGTAGTTCCTCTCTCTACTTGTATCTTCTTCTTGTTGTGTTGTGTTTTGCATTTATCCACGTGCCGTCACTCAACCTAGATGCTGTTAACTTGTTGTGGCCGTGCTTAGAAGGCAAAACAAACAAACTATATGGGACTGAACAGAAATTAATTTAGTCCTTTAAATGCATTCCTATGAGTTGCAATACATTAAGCATTAGAGGTCTACTCTATTGACTATAGGCCAGTTTATTTAACTCTTCATGATCATGGCTTGAGCTTTGAATATTAAACAACAGCTTTGACTTACTAAGCCTTGAGTGTATCCTATGCTCAACAGTAGCATTTTTAAATCCCTGAACTTTTATTTTTAATAGTCTCCCTTTAAAGCTAATCGAATATCAATCAGAAAACTATTTGTTAATTTCGTTTTGTAGAAATTAAAAACATATTAAAATGGCATTAATCTAATCTCTGTTTGAACAACTGCAAGGTAAACTATATTCATACAACATTCAGATTACACATTTTAATACCCTATTTAAATCTCATACTAACTCTTGAGCCACCCCATTGGTATGTAATTTATGGAAAAAGTTTAAAGCCCAATGAGATTTTTTGCCCAATGCTTTATTAATTTATGAATACCAAATTGTATGCTGACATTGGCCAAACACAAAAACTATTTAAAACTTACGCCTGCCATGAAGAGGGTAGTGCCATGTCCTTTCACCCCTTCTCACAGCAATATAGAGTAGCATCCCCATAAGTCAACAGACATCAACAAACCGAGCGACCACTTTATCACCCAGCCCTCATACCGTTGGTGATTTCAGTTTGGTGCATGATTGAAGTACCCGCATGTGCGGAACATTTTAAATATTTACAAAGATATTTCAAAAAACGCTCCTGGCATGTTTTGTTGTTGCTGCTGCCGTTGCCATTGCTGTTGCTGTTGCTGTTGCCGCCGTGTCCATTGGGGTCACAGTCCATACAGTTTCCGCAGTCGTTTGAATGTTGTTTTGCTCATTTTTTGGTTCAGAGCTCTCCTTCAAAAATGGAAAGTTCAACTTCAAATGCGGCATGAGGGAAGCATTTGTTAACGTTTGGTATGAGCAGGGTGTAGGGGTTGATCCGCTGCCCATGCTGCGTCACTTGAGCGCGTGTGTGTCCTTTTGGGCAAGTGTCAAAAACCGTTGGTCAAAAAACCGTATGGCAATTATTCAACACAATTGAATATGAAGTGTGGCAAAGGCAACGGTCCAAGGCACACAGCCAGAGCCAGAGCCAAAGGAAGGTGCGGGGTGAGGCTGGGCAGCAGAAAAAAAGTTGCAACGCTTGGCAAATAATGAAAAATACACCCACATCAGTATTTTTTGGCTGTCTGCACTCGCAACACACACACCCGCGCACACACACACATACACAAAAGACAAACAGCAACACACACAGTGGCAACATTTCTGCACCCTTTTCATGTCAGAGATGCTGATGCTGCTGTTGTTGTTGTTGTTGGTGTTGCTGTCGCTGTGCAGTTGCTGCCGCCTGGCAATTTTTCGGTGATAAAATATTTAAATTTAATTAAGGCCACCAACGAGCAACACGATTTCCGTGCCATGGTCAAAAGCATGGGGTTGTCCATGCTAGCCGGACCTTTGACCCCTTATTCCTTGCCCCTCAGCCGTTTTGGCCATTTTGTGTGCCTCCTATGCTACAGCTCACTTTCCCCGCCCCTGGCAGCCTTCACATTTGCGTGTGGTGCGTTTTTGGAGGCTTTCGGGATCGGCCAAGAAATTCATTAAACATTTTTGCTTTGATGTTACCGAATTCTTTTTCCAAAGTTTTTGTGTACTTTTGGCTTTTTGTGTGCAAGTGGCGCATGAATCTCTCAGCAACAACAACGACAACAAAAACAACAGCAACAACATCAACAAGAGAGAGAAACACACAAAATAACAACATGCATATTCGCAAACATATTTGTTGGCAAAAAGCTTAACGGGTTTTCTATGTGGCACTGCTATTTGTGTTTGCTTTATAATTAAGCTCCACACTGTGGCAAGAGAAAACTCTTGGATAGATTCTTTATATTAGATAAGTTATTTTTGCTTAGCATATTTTCATAAAATTTAAATTGAACATGCTGCCAAATTGTTGGTAAAAGCAAAAGTTTCCCAGCCAGCTTAATCGCCAAAAAGTTATGGTACATACACACACACACACACACACAATTTCTCTCGTAACTATGTGTTTATTTGATTGTTGTTGTTTTTGCTGTTGCTGTCTTGTATCCTAAACTATTTGATATGTGCGTGGGAGTGCACCACTTAAGAAACTTTTCATCCAAAGTTGCCAGCGTTTTCTTCTCTTTTCTTTTTAATTTTGCACAAAAATATTTTCCATTGTGCGTTTTAGGTATTTATGGAATTAAGAGAAAATATTTTGTTTCATATGCCTTCTAACAGGTTGCTTTCCTGCTACATTGTGGCATGTGGTTTGAGAGCTGAGTGAGTGGATAAATTTGGAGTTTCGTTTGCCGTTTTAAAAACTAGAAACAGAGAGATTATTAAAATCATCGTTTGTAAAACAAATATAGATAATACAAAGTTTTCTTAAACATCCTCTTTACAAACAATATATAAAAACTGAAATCTGTAAAATTCTGTTGAAAGATACAGGAAATTAGTTTCTAAGACCCATTCTAGTTGTATAGCAAATGCTATTCTAAACTGCAAAATGCTGCCAGCGCTTGCTTAAAGTTTGCTAGGAACAACAATGGACAGCCAGTAGCTGGAGCTGGAGCAGCTGGGGCAACTGAAGTGAGAGGCCACTCATACTGGTGATGATGCATACCTGTTTGTCACATTTTAAATTCCATTGTTTTTGCTTTTGCTGCCCGTTACTGCTGCTGCTGCTGTTACTCGATATGGGAGTATTTGTTTCGACACAAAGTGCGTAAAAGTAAGCAGAATGCAACTAGAAGTCAACAACAGCTGCAGCAATAGCAGCAGCAAGTGGCTCGGGGAGAAGAAGGCCGGGGATGGGATTGTAGCATTTGTCTTGTTCTTGCTATTGTTGCTGTTTGTCAAAGTTGCCATTTCAGGCGTGTTGCAATGAGAAGCAAAACCTTTTTAACGTACACGTCCAGCCCCATGTAGCCATGCGTAGAGGGCGGAACTGAGATCCCGAGAGGCATATGGTCCATACCGATACTATTTTTGGTGTTTCACACAAACACATACACACTTCCACACCCATGATTGCCACGAGAACTGCAAGTGTGGAAAAACTCAACAGGCGCAAACTAGAGGGGTTGGTGTGTGGGAGGAGGATGTATACCAAATTAAAATGCACTCAGCTGAAAAATTGGTTTTCTCGTTCCTGAAAAACTTTGAGTGATTTCTGAAAGTCTCTAACGAGTGCCAACCAAAAGGGGGAACTAAGGTTAAAAGGGGGTCAGCAAGAATGAGGAAAAAATAAGCAGCAGCAGCACGAATAGTAGGCAGTATGGTAGAAAAACAACGAAATGTTTTCTTTTATGCCCAGAAAATTTGAGAGAAAAACCAAATTCAGAGGCAACAACAGCAGCAAAGAAATGGTAAAAATGACGCATTGTTTTTGCAAAATGTGATTCAAGAAGCCAAAAATTTTAATCAAGCGTACCGAAAGAAGGTTTTGCTTCCGCGCACACAAAATAATTCATAAATTACAGGAAGTCAGAAAGCAAAAGAGACTGAATTTGAGCCAGAATGAAAAATCCTTAATTTAAAATTAATAGCATTTCATGTTGAAATTGTAGCAAAATGTTAACTGCTTCTATCTCTTTGCAGTTAAATTGAGGGATTGTGAAAGAGCTGCCAAAATAGACAATTTAACAGCTGCACAGTCGGCGAGTCCTGCTGTGGGACTGCGCCTGATGGGCATCCTTCCATGCTCGTTGCAGTGGCAACCACCGAAGGAAACAAGTGAAGGAGTGGCTAGCAAAGCGCCCAAGATGAGTTACACGGCAACAGTGCGTTCCAACAGCGAGCCATATGTACTGCCCAATAGCAACAGCAACAGTTGCTGTAACATAAGCAATAGTAGCAGCAATCGAGCGCCAACAACAGCAACTAGTTGCTGTCAGGAGTGCCACTGTTGCCGGCAAAGCTATGAGCATTTGCCAATGCCACGCTTACAGCAGCCACCGCAGGTGACCGCTGCAATGCAGCAACATCTTCACCAGCAACAACACTCGCACCACCAGCAGCCACGGCAGATAAGCTGCATAACAACACTGCAACAAACAACAACAACGCAACAGTTGCAGCCATTAAGGTGTCAAGATGTGATAACAACGCCTGCGCAGCAACATCCAGCCACCAATATTGCAACAACAACTACGTATTTGAGTAATGCACAGCCAGCAGCAGCGTCAAATTATTATGCTAAGTGCAACAGACACCACAGCAATGCAAACAACAACGCTGGCTTAAACTTGCAACACAATTGTAGCAATGACTGCAACGCAACCGCATCGGCTTTGAGCCACAGCAGCAACAACAACAACAATAGTGCGCCACCAATGTTATTTGTACCCTTCAGTATGCCTGTGCCACAACAGCAACAACAGCAGCAACAGCAGCAGCCGCTGCATTACCAATACCAACAGCCGCCTCCAAGCCTCTCGCCAACCCTGAAAAAAACCAAACCAACAGTTCGTCAAACGCCCGCACCGCCACCACCGCAACCACCACCACTGCTATTGTCTTTACCACTGGCATTCCAGTGCCATTATCAACCGCCTTCACAGACGCTCCAGCAACTAATTTCTGGACCAACTTCTGGACCGCTACCGTCAAGAGCACCACCAACACCTCCGCCCCGCATTGTTCTTCCACTGAAGGCAGTTGCTGCAGCTGCCATCCGAGTGCATCAGAAGGTGAGTGGTTCCTTCCCGCTACTTTAAGCATCAGTAAATCTGAACATCAGCTTAACACGAGGCTCACTTGCTCAATGACTACAAATCCAAGGCAGAGCTTGTAAAATGTTTCAATTTGTGTACACAAGGATTCTGGCGCGTAACCTTAATATTTATTAGTTAGCTGCAACAGCTACAGCACAAAACTTCAATTTGCATAAACATAAAAGACGAACGAACGAACGAACAGCAGCAACAGTAGCAGCAGCTAAGTCGAGAGCTTGTTACAGCATTTCGGGTGTATGTTGCATGTTTGCTCAGCGAGATTTAACGCAGAAACAAGCACTCAAAGAATCAAAGTTTCATAGAACAGGAAATACAAACGGAAGTGCAAGGAGGACAGGTAGCGGCGATATTGAAATAAAAAGAGAGAGAAGACAGATATTGTAGAGATAAGGGGGATAACCGGTGGGGTTGGAGTTGGGGTTGAGCACGAAAAACTAATGCATAACCTAGTAAGATCATCAACACGAAATTTTACAGCAAACTCATGTCCAACGATGTGGAAATAAACTTGTTGTTCTTGCAACCATATCCCGCAGTCATTTTGCCCTAGCATTGCTGTTGCTGCTGTCCTGCGCTCAATGACTTTTGCATTTAATATGAGTAAAGCAGCGAGCAAAAAGGAAGCGAGCAAACAAACAACAACAACAACAGCTACAACATCAACAAGACTAACAACTAAAAAACGGCAACAAACTATACCAAAACCAGTGCTCCATTTTATTTTTATTTTTTTTGTTGGGTTGCCTGGGCTCAGGTTGAGTTGGTGAGGTCCTGTCCAGTGACATGCAAACGCGCCTTGTAAATTACGTTGTTGCTGTCAGGTTTAACAGCTAAAGGCAAAGACTCGGATACATCTGCACAGATAGCAGTAGCGTCTACTCTCTACTCTCTTTATATTCTTTTTGTTTCAGCTTTTGCTGTTGCTTTAGCTTTAGCTTGTGCATAGCTGATCAGATTATTCTGATTAAGAATCAGCAACACCAACAGAGTTGCACGCACAAGCACACATATAATAAGTTGAAAAAAAAGTAACAAAACTTGCTGAATATAGTAACTGCTAAAAGTATATGAAAATTCATAAGCTCGTTGCTAGCAATTTGAAGTTTTCAGTTTTCTTTTGTTGACAACCTTACAGTCATGTCAAATTCAGTTTTGCTTCACATTTCCTTTGTATTATATAGATATATCATATATACGTGTGCATATATCTTTTTCATTTTAAATAAACGTACGCAAAATGCATATTTAAATACAAAAAATGAAACGAAATAAATACAACGAGTTGTTTCTTTGACTCGCTTCACAGCTCGTTTCTTACTTGTGTCCATTCGCTCGTTTAAGTAGTTTTATTTAGCCCTCAAAATGTATGCTACAAAGCACTCATACGAATCTAAGAAGCATTTTTACTCCACCCAGCTCACTTCTTACCCCCTTTTGCCGCTCTCTGCTTGTGTTTTGCTTTTTTCTGCACATTTGAATGTTTAATCTTTCATGAAATACCCTTCTTTAACTGCCAGTGTGTGAGTGTTTGTGTGTGTGTGTGTGTGTGTGATGTGCTACATATCCATAACTGTCCGGTATGAGACATACTTATTTGTGGGTGTTTTTCCGTGTGTGTGTGTTTGTCTTGCGGTCTAGAGCAACTATAACTACACCAACAACTTAACAATGCTTTTCCTTTAAGTTTCATGCACTCTCCCCAAATATGGTTTGTTTTTTTTTTTTGGTTTTTTTGTTCAGCTTGCCGTTGTCGTTTTTCCATTTATAGTTTTTCTTCAACAAGCCCGGCACACTATCAAGCACAAAGAAAGCATTTTATGTACTCGCTTTAATGTTGCACTTGGTCATTGTTATAATACACTCTACTTTTGCTCTTACTATGTGTGCGCTTGTGTGTGTTAGCAACTTTTCTGCTAGCTCTTGATTCAAAATGTTATTTTGGTCTACTCTTCTGCATAGCTACTGCATTAAGAACTGTTTGTTGTTGTTGTTGTTTTTGAATTTTGCATTTGAAATCGCATTTTGGTTTCTCTATCACTCAGAACCGCAATTGACCCACCACCCACAGCATTATGTTTAGAATAAAAAAACATACTCGGTCTGAAACTAATAATTGCTCTGTTCATATTCCATATGCCAATGCGAAGCCTTTTTAAAGCGGATTTCGGTGTTAGAGCTGCTGGTGCGGGCTTGTTTTTATGTGTTTTGTTTTTGTGTATGTGTGTGGGGGTAAAACAGCATCCTTTAGGTTTTAGTATTTGCATATTTTAGCTACTTAATGTGTGTTGCTTGGGGTAAGCTTTGCATATACAGGTAAGGGTTTATTCACCTTAATAATGCACATTACTATTAGTACAAGTAACAACTGTGTAATCAAAGGACTCTTATTTACAGGCAGAAAGAAGCAAGTCTAAATCTTGCATTTATAAGTTGCTTTTAGCATTAGTTTTTAATTATTTTTTTAAACCATGTCCTACATAAAATAGCTCATAAATAACATTGTTCAATGCTATAGATACAGCTAATTTCTTCCAACCTTAAAGAAGCTTCGCATAGTAATTGAGAAAATATAGCTGCGTTGCAATTTGAAAGAACACTTAAAAATCGTTTCCGATTTTATCCAGTGGCCAACCAAAAATCCATTAAGCCCACACAAAGGCCGTAGGGACAATAAACCGATCGCAGTGCCCTGTGCCAAAAGTCAAAACTGAAAAAGTTGAACAAAACGAGTGACAATAACAACACCAATGCCGGAAAAGAAAGGGAATCATCATCGATACATAAAAAAGAGCGCTGGGGTCGCGCCACTGCAATAAAGGGCTAACGCATTCTTTCGGCGGTGAGTGGAGTTGGCTTAATGGCCCGGGGCTGATGTGTGATGTATGTGTGCTCGTAAGTGAATTCATATTTTATATAACGTCAACATCTGCACAAAAAGCCAAAGAACAACATATGTCCTGGGCTGTGCAGGACATGAGGTGTTTCGGGGTTTTTGTCTTCATGGCCAAAAAGTATCGTTAACTGATGTTGTCATTACTTTGTGCGCACAGAAACGAAAGCAACATGGACAAAATGAAGCGCAAGGCAATGGTAAAAGCAAAGGCAAAGGCAAGGCATGTCCTTCTCGAAAGTAAGCTGAGGCAACTGTAATGCAAGCAAAGCTGTTGATATTTTGGCCAAAAAGAAATCCGATATTTATGCCAAGGGATACAATATCAAAGGACCGCTTTGTGGCCAGCGACAACAACTGAATGCCATGCGAAATATTGCAAAATGTTGACAGCTAAAATGGCAAATTGGACAGCCAGCTAACAGAAAGAAAGAAAAGAAAAAGTATCAAGGAAAGCGAGCAAAAGTGATGCCCGCAGCGCAAATCAAAAGCACTCGCCTCTGGGCTGTATGCCACAACCACAAAAACTCAGCTCGACAATTGTAGCATATACTTAGGCGCACAGCAAGGAGTACATTAACAGCTGCTGCTTATTCTGCTACTGTGGTGACTTTCTCGCCTTTCACAGAGCAGCCAATGCCAAATGCGAAACGCTTCATTGCTCTCGAAGGGCTCGCAAAGTTCGCCCTTATGTCCTGTGTCCTGTGTTCTGATCCCACCATGGGCATCTTTCGCCTTCACAGTTCGCTGTTAATTTAATCTGTGCAAGCGGCCGCGAGGTGGCGTTAGTAAAAGTCGATGCTGGTGTTGAATAGCAGTGTTTTTCACCGCAGCTACAAATACATACGCAATGTGTTAATGTCGGGGTGTGTGTGTGTGGTGTGAGTGTCTGTAGCACGCATTGGGTTACCAAAAGTCTATTTAACGCCACCCATTTGCCCAGATAAAAAGAACGAAAGCAACAACAACAACAGCAACAGCTAAAGCAGTCGAGGCAGCTTCGCTTTCGTTAGTTTTTGTTGCTGCTGGCACTTGAAAGCTTTTACCACAATATCTTGCTTTCTCTGTGTATGTGTGAGTCTGTGTGTGTATGCGTGTGTCTGTGTGTGTGTGTGTGTGTGCCTGTCAAGTGCTTCTATGTTGAAGCTGCTCCCTTGCTTTCATTGCGCCCACGGATGATGTGTCTGTGTGTGTGTGTGAGTGTGTGTGTGTGAGAGTTCACGAGAACTGGCGCCAAATTTCAAAAGCAGTCGCGCAAAAGCTCTTTTGTTTTTAACGGTTTATTTTGCCTGACACTCGACCATTGAGTAAGCAGACCAGGTTGCCTTTGAAACTGTAAACGTACGCAGCAGCTTTACTTTAAACATGCGACATACGATGCGTATGCTTAACGGATGCAAATGTGTTTTAGAGATGTTAAGTATGCATCTTTAACAAGCATCGATTTCCTGGTAAGGCGTTTATATTAGTCGACTGAAAAGTTGTTTGCAGCTGTCGATTTTTTTAAATATTTTCTTGTTACGTTTTCAGTTTACAGCTTGTGGCTAAGGTCAAACCGCCAGCAAACGAACGCGAATTAAATGCAATTGACAGTTGCAATTTCGAAGCGAACTGTCAGGCCAAATCCCAAACTGCCGCTCAGAGTGCAAAGGGTGGAGCAACGGGAAGCAGTTGAAGGGCAAAAACTAAGAAAAAATACAACACACAACAGAAAACACAAAACAGAGCGCCAGCTAAGCCAAACTCTGTTGTATAACACAATAAAATGCAACCTCAACTGACAAAGAAAATGTTTCCTAATGTGGAACAAGAAATCGCTCGTGCGAGGGGGCAGTGCGAGACAGGGCATAAGGGCGTTTCAGCCACGGGGCGTGTCGCTGGCAAAGATAGACAACACGTAAACGAAACGAAACAAAATGAAACGACAATGCCAAGCCACGGCTGTCAAATTAGCGGCACAGGCAGTCAAGCAGGCAACTAACAGGGCCAAACACGCTTGCAACATTCCCGCTATTAAAGAGTATCTCAACTTCTAACGCAAAGAGTGCAGGTGTCAATGGGATGCTTAAGAGCGAAACACATTGATTGATATCAGTTTAAGTGAATAGAACAAAAGCCCTTTCTTTCATAAACAGTATCAATTGTTTTTGAGAAACTTGAGTTTTATTTTGTATATGTTATTTGAACTACAATAGATTATAGAACAATATTTGTTAAATATATTTACGTTCTAACTAACAGAGTTATCTGTAGCATGTGAATAATATCTGATTTAATTGCTCAATGATTTCTGTCTATAGTCCAAAACTAATTAAATAAGCCAAATACGATATATGCGTATCCGTAAAATGTGTTTGTTTGCAATGGATAATGGACTTGCCTACTGTGATAAATGATAAATGCATCAGTCTCCTAGTGTATGTGCACACACAGTTGGCTAACTTGATTAAAATACCTTTGCATTTTGCGTAAATTAAAGTTTAACAGCTTAAGTTACAAACTTAACAGTTTGCCAAGTAACTAACGGCAACGATTTGTTACGTATGACCAAAAAACAATAAACATCCACAATTTGCAACTAATGTGAAACTGTCTGCCAGCAATGTGGCTATTGTTATTGTTGCATTATCAGTTGCAAATGTAACTGCTGTTGTTTGCCACAACGTTTGTTGTGAAACAGGTTCTGTTGTGAGGTGCCTTACATTGCCAACGAGCTATTCAAGCATTATTTTTGAGCTCAGTTGAGCAACGCCGTTTGGCATTCGATACATGAAATAACTTTTGCTTGCTGTTGCTATTTATTTTGTTGCTAGAAATATTTGTGCAAATTCTTTTGAGGCTTATTTTCGATATCTATACAATGGCAAATAACTAACATATCTTGAAAAGAAAGGAGTTAAGTTTCTTTGCTGCAAAACGCTCTTATATAAAAGTGAATGATGCCCAAATTAGTGCACAAATTTAGCCGCAATTATATATGTATGCGAGAAAAGTCTGCAACAGATATAAAGTAAGATTTATTGTTTATTCAAGTTGTCTAGCGTGTTATTTGCATTTTCTCTCAGCAACAGTTAGTATTTTATTGATAGCATAGATAACTTTCTGACAGACTCTTAAAATTTAAAGTCCTTGAAGGATACACACTCATTACGGCAGGAGAATGCTGCACGTGCTTCTACTGTTGCAAGGAATTTCCGACAGTTCTTCTAGTACCACTTCTGGTGTGTGTTTGTAACAGTTTTGTTTATCTTTTGGCAACGTGCACGTCTTTATTTTCAATAACAAATAAATATGTATTTATTTTTTCACAGTAAATGGGTATGGCATGAGCCACCCTGTGGTTTGTTGTGGTTGTCGACCAATCGACTTCGAAGTTGATTCGACTCCATTATATTTGTCGGTATTTTTCGCTGCTTTTTCAGCATTTAATTGGGCGTATAATTGATTGGCGTATTTGTTGCTCTGGCTGTTCTTGTTGTGGTTGTTATTGTTGGTATTTGTGGCTCTTTCTTGGCATTCCCTTCATTCCCTTCATCGCTGACCGCTTCTCTTTTTTCTACCCGGCTACCAGAAACTCATTATTCTATGTGTTTGTAACAACATTTGAAAATGTTGTTCATCATTCGCCCCAAAGTAACGGACAAGTTTTATTTGCTCGTCTATTGATTTAGCGTTTGCCTCTGGCTTTTGATATTCTTAGTTCTCAGACGCTGTTTTCCTTTTTTCCCACTCCATTGATTCACTTGCTCACGTTCAGAAAAGTGTGTATACGGGTGTGTGCCTTTATAAAATTGTATTGTGTTTACTTGTGTTTTGTGGTAATTAATTGTATTTGCCTTCGACTCAAAATGTCAGTGGGCTCCTAATTATTATTAGTCTAACGAAGCAAAAACGCCTGCCACGCCCACCCTTATGCTGCCGCACCGTGTCAGAGTCGTATTCGTACCTTTGTCTGTGGCTGTTGTCTACAGGTTGTTTGGCATTAATTGATTTATTTGCCTTTTACATAAATTAGGCACTCTTGCCACACTTTCTAACTCTCTTGATATTTGTTAACACAAAGTGTTTTCATTACAATAGTGTTGTTCCAGCGAATAATATTCAGCTTGGCAGTTGGATAAAAGCTGTAACTAACTAATACGCTTTCAAACTCGAACAAAACTATGAACTTTTGTTTTATGGTTATTAGCTCTAAAGGAATACAAAAAATTATTTGTATTCAAGAATATTAACAAATGGGCTTTAAATTATGCAACGAAATTTGTTCACACTAGAAAAAACATACAAACGTATCTCACAATTTTACGGAGAAACTTTTGTCCCTCAGCTGTTGTTGTTGTTGCTCTCCACTACTGTCACTATTATACTTTAGCGGATGGTTGGTTGTTTAGCTGTTTTGCTTGCCTGTTGTGCTGTTTCTGAGTGGCCATCGTGCATCCACATTATTCACAGCCATTTTTACCCATTTACTCTCAGCATTCGCTTAGCTGAGCTAAGTAGAAACCAGAAGCAAAAAAAAAAATAATGCATAAAAGCGAGTAGCGAAAAGTTTTTGACAGCGCAACATGCAAAAACAAATTAGCAAAGCTGTCAAACTGTCAATTATTGGGCAATTAGTTTGGATGCGATTAAGCACATAGTAACAAGGGTTTTACATTCACTCTGATATCTAAGCATGTCGTGTTAATTACAATCATTTGAAACTGTTGGCAGCTCCTATTATAATAATAGAACTGTTTATGATGTAATTCATCCTCAAAAACAGAAGACCTCATTTGATAGTAAACCATTTCATTCATGTAAACATTTCTTAAAAGTTGCATTGCCCCATTTCGATTGAGCAGAGTTTGAGGATGCTTTTAAGGTGGTGACATTGAATACACTAACAAACATAACAGACAAAGCTTGGGTCAATCACAAGAGGAATCAATTAATGAATTCCATTTCCATTGGTATAGGAAAAGTATTTGTGAAGTTTTAATGTGACTACAAAACAGAAGCGAGCAGTTCTAAAGCATTGAAAGAGGAACAAGAGAAACGATTGCAATAGCCAATGCAACGCATACTTAACTGCAACTTAGCAAACAGACCAGGACATTGCATGCCAGGACAATGACAGGATATGCCGAATTTTGCAAAGACAATGCAGATGGGCTTTGTTGCTCTGTGTGTTTGTGTTTGTGTGTATTTAAGGTCTTTTGCGTGTGTTTGTCCGGCCGCCTGCAAGCCGCAATATGCGAATTCAAAATTATGAGCAACGATTTCGTTGCCAGTTGGCAGAGTGAGGTCAGAGTTCGTTTTTGATTCTGAGCTGAGCTCAGTTCCCTGACTTTAGTGTCTTCTTGTTGTTGGCAACATTGTGCATTGCTCATATGCCGTTTGCTCCCAATATGCAATGTTCCGTGTCTTTCCGGCCCCGACAATGCTTTGTCACATCCGTGACTCCGTTCCCTATACTTTGCTATGTTGCGCTCGTCAGTGCCCAGCACTTTTGCCGATTGATGGCGTCTTTACTGTTTTGGCACCGCTGCAACGCACTGAACCGCATTCTGAGTGATATGCGAATGCAAAGGGAGTTTCAATTGGCAAGAACACTTTCAAAGCCGAGCTAGCCTCTTGGCCTTTTGGGTTCTGCATATATTTTTTAGTTGCGTTTGCTAATTATGCAAGTTCCCTCTCTCGGCTCTTAAATAATGTATCGCAATTCACTTTTACCTATCCTTTGGCGCGTCATTAATCAACGTCTATTATGCAAAAAGAAAAACGCAGCGCCGTCAGGCAGGAAACGGAAGTGCGGCGCAATATGCAATAACAAGAACACGCAGCGTGGAAATCACGTCACATGTCATGTCCCTACATGCCATAGGGGAAGAAGGTCACACACACACACACGACATAACATCAGACGACTTGACAGTTGGACAAACTTTCCATATATCCACAACGTACCAACATATATACATATATATATACAAATAAATATAAATACTCGCATATGCATACTGTATTTATTTGTGTGTGTGTGTGTTAAAACTTACAGCGTATGCATATTTTTATTTAAAAAAATATATGTTCATATGTATATACAATATTAAGCCTTTGATGCCAGCAATTTCTGTCGATTTCCATATTATTGACAGGCAATTTGCAATACTATTTGCGTGGCGAATTTTTCTGCCGAAGGTCGGATACGGAACAGCCTCATTAAAGCTCCAACCTTATAATGAGCCATTTGCATATAACGAGCACCAAAAACATTGGTGGCAGTCTAAATGTATGCCACAAATGCATTTGCAGTTGGAAATTGAAACGCTTTTAAGTCACATTCGATCAAGACATGCCTTAACAGCGAGTCAGCGAGACAGCATCAAATGAATACACAGTTTCCATTTATCATGCATATTTGATATATACACATATATGTCTGTTGGTCATTAAAATATAAAAATTACACAACGCAGTACAAGTCAGACAAGGATGTGGACGGGGGACGCGTGCAGGCTACACACCCGCTGATGCTGCCCCACTTGGCCTGACAGGCCTGTCAAATGCCAGTACCCCCTCCATGCTCCAGCCCCTACCAGCGCCGCCCCCGCGGCTCCACATACTCCTGTCAACAAAGCAACAAGAAATGATAAAGCGTTCGCGTTCAGATCTCTCTCTCTCTCTCGGTTTCTGTTTCACAGTGTAAGAAGCCTGGCATCCAAAAAAACAACGAAACAATTTAATTTTGCTTGCCATGTTCGCCACAGGCTGTCCGCCGAATTTGTATTATTAAATAAAAAAATTGTACAAAGCGCACAAACACATGCAGAGAGAAAGACACACAAAAATACATACAGTGCATGCAAACAGTTGGGGGCGAAGAAAATGAAATCAAATGCTTAAAAATGAGCAAATAAAACAAATAAGTTTGCAATGAAAGTTGATTGATCGAGTCAAAAATATTCTATAGAAATTTTAATACAAAATTATGCCGAATATTAAATAGTCTGTCATTAGATATACTCTAACTAAATGTGTTTAAGTTCTGCAAACATATTTACAGGGTATAAGAAATTGATAAATGCCACAGCGCGATGATGTGCCTAAGGCAACAAGAACTTTATATGCCAAATATAAATATATAAAATGTAAGTCCAAGTAGAAGGCCAACAAATTTTCAAAGTCATAGTAAGCCAATTTGGTAATTTTCTTGTTTTGCAGCATCAAGTAAGGCATAGCAAATATATTTTCACGAGTGTTCAAACCACGCACAAAGATACGGCAAATGCCTTAGTTACAAATTCAAGCTTACATTTGTATAAACATTTTTTAATATGCGTTTTCTTTGTAAAAGCATCGAAAAAAAACGTCTTGCTCAACATGTATTTAAAGCAAGCCAAACAAATTGTGCTTTGAACTGCAAACGGAGAGTTTTATTGTTGGTTTAATAAATATCAAATAACTTCTGTGCCGTTAGGCGTCACATAATCCGGATTGTGTCAACAGTTAGGGCACATCTATGATTAAGGCTTAGAAAATAGTTATGTGTTGAACACAGTTACTCGATGCTGTTGCAGCCTTGTTTATTTGTGCCAGTTTTCTTTTTTATTGCTCAAACTAATCATGACCCTTTTGTGGCCAACACGTGGCCAGCAAGAACTAAAAATTATGACCACAAACAAGGAATGGCGTCTAATGTGCGCCTGGTGATCAGGTTGCCTTTCCCTTCCCTCTCATTCAGTTAATATGCATGCGGTCCCATAACCCGACTTCTACTTTAAGCTAAAGTTTCTTTTTTCTTGTGGATCTCAATTCCTTTAAGTGCCATTTTGGTGTAGAGTAGCCGCTTTCGCTCACATATGCTCCTTCTTATCAGGTTATTCTTTTTTTTTGGAGTTTTTTTCAAATGCTTTTTATGCCTTTGGATTTGCACATTTAGACACTACTTAATTATGTTGTTAGTCCCTTTTATGTCACAATTTTCATTTCGCAACATCAAATAAACTAAATGTCCTAATCTGTTGGTATGAGTAACTTTTGCTCGGCTGCTCGACAAATATAAAACAAATACCAAAATCTATGTGTGTGTGTGTGTGTGTAACCCAACTATACATGTAAAACTGTTATTATGCTTGTGTTGTTGTTGTCAACCGCAATTGTCGTGGCAAGGTAAACAAAACTGTGTATAGGTTTGGTTTGGGCCGGCTAACTACATTCGGCCATTGGCTGCAGTTCAGAGGGTTGTCCGAAGGGTTTTTCTTTGTCAGCGGGTGGGCGGAACAAATGTGCCTATTTGTCGCCCCCATTGTCTGTCTCTATATATACGTGTGTGTAGCTAGTTGCTATAAAATTCTGTACGAAATGACCATTTGGACTTTTAATATGCTCGAGTAATGTCTGCATTAACAGAATTCATTTGCTGTACATGTACAGACCGGTTATCCCCTGCCCACATCAACCACCCTACTGACCCAATGCTGTTACCCAATTCCCGGTGCGAGGCTTTCATGCGTATGTGCGAATGTGTGTGGTACAAACAAATTTATGTCTTGCTACTTGCTGAAATTGGATTTCTGGCAGCTTCTTTCTAGTTACTTCGGTTGCTGTTGTCACGTTGTTGCTTTTTATTCAAGTTTCGTTGTGTGAGGAAAAACAGAAATCGAGCAAGGTAAGGTGAGCAGGGCAAACGCATTTATATCCATTGCTCAGATTACTACGTGTTATCCTTTTTCATGATTTGTATATAGCACACAGCACTCCACATGGACATTTGTCTCTCTTCCACTAGCTGTATATTAAAGTGACCTCGGAATTGCTGTCGTCGTGTTCAGTGTTTCTGTTTTGCAGCAATTAATAATTGACGTTTGGCAAATTAAAGTGACTTTATCGTGTTTTTCACCATTTATGTCTAATTTGGATAATCCTCCCTTTCCAGAATGGCCGATTGCCCCGCAACCTGCCCGCATTGCGTGCCATGGAGATGGCGCTGCGTACCAACTCCTTTGCCAGGACGACTGGAGGCGCTTTTCAGTCCAACGAGAGAATGAAGGAGCAGGAGGCTGACTCGAGCAGTGACTCTGAAATGGAGTACATGATACCATTACACAGTAAGTAGCAACCACTCAACCCAAAACTCTCAAACCTTTGCACTGACAATAGCCACTGCCCAGTGGCAAATTCAATTAAAAATTTTTGAAACTCTGCCATCTGCACGTGCATGACAAGGTCTCGCTTCAGGTTCAGGTTCAGATTCAGATTTACAGATTCAGAGATTCGGATGCTGGCCAGTTGATGTTGCTGGGAGTTGATGTGAGCGACAGGCATTTCAATTTACTTTTATGTCTCGTTGCCTTATCGCGGCGCAAATTGAAACGAAATCTTGACACAATCAGCGTGCCACAGCTCATCTCTCTAGGGGATGGCGCAAACATACTATTAAGTTAAACTCTGGTCATCAATTCTCATGGTTAGCTGAATCTCTAAGCGGCCAGCCAGTCAGACAGGCCTGTAAACGCATACTCAACTTAGCCAGCTGAGCACCTACGAGCAGCAATGGGCAAAGTTTTGCCGGCTTAATATATTTATGGTTGAAACCGCATTGAAATGAATAAGAAAAAATAAGTTTTCTGCTGCTCTCAAAGCAGCTTGACATTGGGATACTTATTTTTGGATTCTGTACAATATGAAAGAATATAAACAATACATACAAATATATTTTAATTGCTTAAAGTTTTGGACGGAATGAAACGTAACAAAGTGTCAGTAAAATAATATTTTTATCTTCTTTGCATATACTTTGTTGTCTTTTAAGTCTTTTATAGGGTATTAAAGAGAGACCTGACAACTTATGCAGGAGTTTTGGCATTGCCTTCGCTTAATGTGTTTGTTTTTCTTGTTTAGCGCGAAACAGGAGCAGAGAAAGCTTGAAAATGGTTTTAAGATCTCTTTTATGCAACTGTTTATTTATAATAATATTTTTATGATTTTATTATTGCTACCACTACAAATTGTGCGCTGGCCACATTTCGTAATGATTTTCGCTAAAACTTTTGCCAACAACTTTAATTCTCTTTATATATGTATGTATGTACGCTTGTGTGTGTGTTTGTGTGTGTGTTATGGTTGGACTGTAACCGCCGTATTAATGCGCCATTTTCATTTCACTTGGAGCAAACTTGGTAGCAGAAAAAAGAAAGGCGAGGCAGAAATAATGAATATATAAATCAAAAAAACTTTTGGTGGCAAGCCCCCGAGTGAGGGTCAAGCTGTTTAGCATATTATGCAATAAATCAATAAAATATGCCATTTAATAAGGTCTCTTTGGAGACTGGCAAAAAAAGGTGCTCTTAATTATATAAGAGAGAGAAATCGCAATGTCCTTGCACTGAAGAACTTTATTGACGAACTATGCTATATCATGAACTTATCCACCATTTTCTGTTTCTCTTTCTGTTTCTGTTTGATATGTCAGCAAAGGCAAAGGGAAAGGCAATGGCAAAGCGGAGAAACAGAAACAGAAACAGAAACATACGAAGCAGTCAACTGCGACGTCAACAGCTCTGCCAGCAGCAGATGAAGAGGCAGCAGCAACAACAACGATGACGACGCTCTCAAGCCCAACGGCAGCAGCTGTTCCAATTTTTAGCATAAATAATCCACCGGCCCCGTTCATGTGCCGCCCCGCACTCTCACACACACACACACACACATCCCCCTTCGGGGCGCACTTGTCAATATGAAACTGTGCTGCCCCCAGGCCCGCATTTAGGTTGCTGCTGTTGCTACATACACTTCAACCTCTGCCTCTGCTGCTGTTTCGACTGCCCTAAAGCTGGGTTGCATTTTTTCGCTCACCTGAATGTTTGTTCAGTCAGAAAGTTTTGATTTATTTACGGCGCAAGTTTTACATTTTACACGACACTCGCCTCCAATTACACGCCGCTGCTGAGCAACCCTTCCGTGGCAGCGTTGCCTCTCCCCGCCTCCCCTCTTAGCCCCATGTGCTTGCTGGCTCGCTCAACTCTGCTCATTTACACCTCGGCAGAGGCAAGGCAAGGCAACAACCCTCGATGTTGCAGCAACAGCAGCGAAAGCATACAAGAAAAAAAAAACAACCTGAAAACTGAAAACAGAAATACTTTCCTTCAGATTTTAATCGCTCACGTGATACCTTTGGCTCGACATAACTGTGTGCGTGTGTGCCCCTTATGGATGTGTGTGTGTGTCTTTTGCAGTTAACATCAATTTTTGCTGTTGAATATGGTACAAATACATATATGCAAACATGTATTTAGTCACATAGTAGTTAATATGTTTGTCGCCATATTGCTATCGTTATTGTTGTGGCCGTCAATGCTGCGCTGCAACAACTTCGAAGGACTTTTGCATTTAAATGCAAATGCAGCAAGGGTCCCGTTTCATTTCGTTCTGTGCTGCAAACACGGTACGAATAATAGAACATTAGGCTTCAGACATATCAACTTTGAATGCAAATTGATAACAACTTTATCGTATCGTGGTCAATTTAAGTACCTAGAACTATTTTGATATACTTTACCACACTTTTCCCTTAAAAGTTTTCTTCGCATCGCTTTAATGGAGTTCTTATTTAGCTGGGATATTCATTGCGGGATTTTTCTGTTACCTGCATAAAGTTTTTTTCAGCAGCTCTCAGCATCAATATTCGAAAGAAATTGGTTAGTTTGTAATTCTTAGGAAAGCGAAACTTTCTGGCTATTCAAACAGCCTTGTTTATTTGCTAATAAAAATGTATATTTCCGCGTGAATTGCGCTTACAGATGCTCAAAATCCTTGTTATTGTTTTAAGAACAAAAAAAAATTCTTAGCCTTCTTCTACCCTAAGTTAAAAAACATTCTATGCAACTAAAATTATATTAAAATCAAAAGCATAGTTTGAAATAACTATGTTAGCACCGAAACTACATTTGCATTGCTGTCTCAAGTAAAAGCAACCTTGTAGGTCTTTGCTGACTTGCCTGGCCAATCATGCGGCACAAAACTATTGCCATCAAAGCTCCTTGGCATGACCAAAGAGACTAAAAGACCATTAAAGCCGCTAGCCACTTCGTTAGCCACTTTCGTCTTAGCCGCAGCATTGCTGAAAGCAATGCCACAAACATTTTCTGCGTCGTCTTACCTCCAGCATCTACCCACGCTATCCAGCCCTATCCAACCCCACCATCTATGTTTCTAATACGCTTTTGGCCAAAGTAACAGTTGCTAAAATGTTTTCTATTGTTTTCACGCTCAACAAAAGGCAGACAATTAGTTTTCTTAAGCGACAAATCAAGTAGAAATTAAGTGGAAACGTCTGGAGGCAGCCAAGGCAAAGACAACAGTAAAAGCAAAGGCGCTTAGCTCGCTGCCCCACTGACTGTGGCTGTGTTTGTGTGGGTGGTACAAAGCGTTTGGATAACAGGCGCGCGAATGATAACAAAACAAAAGTGGATTATTGGCTCTTGAGCACATAAACAATAGCATGTGCCATCCGAGAATGCGTGAGTGTGAGAACCTAAGTGTGTATAAGTATGTGTGTGTTTTGTTGTTAGTTTTCCTTTCCATGTATTTACCATTTGGTAATGTTCCCATTCCATTCCTATTGCTGCTTTTGTTTGTAAAGCCGCTCAAAGCATTCGTTGCAGCTCTGATTTTCTATGCAGCGACAATGCAATGTCTCAAATGCAGCGTCTCTTGCTGCAACATAAGTCCTTTTGTGACAAAGCCCCTCAAAGCGCAACTCTGATAAAAAACACAACGGCGTATAACAGTTTGAGTTTCCATAACCAAGTGAAAATACTGGGAAATCTTATACTAAACTTGCCATAAACACGAAGCAATTACACGTTAAGCCAAGACGCAAACCAATTCGAACTTGGACAAAGCGCATGCCTGAGCGAACTTCAGAACGAAGCTGGCTAGGGCGACGAGAATGGCGATTCGTTTTTGAACAAGGACTCGTAGCGAGGACAGAGCGACTGCGACGTTGGCAGAATAACGGTAAGCGTTCAGCAGACGATGTCTTTGACTATTTGTGAGACCGACGAGGTCGCTTCGCATTCAGTTTGAATTGTGTCCTCGTAAAGAAAGGATATTCGTTACATTGTTGTTAAGTTGTTATTATAATTTCCAAACAAACCAAAGCAAACCAAACCAAATAAAAAAGAAAAGAAACCAAAAATAAAAATAAAAAAAACACCCATCTGCAAACGCAACAACTTGAAGACGGAAATTCAAATACAAAGCAAACAAAAGCAAAATAAAATATATAAACCCCAAAAACGGACGAAGCAGCAGTAAACGACGCGTACAAAAATAAACAGCGAAAGCGACTGCTAAAATAAATACAACAAAAAACAAATTTCAAAAGTGAAAATATATAAAAACAAAAAACTTAACTGGCAAAATAAAGTTGGCAAATGTAAATAAGAATAATGATGATAATATTATCACTTATTATTTGGTTTAAATTTTGAGTGCATTATTTTATTTATTTTATTATCTCTTAGAGTTTTAAAGTTTGTTTCTGCATAGACGGTGTTATTTTTTTAATGAAGTTCTAACTTGAAGTGAATCAATGTTGGAAAATTACTGTAGCATACATTTCAGAGCGACTTAATATTTATTTGGTGCATGCTGAAAAATCTATAAGTATCGAAAAATAGATCCTTCGTTCAATGTTTTGTATGCGATTTGTATTTAAGTGTTTTTGTGAATTTTCTACAAAACTAGCCATCGATTTTAGTTAGAACCCAACGATTTTTTGGCTTGCATGTACATTGTACATTGGTTGGTGCTATTGCTGCTGCCTGTGTTTTTTTGGCCACATTATGTACAGCAACAACAACACACACAGACACATTCTGCCACTTCGGCTTATGTGCCACATAAACCGACAACGAGCAGCCAATAAATGCTTTCAGCCAGCCAACGCCGACTGCCGCCGACACAGCGCGGCCATATAAAAAGGCCAGTGCATTTGTGTGTATGAATCATACACACACACACACACACACACTCGCACTCACACTCACACTCATGCACATACACACACATAAGTTGGATGACAGCGAATGCTGTGTTTTGTACATTTCTTTTTTTGTGTGTTAGCAATTTTGTTTTATTTTTTTTTGTGTTTTTGGGTACACTCATAGCTTTTTACTGCGTTTGTGTGTGCGTTTCTTGGCTTTCAAAAAATAAAAATATAAGTTTATATTTATACATAAGATTTGTCCGTCTGCTGTCCCGCTGTCTGTCTGTCTGTGTATTTTATTTTTTTTTTTTGTTTTTTGTGTGCTCGTTGCGCTATAAAAACCGGAAGCGTTAGACTGACGTCAACGTCAACGCCGACTGAGGCTATAGCAGCGCCTGATCCTGACACTTGCCAACACTTGGGGCGTGCGATTTTTGGAGTTTCAGAGTTTTTTTTCTGTATGTTTCTGGTTTTCTGGCTTCTGGTGTCTGTTGTCGGTTGTTGGTTATTTGGCTGTCAGTCTCTTGGGCGCGTCTCTCTCATAAAATTCACAATGCTTGTATTCCGAGCTGCCTTTTATTATTATTGTTATAATATCTGCTTGCTGTGTGTGCTTTTTTGTGCTTTCACATTGCGTTACGCGCATTTTTGCTTCGCCTCGCATAATTTTTATTTTATTTTGTTTTTTTTTTGTGTACTCAAGCTTTGCTTTGTATACGCCAAGAATATTCATACACACACGCACAGCAAGCACACACAAATCGTAAAATATTAAATTTAATTTTTCAAATGATGTGTGAATGGCTTAGGCTTGATATACGATAATGCTTGTGTGCCCAGAATTTAATGATTTGGCTTTGGTAAGACTATAAAAACTGACTCATAAAATGTGCAATTGCCGAAGTAAATAATGCTTACACATTCAACAGACAGTTTTGAATGGCAAAGGGTTACTTCTAAAGCTGTTGATAGTGTCAGATATTATTAAAACGAATTTTAAGTTAGTTAAATTAATATAATTTGTTTAAATCAGTTTAAAATAAGTTTTAACAGGATTAAATCAACTTTGTGTTTTTAGAGAGCAACTTTGAACTTTTTTCAAAAAAAATAATTCTTATTGGTCTGTGATAAGTGAAGGTAAAGCGAAATAAAAAATTAATTTTAACAACCAGTTAAAAAGGAAAATTGAAGCAAAAAACGGAAAATAAATGCAAGCAAAAACCGCAAAGAGAAACTTTTTGAAATTAGTAAAATTGTAAAAATCATTTGACGCATCAAATGATTTTTATATAACATTCCGATAAAAAATTAAATAAATAAAAGAACAAACAAGCAAACGAAAACAAAACTTCAACAACAGCAATTAAAAGTGCGGTTTCACACACAAGCAAACAAAATAAATAAAAGTAAAAAGCAGCTCCAAAATATTATTCAGTGTTAAAAATTATAACAGAATTTGATGATACGCATCAACTGTGAGGCGGCACTTCATTAAACATCAAAGCGAATTGCGTCTAACCGCAAAACGTGCAACAGCAAGACCACAATAACCGCACCACATCAGCAGCAGCAGCAGAAGCAGAAGAAGCAGCAGCATCAGGAGGAGCAGTGCGAGCAGCAGGAGCCACACAAATAATAATAAAGCAAGAGCAACTAGCGTCAGCACATTAAAGTGCAATTGAGAAAAATGTTGGCAATGCCCACGCTTATGATGCCAGCAACCGCACAAATGACGCTCAGCAGTCAGCCGTTGTCGGTGGGCGCCAAGCCCTACGAGACCAAGCTGCTGGCCATACACCAGACGCATCTGCAGCAACAGCAGCAGCAACAGGCACCAACACCGCAGCAGCAGCAGCAGTCCCAGCAGCAGCATCAGGCCAACGTTAAGCAACAGCAGCAGCAGCAGCAATCGTCTCAGCAAATGTCCATTGTCACCACTCAGCAGCAGCAGCATCCACAGTCTCAGTCGCCCCATCAGCAGCAGTCGCAGCAACAGGCTGTGGCTGCAGCCGCAGCAGCTGCCGCAGCAGCCGCTCATCATCAGCAGCAGCAGCAACAGGCAGCTGTTGCCGCTGCCGTCTGCGCTGCCCAGCAGCAGGCAGTTGCTGTTCAGCAACAGCAGCAGCAGCAGCATCAACAACAGCAACAGCAACAATACCAAATTCATTCGCAGCAACAGTCGCCGCAGCAGGTGCTCAGCATTTCACCCAAGCAGGGTAAGCAAAACAGTAATTCATTATTTAAAACTAAAAAAACAACATTATAAGAATGTGTGAAATACTTTTAAAGATTTATTTTAAGAAAAAGCTAGTTTTAAAGCTAGCTTCTGTTTCTTCTCTTAGCTACAAATAGCTTATATGGCTAAAGAAGTTTTTCTCCTTGCATTATAAATAACTTTAGCAAATAGTCTCTTGCTTTATTTCGATTAGTTTACGGGCAATTTCAACACTTTGGGCACACTTATCGATTTGTTTTTATTAGCCTGCAACTTCACGAGTTTTACGAGTCAGGCGCAGTTCGCGTAATGCTTTTTATGATGCGTCGTAAAAGTCGGCCAAGCCCATAATAGCTGTCTAATGTTATTTGCAAGGCTTCCCTCATCACCCAAAAACATCAGCGAGTAAGCCGCGTGCGCTTGTCAAAGTTGACTTTTCCACTTTGGCCCCAAAAACTAGCCAGGCATTCCTCTTTCTATAGGTATATCTATTTACGTGATGGCACAATTATGGAGGTGTTTACTTCTATTTCTTGCTGTTGTTCTTGTTGTTGTTGTGTTAAATCAAACAGAAATCAATTTGAAATTATTGACAATTTCCACTTTGGCATTGGTTCAACGATTTGATTTTGATTTTGATTTTGTCATACCCCGTTGCTAAACGAAACGCAAACACACACACATACACCCACCCACACATACACACTTACACACAAAGAGAAGGCAAACAAAACTAACGTCAAGTCAGTCACTGTGTGGAAGGCAAAAGTAAATAGCAGAAGAAAGTTAGGCAGTGCCAGGAAAAAAAAACAGTGGGTGGAGGAAGAGCAGTGAAGCGTGTGGAGCGCTGTTTGTTATTTTTTTTTTGTGTAACGCCCACAAAGTGAAAACTGCACTAAGCAAACAGTTGAAGACACTGCGGCCCAGACAGCCAGACAAGCGAGTCGGAGACGGAGAGTGAGACGAAGACGAAGACGAGACTCTGCCAATTGTGCCAAGTTGAAGTGCATTGGACAACGTGGCGCATACGTAATATTTAAACGCACGTCCAAACACTTGACCAGCTGAGAGCAGCGTGAATTGAAAATCGAAATGAAACGAATCGAATCGAAACGAATCGGTATTGAAGTGAAGTTTTTCGAATGTCTTTCCTTTTTCTTGTGCCTTGCACTAAAAGTTTGCTGCTGTTGCGTTGCGGCAAATTTGTTTTGAAATTTGCAACGTTCCTCGTTGCTTGTCCGACTGTCTGCTAAAATTTTCAATTGAATCCGTTGTAAGATGCAGAAACAAATTGCCAAAAAAAAAAGAAAGAAAGAAAAAAAGAAATAAAATGGAACAGACGTAAAAGGGAGACTAAGAGCAGCAGCAGCAGTTGTCGTCATGCTTGTCCTTTCACCAAAGCAAACAGACAAAGGCGCATTGCAAGTAACAACAACAACAACACCAATAACAGCATCAACATCAACAACAGTTACAACGACAAGCAAGCGTTGAATTTGGCTTATAAAGTGGCCCGGTGTCTGCCTCTACCCATACACACACACACACATATATGTATGTATGAGCTCTCTTTCGCATTGTCCTTCTTTGTTAAACTCTAAGGACGTTGACTGATGCGTTCACCCAGGCGTTGGCACAGCTGCCAAGTAGCCGCCATTGTTGTTGTTACAGCTGCTCCTCTTCCACATCCCACCCGTCTCGTGGGCGTCGGAACTTTAAACAGGTGATCGATTTTTGTGTCTCCTGTTCTTTGTCAGTTGTGCTTTAAAAGAAAATTGTTTTAGGCAAATTGAATCAAATTCAATGCGCTTGCGGGCGAAATGCAACACCTAAATAATCTAATTTATATGAGCGTGTGGTATTCAAATAAAAATATATAAATATTCAAAATAAATATATGCATGAAACGCGTTTTGTATGCATCTATTTAATACTTGTATAGTACCAAAATATTTTTGTTTTTTCTTTATATATTATTTCATTTCATATGCAAATGAATTGTTAGCTTAAATATGTTATAATTGTATGTCAATTTCTATTTGGCATACTAATGGTTTTTGAAATTGATTTGTTGGCAAAACAAATAAAGCTTTGGACATTTGGATTCATCATTCTCACTTCTAACCACAATGAAACTAGTCCCCTGGCAACCTATTAAAACACATGCACACACACACAAACTGACACTCACATTAGCACCATGATAATGATGATGACTATTATTGGCAGGCAGCGCACATTTGCCATTGCATGCCGAATGCATTTTGTCAACCTGTTTGCAGTTGGACAAGCAACGGGCTTGTGGGTTGCAAAACTGAGTCTGCCAAGTCGTTGGCCATTATTGTCATTATTGAAGCACGTTAAGTACGTTTGCAAGCCATTATCTTGGCATACTCCTCTCGTTTTACATTGCTGTTTCTACCTCTATTATTATCTCTCTCTCTGTGTTCTGGCCTCCTAACGAGTCTCTAACGTTCGTAGTTATGCTTTAAATATGCCAGCATCAACTTGTGGCGCCTTGCAGCAATTTTCCACAGCATTTTTCCACCATTTAGCTTAGACTGAATGCTGCTGGTTGTTGGTGTTAGTTGTTGATTGTTGTTGGTTGCTCCTGCAAGTGGTCAATGGTTTTGAAAATTGAAAACCATATATCAATTGCCTCCTAGACTAAGAGGATGGCTTTCGCTGGACGCAAGAAGACTCGTTTCGTCCTGCGCTAACTTTTCCTCTTACCTACTACTACTACAACTACTAAGACTACTAGCTACTGTGTCAGGCCATTGTCGCTTTCAGTTGCTTTTATTGTTGTTGTTGCTGTTCTTGTCTGGTTGCCGTTTTCTTATTCTTTTTTTTCTATTTTTGCCGTTGTTGCGCTTTTCTTATGGGCTTTCATTTATTTGCTATTAACCTGTCATTGTTCATTTTTATTATTGTGCGGTTTTTATGCTCGTCTGCCTTACCCTGCAATGCCCCACCTTGCCAAGTCTGCTGCTGCTGTTGCTGCTGTTGTTGCATTTGTGTCCCGCGGCATTTTCCGGCACTTGGCAACTCGGCACATGTGTTTGTGTCTGTGTGTTTTTGCTCTTTGTGTGCGTGCAATAAATTGTTATTATCGCCACGATGCAGCATGTCGCCGTCATTGTCGTCGTTGTTGTCGTTCTCGTTCTCGTTGTCGTCGCCGTCTTCGCTGCCCCTTTACTGAATGTCCACATTCACTTCGCACATCCTCCTCGGCACTCACTCCATCTCCATCTAGAACGCCATCTACGTTCTGAGCATCGACAGGCAATGCTAAGATTTATAAGTTTTATTATTATTGAAGCTTACTCTCCGTTTAATATTTGCCGCATTTATCTGGGCACGTCCAGCTTACAGTTTGCTGTCAAGTTGCTGTTTATTGCTGCTTCTGCTACTGCTGCCTTTGCTCTCTATGGTTTATGACTAGAAAATCAATCATACGCCATGTTGACGGGCGAATTAACCTTAGTTCGCTCACCTGTCACATCGCATCGTATCGGATCGGATCTGTCGCCTTGAGTTAATTTTTGTTAATAACAACCTCAACCTGAACTGACATTCATTGATATCGACTGTCAGCCAAGTCTTTGTCGCGCTGCCTGTTCGCTGCCCGCTTTAAAGATAAGGTATTAAGCTATATACATACTACAGCATAAACATATACTCTACAACAACATAGAACAAAGGCAAGAAGTGCAAGAAGTCCTATAAGCGCCTGATTGCCAAACTCAATGATCGGCGCTCTTTCTCCTCTTCTGTGGACTGGTCGGAAAACATGACGATGATGATGATGAGGATGAGTTGGAATGGACAGATTAGTATGCTTGTCGTATACAGGGCCAAGTGACTGCCGTTCGTTTTCTGCAGTCGACAGGGTGACACACACACACACATAGACTGACGCCTAGTTATTAAGTGAAGCGGGGGGAACTACTGCAGATGCCCAGACACAGAGAAGGATACACAAAGAGAGAGAGAGAGCGAGAAAGGCGAAAGTTTTTTCTACCACAAACCATAGTTAGAGCTTCAATACGTTAGCCATTGCCTGGACTTGGTTCTTTTTGTTTTATGTTTTTTTTCTCCTTTTTTTTTTAAATGCCTGCAAACAACAAAAGCAGCATAAGGCCGTTTGGACAGTTGGGATGAGTATACAACTACGTAGCTTATACTTTAGCAGCCGGATTAGGTTCAATTGGAACGGGCAGACAAACAGGACATGCAGCACATAGTACAACAAGAAATAAAAAAATAGAAAGAAAAATCTAAAGCCCACTTACTCTAATAGCAGGGAACGAAAACGAGATAGATAAAAAGAAGCGAACAGAGATAGAAAGCTAATGAAAAAGTGAAGAAGACAGCAAAACAACAACAATAAAAAAATTCTCTTGTACACAGCATTAAAGTTTAAACGTTGGTAAATTCCAACAGCTTCCGCTTAGTTGGACCGCATGGACAACGAGCGACAATGAAGCCCGACAAGACTTTTTCATGCGTAGTTGTATGTGTGTGTGTGGGTGGCAGGTGCGTTCATGCGCATAGTTGGGTGCAAATGTAATGTGAGATTACAAAAATCGATCAAGCTGGAAGGGCGGAAAGTTTTTAAGGCATTGCAAACAGACCCAGCAGGCCAAATTTCGTTTATTAATGAAGCTCGATCTGTAGCAGTGTAAATGTGCAGTTGCTGCCGGGCAGGATCAGGCAGGCATTTCTATGCAACAACAGCAGCCACATGCAAATATGCTGAAAGAACACACACACACAACAAATAAAATTTCATGCTTTCAAGCGTTGTTGTGGTCACAGATAAAAAACTTTTGTTTGGCATTGCACAATAAGCGGGCGCCATAAAAAAGGCAAAGCAGCCAGCAGCAGCTGCACCACCACCACCACCAACACAAACACATTGTTATATTTGAACACAACACACACACACACACACACACACGTATACGTTTATTCAGTTGACATTGTGCCCGGGCATCCTGCGGGAATTTTTGCCGTCATTTTTGCAATCGTCGTACTGATCAATATTTTATATACAATTTTAAAATGTCAGCATCGGCAAACACATATGCATATATATACACTGAGAAAAAAACTGAGGCATGCATTTAAGCATATAATATAGCTACACTCGTAAAGATTTTATATACTGCATATATATATATTAAAATTGTATCTTTAATTGCTTTCAAACTAAAATCGTTTTGATTTGTTTGAGTGTACATATACAGCTCGAGGTCAGCTTGAGGTCAACGCGGAGCCAAAGCAGCCGCCACAACAGCCGCAGCAGCCGTTGCTTTGTCTTTGGCGTTGACATAGTAGCAGCACTCGGAGCAGGAACAAACCCCAACTGCCCCGTCAAGGGTGTCATTTTTGTGCTACAACCACCACTTCTTCATCTCCTTCTTCTTTTCACTCTCTGTATCTGTCTCTCTAGCGCTCTTTGCTGGCCAGATGACATTGTCGTGTCTTCCAAACCAGGGCCACCGTCAGCATAGCACTTTTTAAAATGACTAACAGCAGCTGCGGTCGCGGGAGCCGGGCAAGCTGGCTGGCAGCAGCAAGCAAAGCGCTCGCCACACACACACTCAGATAGAGAAACCCACAAAGCCACATCCGTCTGTGCTATGTCCCCCACACCCGCCCACTTGCAACTACTAAGTGCATGGCCTTTGTTTCGCAGCTGCCGCTGGAACTGCTGCTGTCGCCGTTCGTTTTGTTTGCCGCGTGACCAGCCAAACAAGCTGACCCCATGCCTCCATCCCGCATCTCCCATCCGACGCCTTACTCGCTCGATACAACAGAGACGACGACCAACAGACCCACAAACCCACAATAACCACTCACCCACCATGTGGCGTAACCGTTGTAGCTCCTCTCTCTCTCTCTCTTGCTCGATTTGCATGCTCTTTGGCCCGTTTTCCCGTTTCGCTGATTTGTATATTTGGTGGCAGCATAATTTATTGATTGAGTGTTTGGCCAGTCACCAGTTCCCCCTAACCCCTTAACCAACACCACCCTACAACCCAAGCACATCAAACCCAATTTTCTATTGTCATTTTTGCAAATTTCTCAGACTGCTTCCCTTTTTTGTTTTTTTTTTTTTTACTTTTGGCTTGATATTGTCAGCCACGCTTTGTTGCGCTTTTCGTTAGCCATCTCCCGTTCCTGTTAACTATATTTGAGCTAGCACCCATTTCCCTGAAACCCAGAACCAGCTAACCAACTCTCCAGTTCTTGTCTGCTGTTCCCGCCCGGCACCGCTAAAAATTTAAATTGGTTTGTTTTGTATTGCGGCTGCTTCTGTGGCTGCTCAATGCTGGCTACTGTTCGTTTAGAGTTCCTTTTTCGGTCCTTTTGGCTGATGCTATTGCTGCTACCGCTTCTGTTTTCAACTGCTGCGCTGCCATAAAATTGCAAATTGCAATTCGTCGCCATGACTCGTTGGCTGACACACAGAGACTTCATTCCCCTTGCCACCAATATACCAACTCCTCCTCTCTGCATGTCGTCCTGTCACCCTATCGCCCACGTTGCGCATCGTTGACAAAGTTACGAAACTGTGGTAAATTTTATTTGAATTTCCAATGCAGCTGCCGCAGCAGCAGTAACAGCAGCAGCCACACTAAAAATCTGCTGCCCATTCCTGCTTTTGGTTCCCTGTTGCGGTTTGGAAAGCGTTGATGAATGAAGTGCAGTTAACACCCCCTTCAGAGAAGCATTGCTTGTTTTTGGTTTTGCCTTTTTTTTGATTTGTCGCAGCTTGCGCTTACCAATTAATCATGACCAGCAGCTAAAATTATTGAGCTCCCGCACTTTCTCTCTCTCTCAATCTCTGGTTTATTTAGAGAATAAAGATGGCAAGCCATTAGTTAGATACACGCACATGCAATGATAAGCCAAGTGAACAATTTTTAATCATATTGGGGATCAGTGGCAAGCAAGCGGGCAGGCTAAGAGGCTGGTCGAATCAAGCTAGCAGCCAGGCTTCCCAAATGTCATGTCAAACTTGTTGAGGCTCGCCTCGAGAGAAACCCGCATCAAAGCCAAACAACAAGACAGGCAGGCAAACAAGACAACGATGCAGGGCGGGAGGTGTTACAGTTAAATGATAACAATAAAACAGAGCCACACAGCACAGCGTAGGGCATCAAAGTCACAAGTGGGGTGCCTTTGGCACACACGTATGTGTGTGTGTGTGTGTGTGGCAACCAGCAACTTTTTTTGGTTGCTTGTGGCAAGCTGGGAAAAAGATAAGGGGCATGTTTGTTTGTTCTTGTGTCTTTTGAAAAATTGCGACAGCAGCAGGAGCCTTAAATCAAAAAATTATATTGTCATATAGGCAGGCAAACAAACCCATACACACACACACACACCCACACACACGAAAGTGGAGCAACATGTTTGGGTTTGGAGCGTGGGAAACATTGGGCTTCGAGTGATAAAAGCGATAGCGAAGAAAAAAGAACGAAAGGCAAACCGGCAGCAAAACCAGCCAGCAGAAAGCAGCAGCCGTGGATGGTAAAAATTAATTTATAATAGGCATCCTTTAAGAGATGACAAGGATGCTGAATAAGATAATGGCATCAACAAGCAGCTGGCTGACTGGCTGACTGGCTTCCCGGCAGGATGAGCAGACAAATGGCGCGAGCACCAAAAAGGCGCTGTAGACAACAGGAAAACCCCCTTTCGCCTGTAAGGGTGCCTTTTTAGGGTAGAGGGGGTGAGGTGGTCGCATGCTTGGCAAATAATGAAATTACTTATCGCACGAGGCGAGACCAGAAACGGCAAAACAACAGAAACAACAACAAGAAAATAGGATGATGCTTGTAAGCTGTTGCTAATAAATATTTAAAAATGTTTTTGTTGCTCTATATATATATATATGTATATGTGTATATATGGAAAATGAGAAAATGTGATTTGTTGCCGTTCGCTAGCTCGTTGATTGCATGGCACAGTCACAATGGGGCAGCAACAAGAGACCTACACATACAGAGAGAGAGAGAGAGAGAAAGCGAAAGGGCTCATGAAAGAGAGAGGTGAGTGCAAAGAAGCAATTAATTATGTAACTGTAGAAGGGACGCTACAAAATATGCACGTACATCAACACACACACACACACGCACACACACATAGAGTTAAAGTACACGGCACGTGTGAGGTGGCTAAAATGGGTTTAGTATTTCCACACTGTAATTAGTTCAATGAACTTGAATTGCCAGGTCTAAGACGAGTTAATTGTTAGTCATCATATTGCACAAGGCTTAAACTCTGTTTAGGTACTAATGAAGTTATTCAACTAGTTTGTTAGCTTAACTGATGTTAAAGAAAGCAACTCTCTGCCTTATCTTACACTGAAATATCCTATCAACTTATCGCTTTAATTTCATGTTTACGTTTATCCTGACTATCTGCAAATGAACTCTGCTCATCTACAGTAAAATTCTAGACTTTAGCCTGCTGCTAAACAAATGTTTATGTATATAACGTACACAGGCCAACAGACACAACATACTCAAGTATACCTGACAGAACAGCGAACAGAAGATACAAGCACCGATAAAGGCGAAGGCAATAAAATATATTTTACGAGCAAATTATGTTTATTAGCGCGTCAAAATGTCAACATTATGCATGACAAAATACGTATTAAACGAAAATGTGCAAAAGAAAGCGTTAAAGTGAAATATGAAGCGAGGCATTAAGTAAGGTATGAGCCATAAACAGAATCAACTGGCAGCTGGCACAATGTGTAGAAAATTTGCAATGGAATTCGACCTATTTAGCATTTTTTGATTTGTTGGTCATACTGGCAAGAGGTCACGCAGCAGAGGAGGTAGACGAAGAGGTGGCCACAGCAAAAGGAACAGCTGCAACAATTGCAACTGCAACATTTGTAATGCGGCCTTGTCTGTTGTCTACTTTGTGGCATGCAGTAAATATAATTCGATTTGCTAGCACAACATGCACACGTTTTGAATGGAAATATGGAAAATCATGGTTGAGAAAATGCTGGGAAGAATACTTTCTCTTGAGGCGAAGTGGAAGAAGCAGAGAAGCTAAAACACAAAACAACATGCAAATTACAACAATATGGATGCAGAGGCAACATTGTTGCAACAACCAAACGAGCCACGATGCATGCTAAATGTAATGCACAATGACAAACGCGCCTCCCCTACCCCACCGCCTACAAACACCCAACACTCAACCCCTAAAGGCATGCAACACCCTCGAAGTACACACACACACACACACACACACACATCTGTAGATGGGCGTATAAAAATAGTCGCTGGCAACGATTGCCGACTACGACAACGACAACAACGAGCAGCGAACTAAAGACGAACTCTGTGCCGCCCCGTACATATTGCAAAAAGGTGAGGGTGGCTGGGTTGATGGAGATGGCTGTGTCTGAGTGTGTGTGGGAGACTATGCAACTGCAATCGCAATCGCAAGCAACGCGCATGACGCAGCTGCCTCCAACCGACGCGTCGGCTGGCTGGACTGTGCCACACTGCCTCACACAGGGCTGTCCCACTGGGCAGCCAGGCAAGCATGCAGGCAAAGAAATTGGGGATTGAGGGCTGTGAGGCAGGCAAGGCGGAAGCTGACGAAATGTTGCCGATGCGCTTTGCTAACGATGTGGGCAAAAACAACGCAACGCCTACAATGGCAGCAACAACAGCACAAACATTGCAGCTGCACTTTTGTTGTCCAAAGTTGCTTTCTCCACCTTCAGTTGGTTCTCGCTCGCTGTGTTTGCTTCCCTTTTTGTTTTTGTTGTTATTTTTTTCCACAAGTGGGTGGGGGTTGCATTATCTTCGTATGTGCGTTTTTTATTTGCCGCCTGTTTTTGTTGCTTGTGTTTGTTTGTATTGTTGCTGTTGTTGTTGTTGTTGTTTCTATGTGCCGTTTCGGCTGCCTCACTCATCGTCGGTTGGTCGTAAAACTTTTAAATTAGAAATTTTTGTTCCTGGAGGCTACCAACCGGTGGTTGGGTGGCTTTTTGTAATAGCTACGAGAGCGACGTGCAAGGGACGTGCAAGGCTGCGAGCAGCGGGCAATGAGCACAGCACTCAATAGTTTTTTTTTGTATGCTGTTGTTGTTGTTTTTGTTTTATACTTTGTTAGTTGGTTAGTTTTTGTTTGCAACAGCAGTTGTTGTTGTGGTTTCCATTGACACTCACTAGTTGCAACTATTAATTTTTAATTTTTTTTGAAGTTGCTGGTTGCTCTTTATTTTTAGTTGTTGTTTTCTAGTTGCTTTTGTTGCGCTGTCGTGTGAAGCATTTTGCGGCTGCCGTTGAAGTTTTCGACAATTTAAAGTTTCTAATGTAATTTGGCAGGTCGTTAAAGGGTTGCGCTCTTGATGTGGTTACGGCATGATATGCAACGAATGCTAGTTGCTTAAACTGTCAAAGGCGGTTAATAGAAAGTTTAAATGGTTAATAGAACAAGCTAAACAAAATTTATTATAAAGATTGCTTGCACATGTTTTCATTTACCAATTCAATTATTTTCAAGTTTTTCTATGTTTTTCAACGTACACTCAATCAAAAACAGTTAACAAATCTTAAAGATTCACTGAATTCAATAGAAATTTTCAACGTTTTTCGTACAGCCATCTTCTTTTTACAATTTTACTCTATGCTGCCCCAAGCTATTATTATATTGTATGTGCTTGGCCTGTGCTATACTGTGGCGATGAGTTTAACAAAAGATGATGTGATTGAATTTACTCCGCCCATTGCTACTTGAACACAGAAGCAGCAGCCGCCAAATAATAATAATAAAAAAAGAAGCTGTTGGCACAGATAATTTTAGCCGTAGGCGTCACCCAATGGCATTCCACAAATTGTTTGTTGAATAAAAGTGAGGCAAGCAAGCGCCAAGTCCAGGCCAAACGAAAGTCGGCCTACTTGTCAGCTAAATGCTTGTTAAAATGCTCGAGACCTGCACAGGGTCGAGGCTAGCAATCAAAGCTGAAAAAAGGTTGTCATCCTGCCAAGAAGAGGAGGCTACAACAATGAAGACGACGAAGGCAATACTGAAGTCGATGGCAAAAAACAACAACTTAATACCCAGCTGATGCCTATTAAGCACAGCATTTGTGGCACCCAACTGCCACCACTTTGCCCCCGGCCACTGTTAACCCCTCAGTCAGAGTTGACGCCCCCCGTTTGGCGTGCCTTGATTTTTTGAGGCTGTGATATTTACATTTGCTTGATTTGTTTTGGCATAATTTCGTCTTTGACTTGACTTGACTTGACTTTGCTTCGTTACGTCAGAATCTATACGACGGAGAAATGGCTACACAGAAATATTGTGAATGCGTATAGATGGAATGGTTCGTGTGCGTGTGTGTGTGTGTGTGTTTGTGGTTGGCATTGGTAAACCGCAAATCAGCATTTTTTTTTGTCATTCCTGGTTTTGTTTTTTGGCTGCTTGGTTCGAGACAAGCTCTGAATAATGACCAAACTCGCACGCATTAAGCATACGCCCCGTTTGCCACACATCCTTAGTTTCAGTTGAAGCCTCTTGCTTGCCCCATCCCAACCCCCACATTGCGGCAAGTGACGACGCACACGTAGCAACAATAATTTCAGCTAATTGCTCTCTGAACAGCCATTTCAATGCGAAATGAATTCTGTGCATTGCCCTGCCACAAACTGGGGCAGCTATAGCATCCAACTACCCGCCCCTGTTACTTCCCTTGCCCCAAGAAAATAATAGTTGCGGCCCATTCATTTCAGATGCGGCTGCAACAGCATCGAGACCATTTTAGCATTTTGGCCAGCAGTTTGTTCAGCATGGTTGAATTTGGGCAGCTGTAATAAAATTACGTATACGCATCGTCTGCATCCACATGCATATGAAAAACGAATTTGGGATGGACAAACGAAGACTGTTTGAGGGAAGGGTAAGGAGGGATAAAGGGCAGTTCATACTAACGAGTACTGGTCTCTAGCATAATAGCAGACAGAGTCGGACAGTTGGTTGGATAGAGTTGGAATAGTTTGAGCGGCACTCTCGTCATATATGCCTGCTATGACTTTCATTGCCATTCATATCTAATCGCAATCCATTGCCCTTGCTCCTGCCCTTTATCTTTTCTATGTGTATGTGTGTGTGCGTCTGGCTGCAAAAATTAAATTTGTCTCTTGAGTGACAAATGTCCCCCGAGTGGGCAAAACCAGAAAAGTACTTGACGATACGTAAAAGTCAAGTCAAATTGCAGACCAGAACGGGATCGCAAGGGTAACCAAGTAGATGAGTGTAGTGCGAGAATGAGTATCAGAACCTCAAACCCTTGCTCTTGGCTCTTTCATAAGTCTCCTTGTAATACTGTTAAGCGGGCAAAGATACTGTCACTGTAGTGGGCGAAAGCACACTCACTGAGAGCTTCTCTGCTTACACACACACATTTCAACATACACAAATATAACATACAGTATATCTGTAGCTTTGTATCTATGTGGCCCGAAGCAGCGCCCAAGCGACCAAGGGGTTCTATGGGACAACAACGGTAGCTGGCATATTGGTAGAATGGGACTCTGGCTGTAACTTGTCCTCTGGCTTGAAGAGCAGCTGATGTTGATGATGATACACACTCAAATGTGCTTTGGGTATAGCAAGCTCTTCTGTAAATACATATTAAAAGATATATATATATATATAAGCAGACAAACACACACGCACAAAGGCTGTGCTGACAATATGGCAAACAGAGAAAGAATGAGTGAGAGGAAGAGATAGAGAATGGCGTTGCTCTTACTTATTTATGCCAATTTCTTGGTGTGTGTGCGTGTGTGTGTGTGTGTCTGATTTGTGTATACAAGCATGCCGTCTTTTATCCCATTTGTTATTGTTGTTGTTGTTGATTTTTGACGTATTCGCTTCTATTTAAACATTTAAGGCAAGATGCTACGTGTGCCGCATGTCAAGACGCATTCACTACAGTGGGCTGAAAGCGAAATTTACTATTGTTGATTAATAAAATTACCATGTACAACTCAATCTAGGTTTTAAGTATTTGAATAGTCAGATTTCAGACTGATAAAGGTACAATTAGCAAATAGTTGCCAGCTTAAATATGATTCCACTGTAACAGTTTCATACCGATTTGACTTTGACTGATGTACCTGCCAGTTGGGTAACGATTTTCAAAAACAAAAAAAAAAAAGCAGAAATGGAAAACCAAAAGAGGCAGCGGCATAATATACGATACGTAATATTCTTTTTGACTCGTCTATGCATAGCAAAAAAAAAAATCTCTGAGGATTCGCAATTGGTTTTATTTCATTAGCTTTGCGTCAATTTAAATATTTAACGAGTACTGTTCGAGTTGATAACATTTGCCGGCAGCTTTTAAATTGACTAAAACCGAGAGAGCGCGGCTGTGGCACAGATTAAATTTCCGCTCTTATGAATGCGCGTAGCTAATAGAAACACACACACATACATATCTATGTATTTGTGTATGTATGTTTTGGTGTTAGATTTTGGTCCCAGCTTGCCATTGCCGGTTGATCCCGGGCCGGCGTTCGTCAGTTTCAAATGTCCGAAAAAACAAATCCAATTTGCCAGACGCGCGCTTTCGTTGCCAATGCCCCGAGGACAACATGCGTTCATACGAAAGAAATACAGCAAAAAAAAAAAACGAACGTGGCTAGAAAAAGCAAGGACTATTCACATTGCATACAAAAAACTGTGGCAACGGCTGCTACAACAAAAACACCATGGACTCTGCTGTGTGAACGAAGCCTGACCGTGTCCAGGAAACGTGTAGAAAATAAAAATTTCTATTTAAATGGCAAAAATCAACAAATGCAACGCAAAACAATCTAAAACACAAATCGAAATTAAATGACCGCACTTGCACAAAAGAGCGCGATTCACACACACACACACTCGAACACATTGGCATTGGGTACATGGCAAAAACAAGCCACTTACAAAAAAAAGAGCAAAAACAACAGCAGCAGCAGAAATAAAAACGAGTGACTGAAATAAAGTGCAGCAGCTGCGCCAGCACCCAAAGAGAGCAATGGGCAGGGAAGTTTCTGTTTGGCGCGGATGTATGCATCCCGAGCGATGACGGAGAGACGGGAGTGAGTAGTGGCGAGGTAGTCTGACAAATGCGGACGGTATCGTAACGTGTCGCGATGGTTTTGCCTGCAATTTCAACATTTCATTCGCGGCCGAGAAGCGAGTTTTGAATTTGATTTCTATTTCTTTTTTCTTTTTTTTGCAATCCTTCTGCCTTTCTCTCTATGTTATGGTTGGCATTTGTATTGTACGTATTGTCTGCATACATGCTGAATGGCCGTTTTTTAGCATTTGAACAAAATGAATGCCCCGTTGGGTATGCTCTACTTTTTTGTTTGGTCAAAACTAAACTTTTATATAACCCTTTGCCATCGAATTGGCTGCAAATTAAAAGTATTGTCAAATATTGTGCTTGTAGAAGAAACGTGAATGCTGGTTTATTAATAAATGATGATTGAGAAGTTGTAAAAGGCAAAGAACACAATATATATAGTAGTGGAAAAAAGTGTTTATTGTGTTATGAATTTTCCTAGTTAAATGCAAAGTATACGCTTTTAGTTCAGTCGATCAATATGCTGGTCTTTCTCAGGTCTTACCTCACTCAACACCTTTCTTTTTAATCTAACAAATCCAACACCTTTTCCTTGTATTTTTTTTCCTGTGTTTCTATGACCCAGCTACAAAATTAATTAACTGTAAATGTGCGAATCTAAATAAAGCCACTTTTCTGTGCTAAGGTGGGGCAAAAACCTTTCCAAACCACAAACATAGCACAAAGCAAATGCCAAACTCTCTCTCTTCTCAATTAACAGTCCGACGCTAACCAACCCAAGCTTCATATCGGAGTAGTGAAAGACGCATATGTAACAGTCATGTCATGACCCCGACAGCTCGAAAAAGATCGCAGGCCGCCTTTTAGGCTAACGTCTGCAAGCCAAAAATGCCACTGAAACTAGTTACACACAGGTGTGCGTGTGTGTGTTAGTGTTAGTGTGGTTATATCAACACCTACGCTTACACACACTAAAAACTAGTGACACGACAGGCAAAGCAAATGAAAAAAAGGGAAAGGGAAATGTTTGTATATATATATATATGTATATGTATTTGGGAGAGAAAAAAAATGCTAATGCGGTAACCGCAATTTGACCCAGGTTTTTACTTGCTTTTACCTTTCTGGTGGCGCCCGACAAATATGCAGATTGCATGAATCCCGTGTCTGGGAGTTGCTTCACCTGCGTCGCGTTTACTTTTAACATGTGCTACCAACAACAACAACAACAACAACAACAAGCAGCTGGCACAGCAACCACACCATCCCCATGTCTAACACCCCAACCAACATCTCGGCAAATGCTACAACAAACGGCGTTTAATGTTCGTTGTTGTAAGTGGTGTTTGTTGGAGTGTTAGCCTTTTCGTGTGTGTGTGTGTTGCTGTTTTGTCTGTCTGTTTGGGTATGTGCGTTAGGTATAACTACCCAAAATCCAATGCAAACACATGGCGACACAGCCATAGCCATATAGAATCTTTGTCTGTCCCTTTCTTTTTTTTTCTGTTAAGTCAAGCGCTTTCGCTTATTTAGCCACCCATCGTTGTTGCTGTTAGCTAGGTGTTAGCTGTTGCCCTTAAAATGCAAACATACGCAATTTCTATTTCGTTTCCTATGTACTCGAACAATCTAGTGCGTGTGAGTGAGTATACCTTCTAATTTATAAGGCAACATGTGCGCTTGCTCGCCTTGGGAGCACTTTAATGCATTCGTTCGGTGGTTGGGAAGGTCTTAGCCATCTTCGGTTTGGCCTCTTTTCGATTTGTCATACGCAAATTTACCCATTTCGTTGTCTCTGTATTTGTCTTTGCGTGTTACGCCTGTTGTTGTGATTGGGTATATATGTATGTGTGTGTGTGTGTGTGTGTGTGTAAGTGTGTGTGTGTGCGTGCTGCATTGTCTTGTCCTGCGACGCTTTTTACACAATTGTCAACACACAAAGCAAATGCAAATGGCTTCCCTTCCTCCAAGTGCCCTCCCTTTTGACCCAAGTGTATAGAGGCAAACAAGCGTCTATGACTAGCATTTAAATGCGAAATTTGCACGCGAGCAGCAAGCCAGAATAGAAAACATGCCTAAAAACAACTCTATCTCTTTCGATTTCTCTCTCTTTCTATTACTTGACGGTCTGATTGCTTTATAAGCAGATCCAACAATACACCTCATTTTTTTACCATTTCCATTTCCCTCTCTCCTGCTCTCTCTCTCTTTCTCTCTCTCTCTCTCTCTCTCTCTCTCTCACTCACTTTCTATTCTTCCCTTCTATTTGTGTGCCAAATTTAAATCAAATTATTGACATTTGTTTAAAGGCAACGCAGGCGACTCGCATACAAATGACTTAAATTCCTGTTGTTTTTTTGTTCGGGGGCACAAGGACTTTAAGCCAACAGAACAAGCAGCAAAAGCAGCAGAAGCAGAAGCAAAATCAGCACAAAATGGACTCAAGCCTTAGGCGAAAGGGCGCGCTGATAAGAGGCTTAAGGCAGGGGGCAACGGAGACTATGACGAAGCCGAGACGTTGCCTCAGGGGCAGCAACCCTTTGCCACAGTTACTGTTTGTGCTGTTGTTGTTGCTTTTGCTTTTGCCATGTTTTGTTTTTAATAGTTACTGAATCTCATTAGAATTTAGATGAGTCTTAATGAGTCATTGTTTTACACGTTAGACGGTCGCGCGACGAGGACGAAGACGAGGACTATAACGACGATGTTGGTAGCAGCAACAACAACAACGCACACACACACACACACACACAAATTAGCTAAGAATAGTGCAACGTAGTCACACAATAACCCAAAAAGTTTTCTGCGACAACGGCACGAAAAGGTAGCAAACTTGATGTCAGCAACCCCTCACAGTAGCCTGCGCACACAGACGCAGCACAGACATGCCGCATTTTGTATATAAATACAATCTATATATATATATATATATATGTATATGTGTGTATATCTATCCACATAAAAGGCATTCAACACTCATAAAGACGCGACGCGACGCACAACACAATGAAAATGAAAATTTCATTTGATCTGCACAACGCGACAACTTGATGAGGATGCTCCCACAGCTTTTCTGTTTTTCTTGCAACCAGCACTGAAGATATTTGCACAATACAATGTTTGAAGTGAGCGTTGGAGGGGCAAAGCTGTTGCCAACAACAGCAACAGCTTTAAATCAACGCCAGTCCTAGGTCTTATGTATCAAATATCTCTATAAATCGCCAACTATTCGCGGAAATGAAATTCATATCAATATGAGTGTGTATATTTAAATGTGTGGGCCAAACATATTGCTGACAATAATACTACTACGAAATACTAGGAAAATGTATATATTATCAAGAAACACAAGCAGGACGATTCAAGATATGCCGAAAATAGAATTTTTTAACTTGAAATATTATTTTGTTCCACCGACACCAAGGTCAAGAGAACAATTTGTCAGCAAAAGTGTATAGATTTAAGTTGAGTTAAAGTTACCGTGAAACCGTGGCAAGGTTTGCCATTATCAGCATTAAGCATCAACAGCATTATCAGCGAACGAAAGCGGCGTCTAATGGGTGCTAATGTCAACGATTGACTTGAGCTGTTCAGCAGTTGAGTGTTGAAAAGGTCCTTAAAGCGACTGCAGTTCCATTAAACAGACAACAGACAGCAGACACGAGACAAGAGGAAACAGACAGCAGCAGTGGCAACAGCAGGCGATGATGTTGGTAGCTGGTAGAGTTAGAGGCTAAATAAGTTGATTGGCTTTCAGTTTTGCTAAACAGCTCAAACGGGATGCGGATAGAGGGGAACAAAGTCAAGCAACTTGCAACATGCGGCGTCGCAGATGCATTTGCAATGGGTATTCAGGCCGGCTGGAAGGCGGCATTAACTTAGTTGCCGAGTGCGCGTAATTAAGTTGAAATTAAAGTGCAAAGTTTGCTTTAAGTTGACGCCAGTTTCTACTCCATTCGCTGCCTTTCTGCTCGCTAAACGCTAATTAGATCTTTTAGTTTCATTTAGTATATATTCCAACCCCTCCACCCTTCCACCAGCTCTGCTTGCCAGCTGGTCTTGCTGTCCCCGATGCAAATGAATGAAATTAAAAGCACATTATACTTTATAATGACTCAGGCAAATTTAATTTAAAGATTTGCCAAGTCAAGTCGCTTATCATTGGCCTTCTTTGCCCTAAAAAGCTTAAATTGTATGCCATACATCAAAGTAAAATGCCATCGAAAGAGATAGTGTAAATAGCATGTCCGTTTTCTATCTCTATCTAAGAGAGATAACCGCAGTGCCAAATTACGGGCATAAGTGACTCTCTCGAAGGCACATAAATGCGGCAAATGTGGAATGGAAATGGACCAAAATTGATTGGATACCCCGGCATTGATCAAAGTCATAAGTCAGCGCGATTTCGGCGTAGGCAGCATACAAATCTTCATGTAAATGTATCCTTTTGCAAGTTAAGTTGTCCTTTTTGCCAAACATACATACAACGAAACAGCACGTCTAAGCAACTGGATTATTAACATTTCAATATAATTTGTGGGTTGAGCGGCAGGCTGGGCGGGATTCATATTTTTTTTCTCTATTTTTTTTTTGTGGAGCCAAACTGGGCACCGATTTTCTTTTCTGCTGACGTTTGGGGAAAATTAACGCGCCTCAGGACTTTGATCCTTTTTATATATATATATATACATATATGTATATTAGTATGTATGGCAGTTCCCGCTGCGTGTTAGTCTTGTGTATTTGCTTACATATTCATCAATTTTTGTGGGTTAAACTGTGGGCGGTTGTTGGGGCTTTTGGCGCGGCTTTTGGGTCGTGCACGTTTTGCGGTTGTTAGCGTCAAATTGTTTGCTTGTTTTTGGGCTTTTATATGACAGCGGGCAGTCCCAGCAGTCGGTCAGCTCTGCTGTGGTCCCGATGGCGGTGTCAGTGGTGGTATTGGTGTTTTTTTTTTTTAGTGCCAAATATGCCGACTAGCCGCTAAACGCTTTTAGCTTTAATGCAGTGCCATTTTATGTGTGTGAATGCCATTGAGTACATAATTGCCATAACGATTACGCATACGGCATGTGGTCAATGGCCGGATGGAAAATTCGTTAAAATGGTTTTCTATACTAAAAGCACAAACTATGCTGCTCTAACGGAATAATCAATAGCTGGCAAATATGCAAAAGTTGACATACATTTATCGAAATATGCACATAAATTAATTGGCCCAGAGTTGGCTACTTAGGCAATCAATAGAACCCACTATCTTGTAGGCTATATCAAACCAAAGGACTTAATGTTGTTGTTGTTGGTTTCTTAGACTTTATGCATTTGTGTGTAATTAAGCGTTGCAGCTTATGTAAGACAAACAGGAAATAAGGTATAGCACAAACGCATAAATAACAATGGCAAATCAGCCCACACACACACACACACACACACACATAGATGGGGCGGTCGACGACTCGACACATAAATAAAAGCAAAATACAAACAATGGAAACGGATAACATAAAATTGGCAACAACGACAACAACAACCAGTAACTAAGTAAAGCTGTAAAGCATATACTAACATACACATGTACACTCTTAGAGCTTCCGCTTGTGATGAAAAGGTATAGAATGAGAAGGCGTCGCACTACTGACACACTTACTTACCTATAATGGTATGTATGTATGTAAATAGCTAACTGTGTTTGCAGTGTCCTGTTAGCGCTTTCTCTGCAAATATACAAAACACTTGTAACTTGTTACAGTCACCATGTAACAGCCAGCCAGCCAGTCAGCCAGCTAGCCTGCCTGCCATGGATTTATAATTAATTTATGTGCACGTGTGTGCTGCTGCTGCTTCTGCTTCTGCTGGTCTATCTATAGACATGCCTACGGCCTGCCAGAATGTGTGTGTCGCGTGGTAGGGATGCCAAAAACTTAATTAACTCATTACATACGCACAGTTTTAATCAGGCACAAACGAGTTGACGAGGCAACCAAAAGAAATGCTGGCTGACACTCTCCAACACTTTCCCGAGGCAACATAAGTGCGACCAATATACAGGTTACACGTTACAAGATACAGCTACCCAGAACAGGTTCGACTTTGTTCTCGCCAAGTAAATTTAAAGCACCCTTTGACTGCAATTAGCGTTCACGTTTCACAGCCTAGCTCCTTCTCTTTGGCAATAAGAACTTTCATTGCTATTTCGTTCCGGTTCATGAATATTACATTCCAACCGGCTCCAATAAGCTAAGTCTGTCTGTCTGCCAAGTCAAGGCATTCAAGTCAAGCAAAGCCATCCAATGTGTATTCATTCGTATTCGTATTCGTATTCGTATTCGTAGTCGTAAGTTGCGTGCATGCCTCAATTGTCATTTTGCCTTTGAGAGTTCGCAACAGCAACGACACAATTGAGTCTCAATAATGACAACCAGCCGCGACTTACACACACACACACATAGACACAGTTCTTGCTTCTAGTTGAAGTCTTTTAAACTTGAATCTCAGCAATGACTGAAAAGTGGCAAGCAGCTAAGCCTGCGATGTACCACCAACTGCTTTAACAATGGGCTCATTAATGCTGGCGTATACGCAATTTCCAATTAAATAAAAATGTGCTCTCACACATACACACAAACACATGCACACTCTCGCACTCATTTACACCAGCAGCGATTTACTCATTTTGGTTGGTTTAAAAACAAAAAAAAAAGAAATAAAATAAAAGCCAACATTGCAGCCTTTACAACTCACTTGTCTCACACTCTGATTATCTGACTATCTCTTTCGCTTGTTGTCTATCGCTATCTCTGTCTAGTCATCATCATCGTCATGTGGCTGTTGCTGTGGCTCTGGGCTGGAGCGCGCTGGGCGAATTGCTTTTAATATTTATTTAACACAAAAGCTTTCCGCATTACGTTTTCTGTTCTGCCGTTAATTTTTCGCTTTGCTTTTCATTTTCGCAAAATTACCGGAAATGTTAATTTCTGCACGTGCAGCAGACGACGTCGACGGCAACGACGACGGCAACGGCAACGGCAACGATGACGATGACAAGGACACAGGACATGCAGCAGTCAAGTCGGGCTGAGTCGAGTCGAGTCGTGGCAGTCAAAGCCGCGCCCATCAACGTCGTTGTTGCCGTTGCCGTTGTCGTTGTCGTTGTCGTCGTCGTCGTCATGCCCCAGTTGAATAGTGCTAATTATTTAGGGTAAGACTTCTGCTTCTGTGTATTTGTATTTGTATTTGTGTGTGTACGTGTATGTGTGTCTAACGACCCCCAAAAACCCACTGCGTTGGCCCTTAACCCATTGCCACCCCATGTGCTGTAGTTGGTTTTGACTCAGAGCCTTAGAGCTGCGAGCTTAGTTGACACAAAAGCGTACGAAGGACAACGGCAACCTCGTCCTGCCCGCTTGCCTCTCAGCCACGTTGACTTCGACGGCGAAACATTGCGACTTTTTCTGTGCCAAAGAGACAAAGCACACAAAAATAATAATAAATGATTGCGTTTTGAGTGTGTGAGTGTTAGTGTGCATCTTGCTCTTTGCATTTGTATATGTGCAGCCAGCATGTCAGAGCAAATTGCTTTGAATTTCTTCACTAGCTGAATTCGGTATACATAACTTGTGTTATGTATATAAGCATACGTTTGTAAATATAGGAGCTGCATATGTCCCTAAGAGTGTGTACATAATACAGAAAGAGAAAGGAGAGAGAGAGAGAGAGAGACCTGTCAACATGGGCGATTGCAAAGGTGTGCGAATAAGCCAAGTTTACTTGCAATTAAATTAGTTTAATTAGTCATAATGACAGCACACACACATACACACACACACACACACACACACACCGCAACAGCAATTAGGCTTTACAAGTTAAGAAAACGGATGCGTAAGCTCTTAACGCGTTACTAGGTACAATATCTACTAAAGTTAACAGATTTTGTTCATGCACAATTTAAATTCAAACTTGAAATCAACATAATACATTAAGGATATGAATCACCTATCAGTGAAGCGAAATAATTTTACTTGCAGCGTAATGTAAATATTGAATTCCATGAATTTTATACAATTGCTGCCAATACGTTATTACATTTTCCGCGAATCACATGATACCGTCACTTTCAATCTTTTGTCCATAAAATTGCCAATAAGGCCATATGGATTCCGCGAATTTTTTATATCAAGCATTACTTGCAGTTCGCATACTACTTGAAAAGATAAATATAAAGGGGAATGGATTATGTACGGTATTTTGTCCCCCTGAATGTGTTTGAGTAGTATGATATTAAACAGAAATATGTGGTGTAATAGTGATTTATATATTAACTAATCAATTTATCTCTGTATGTCTCTTTGCAGAACAATTCCACATCTTTGTGGGTGATCTTAGTTCAGAAATTGAAACTCAGCAATTGCGTGAGGCATTCACACCATTCGGCGAAATCTCGTAAGTATTTTAAATGCAAATTTCTTCATTTCTTCATTATCTTTTCCCCACTTTTGGCATTCTTCGTTGCTGACTGCCTTGCCTGTTTTTCCACCTCGTAACTGCACGCATTTTTTGGTGCCTGCCTTGCATGAGGTTGGAGGTCCACTGTGATTATTGGCATTCGCATGTGAAGTGCTCCATAGCAGCGGTGGCTGCGATGGTTGGTGTTGGTGGCAAGCACAGTAAGCCGCTTGCTGATGGCTCACATAAAAAATTCATAACCGCGCGAAAAAAGTACATTTATGTAAATTTCACTTAAGCAAACTCTTTTGGCTGCCACTGTAGAGTTCGCAGTGCCTTGCTGTCTGCTGCTTCTTAAAGTAAACAGAAAGTGTCGCTTCAGTTAAATTGTTCTGCATTTATAGCAACAACAACAACAACAACAACGACAACAACAGCAATGTCAAATATTTAAGTTTGCTGTTTTTCGGCATGAAAAGATTTAAAGCGGCTAAAGCTGATGGTCAACAACAGCAACAGCAGCTACAGCAGCTATAGCAAAAACAACAACAAGTTGAAAACTTGACTTAATTAACTGCTGTTGAAGCGGGCAAAAGTTTCTTTTGGCTCAAATGGCTGACAGAAGCTCTGTGGCAACTGTTTTGCCCAGGGGCGACTTATACAAAATGTTGGCCAAAGTATTTGATTTTTGGATTACGCGCTTGTTTGTTTCATCAATGTGTTCGTCCAACTCCCATCAAAGGAAAACACATTTGCCTCTTATTATCGGCGTGGCAATTTCGAATGTTAATAATTTAAAACTTATCGCAAAGATTAGAGCTTTGATTTGGCCGTGAGGCTTTTAGCCCCAACATTCGATGAACTGTGCTAATGAGCGGCGCATGTCTTTTTGATAAGCACTGTTGCCATGGACAGATAAAAGCACTACTCAAATCATAATCATTATGCTCAAAAATAAATCACCTCACTCGAGTAGACTGAAAAGGTACGCATATATATCGATGGCAACGCGTTAAAGCAGCTCCTTTAACGCCATATTAAGCAGTCGATTGTCACCTTGAACGCAAATTCAACATATCATAATCATTGACACGCACATATATGCATGTTGTTTCGGGGAAGCAGGCAGGCATTTCTGACAAAGAAAGGAAACGCAAAGCAGCCAAGGTGGCTGATTATCTAAGTGAGCTGTGCTCGCAGCTAGGGGAGACTTAAATAACTTTCTTTTCATACTCTGGCTGACTAAGTTGTCAGTTATAAGTTTGGAGTTTGGTAGCCAACATGTCAAAACGCTTGATGCCAAACAGCCGAGACGAACTTGGATACAGATACAGACATTCCCGTATCGGATACGGGACTACTTGACTCGGTCGTGCGTCGCTTTGGGATTTACTTACTTCGTCTTCGTCTTCTTTCTTTTTATGTTTTTTTCTTAGCGGGCGCGGGTGCAACGACTTCTTTGTAAAAAGTTTTATGCGTGCGTCTTTCGTTGTTTGCCCTTTTCTTTTTTTTTTTCTCTTGTTATTTTTATTTTGAGGTTTTATGTCGTTTGGTTGTTGTTGCCTGGTTGTTGGCATTATGCTTCTTTCTTTTTTCTTTTTGTTGTGGTGTAGAGTTTGGGGCTTGTTGGCGCGCTTTGCTGGTTCCGTTTTGTTAAATGCGCTGCGCGTGTGAATATTTAATAAGCCGTCTGCCCGTCCTCTGCCGCCAGTTTACTTATAATAATCATAAAAAAGTTGCTGGCCACCGTTGCCAAAAACGTCTTTGCTGCCACTGTATGCGTGCGTGTGTGTGTGTGTTAACTAAACTGCTTGGATCGGGGGTAATTGCCAAACTTTGCTGGCAGCTTAGCCTTAGTTTGTTGCCTTGGCAGCTCCCAAAAAAATTTGGTAGACTTTCTGTCTCTGTCTGTCGCTTGCTTTCTTTACTACATTGCTGTGGGAAATCAATTTGAAACGCGGTATCCGAGCAATCAGCTAAATCGCACTTAAAGTGCTGAGAGAGATGAAACAGTTTTATGAATACATACTTTTGTTTAAAGTAGAAAACTTATATTTGACTTATTACTTATTGTTTGTTGTATATCATGTCAAGTCCAGCTACGCCCAAGCCAAGTTAACTGTAAGACAAATAAAATGTTTTTACAGGATGCGGTAAGATTTCTAATTTCCGAAGTACTTACAAAACAGAGGCCCACTTCTTCATGACATTAAGCAAATACGTAAAGACAAACTTTTGAATTCGCTTACTTAAAGTTCTTTTAATAAAATGATTTTGTATCTTTCTTCTCTTTTTAGGGATTGTCGTGTTGTTCGCGATCCGCAAACCTTGAAATCGAAGGGCTATGGCTTTGTGTCCTTCATTAAGAAGTCGGTAAGTAGCAAAGCGTATTTTTAAATACATGCACAAAGCTTATCCATATTTGTCTTATACTCTTTCTTATTTTCTTTCACTCACTTATCTCTCATCTCTATCGCACTCAACAGGAAGCTGAGAGCGCCATTACGGCCATGAATGGGCAGTGGCTTGGCTCGCGCTCAATTCGCACGAATTGGGCCACACGGAAACCGCCGGCGAGCAAAGGTAAGGAAATCATGACTGTCACCTGGCTAGAGCCCCCAAGCTTCCGGCCATGCGTACGAACCATTGCGTATATGTATGTACGTTGAGACCCCGCCAAGATCTCCACCTAGGTCTAGGTCAGCAAAGAGCCAGTTGCCTTTCTTGTTGGTGCTGTTACCGCTTGCTCGCTGGCAGCAGTCGACGCATCGTTCTTATTACAGGAAATGATGGCAATGAATGCCAAAGGTATTTTGTGGCATGACACAGGGCCAAAGCTTAAAGTGGAAAAGGTTCAACCCCTCTTCGCCTTACGTCTGCTATTTATAAACGTGTCGCTGCAAATTTTCTGCCACATTATGTTATCTTAATATTTTTGCTGCGCTGCTGTTGTTAAAGAACCGCACGCGCTTAATTTCCTTAATGGGCTACCGCTTAAAAATGTAGGTTTCAAACTTTTTCAATTAGTCGAAAGCTGACCCACAAAATATAAAAGTAGTGTGATATATTCTATTAGGCGCAGCGAATCAATTGTTCTCGAACGATTTGCCGCTCTTATCAACAACCACAAAACTAGCTGTAACTAACTGCAATCATTATAAACAGTTAAATAAACAATGTTCGCTTTCTTTTGTCTTTCATAAATCAAAAGTAAACGCGTATTTGCATGTTTTAACATAATTTTTATTTGTTCAACACACACACACACACCCACACACACAGAGAAATATGGGTAGTAAGTAAAAGAGAAAGAGGGCGTAAATCAGATAAATAAATTTTGCCAACACGAAACTATTACCATAAAAGGCACACATATACATATATACAAAGACTGAAACAGGATAGCTAGGATGGTTATAGAACAAACATTTGGCATTCTTTGGTATATACACACACACACACACACACAAAGAAACACTAGAACACAGAGTCAAGGTGGAATTTATCGTGCGAAGGAAGGTCTGACATGTTGAAGGGTTCCCAATTTTTGGAGCAACAGCAGCAACAAAAAAACGATAACAACAAAAACTATAAGCATGAATTTTTGCTTTTGCATTTATATTGTTGTCATAAAAAACGCCTATGAAAGCTTAAGCGGATTTTTATTGGTCTCATTGTTTATTTGCCTTTGTCACGGGCTTTGTCTGTTCAAATCTAGAGGGTTGGGAATTGTGGGAAGTGCTCGCTGTGGTAGTTGTAGTTGTAATACAAGTTATTATTGGCAATTTGGCTGCGAAATAATTTAGATATTTTGATGGTTGGAGCTGTAGCTGGAACCGAAGCTGACTCAGCAGAAAAACGACCCAAAAATCGAAGATTTTGGCAAAGATTTTACACAATTACGAGCTGTGTCGTTTAGTTGACGCTCTAAAGGGTTTTTTCATGTGCTCACACATGCGTATATGTGTGTGTTGAAATATGTTAAGAACAGTTTATGGCCTTGTCTAGTTGTTTGAGGCGCCTGCTGGCAGTCTTTACGATTTGTAGCACTCAACTCATTTCGCATTTCACAGTTCGCATTTGGGGATTTGGCATTACTTGATGCTTTTACGCTGCCACTTTGGCCGTTGTGTGTTGGATAGATGCTGTTGGCCCGGCTTGTACTGGCATTTTTATGTTTTAAACAGGCTGCACATTTTATAGCCGTGCCAATCAACCCACACAGTGGCAGCATTTAGTGAGCCACTCTCATCTATGAGCATGTGTGTGTGTGTGTGTTTGTGTTGCTTGCCTTCTTTTGTAACAAGAAGATTTACGAACCGACGCAATTGCGCATTTTACAGTTGTGACAATTTTGGCGTCGCTTTGCAATTTGCTGTTGGTTCTTTTTTTGTTTCTTTTTTTTATTTCAACTCTTTTTTGAGTTCAGGGCTTATAAGAAACGCATTTGGCATTTTTTTTCTTGTCAAAAGCAGCTCGTGGCACAAAAGTTTTCGCCAAAGTTGTGCTTTTGTTAACCGGTTAAGGCCCCAGCTCAATTTCAATGCATGCGCCATAAATAAAGGCAAAAATACTTACAAGCTCATTATGGTAATAACTTAATTAACCTGAAACAATATGCCGGTAAAACAAAGCCCACCACGCAGACTGCGACGTCAACGACGATGTCGTATGACAAATTTCTGTGCCACAACTATTTGACTGTTCCACGCCGACTACCAAGTGGATGGAAAGAGGGCCACAAACTTGAAGTAAATTATTTCTCTGGGTGTGTGCGTGTTTGTGTGTGTGTGAGTGCGCGTGGTCCTCTTACTTACCTGGCAGTCGTAGTTGTCGCAATAAATCAACATTTTATGCAGAGTTGCGCACAATTAAGTAAAAGTTGAAATGCCTCAATGCGCTGCCCAAGCACTGTTCAATGTTTTTGTAATTGTATACAGGAAAAGTTTGCTAGCTCTAGCTACGAGTAAATTATATTCTGCGGCCTAGGCACACACACACACACAGTTAACATACTTTAAGGTATATTAGGCAGACAGTGAAATGTTATGATTATTGAAATTTCTATGCAGACAGTTGGTAAAACAATGGATTTTCTAACTCAAGTAATAAAAAATAACCATAATAAAGCCAAATACGATTTTCAATTCCAACAAATAGACGTGTAGATTGTCTCTTTACCATTATCTATTAAAACACCCAAAAACGAAAACAATAACTTGGTTTTCGCTTGACAAGGTGCCTTGAAAAACTTACAAGAACACGCCCCTTTGGCGACGCCTCAGCACGCATATTAATTGCTACATATTTGTTAGTGGGGGTTCCAGTACACCGCGCACTTTTCTTTGCAGCCCCAGAGCTGTTATTGCAGTTGCTGTTGTTGCTTTTGAGTGTTACATATGTATATGAGTTTCAATTATTTACGTTTATAATTGGGTGATTAATTCATCATTAAGTTGTACATGCCTGTAATTGCTCATTAAAATTTCAGTGAAAAACTGCACAGCTCACATGCGTCATCAGAGTAAGCAAGATAATGTGTGTGTGCAAGAACGAGAGAGATGAATGGATAGACAGTTGGTCGCCTTTTACTTATTACTTATGTAGGTTTGCCTGCGGGCCAAGGGGCTTTAGTTTTAACGTGATAATTATGACCACACACACACACACACACACACCTACACACACAGACAGTGAAAGGTACAGTAACAACAACTGCGATGCCAAGCACTTTAATTTGGTGCAAGCATGAAATGGAATGTGTGGCAAGGGGCAGCAGAAGAGACCCTAACAGAGCAACAACAACAATCACCTCAAGGCTAAGCACGTCGAAAAATGTCTATATGTATGTGTGTGTGTGTGTGTGTGTGTGTGTGTCGCGTCCGTTTGCGCAACTCACAGCATACACACAAACATACATATCCAAATTTAATTACACGTATTTAAAAGCATACTGAAAAAGAAATTATATAACTGCAAAGAAATGAAACGAAGGCACAGGCATAAAGCAAAGTGCAAATTAGTGAAACATAGCGCTCAAAAGTATGCAATGTCGTTTGCATGCGCTTTGAGCGAGTCTACGTGAGGGCAGGCACAAACTCACACACGCCAAACAAAGCTGTGTGTAACAGTATGTGTGTGTATCAAGGCGTCATTTGTGGCAAAAGCTTTCAAAAATATTTGCTAGCTTGTTAGTTTGTACGTTGCACCCTCGCCAGAAAGCCTTTGATTGTTGTTATTCTCGTTTGTTACTGTTGCTGTGCCAGTTGTGTGTATGTGTGTGTGTGTGAGGGAATTGTCCTGTTGCATGCTATTGAGCCATATTTTTGTTTGTTGTTTGCCAAGCTCGTTGCTCAACCTTAACTGGTCAGAAAACGACAAGCTCTAACCGAAAGAGACAGACTTCTACAGCTGGTGAGTGCGAGAAGAACAGGACGAGTGGAACACAAAGGTATTAACCCAGAGAGAGATGGTAAAAAAGACGCAACAAAAAAACGATTGGGCTAATAGCATTGATACATATGCCTTATTGTATTTTTAAGCAATGTATGCTTTTTTATAACAAACTTTGGTTAACAAAATATACTAAAATACTTTATTACTCTATAGAACGTCCAATGAAATTCAACCAGCTAAATTTTGTAGCAATAAACTGGCACAGCAGTGATTTTAATTTGTTGAAAACTAAACAAAGACATAAACACGCAAGCCTGACATTATTTTTAAAAGTGCAAATTTTGTTTTAACCTCAAAGGAAGTAATTAGTGCAACAAATACGTGCACAAATGCCATACAACACAACACAGCACAACAAACAACACACAACTACAAGCAGTAACAACAACAATAACATGCTACAAAGCACAATATGGCAGTCAAAACACAGAGGGGAACATATGAAAAATACGTATAATGTTAAATAAAAATGCAATATCAAGAGCAACAATTTTTAATATGCGCCAGCAAAAACAACAATTGAGGCAACAGTAAACGGTGTCGCACACCAATCTATACAAACACATAGTAGTGCACTCATACTGAGAAACATTTTGACTAAGTGTATGCGGTTATTTTAATTACCAAAACCGTAGGCAAGCCGCCGTTGTAGTCGTTCCTGCTGCGGGCAAAACCCTTAATTAATTTGCATATTAATCATGCAGTTCGTTTAAAACACAGCGACAGCAACAAAAACATATAAAATAAAATACGAAATAAAAGAGAACAAAAAAAAAAGGAGGAGATGTCTGCACGAAACAGGCATAAAAACTGCAGTCATTAATTGTGGCTTGGGGGGAGGGGGGAAAGGCCAACAACCAAACAGTACATATCGCAATGTATTTCCATCGTTAAAATTCGTTACCAATTTATGTATTTTTTTTTTCTTCTCGTTTTCTGGCTCTGTCGTCGCGCAGAAAACATCAAGCCATTGACTTTCGATGAGGTCTACAACCAGAGCAGTCCCTCCAATTGCACCGTTTATGTGGGCGGCGTTAACAGCGCCCTCACCGCACTCAGCGAGGAGATTTTGCAGAAAACATTTGCACCCTATGGTGCGATACAGGAAATACGCGTCTTCAAGGACAAGGGTTACGCATTTGTGCGGTACGTAATGATATTTAAGCTGCTTTCAAAAAATGTATATATATATAGCGATTCCTTTGCATATGTTTTAATACTTGTGATATATTACTTTTACTTTTCACGCATAGCTTCTCCACCAAGGAGGCCGCCACTCATGCCATCGTTGGCGTGCACAATACCGAGATCAATGCACAGCCAGTCAAGTGCTCCTGGGGCAAGGAGAGCGGTGATCCCAACAACTCCCAGACCATGGCTAGTCAGGCATTGAATAGCGCTGCTGCCGCCGCCGCTGGCTTTCCGTATGGTGTAAGTGCTGCTGCAGCCGCCGCCGCTGCATACGGACAGCAATTGGCCGCCACTGGGTGCTGGTATTCACCGACGCCCACTTATCCGACCTCGTCGGCACCTACGGCAGCTGTGACACCGGCTGCTGCGGCGGCCAGCGCTGCAGCTGTACAGAATCAGTTCCTGCAGGGCATCCAGGGCTACCACTTCAGTCAGTATGGAGGCTATCAGCAGGGCTACATGGGGTACGTAACCTCTATTGCTCGTTTGCCATCGATTTATGCATAATTATTTCATTAGCTTATGTGTACCGGCATCAGGTTTGCGTGTGTGTGTGTTTTGCGATTGCCATTGCGTTGCCCTTTCTGGTTGTGGGGTGGCAGTGTGAACAAAATGATTGAACCGCCACCGGGGTATGGGCAGCGACAGCATGACGGATGAGTGAATTCATTTGCTAATTGCTAAAGTTTTCATTTGCAACGGCGTCATATATACATGGGTAGAAAGTGCTACTACCAAAGCTACCTGACAATTGGCATACATTGCCAACGTAGCTTGGCTGTCAGCATATAGCGTGGTTGTACTACACTTGAAAAAATCGTATTAAGTTTCAGCAAGTCCTATTATTAAGCGACTTTCTAAAACTTAGTACAGCTTTTCGTAAGTGTACTTGTAACTGTAGTCATTTTCGTTTCCGCTTCCATTGTCGTTGTCGCTGTAGTCTGGGATATGCGTGGTAATTGTCACATAGAGGCAGACTCCAGGGAGAATCGAGAGCACAGGCAGATCTCGAAATATGTGTGTTTTCACCAACAACTCTTGGCTGATGATGCTCGTTTTGCATGTTCTGGTTTTATATTCACAGCATGGGCGTACAGATACCCGCTACTTGGCAAGGCGTTACCCAGGCCCAGATCTCGCCGGCACAGCAATTGGCAACGGGCGTAGCCGGCACTGCTATACCACAGGCTGCCGGCGTTGTGGCCTATCCGATACAGCAGTTTCAAGTGAGCCCACAGGTATGCGATAACTAAACTGACATACACAAACACATCCAACCACACCCACACCAACACACACACAGACACATATACACAAAAGCATTACATACGTATATTCGAATGTTGTACAATTTGGAATGTTTTGAATGCATTCGCAGTTAAATACGTCCGCTTGAATTCATTTTGTTCTTTTGTTAATTGATTAGTTGCGGATTATCTGTAAAGTTAAAATGTTTATTATATTATGGCAATTTTATGCAATCTTTTGTTGTCTATTGTTGCCTGGCCTGTGAGTTGTCACCTTGCGCATGCATATGTGGAGTTTATCAACAAGCAATCATCAATATAAAGAAATAAAAGCGTTACATATTTCAACAATACAATTGAAAGCAAGTGCAAGTCTTGAATAACTACGGACAGCAACAGTGACATTTTATAACTATTAGCATAGAATTTATATAGCTTTTTTCATGCTCAAACGAATACTATTTATTCTACACTTGTTAAACATTCAGTTTTGTCCGTTTTTGCACACATAATCCATGCTTAACATATATTTTAAATATAACTTTGCATTTCTATAACTTTCTCTAAGATTAAACTACCTAACAATTATATATATATATATAAACCTAAATATTTTCTCTTTGCACAATAAAACACAAGTTTTTTATTAAAATGAAATGCATACTCTTATGCTGCATCAAAGTTTTCGCTGCATTATAAATCATTTTATTCCGACTTCTATTTTTTTCCAACTCTTTACTAACACCCATATTATTTTTTAAGGTTTATCCTTTACTTTTGCAGGCACAGTAAACGAAAAAGCAAAGCAAAAACAAAAACCAAAAACCAAAAATAAAACGAAACAAAACAAATTCAAATTTTTTAAGTACAGCAGAAGTTCTGAACAGAAACATTACCAAAATCAGCTGTAAATAAATGCGATGCGCCGTGAAATTAACAATTGACGTCTGCTTTGGCGTTGTCAACGAATGTTGAGTGATGCACCAAAGAACCCAAAAGTAGAGCCACAGCAAAATATGCTAAAGCACACAAACAAATATTTACAATTGTTTATGCCTTTATAATTAGTTCATAAACAGTTGTAAGCGGTCCTTGAATAAACAACCAAAAAAAACCATGAAATATTTAAATAAAATTAAAAAAATAGATCCTAGTTGCTTATAATACACACACACACAGACAAAACACAACCCACACTCATATACAAAATTAATGCTTTATATAAATGTTTTAAGCATGCTGCGTATATAAAGAATTATAATTAATTGATGAGAATATTAAGAAATGTAAAAAAAAAGTAATAATAATATATATTGCGTACATAAATAAAAAAAGCCATTTGGTAACAAAAAGAAGGGAAAAACATAAATTAGGTATGCTGTTTATTGTGTGTAGCATTGTGCAAAGCAGCCTACAAAACAAACAAACACACACACACAAACACACGCACAATTTACATTTGCGAGCGTTAAATTAAAAATGAAAATAAACATAATTAAAAATGCGTAAAAATTAATTTTGCTCATGCACAAACATACAAACAGTTTTATTTATCCAAATTTTGTATGTCTGTATGTGTATGTGACATGCGTGCAGACACCAACACACTCACACACTAAACCCAAAACCCTTCAGTACACTGTCACCGTTCCATCATATTATAATAAGCATTGCCTACTTTTATGCGCAGTTTCTAATAACCGCTTAGCAGCATAAGCTAAACACATACATAAACACTTACAACACTATTAAATGTCACAATGATATTACACATAGCACTAGTGCCTATTACTATCGTAGATCTAGATGAGAATTAACACACACACACACACACGCAGATGTAAGAATAGACTACTGCCAAGCCTAGCCAAGCCAAGTCAAGCCTAGCCAAATAATTGGTAAACTCAACATTTCCTGCTATCATTTTCCTAAAGTCGAAGCAACAAAATGTTACAAAATGAATTGTTAGCCCATTAACTAACGCACTGAACGCTCATCTAACTATATACAACTTTATTTTGTGATTGCTCAGTAATTGAAAGACATGTTCCTACATACAAACTACATACATACATAAATACATACAGACGACCCAACCATCCACAAGCACTCGCAGTAAATAGTATCTGAAAGAACGCTTTATTGAATGTTGATAAACACAACAGTGTCCAATGCAATCCAGCCACAAGCTAATCTCAAAACTTTAACTCGTACTTCGAACTCGATTCAATGGCATCAAGCTTAAGTTTTATCTGTCTCACAGGCTTTGTAATTAATAGCAGCAAGTCGAACACTTGATATTATTATTATACTTTGTTTGTGTTTTTTCTTTTTACTAAGTTTGCAATAATTTTTATTGTGATTATAATTTTACTCGATTGCTTTCAAGAAAAAACAAAAATGTAATTCAAAAGACATGTACAAAGCAACATTACAAAATTTTCACATAAAAATATTTTGACTTCCTTTTCAACTATTATTATAACAACTTTTTATACTATCTAAAACGTATAAAACGTATATGTTTTTATTTCAGTTGCAGGAAGATGAATGGTTAGCTGCAAATTTATTGTGTTAGAAACAAATCAAACCAAACCAGATCCGAATCATGTAAAAAGTTAAAGCCCAACTATTCCACAAGTCTTTCTCACTTGTCATTTGCTCTGTAAAAGAGGAACAAACTATCGCTTAGTTTAAAACTTACTGCTATACTGTTGCTTAATTTTTTATAATTTTTGTAAGGTTTATAAATGAATTTTATATGGTATCGCTGCAAGTTGCGAGTGCAAAAGATTTGTGGAATGTTTTGGTACAGAGATTAGCAAAAAATAATACTAGAGGAAACGCCCAATACACACAACAAGTACATGCATAGATACATACATATACATATATATATAGTAATATACTCGTACATATAATGAATACAATCAAAATATGCCATCGAATGATATTAATTGATATTAGCCATAATAAATGCAAGGCCATAATAATAAAATACACATACATAATAGCAATTAAATGAGCGCATAAACAAATCGCATCATTATAAAAAAACAAATTCTATAATGCAAATTCCAAAGATCCTGTTTAATTTTATGCATGTTTAACAATGCCCAAACAACAACACAAAACATGCAGAGAGCCACAGAGTGGGGTAGTTAAAACTTAGAGGGAGAGAGTTGGTTCCGGTACCTCATGAACCCTTCTGATAATTGAGAAATAAATATTTCAACATTAAGTCATAAAGAAAGTTGTGGATTCTACGTATTGCTATCATCTCCCGTCTAAAGACACACACTCACACATACAGACACATACTGAAATATAACATGAATAAATAATATAATGGATTAGTGTAGTATGTATTAAAAAAAATAGCGAAAGATAAGAATACATGCTTATACAAATATTTAGAAATATACATGCATACATACCATATACACAAAAATATTTATATATGTAATCTAGTATAAATCTATATATACAACTAGACTAGAGTTAAACGACGCATGGAATATAATGTTGATGTATGTGAATATGTGCTGTACGTTTATTTATGAACATAGATATGCATATAGATACGCATACGTATACTTATGTATCTTGGATGATAAATCACAAATAAATGTTTAAAATGAAAACCAATTAAAATGATAAAAAACCCAGATAACATGTAATAGATCGCATAAATGTATGTACACACGTACATATATCGAGCAATTAAACTAAAAATCATTTCAACTGTATTGTGCTGTATGTATAAAAAGAAAAAGAAGGGTTGCAAACACCATATAGCGTAGATGGGGGTATTCGATTTGCATATTGCGCGTTTTATCTCTATCTTTTTGGTTTATTGTTTTCTGTTTTTTGGTATTTGGTTTCTTTTTTTTTTGTGCATGTATTTTTATTACATATGTGTGTGTGGGCATTGTTACACACAGGCAATACACACAGGCAGGGGGATGTGCAATTTAGAGGGCGTGGCAAGTAGTAGTACTATAGTTCAATACATAATATTGTTCAATGTTGTGTATGCATGTCTATAGCTAACCAAAGCTCATCACATACGCAGCAACGCTGATTATAAGCTTAACGTAAACCTAATCGAACCATCAAACACACACAGAAACCAAAATATAGAACTAGCTTAAGAAACTAGCGAGTTGTAATGTATATTAAGATGTTTTTAGCACTAGAATTTACCAAATAGCAGTTGGACTATGAGAGGCATTGCATTGCATGATAGGACACGACTTAGACGTAGATGTGATTTTAAAACAAGAGGCAAAAACAGAAAACCAAAGCGAAGCGAACCATTTCGAATGATTATAGTTGCTGATGCGATAATTGCATTTTTGTGTTGTTATTTTGTTTATGAGAAAAATACAAAACTTAAAAAAATAAAACCAAAAAAAAAAAACAAACCAGAATATAAATAACAAGAATTTTTGTTAAGTAAACGATAAATTAAGCAGATAAAAATTTAAAACATTGTTGACCAAACCAATAAGAAATAAAAAGTTAATGAAATTTGGCTATAAGAAAAGAAAAAAAACAAAAACCAGCACATTTATGAAAGCAAACTTTATATTTAAACGAAAACAAAACTAAAAAAAAAAATACTATACAGAAAAAGAAAAAAAAATTATATACAAATATTATTGGTTTGTTTGTTAATGTTTGCGCAACATATCAGTAAAAAGTTAAACGAGTAGTTTCCATATAGAAGCTAACCCAAAAGTTGGAAACTAAATCTATAATGATATATATATACATATATATATTAAGCTATAGTAAAAGTAATAATGATTACATATAAAATGAGAAATATTGAAAAAAAATATATAAAACGAAAAAAAAAGTATTAATGTTGTGCAACTATTGAATGTGCTAAGACATTTATATACGTCTACATACATATACATATACAAATATTTATATATATACAGTAACAACAAAACCCAAGACAAAACCAAACAAAATAGGTGCATATTTATAGGCATCTTTAATACAAACAGAGCAAGAAAGGGGTTTGGCAATTGAGTAAAGTTGGACAAGGTAACTAACTAGTTGATAACTAAGTACTCCAGACATACCATTTGTTTGTTATACTCAATAATCATTTTATGGTTTATCTCACAGTCCGAATGAAATTAAGTTCATAGCTCAATTGATGTATACATATATATATGTATGTATGTTTAGCTATTTGTTTTCCATTTAAAACTCCATTGTCATTATTATGTATTCAAAGTGATTCTAGTTCTGAAAAAGGGAATAGAAAAAAAAAACAATGAGAAGAAATACAAAACAAATTGTAGTTTAGAATTTGAAACTGCAATTACAATTTAGTCAATTTGGTGTGTAATTATTGAAAAGCTGAAGAAGCTGGAGCATTAGCAAAATTTTATAACACAAACAAAGAACAGACAAACAAACATGGACAAAGATTGGGCCAAGGGTCGATCTGTAGTTAAGGCACGTAGCATAAATTAAATAAAATCAAATGAAGAGGAAATCAAATTAAAACAAAGCAAAGAAAAAAAAACCGAAAATCAATCAAATACAAGTATTATTTAAGCAACAATACAATACGAGTATAAATAATAACATAGCATATATACAAACATACATACATACCTACATACCTACATACATAAATATATATTTACATAGAGCCGTATTCAAACTCAAACTAAAAAAACCGTCACCCAAACCAACAGCAAACCAAACACTGAAGCGGTTCATTTGTTAGCAAACAGGACACAAATGAAAGCAATATGAATTAAAAACTTATGAATACGTTCTTCTGTAGATTTTGTTTTGTGTCGAAATGCTTAAAGAAACACTTAAAACACTTCAGAAGACACAAGTTCCATCAGCCGAATGCTATTTGTGGACTCTTATAAACACAACATATGAGATATAAATGAATAAATCAACCAACCAAACAACCAACAAAAGAATATTTAATGTTAAACTAGTCAACAAAATATATAAACATATATATCTATGTATAAGCGATCTACATCCATACATACATCTAGAAAAACAGCGAGCAAGAGAGAGTTTTAAAACAGTTGTTGAGAAAGGCACCCGATTGAAACGATTCATAATATTTTTGTGCAATATTCCAGAGGGCATTAGCATGCATTTTATGCATTTAAAATCATAGTACGATTGTGAAAATACACACATACACACACAAAAGCAAATGTAGATGTAATCAAAAGATGAGCAAATAACCAAAAGCTGCTAATAAAAACTAAAATACAAATAAACAAAAATATGCATGTTGGGTTTTGGAAAGCATCGTATAACAACAAAAGAAAACTTTGCACATTCACACACACACACTCACACACATACAGTAAGAAACAATATATATAAATGTATGTGTAGACTATTTATATATACATATATGTATTAACACATATTGTATGTTAAGTAAATAGCAAATAAAATAAACAAAATATAGATATCGACTGCAGTATTGCAAATATTTTGTAGAAATTTAAGAATGTTTGAGTGTGTTTTAGGACAAGGACAAGGACTACAAAACACACACACACACACCCACTTACGGACATACACACAACGCAACAAAAAGCAGCAACAGTAAAAATTATGAATACAAAATATGAAGCAAGACGTAAGTAAGAACCGAAACAAAAAGCAAACAAAATAAAATCAAATGCATAAGCTATGTTTTAAATACACACAAAACAAAAGGTATATATATTACATACATATATGTATATCTATAAATATTAAGCATAGACATCACTAAACACACACACACACTTGAACACTTACACACATACAGTCGCATCCATACAAATGGCGTTTGCATAAGAAATCACATGTGAAACAACGTAACGAATATTAAAAGGTTAATCAAATTAAGCATAGCAACTCCCCCAAAAAAATGAAAAAGAAAGAAACAAACAAAATATTTATAGTTGAAACAAAACATTTGGCAGCGTTTTTTTGTATACCAATGCGCCAAAAGTAAAACAAAATTAAAAGCAAGCGAAATATTATACAAAGTATATACAAGATGAAGAAAAAAAAAAACAAAAATGGAGAAACGAAAAATCAAATATGCAGGCTACTAAAAATGTGGTTCGATTGTAGTTATAACATGGCCAGTGCAGAAGTTATGAGATAGCCGGTGAGTTGCCAGCAAAACAAAAGCATTAAGAAAATATACAAAAGCTAAACCAAAAAAAAAAAAAACAAAAACAACATGAACAACAACTATTGCAACATAGAAATGATGAATAGAAGTAACACGTAAATATAAATATAAAAATAAAAATAAACGGCTAAAAACAAAAACAAAACTTATATTATGTATACATAAATATATTGAAGGAAAACAAATAAAACAAGCAAAAAAAATTTTGTAAAAATAAACAAAGAATATTGCATTTTCATTTCGAATAATTATGCTCCGGAAACACAAATATATTCCCAAAATTCACAATTATGCTTATTTACAGAGCTGTCGATGACTACAAGAGACGTTGTTTTCACTCGTTATTTTTAAAACTGGTTGTTTGTTTATTATTGCTGGCTTTGTTTTCGCACAGATTTCCACAGTTAACCAGAAGTCATTGGACACCAAAGCTAACCAAAGCTTCGCAACAGCATACTGATAAGCTGAAGTTCTTCAGGTGAGCGCCCGACAGCAGCAGCTGCTAAGCAAGCAATCCAATTCAGCTGTGTGTACATATATATGTATGGATGTGGGTGTGTGTGTGTGTGTGAATCCTAACCTCTCGCCGTATGTTTTGAGGCTCGTTTGCCCGCCAAGCATAAATTGTCATAACAAAGGCAAAAGACAACACGTGCAACAATAACAAATCAAAAATTTACAAAAAACACAGAAAAGAAACGACGACGAAATGAAAACACGCACAGTTAAAGCAAATACAGAGGAGCAGGGTGGGAAACAGTGGGCCGTACTCCGGATGACTGCCGGTAAAAGGAGCAGCGAGCAGCGAACAACGCAAAAATGCAAAGTGGGAGAAAATGTTTAAAACATATTTTTTTTTGCCTTGTTTTTGTGCGATGGCTGTTGTCGTTCTATTTCTGTCTCTGCTGTAGTTGTTATTTCGCTCTTTTGCCGCAGGTTAAGACCAGCACACATTCTCATACTCCATGTCTGTGCGTGTGTGTGCGTGCGTTATTATCGCAATGATTTCAAGCACACACAGACAGATGTTCATGTGCTTTTGAAGCAACATATGCGTTGAGGTTTCACTTTCATTTCTATAAATGTGTATGGGTCTGATTGTATATGTGTATGTGTGTGTGTGAATGTGAGTGAAATAATGGCGCTATGTTTGATTTGCATTGCAAATCGTGGCAATTTTGCAAAATGTCTTCCTATATAAGAAACAATATGTTTTATTTACTTACTTTTGACTTTGATTTCACCGACTGCCACCCTCGTACTTTATTTTTTCCTTGTTCCTTGAAGGCGTGCGCATTGCTATTGTTTTATTCACGACCAAGTAGCGGGGAAACATGAAGAGGAATTGAGAACTTTAACAATAGGCTTTAGGAGTTAACAAGCTGCTTAAACTTATACAATTCTTAATGGCTAGAAATAACTTTTCCATAGTTATGGCTTGAGTTTCCTAACCTATAACCATGCTTTGGATGCCGCTTTGGATTGTGTTTTGGCCAGCTTAGGAGACGACTCACAAATGGAATCAACTGTAAAACATTGGCTAAGGCTTATACAAACCACATAAAAAGTAACGATGGGCTTACTTAGAGCAGTGGCATGAGGCTAGAAGCATTCCATTCACACACGTCAAGCCCCTGGGCGCATGCATACACACATACATACATGTACAGTGCCTTTGACATGGGTTTGGGTACTTCAAACAATGCACACATCATAATATTTTTGCCGACTTTATGGACGCCATCAACTCGGGCTCGAAGCTCGAAGCTCGATGCAGCGATGCATTCTAGAATGCAGACGCCATAACGTGTATTACCTTAACGGTGTGGCATGCTTGTCATCCTTGTTGCTGTTGTTGTTGTTGCTGTTGTTGCTGGTGCTGATGCCGCCTGTTTAGTTAATAATTCCCATGCATAGAGCCATCGTCTAGCTGCTGTAGCTGGAGTAACGACAACGACAGGCGGAATAACAGGATATTTGCTGCTGCTGCTGCATATAAAGAATGTATCTCTGTGGCGGCATGGGAGTTGAGTTTCGTTTGGTTTCGTTGTGAACGTGCAGCTGCAACGGAAACCGGAAATGCGCAAATAGCAAAGCACTGAAGATCTTGAAGCTTTCTGGCTGTGCATGGCCCTGCATGGCACACAAGGCTTCAGCTACTTCTGTCTGCCAATCGACCACATGCAGTGAGCCAGTTTCAGTTGCAGCTGCAGTTGCAACTCCCACTCCCACTCCTACTCTGACTAGCTGTACATCCGGCTTGGCAGATAAGGCACCCCTTAGGTGGATGGATTTAAAAATACAATTGCACAATGAATGCATGTTGAAATCAGCTGGAAATGTTCGCATTCAAACCGACAACTCGAGGTAACTCGATACGAACCTTTATCAAGAAAAGAAATATCGCTAATTGGGCAAGTTAAGCTAGCATCAACTAAAAACAAGTGACTTTTTAGTCTATGTTGTTAAGTTGCCTTCTTTCTTTTTCCTTTTAACTTTCAAATGGTCGCGGACACGTGTATCCATATTACCGGACGCTTATGTCCACTAACTGATATAGATGCCACCCCAAGGAGATGCCACGGGGACGACATCATGAAGTCATTTATACACACCCAAACACACACACACACACACACACACAGGCAAACGAGGAGTGATGCGAGAGGTGTATGTCTTACTGCTGTCCGGCTACTGTGCTGTGCAAGAGTAGCCAAAATATTCCCAGTTCATAACACGAAACAGAACAAATGTCCTTTTGCTGATAAAGCCTCATAATAAATGTCGACCTTTCGTTTTTCCATTTATATTATCAACTGTGCGACTCAGAGCCAGGGCTCAAGGTTGTTCGCTTATACATTTTACCTTACCAGTCCCTTACCTTGGCAGGCTTTTGAGCAGAAAAAGATGCGACGCTATTGTTGTTGCTGTTGTCGTGAACGGTGTACCTCTGACATTGCCCGTGCCCCGCCAAGGGTATCTTTTTACCTGCACAAACAAACATATACATACATATATTAAAATGTATAATAAACAATGCGCCACAAAAGAAGCACCACCAACAAAAACAACATAATGTTCGGTGTAAAGGTATGTGTGTGCATTAAAGTGAACAAGTTTTTTGTTCAGATACCCTTCCGAAGCGTAAAAGCATATCAACTTTGGCAATACCTTATAAAAGGCAAGTAATATAAATTGACCACAATAATATTTAGTATTACATATTATTAGTTTCGCTAGTGAATGTTTATGTACCTAAGTTTAAAGTCAAAAAGAGTGTTAAGTTGCCACCTTTTCTACTTCAAGCTATTCACTCTCAATGCTGCTGTTGTGTTTTTTGTTGTTCTAGTTTGTTGTTGCTGTTTCTTTTCTCCCTTTTTTAATAGACCGGACCCAGGCGAATCAAAGGGACGTGGCCAAAGCGGCAGCGGCAAGTGAATTTATGTTATTTGCTTTTTGTTGGCGTATCAGATAAGCTAATAAAAAATATTATAATTACGTATCTGTAGGGCAGGCAATGCAGGCGAGCAACGAACGGCAGGGATGGGCAGGCAGGGATGGGCAGACATTGTGCTCAGATAGTTGGCTGCGTTGCGTTACACGCGCTTTTAATGTGTTGTCCCTTGATGTGGCCTGGCTGGCCCCTTCATTACACCAGAGTCAGCAGAGACAAGCCACCTGGCCACAGCAGCGCCTTAAGGGGATTACTTAGTGTGTGTGTGTGCGGTTGAAGCGAAATAAGCCATAAGGACAATTTAGACTTTGAAGTGCCATTGCCATGCGAACTTAGTTTAATTAGATGCACACACATAAATGCTTAACGCGCTCGCCGCAGACTTTCTTTGATTTTGTTTTATTTTTTATTTTCCCCATTCGACTAAAAGACAATGCGACAGCGGCATAAAAACAGGTATGCCTTCAGGGTGGACGGCGTCAGGCATGGCGCCTGGAAATGTCGCCTGTAACACACATTAACCGATGCCATGCAGTGCTGCCATAATAACAGCCGAGCACAAGTTTAATTAGTGCAGCCAACGAGGCTAGAGCAGAGCAGAGCAGCGCAAAGCAGAGCTGTGTTCGAATGGAAGCCTGTGGCCAACGTTGCGTATGAGCAATGTGTGTTCGTGTGATAAAATGGCCACGCCACGTCAAGGTTGTGCCTGCGTGCGAGTATGTGTGTGTTTGTACTTTTATGGCTGTCATCCATCTGAGAAGTAAAACTCTTATGGTCATAAAAACTCTAGAACGCATTGCGAAACGCAAAAACAAAGCTAACGAATAACCTCCCGATAGGATTCGTCCAAGCAGCTAGAGCAGCAGCACCAGCACCAACAAAAACAGAAAACCAAAGAGCAAAAAAAAAATTGTCAGAGTGCTGAACTAATAATGGCACATGTCAAAATTCGTTGGTGTGCCCGCAGGTGTTAGGGGATGTGTCCAGAGGGATGCGAGGTTGAGCAAGACAGTTGGCAACTTTGGTCGAATGACGAAACCCAAGTGACATTCATAGTGATTTCGTTTTGGCAGTTTTGTGTCATTTGTTGGATTTAACTGAAGCCAGAATACACAAACACACACACAAACGCACAGATGAACATTGCCTGAGGCCTGGGGCGGGTTGCATTTGGTCAGTTTGATGCTGTTACTGCTCCAAGGACAGATGCCGCTGAAAATTGGATGAATGATAGAAAAAAGTAAAAGCACGAAGAATGGAACATAACGAGGTAAGTCAACTTGGGCAAAGACAACAGTTGCAACCCACAACATTTATCACTTGACAGCAAAACACTAAATAACCGCAAATTCAAGAAGACGAAGTAAAAACAGTAGAAGCAGTAGAACCAGAGATGACATTTATATAATCTGAAAACGGCGCTGGGCGCAAATGTGTGTTTGACCATAATCCCTTGATGCCTTTAATGCATTAGTTTTGACCTTTCGACTGCAATAACTGTCATATTATCTATATTAATATTTAGTTAATCGGCATAATCTAAAGCTCATATCTTCAATCTAAGCTTAAAATGTTGTTTAATTTTCAAACATGCAATGAACATGAACATTCATCAAAGCCCTAGTGTCCAATGGGTCTAACACGTATCGGTTGTGGCATGTGCCACACGCACAAGTTGCATGGCAATGTCTATTGCAATATAAACAAAAAATAAAATAAAATAAAAGAAACTATCAGAATATGCAATAAATGTATAGTATATAAATACAGACATGTGTATGTTCATACAAGTATATGAATTGAAAACTATATGCAGCTATGCAGTAAGAAGAAGCAGCAGCAGCAGCTGGCCAAAGTCAAAAGCCAAAAGCGGTTCTGCTGCCAAGACAACTGCTAGCTGACACTGCCACATATGTGTGTAAGTTTGTGTGTGTGTGTGTGTAAGTTCCGGTGACAATGTGCCATGGTGCCAAAGGAATAAATGCGACGAGCTAAAGGACTAGGAAGTGGACAAGCCCCGGATGAAGGCTCAGTGGCTGCCATATACACATATGTACACAAAAAAAAAAAAACTCAAAAACCACTGAAAGTATTCCATTTCTCTTTCTATGTCTATCTCCTTTTAACAATCGGCCAATGTACTTAATACAAAGATATAAATATGAGAATGTATGAGCAGGTTTAAGCTAGTTTTTGTGTTGCCAGAGGAGCTGTAAGCGATTCCAAACAGTTTGCCATGTTGCAATATTTGAAATACATTTGAAAATTGCATTGCGTGGCAGAAAAGGACATTCATCTCATTCCCGGTTGGCCGGACGACTGTCAGCTGTGCCGCCTTCCGTATTGCTGCGGCTGCTCATATGATTTATGGTGATAGGACATATGTATTTTAAAGCTCATAAATTTGTCGTTTCAGGACCTGGACCTGTCGACAAACTGATACTCGCAGAGCGATGCAATGTCAACCACTTTCCGTATTCATGCGCTAGTTTTTATTGGAGCCAAAAAACACTTGGTAATAAGCACAATTCGTAGGCAGTAGCGCTGCCTTATTGCGATTGCCGCTTGGAATTTAGTGCCAGTCATTTGGCTTGACATTTAATGCCATGGGCAACGGCAACAAATGCAACAATAAATTCAATTATTTTTAATTTTTATTTCGATTAAGCGTACGTTAAGGACGCCATCGTCCTCTACGCCATAAATGTCAATTGCGGTCATCCAATATTAGAGATATGGATAGAGTGGACAGAGACTGTCTCTTTTCACATCTAATTTTTGCTCATTAATTTCATGCAACATTTTTATGCATTGTCATAAAACTTATTTAACGATGCCCGCAAACACATACAAACATCTATGTATGTCTTGCTGTTTGCCTAATTAGATTAGTTAGCTGCGCATTTCGCATTCTTTGTCTGCTTTGCTTGTTAATTGTTGAGCGTGTGGATTGCTCTCTGCTTGTCATATAGCAAATCATCATTCCTTTGACTCGCTTTGTTTCGCCGTTTCGCCAGATTCCACTAAGCTTAACCCATATTCGTTGCGTAAATTGCTTGAAGCAATCGATTTGCGTTTGATTTTGTTTTGATTTTTGTTTTGTTTAATTGCAATGCATTTTCTCTTGATTTAATGGGAACAACAGCATCTGTTGTAGCATGCAATTACACCTGCTAACAGTTGACTAATAGCAATACAATAACCGGACTAAGCACTATAATCTAGTCAAGCATAGTTCAAATTGGTTGAAGAGGGGCTAAAAATGTTAAATAACCACTTTAAATAAAACCAGTATAAAGAAGACCTTAATAAACTTGCCAGCTGGAGTTTTTCAGATTCACTTTAGCAATTTTCCATTAAAAAAAAATTACAAAATTCTGGTTAAAAGCCCTTTTACTTACATATAACCCTGACTATGCCACTGGCGAGAAGTGCAAATAGAGATATATTCACTCATGGCTTTTGCAAGAATACACATTCACACACTCGCACACGCACACACGTGTGTGCATTCAAACACACTTGCACATTGTGCTATATAGCCGGCAGTGAAAGCAGCCGTTGTACAATGGGCTAAAATGGTATGTTATCAGTGCGTATACTTGATTTTTATACGCACACTTAAGCAAATAACTGCAGGCATTATTTCAAAAATTCGAAAATTAAAAGCAAACAACATAGAGCAGAGAGAAAATGCTTTGAATGGAGGTATGGTTCATGGATCATGGGGCATGTGGCAGGTGGCTATAAGAAAATACTCTGTCAGAAAGAGATAGTAAGCGAATAAGAATGAGCGAGAGAGGGAGCGAGAAAGAGCGCAAAGTTTTAATGTAAAGTGATGTGAAATGTTTTCTTTGCGAATTTACCTTCAATTTATGCATTTATGAATATGTAAGCACATTCAAGACCAAGCTCTTGGCTGTGTGAGCAGTCAAGTGGCAAACGTGAATACAGAAATAAACACACACACTTGCACACAAACACACCCACACACACAAGCACTTGGCAATACATTCATTAATAAAATGCTTTTGGGCAAAGAAGTTTTGCGTTTGCCCATTCGTATTTTCACATTTCATATCTGAGCCGTAAGGCAGCTTTTCAAAAGAATGAAAGCAAAAACAACAACAACAAGAAAAAAACAAAAAACCAAGTAGAAGAAGATGAAAATAAACCATAAATAATTTATTGTTAAATGTCTTTTGACGTTGCCAGGGCAAAAATTTCACAAAATTGCTTACGGAATGCAATCACATATTCTGTGGCAAAGAATTTAATTGCATTTTTATTTTTGTTTTTTTGTTTTTTTTGTGTGTTTAACAAGTGCAAGCCTGATACTTACACATGTCTCTGCAATGGGATTATCATCACTTCTCTCCGCATCTACACTGTACTGCACAAATCCGAATCAAAGTTAATCAATTACGAACAAAGTCAGAACTTGTCATCGGGCATAGTATATCAAACCTTTCATCCTTTTGCATTGACAGCACGAAATATTTTGCATAATACCCAAACTGAAAGGTGAAACCACGTACGAGTCAGACCACTTCCCTTTTCCCATTCCATTCCCTTGCCATCCCCTGCGAGTGCCCTCAAAGTCAATCAACAAAATGTCGACATGAAAAACAATTATCGTGATAGTTTCGGTGACAATTTGAGATGTTGTCACCTATGTAAGGTGTCGATTATTATTATTTTACGTTTTGTTTTTTTTGTTTCATTGCTTTTTTATTATTTTTGCCTCACACTACCTCTGAAAGCCACCCGCTGCCTGCTTGTGGCTATTAAGTTGCGCACATGACACGTTGTCACGCCTACTTATTATTGATTTATTTAACCCTTTTGCATTGAGTAACAACAAGTTTAGTGCGTACATACAAACAGTTTAAGTGAATGTAAAATGTTGATTTTATTTGCTGATTTTCTCGCAGTTATGCGTAGTTCATCAAATGAATTTTAGCTTTGGCTTTCTTGACGACAGTCAATTTATGGCATTCTTGTTGTTGATAGGCAAATGACACGCGCTAATCAATGAGACGCTTCTCATATTTCTAGATGCCATAAATGACAAACTTCCGTTACGCATCGTTTGCCAATGTTGTGCAGGGAAACTGACAGCCTAATAGTCCTATGCCACGATATACAGAAACACGATTCGTGTTGGTGAAATTAAATGCGCATTGAGACAATTGGCGAAACAAGTGGAGAAAGAAATATTCACGACTCGCTGAATTTCTATGTTTTTTATTTTATGACCGCGTGGGGATATGACGCTTTATTGAGTGAAAAAGTAAATAATATTCGAATTTTATTGACGACTGCAAGGACAAAATAATGAATGCGTCATAATGTTTAATCAATTAAATAAAGCGTTTGACTTGTCTAAGAACCTCATCTACATGCTTGCATATACAGAAGATAATAAATTCTGATGTTATAACAGAAATACGTAGGTTAAGGAAAAATTTGGTCTCCATACTACGAGTCAAATAGTTTGTTTTAAAAAGAGTTTGTTACTCTAAAAAAGTCATCGAAGCATATATTCATGATTCTCGCCAAGTATTAGCTTATACACAAGTATGTTAATATGGTTATTTGCTACTTTTATGATAGTCAAACTGTGATCGTAATGTGCGGCGCCTTTTTGGGGGTACTACGTACTTAGCATAAATCTGCGGAAGCTTTATCATAACGCGCTCAAAAACTACAACAGGCATATCTAAAAGCTAAGAGAGTGCTATAACTACAACTATAATAATATAACAACGGCAACAACAACTAAAATAACAACAACCAACAGTGCCCAGCAACAAAAGTGGCAATAACAATAAAAACCAAAAGTACTTTTACACGCACTTCAAATACAAATAAAGCACTCTGAAGCGAGGTTCTAGTATGTGTATGTGTATGTAAATGTGTATGTGTATGTGTGTGTGTGTGTGTTTGTGCGTGTTTATTAGCGCGTGTGTGTGCACATTTTTGAGTGGACGATAAATAAATTAGAAACGTTGCAAACGCGAAAAACGCTGTCGAGAGCTGCTATAGCTAAAATTTCTCTGTTAACAGCCATGGCCATGGAATGGACGGACGCACTGCGACATAATGGCGTCCACTTTGTGTTCTTATGCTTAATTTGCTTAAAAGGGTGCTGCACTGTAGTAGTCATTGTTGTAGTAGTACCAAACTGCACTGCTGCAAACACAGGCTTCGCTTGGGGTGTGCCAAACTCTAGGCGCAATAAGTGTTTGAAGGTGTGTTGGGGTTGCAATTGAACTGGTCATAGACATATGGACACGCAATGTGAAAATGTGGAAATGTGAGCGGTTGCTGTCAGTGACTCTGGCAAAGTGTATTTCACATTTCACGCACAATTTTCCATTTTCCAGTGCACGCAATTTACCGCTTAACGCACAAGTCGAGCACAGCACAACGCAGTCTTTGTGCCAATTTAAAGACCAAACCCCAACCCCGATCCCAACCCTCTGCGTGGCTCATAACACATGCTGAACGGCATGCAGGCGACAGCTTAGCTAACGCTAAGGAAGTCCGAGTCCTTGCCATATTACATCACTCGCGCAGTGAAGTTCGACGCACTCTGTCCCAGCCCCTCTTTCTGTTCAGTCATGTCACGTTGTTGTTAGCATTCTCTAAGTGGTATTGGGGCATGGGGCATGCGACATGTGCGTGGCCAAATAGTTGAAATAGTTTTGATGCGCACTTTTCAGCGGCTCTGACTTGGGCTTGGCCTTTGAACCGCCACTGTCCTCCACCCCCCTCTCTAGCACTGAACACACACAGACACAAATTTTATCCCTACGCATTTGCTTGTTGAATTGTTAATATTATTATTCTTTTTTGGGGGAGTTTTACGCATTTAAATGAGGCGCACGTACGCTGACGATTTGTCACAAAATAATTTTTACGACTTTACGACTCCATTTGCCAGTGACCAAACCCCAATTTTAACGAAACGCACACACTTACACAAGAACCCCCTTAACGCATATAATTTTCATGCAATCGTTGTTCTTGCTGTTGTTTGCTGTGTCTCTGTCGCCAACTGCGACAATAATGCTTCGATTTAACGTAAAACGCGTTGCAAAACTCACTTGACGACATCACTGATGTGCTGAGGCGACTTGCCCTTGTCCGCGAGTCACTTAAGTGAAAACTCACTTAGCATTTGCTAAACAGATCTAAGTTGCACATACGGGTCGCAGATACTTGAATTTTTAATATCTTCTATCCTATAAAAATGCGTAAGTATGGGTTTAGATGTAGAATGAATATTATATATAAGATATTGCTCAAGCTTGATGATGGCTGTTGTTTATGTGTTTTTCAGTTAATTTGATGCTTGGCCTTGTGGCTGACACAACGTTCAATATCAATTGCAAATGAAACGCGCAATGCAATAACTGGCTGGGGTGTGTTGACTCGATAGCTGCTGCCTCCTGATCTGAATCTAATTAATCGTATCGCTGTTGCCACAGTTGTTGCCGATGTCTTACATACAGGCAAACACACGCACACACAAACAAGCAAGCAACCCCCTAACTCACACACATATATCAAAACAAACTGACAATTTCAAATTTAAATGACGTGCGAAACAAGAATTTAATTTTCTACTCGTGTTTGCAACATGAAATTCACTTTCTATTGCTTACGCGAAAATGGCAACCAATGTCAGTGAATGCACTTGGAGAAAAAGTGTATTGCACTTAAGATTGAGCTGATACTTTTCAAGAGCATAATAGTTCCAAATGCAGCGTTAGTTTAATAGAGAACTCCTTGGATCGCTTTGCTAAATAAAGATACTAGGCAAGTTGTCTAAAAATATTTTCGAGTGTGCATCGGCGACAATTCAAGTCTATTTACTTCCCAGCTAGCAGCTTATGTTGTTTTTCATTGCTGTTTTTCGCGAACTGGTTCGCAATACGTCTCATCGTTGATGTCGTCGTATTGCAACTCACACCGCTAGACGTTTGGCAAAATGACAAATTTTCCCAGCATGCTGTCGCTCAAACCGGGCAGTGGGCGGGGCTCGACGCAGGCCGTACTCAGGCTGCCACTGAAATGAGGGGTGCTGCAGTATCAACAGCAGCAGAACGACAGCCAATGGCGCAAGGTTTGGTTTTAGTTTTCAGTTGCCAACCGCTTTCTGTTTTCTGCTTTCCGCTATCTGCTTTCCTCTGCGTGACGCTGAGGCCGAGGCTTGTGGCTGTTTGACTGCCAAATGCGTTGCCTACTTTTAGGCTGGCATAATGAAATTCCAACATTTGACTTATTGACGACAACGATGGAAACCATACACACAACGAGTACAACAACGACAGCGAATAGGACAAGTTCAGTACTCAGTTCGCATGTCATTGTCCTTATTGAAGTGGTTTTTGTTGTTGTGCTAGCTTAATAAAGGCGACGCCGCGACGCTTGCGCTTTTATCAAATTTCTTTTGTTGGTATAAATTTGTATTCGCATTTTATACAGAATTCGGATATCAAATCTAGTTTCAAATATGTCAATATATCAAATTGTTGAATGTTATTCAATAGACTTAAGACCAAATATAAGATTTTCATGAACAACGTTTTGTTATTATAAACTGATCAGCTTCACGTCACTGGCATTTAATAAGCATCAATTATTGCAACATTTGGGTTTGTTTTGACGTGTACTCTTATTAGTATTTTGATTGGTGAATTCCATGCAAAGTTTGATCTAAACAGAATATACTAAAAAGCTTAATTACATTAAATACGGGGAAAAAAATAATAAAATTAAAAAAGAAATGATATAAAAATTATATTGAAATGCTTTTGATATGAGAAACCAGCCAAATACAAAATAGTTGAAATTGAATGCACAAGCTCAAGTTGAGGGTTAATTAAGCAAATTTTATTCAAACAAAGCGAATTAAACTCTCTAACCAATGCAGCAGTTGCAGCAATAAGTTAATATTTTACGTTAAAAATTTCACTTTTGTGTTGTTGTCTTTTATGTTGTTATTATTTTCATTTCAAAGAAATATTTACCTCCAACGAATAGTTGTATTTGCCGTTAGCTATTTATGTGTAGTATATGTGCATTGTTCGCTTTGTCACTTTAGCTTTGTATGCTTTTGGTTTTGATTAGATTTAAAGTGCAGTTTAAAATTCTCTGTACTGTTTTAATGAAAATGCATTATAATAATGCTATTATAATTTTTGCTTTGCGGCTGCCTTTGGCTATCTGCAGGGGCAGGAAATTGCTCAATTTTCTCAATGCTTGCACACAAGTTGCGCAATAAGTTGAGTGGAATTGAATGAAAATGTCTTTTGTGTGTGTTTTTTATTTTCTTTCTTTTTTTTTCTTTACAGCTATTGTCTGAAGCTGTTAAACTCATGACAGGATTCACGCCTCACTGCTTGGGTCCTTTTGATGGCATTTGCACCTTTAAAGCAATATCCGCTGGGCTTTCGTCTCATTCCTGCCGTGCGTCAATGGAAATTAATTTTCATTTTAATTGACTTTCACAATGAACGCTCGAAGTGGGAAGAGCTGCGTGGTCTTGTCAATATTTACATGTTACTCATTAATTATATACATACGTACTATACTCACACTTACACGCACACACATACAGACATAAATGTGTATGTGTGCATATTTAAGCAGAGGCATTAGGCACAACAATGGCCAATTTCCTGGCAAGTTCCACGAACAAGCCCTGGGCCAAATAGTCGAACTGAGCAGCTTATTAGCTGGTCAGCACGCAAGTGGCAGGTAAGACCCACCAAAAACAGACGGCTGGAAATCAAAATTATCCAACCCCCAACACCCATCCTTGGGAAAAGAGCTAACTGGCTAGCTGGCCAAAGCCATCGAACTTTAACGCATTGTTTATGTTAACAAAATGTAAATAAATGTTGCGTACAAACGACGCGGCGATGGCGATGGCGCTGACGAAAACAAAGGGCAATTAAATTTGCTGGCCAAAATAAAGGCGCCGGTACACGCAAGTCGTTTGGGGACTTGTCCCAAACAACAACAGGTGTTCAGGTTTACAGGGTTGGCTCACCTTACACCAAATAGCAAAGCAAAGGAAACGCCAAACAACAACGAAAACAGAACGAACAGAAAACGATATAAATCAAATCATTGTCAGACAAACGAAGCATAACAAAAAAAATATATATATACAAACAAAGAGAACAAACTTGAACTGGCCCTTAAACATTGCATATCGAACATTTTTATCAAAGTGGCCAACATTCTATTTCCATTTACGCAGTCAATTCGTCGTCATCGTCGTCGCCTTTGTTGTCGCCATTCGTTTAAGTGGCTCGCGTGTTAATTGTCGGGGAATGTGCTTGCCACGGCGATAATATACTATTGGACAGGCAGTCAACGATCCAGCTGTTTAGCTACTTAGCTTAGCCACAGCAGGACAACTAATGCCTAACGTGTTTGCTGACAATTCAAAATTAACTGCCAAACTGACCAAGCATTGGTCAAGAAGTAGCAGTGGTAAAAGTAACGCGCAAAAGCAATAAAAAAATATCTTTTAAACGTGTTTTGCAGTCTACTTTGTAGGCGAGTTAATCATTATCATAATGGAATGCTTGATAAACAGTATAATCCTTATGCATAAGAAGGTCACCCAACTGCTTGATCATGGTCACTTCTCATCTCTATTGCGGTTGAAAAAGGTGCAATCTTACCGTAAGGACCATTAAATGCTGCTTGATGTTGTCATTAAAGTCACTTCCGTTTATTTTTAACATTTTTAATTGCATTTTTTGTGCCTCTACCATACCATTTTCGTGTGTTGTTGTTGTGGGTATCTTTCTTTTTTAAGTGTAGCTGACTCATTTGTCGCTATGCTTGTGGTGTATGTGTGTGTGTGTGTGTGCTTGGTCGTTTATTTTATTTAGCAATTTATTTCACACGTTGCCGCAAAAGGCATTCCAGCGCACTGTGAAGTGTGCCTACGTGTTTGCCAAGCGCTCTCTTGGTGTGTGTTTGGCTTGTATCTTCTGACTGTTTTTAATTTTAGGCTATTATGAGCTGTCCCCTTTGCAGCTGGCTGACTGCTGTCCCTGTGTATGCATGTTGGTCATTTGCAGTCTGGGTCCAAAAATTATGGCCACACATATAAATTGTCAAGCGACCATTCGTCTTGCAGAATAAATGTTGCAATTTGTTGGCTTTCGCGTTGCCTTCAAAAAGATGGCGCCCAAGATAGTTGTAGAGCAGCATCCGCTGCGCACAAAAGTATGCTACATTTTGCGTACCACTTCCGACCCAAAGCGCGCGTTGTTTGTTGGTTTCTTGTCTGTTTCTAGCTACAGCGCCGGCGCGCACCTTCGCTGACCACTGGCCGAACAAGAGTGTAACTAAAGCTGGTCATAAATTCTATTGCAATGCATGCGAGGCGGGACGCAAATAACTCACTGAGACCTCACAGTGTGCGGCAGCGCCTTTTATTATTAGAAGTAGTAGTAGTAGTAGTGTGCTGACCACTGTCGGCATATATTTGTGCACAATTAATTATTATAAATGTCGTGGTCGCCAACCCGGACACGGATACGGACCCGGGCGCAAAACAAAAGGAACACAAAACGTTCTGCGAAGCGAAATTGTTTATGAAAATTTATGATTACAATATTTGTGTCGCACTGTATCTTCCTCCATCTACCCCTACCCCACTTCCAACATATCTTTTCCCCTCTTTGGTCATGCAGCTTTTCAGTTAGATTTATATTGGACTGGACATTTTTCTATTGCATTGTATGTGTATTGCTTCAAAAAACAGCCAATTTTGATTATCACCATTTAATTGTATAATGTTTCTCTTCTGTTCGTGTGTGTTTATTAAAAGCACAAATATGTGTATGTATTCACACATGCGTGTGCCGTTCACGTTTGTATTTGCATTTGTATTGATACTTTGTTTGCAATTGGCTTCACATGACTTCCTTTATGTTGATTCAAGGAACAACTTTTTAATGCCTTTAAGGATAAACACACAAAAACACACTCACACACCCGCCCTTAACTGCGGCCTATTACAACACAACATTCATTGGTTTGGTGTTTGTGTTGGTTGACTTTTCATTTATTTTTATTTCCTTCTTCTTTTTGCACATTTCTTTGTATCTCTGGCTGGCTTTTTTTTTGCTTAAACAATCGTTTATTTATTTGTTCAATGTCTTGCAAATCACTTGTCTTGTTATCGATATGTCGAGTCTGTTGAAAGTGAAGCTTTAAATGATACAGTTATATAATAGCCAAGATATCGAACCTTACCATAGCCATTACCTGTTAGCTCATTACAAAGCACAGCATTTCCTTAATTTGCAGTTGGTTCATTATTTTCACATTCATCATTTGGGCATTTTTGCGCTTGAGCGGCACTTTAGACGCCTTGACCAGCATACGCAACCGCACCTTTGGCATGCCGCTCTGCTTGGGGCCTGAAGCCTGCTGTGGGCTGCGGGTTCGTTATCAAACTTCATGCAGCTAATTATGCGCTAAGTAGATACACACAACAACAATAACAATAGCGGCATAACGGTATACGCAATGGCAAGCAGGTAATTTATGGCCGCGATTGCAGCCAAAAATCCTTTGTCGAAAAGTTGCAAATACCTGGAACTTAATGTTTGACTTTGAACTGGCAAGCTGAGCTTGGCGCCCCCAACCAAAATATGATAAATGTTGTGCGGAAGTTGGCGACTGACACTGCGCCACGCCTGCCATCGTCGCACCACCTCTGCACCCTGTCGCCCTTTCAATCGCTTGGCCTTTGAGCTACACATCTCTGCTTTGCTGGCAGCCACAGCAAGGTGCGCGAAAGGCCGTCAATTTGCGAATATGCGCGCCATCGAAATTCCCATGGACATAAGCATTGCCATTACCAGTTGTTGTTGTTGTCTGCATTGCTATCTGGGGTGGCCAGTTGCATTCTCTCTGTGCGTTTGTGTGTATTTGTGGGTGTCTCTTCATTATGTGCAGCCGTTCGTAGCATTATCTGGCCTTAGAGTGCCGGGGCGCTCTCTAATGCAGCAGATAAACACAGTCAAATGCTGTGAAAACCTTTGGTTATTTGTCATATACAGCGTATGCAATCTGTGTGTGGCTGTGTGTGTGCTATCTAAAGTGGTGTTTGCCATGGCAAAGCTTAAGGTGCATATTGCGTATACCTAATGCAGTTGTATTGTACGAGCTGAGTGACCCAAGAGAGGGTGGAAATTGAATTAAAACGCAAATTGCAGCCTATTTGCCATTTGCAATTTGTCATTTACCATTTTGCATTTTGCAATCTCAACTCTCTCTCTCTCTCTCCCTCGCTCTCTCACACACACACACTCTGGCTCGCATACGGAGACGTCGGCTCAAAATTAACGACAGTCATAACTTTTTCAACGCGACATTTTAGTTTTGGGCTGCTCGGCATTTCACACGCTGCCAAAACGTTTCCGCTTCCGCTGGCAGTCATAACTTTCTGCCACTGCCGTTCTTATTCGCCATCCTTCTACTAATTCTTCTTTTTTTTTCTTCTCTTTTGCCCTGTTGCAAAGTTACGAGCATGCCAGGAACTGTGACACACCGCGTGGCAGGCGGCAGGCAAAAGAAAATTTTGTGCGCGCTTCAGCCAGTGCAACTTTCGCTGCCATTTGAACTTTGCATTGCAACAGCGCGGGCAGACAACAGCGGACATCACGGCCAACAGTTAAGGTAAATAAGCCGGAAACATGCGGCAACATGCCGACGTGTGTGCGGCCACTTGCACACTTTGCCCCAACATTTAATTCGTTTTGGTTGCATATATGTATGTATGTGTGTGTGTATGTGGTGCTTTTGAGGTCTTTACGTAGATGCTCTGCATACAATTTGGGTTTAATTGCTGCAGCAGAACCAACAATCCTTAAAACAATGTCACAAAATCCAACATAACAATATCACATCTGGTTAATAAAGATATTTAATTGTTAAATCGATGTCATACGGTTGAAAGTTGAGACTTAAGTTGACATATTTAAATAAATGTTACTTGTTATCAAACTTTTTAGCTAACAAACAGATAAACCCTAACTAAGCTTAAAGAAATGTAATGAAAATGTATAAGCTTGGAGAAGGGTTGCACTACCTGCCAGCTATTAATTAATAATCATTTTGGGCACATACAAAGAGCTTTTGAAAACACCATTAAAAATTGCTTCATCCCCCAAGCTGTATAACATCGCCACAAATTGTTACATTTGCTAATTGAGAAACGACATAAGAAGCAACAAAATAAACAGTTCTGGAAACTGACTTATTTATTTCACTTAACTTAAATTATTTTTGTCGCTTTCAAAGCGTGTCAGATTTCTTTATTTTCATATTTTACCTGTTTAGCTTGATACACCAAGGAACAAATAATAATATTTCATATACTATGTGTGTATAAGTTAAAATGGTAAAGTGACACCTTTTTTCAAGGTCTTTGTTGGGTTTAAGTTGCCCTGGGTGCTTAAGTTCTTCAACCAAGCACAAAATATGCACTTAGCACGAACCTTTTGCTTATTAAGACCCTGGTAGCTAGAGATGAGTGAGTTTGGTGGTATGTCGTGTATAGGTCGTGTTACGTTAACACACTCATCTTTAGTATTGATGCCAAAGCTTTTTGTTTGGGTTTTTTCCCTTTTCTACTTCTCGAACTCATTTGAAATTATTTTTTCTAATTACTTAAGGGATTAATTTAAAAAAGCAAACGAAGTGCAAATACACACAAACACATATATACAATATTATCAAGCCATTTACATACACACACACACACACACACAATAAAACATGCAACACGTTTCTTTACTTTTAATTTCAATTACTTTTATTATACCCAGCAAATGCGTTGAAATGAAGCAAAAAATAAGAAGGTTACACACATACATATACTTATAAGTATAGACAAGCTCATACATACCTTTTTATTTACTTACTCACTCACTTATATATGCACATACATATTTACATATTAACCGCACACTCTGGAGAAAACCTGAGCGGAGGAAAAAAAAAGTTTATTTATTAATTTTCATAAGAGTAATTTTGTGTATTTTATGTTTGGTTTGCGCCCGAGTGTTGCTGTTCTCGTTTTTGTTGTTGTTGTTGAAGTCGTTGCTAGGAGCGCAAATATAAGTACGCAAAAAAAAGAGGAGAAAAATTAAATAAAATAAAAGCTGAGCGACACACAGCAACAACAACAACAAATGGTAGCTCATAAGCGCGGCGGGGCAACGTTAAACGGTTAAGGACATGCAAAAAAGGGTGCGCTCTGATGAGTTGATGAAGTGTTCAACGCCTGGTTGGCCCAAAGAAAAGCCCGACAACCCGTAAATGGTGGAAGTAAGGCACGGAGACGGCATTCAAGGAAAGGGGAATGGGTTTGAGCTGGGTGCGAGTGCTGAACTTTTGGGCTGCCCGCAGCGCAAATAAAAAGTCAGGTTTTTAACTAAATGACTTTTTGTTGTTGTGCACACGCATTGCTACACATAAACGCACTCAGTGCGACAACAACAACAACAACACAACAACTCTGCTACACAAATATGGTACATATGCATGCATGTCGACGTGTATCGTAATTATTTTGATGGCGGCAGCCTTTTTCAACAGAATGTACATACTTATATGCATATACGTACGTATGTATGGATGCCCGAAATGCGTGGCAGCGTTAAGTAAAATTGCCCAGAACCTCACCTTTTTTATGTGTGTGTGTGTGTGTGTGTGTGTGAGTGTGGTGTTTTTTGTGTCTCTGTGCCCTCCAGTTTGCTTGTGTGTGTATGTGTGTGAGAGGTGGACTGCGGCAGTTGGGTTGTTGTCTCGTTGATTATGCGCTGATAACAAATTATTCACTTGGGAGCTGGCTTCAACCAATACAAACACAAACATAGCACACACAACAAACACACATGTGCCTATGTATTGTGTATGTGTGTGTGTGTGTGTGTGACGGGCTTACATGAAAACATTAGACGTAACTGGGGGCGTGAGTATATATATATACACACGCCCCTAGTCAATTTCTGTTTGGGGTCTTGGGGTCTGCGTGACCAAAATTAATGAAAAGCCGCCGACGCCAAATTAATGCCTCCGCCGTTGACTTCGACTTTTTGCTTATTTGCTGTGTCACCTGCACTTTTTGTACTATGTGCTTTATTATGCCAGATTACAATCGCTAAACAGCCACTGACATTATACACAATATTACGCATACGCTGGGGGTAACTGTATTACCACTAAGTACAAATATGTCGGTTCTTTTGCCCCTAAAAAGGTCAACTAAGCAGCGAACTTAAGCTATAGTCACAAAATCGATGCATTGATTAGTTAAATACTTATATAAATCGACAGTAAGTACACTTACTAATTAAATCAACCAATGGCCATAAGATTACAGTGCAGTTAAGAATATTTCCTAATTTTAGTATTTTTATTATATTGTAGCTTGTAAATGTTATTTTGTTTAATGAAGAAAAACTAATTATTTGGCACACTTCTCAGCAAGTGATGATTCTTTGAGTAGTATCCTCTTTCTTGCCCACTGTTTGCCAAACCTTTGCCAAAGGCGTACTATTAAACGACGGGCTCTCTAGGGAATTGAACGCAACTCATTTATGTTTTATCTATTGCTTCAAAGCCTTTGCGAAAAAATCAAATGCCAGAGGAATAAATAGCACAACTTCCGGTGAGCCAATAAGAATACCAAGCAACTAAACAAAAAAAAGGACACAACTGGACACAAACGCTCCCTAGAGGTTAGACGAGCCTGGATACTGGATGTTTCTTCTCAATTCTCACTTTGTTTCTCATTGCAACTGCTGGTTTATTATGCGAAACAAGCGAAGGAACAAACGAGAGGCACGCCAGGCGAATTTGTGTTTAAAAATAATAACAACAATAACTACAACAGTGGCAAGCAACACCAAGAACAATGGAGAACAAACAGGCGACAAGAATCGATGCTACGGATGTCTTGAACTGTTTCTGGGCGACAGTTGGCCAAGACAGAGAGAAAGAGAATGGGTAAAAGTCGTTTGGTCCTGGAACGAGTCACCATTTATCTTAATCTACCTTTTAACTTATCTCGTTGTTGGATTTGAACTTGTTCTTCTCTCTCTCTCCTTCTTCTTTGTTTTTTTGCCTGATTCTTAGCCCCTCGAGCGCTTTGTGCGCATCCCAGTTCACCCCCCTTTCTTTCCGTTTCTTATTTCTTTGCTATTGTTGCAACAAAAATCAATTAATTATTTATCACTTAAACTCTCCGCCACTTGTCATTATGTCATTGTTTACTCATTGCCCCAGGGGGGAGGCAGCAAGAAGCGACAGCGGATAGCGGAAAGCAGAATGCGGACAGCGGCAGCAAGCTAACATTTTCTCTTCTTCTGCTTTCAACTTTATCAATACTCAATAGAGATGGCGATGGTTAGGTTCGGTTGGGCTTGGTTTGGTTTGGTTTAGCTTGGCTTGGCTCTGGGACCAGCAACAGTAGCAACGGCAGCAGCAGCGACTGTAGCATTAGCTGACCCCATTGATGTTTGCGCGCTTAACTTTGCCGGCAGTTTGTCTCGACGGGCCTGTGGCATTTGTGGAGGTGGGAATGTGAATGCTTCTCCCATTGCCATTGACGCTGCTGCCAATACCTTCAAGGCGGTAGTAGTCAGCTAGTCGGGCAGCCAGCCGTTATTCTTCTTATTTTATTTAACTTAATACGTATGTTGGCATCTTTTACTGGTGTTTTTTTTTTTTTGCTTGCTTTCCGGCCACCTTCAACGAGAAGAGGCGACATTGTCGACACTGTGGCCTCTTGCAACAATCGAAATCCCCAATTGACAAAAAGAAAACCAATTTAGCAGACAACAACAACAACAAGAAGGAGAACGAATCAGGACAAGCCAAAGGCAAGGAGTCGCTTCTTTCGATTCTTGTGTCTTTGTTGCAAGCATACGTTGTGATAAATTCATCAGGTGAATGCCAAAGCATTGAACAAATATGCGACACCCAAACCCTAACCACCCTCTTGAGTCAAGGCATGCCTCTCAATAGTGAATCTCACTGCTTGATGCGGCTTGTTCTGTGGCCGCATCAAACGACAATTGAATTTGCCATGTTGAAAACTTGGACAGCCGACTCAATAGTATATATATCGGCAGATAGCTTGTTGTTTTTGGTTTTGACCAGGCAGCTTGCTGGCCATGGGCAGAACGGGACAGCAACAGAAGCTGCTTCGCATTTTCGTTCAGTTTCTGTTGTTGTAGCTGCTGTTGCTGTTGTTGGCCAGTTGTCGTTAGCCGTATTTATTTAGCCGTGTTTGCCGTCGGCATGCCTTCAATTAATGTCAATTTGTTTTTAAGTAAGCTATCGATGGCAACTTGGAAACGATTGCATTGACATTTAGAGTGTGGGAGGTGGAAAAGTAGTTGTCGGGGTGTGTGTGTCTCAGCTGACAAAATGCATCAAATGAAATGAAAACGTATGAGCAAGCAATTTGTTTATATTTGGATCAACTATCTAATATACCCCGAATGTTTTCTGGCCTTGCCCCTCCACTAACTGGGTCAGGTGATCAACCCGACGACAGCTGATGTGTGTGGATATAAACTTAATGTTAATGTCTTGTCCTCGTCCAGGTCGTATTCGTCGTTGTCGTTCTCGTTGACTCAAAGTCTAATAGAAGGCTAGCAGAAATGTTTTCCATTATGTTAGAATGCAATAAATTACCTGTGAAGGCAACGACAAAAACCACATACATATACAAAACGCATGAGAGTGACGGAGGAAAGGAACAGGCTTTGGGCTTGAGTTTTCTAGGTGGTTTGGGGTACATATATATGTATATGCACGCACATTAATTTACTTTTGTTGTCACTTTGCCAGTGGGCCACATTTGAAGTGCGCTGCCGGCAGGGATATAAAACAAATACAAATGACAAAGCAGAGGCAATGCCAGAGTTTGAGTATGTGTGTGTGTCAGGGGGGGGGAAAAAGACGGACAGGAGCAGGACAGGCAGAGACATCCTGTGTTTTAACACACAAACACCAAGCTAGAGCTGCCAGTTTGATATGTAAATGCGTTTCGCACACACATTTTGGGGCCGAGTGTAATGGAATTGTATGACATTACTTTTAATTAAAAGTGCTCGACATTTGGCCGGCAACTTGAGTGCCAAGCAAACAGTAAACTCTTTCTTTTTCTCTCTCTCTCTTTCTCTCTCTATTCTAGGTTCCATTTTTTTTTTTGGCAGGTAGTCGCAAGTGTGAAATGTTTTTTACATCCACTGAACAAAGGCTTCAGCTACGCACTTAGATTCCGGCTGCCAACTCATATATGAATGCTAAAACTCAACATACTTACACACACACACACACGTACAGTGAACGCAATCGTTTATCAGTTGTATTAAATCTAATGGCTAAAGAGGAAATCACAAACAATTCAATTCCGCACTTGACAGCAAACAATCAACAGTAGAGTGTTAGTGTGCGAGCAAGAAGAAGAGTGCGATTACATGTATTTGTATTTGAAGTAATTGAAGGAATAGTAGTTGTGCAAGCTGCCAAGTGCTACGATCCGCTCATACAATACCAAACTATTTGACCCATTCTCAACTGACAATACAATAGCTAAAAGTTCATGACTGCAAGAAGACTATAGACAGACACTGTTGTGACTACTGAATGGTCATGTTGTATGTTACAAATAATCGAATAGCAGCTTTCTAATAATGCTTAACACGTATTCTACACATAAATTTTTATCGTTTTGCTTGCCTTACAATTACAGGGTATATAATCTGCAGTACCAAGAACTTGAATTTACTATGTGCCGTATCTCATCAATGAATGGCCGCTCTGCTTTATTGGATTAAAAATAATAACGTTCAAGTTTTGTTGTAACAAAAAAGGGTCTTGGCAAAATGGAATTCTTTTTGTTGTTTTTGTGTTTTATAAATCAAAATGGGAAAAAGCATTGTTATAAAATAAAATTGTGATGCTTATTCTTTAATAAAGTAACTAAAAACACATTTTCAGCAGTATCCTGGCAGTTTTTGATTTAAGTATTGATTTTTGTTGTAACATTTTTACGTAATCAAATATGAAATGTTTGTAAATAAATAAACACCCTGATGCCAGCTATTTTGTTTAGTTATAAAATAATCTATAGATTTCTTATTTGCCCTTCTTCAACCTAAGCAAAGTTTATGGACTGCACGTTAAATAGCAAACAAGTAAGAAGAGCCAAAATTGCAAATAATGCGAATCACGTGGCACTGTGACCCCTTTTTCCACTGAAACCACAACAGAACAACAACAGCGCCAGTGAATGTAAATGAGGGGTGGATCTGAAACTCGCCCACCTTCTACGCCCCATGCTATCGCGCAATCAACCATTACGAATCCTGTTTGGAGTCGAGTGTTTCGATTTGCAGGCAAATCATAAAAACAAATGCATAAAACCAAATCGAAAATCAATACAGTCAGCCATCAACTGTATCGATGGCATCGATGCCCGCGGTTTGTATAAATTGCTTTATTGCTTTAAATAATACAAAAGAGTTGCTCCCAACTTGCCTTGAAAATTTTAATTGAAAATTTATAGATATGTTTGTATTCATATATTTTATGAGGCAACCTAATGCAAAAATAACATCGAACGTACAGGGAGAAAGGAAAAAACAATATGCATCAATCTCCGGCCCCTTCTCCTACATCAACAATTTGCTGCTACTGCTAGTCCTGTGCTGTATGTGTGTGTAGAGCAGGGGGTCGCTTAGATGAGGGGTGGAGGTTCGGTGGTAATGTACACAATGGCTTCTTTGCATTCGACCGCCGAACCCAAAATAATTAAAAGTATTTGGCGTCTGTAAAGTAATTTTTAATTAAGTTGAAGTGCGCTCAAGTGGCGCGCCTGATGGGCTTTTTTTTCCATAGAGGGGATGATGCGGAGGGGGTTTTAAAAGAGGGGAATAGATGGCTTGATGGCTGCTGTTTCTGCCGGTTGCTTATTACCGTGCATAAACATAAACAATTTTAGAAATTAAATGATAATTTCGAAATATTTACATAATTTTATGCATTATCCCCCAACGCTGAGACCCAAAAAAGGCAACAACCACCACACTTCGCACTTGGTAATGGGCAAGGGAGGAAGGGGCAGTACGGTTAGTACATTCTTATTGGGTTTTTTGCTTTCACGCTCTGCCAAATAGAGATACATGTAGTATGCATAGAATTCTAGTTCATCTCAAATCTTCAACTGATTTCTATCGACTATACCGCAAATTGATTTTAGGTTTCATTTGCGCTTCCTGCTGCTCATTTGGGGCATCCTCATTGCATTTGGCAAAGTCGCGCATTGCCGCCGCATTAATATTTATGAAGAGGGCGCATCTGAAGCGAAAAGGGGGCGTGGCGTTGAATGGACGGCCGGTAAGTCTGCTGCCAGTACAACTTTTGCTCCATTTTTGGATGCCAGCCAAATGCAATGAAATTCTATTTGAGCATTTGCAATGTGAGCGTTGCAGCTCCCGTTTCCTGCTTCTCGCCACTAACTCTGAGTGAATCTTCATCGCCGATTCCTCTTTCTTTTTTTGTATTTGTCGGCTTAAAGTTTTAATTAAGTGCAAATTAAAAATGTGTAAATTTGTCTGCCAATAAAAAAATATATATATAAAAAAGTGAAGTTAGTAAGTGAGATCGAGCGATGAGTTGTGAAGTGAAGTGGAAGAGGGCGAAAGAGAATATGACTGACGAAAAAAAAAAAATAAAGCAACATTGGATCAGCAAGCTATTCAGCTCTTGTTTTAATTACACTTGAAATGCTCCAGAGTATTCTTAAAATCTACATTTTTATCACCTTTGCTAATTATTTGCCAGGCAATTATTGAAACACATTTTACGAGCTTATTACAATTTTGGAGCAGGGATATTAAGGCAGCCACATGGTGTGGCAACACCACCCACCCAAAACCCCCTCAATGCCTGATACCTAATGAGCAAGACAGGCTGACAGATAGACAGACAGAAAAGTCTTAATGAAATGAAGAAGTTACGTAAGAGGGTGATAAAGGGGTAGAGTCGTTGATATTTTGAAAACTTTGCATATGAATGAATTTATATGTAAGAAATGAAATGTACGTACATATACAATATAAAAGCGAGGGCGGGCAACGTCGGCATAAACAAAACATTAATATGCTGCATAATTATGCGATAACCATGGCATGTGGTTCCCCACGTTGGCTTCACTCTTTCGAGTTTGAGCAGCAGCAGAGAACATCATAACTGAATATCATAATATAATGCTACATAACGTTAACGCTAATGATGCCCAGGCAAAAGCAAAAGCAAAAGCAACTACAATAAAAGGTGTGTGTGTGTGTATCTGTGTCAGGTGTGTGAGTGTGTGTGTGCGTGTAAGTATTGGGTGTTACATGCTGCAAAGTACTCCCCAAAGTGCCCCTAAATGCAAGAAATGACAGTCATTTCATATTTGTTGTACTCAACGGACTGAGCTCTTTCCCTTCCCTCTCTCTCAATCTCTCTCTCTCTCTCTCTCTCTCTGTCTCTAAGAATATATACGCAAACACACACACACGCAGGGACAATGCGTGTCATAAAATTAAATACTTCACTGGAGAATTAAATGCAGTAAAAACTGGGCGTGTCCTTACCTCGCACAACAACAGCAACAACAAAAACAAACACACACACACACCTACACCTACATCAGGTACTACAAAATGGGTAACTGTCCATGGCTTAAAGGGTGGAAGGGGGAGAAATGCGGCCTGGTTTATGTTTGTTGCTGCTATAGCGAGTGCCTGGGCGTTTGCCTTCACTGACAACTAGAAAAATGAAGCTAATAATAACAAGTTTTGAAGCTAAACGTGTTTCCATTATTATGAACATAATGAATTTCTCTTTAAATCCCTGAACGAACGACTTTTGGTTGTTGTTGATTGTACTCTTAGCCATTTCAAGTAAGTAATATAGTAATATAGCTTTAAAACGGACAGCTAATACAAATATATCCGCCATAAATATACAACTTTAAGCATGTTTGCTGTTAACTCACGGATTGCTTGAACAGTTCCGACAGCTTCTTGACCCTACAGAGCCAACCGTTCTCCTTCTTTGATAAACAGTCCATAAAATATTGTAAAGGTATGCATTAAGGTGTCGGGCTTTCAACTGACTTACGCCAGCTGTTAAATAACTTGGCCCAGAGCTGACCGCAATGCCACAAACTGTTGGCACACTGATGGCCTAAAAGTATCTGTCAAAACACGACAGCCAACGGGATTTAACTATTAGCGTCTTGAATGACTACCAAGCTGGATTTGCAGCATCACTTAGTTGCTTTCAACTTGAATGTCCTTCAGGCTGAGATCTTACTTTAATATGTGAATTTATTAAATTCAATGCTTTTGTCTAAGCCAAAGTACTAAAGAGTAGCACATGCGAATATTTATTAGCGTATCTGGTATAAATAGATATAAGTAGAAAAGCGATATACTCCGCCTGATTGGGGTCATTGAATGGAGAATGAACAGAGAGTGAGAGAGAGTTTGAGTGCAAATTGCATGAGCCAGCCCGCCGTTTGCTATAATTAAAACTAACCAGCGCTGATTTTGCGAATATCTCTTTCTTTCTCTTTGGTTGGCTCGTTGGTTGGTTGTTTGGTTGCTTGGCTGGCTGGCTGGCTGGTTGGCTGGCTGGTTAGCTGGATGTCTGGCGTCTAGCTAGCTGAGGTTGCCTTCGTAGTTGACTGTCTTGAGCAGGCGGCGATGCGGTTTTGTTAAAATTACATTTGCCAAAGTTTTATCGCAGCTGCGGCGGCAGCAGCGGCTGTAACTGCGACTGAGACTGCGGCAGTAGCAGTAGCAGTAGCAGCAGTGGCAGTGCCAGTGGCAGTGGCATGATATCAGGGCTGTAATTAATTGTGGCCGCTGCATTTCGGGGTGGCCATGGTAATTGTGGCGTGCAAATTAAAAGCCAGCAAGCAGCAGAAAGAAAGCGTGTGGAAAAAGTTGCGAAAAGCAAACAGAACATTTTTAAAATAAACCGAAACCAAAACAAAAGCAAAAAAGTAACCAGCGCAAAAAATAACAGAGAAAGAGAGAGAGAGAGCGCAAAAGAGGAAGGGGCATGTAAACAGCGACAGGAACAGCAGCTGCAAAAAGAACCAAGCATCGATAGACACAAGAAAATAAAAAAATATACATACAACTGATACAAGGATACAAAAAGTAAGAAAAGAAAACAATAACAAATAACAAAAAAACAAAGGCATACCACAAATTATCCCGCTGGCACTTTACGGTTAGGAAAAGTGAAAAGCAACACTCGACAGCACAAGTCACAAAAGGGCTAGCAAAAAGTCTTCGATTTCAAAGTGTTTGATATTGTTGTTTGTTGCAGCCGCTAATGGTAGTGGCGGCTGGAGTGTTGCCACAACAACACGGAACGGAGTCCAAAAGTGTCGGCACAAATTGAGTGTCAGGTGGGGCTAGCGGCAGCAGCAGCACCACCACCACCGCCAACAAATCACATCAAAAACATATTTGAATATTTGCCGTCACTTTGCTTTCAAAGCCATTGCCAAAGGGGTCGTCGACGAAAGGTGTGGCAAGTGGTTTCGATGGCTGGCGGTGTCAATGTCGCTGGCAGTATGTTTGCCTAAGCAAAATGGAGGAAAACACTCTACACTTTACTGTACTCTAGGTCTGGTCTGCCATGCACATTCAAAAATGATAGAGTACTGTAGAATGCTGCCATACTTCAGTGTAATACAATTAGTTCCACATGACAAGCATATAAATTTGCATGAGCTTTAAATCAGCATTACTCTCTTTGAACCTAATACATACTTAAATGGAATATTCAATCAAAATGGCTAGCCCATTTCTTTCAATGAGTCATGCTGAGTGTTAAAAAATAACTGCTGAAATCTCTGCAATTTACACTGTCCGCCTTTGAGCGCTATGCCTCTCGTCTCTGGTTCATATCTCTGCGTTTTAATTCGGTGTGGTAAGTAAAGCTTAGCCGTTGCCTGACACCTTGTGTACATAACGGTAAACGAAAGGAATGCCATGGAAATGGATGTGGCAAGCACAACGGCAGCCTACCGCATTTGGACAGAGTTTGTGTGTGTGTGTGTGTATTGTCAGAGTAAAATGCCTGAGGTGAAAGTGTGCATTACGACGTTTTAAATTACGCGAAATTACACACACACACACAGACACATACATGTACCACTACTGACAGAAGCCACGGAGTAGAACGTTCAACCTCAACGCTTTCCTCTCTCTTTCTCTCTCGTAGACATTCCCGGTTCGTCGTCGTCTTGTGTGTTGTTGATTTTACTTACCAAATAGAACTGTTAGTTAATGGTATGAGTTGAAGGAGGTGGAAGTTGGCAACATTTGTGGGCACAATATGTAGCTCCTTGTACTGTATCAATGGCAACGCGAGCTTTCAAGTGGGGATATAGTCGGGGAAGGAGCAACAAAGGCTGCGCTACTTTGGCTGGCTGCACGTGTCAAAATTTGCGCAAAGGATATACAAAGTAACTCATGCTAATATTCCCATTGTTGCCTTCTTTAGGACTAGGCTGGCAACTTTAGTCTGGTCTTGCCGCTGCCTCTGTTCCTGCCATTGCCGCCGGCATTTCCTTTTGTGATGCGATCGATGGTTGACTCTTTCTTATAGAGAGAACGCAGGGTATGTCATTAATGTATGCTGAAATAGCAGGAGCTTAAAGAAATTGAGCAAAGTGCTTAACGCACCAATTAAGTTAAGTTTTGTTATTGATGCAATTAATATGGGTTAAATACAACATCATAATTTAATGCGCAGACTCAAAAGCACTTGTGTGGTAGGTTCTCTAATAACTGTATCTACGAACTAAAACGCTAAGCTTTCAAATAAATTCAAGTCTCATAGAATAATATTTATGTCAATTGGTTGACAAATTCTTTACCAAACCCTTATTGAACTGTATTACAAAAATCTGTTGCGTATCAGATAAAACTCATTTAAGTTTCGGATAACCTTCAGCTTTATCTTGTTTTTGGGTGTAACTTAAAAGGTCAGCAAAAGAGTAAGCTGCAAGCTTTAGTTTATTTTGTAGTGCCTGGAGAGCAAGAACTGTGAAAGGTACACAGTGTTTGCCATCTGGCTTGCAAGTCCACTTGGCTTTTACTCTCTTTTAGGCAGGCTTTGCATATTTGCATGTAAATACAAGGCACTTTTCCATATACTTTGACATATGCGAAGAGTTCATCACCCAATCTCCAACTGCTCCCCCCCTTAGATTGTGTGTAGTAGTAGTTGTACATGACTAAATTGCAATTTGCCTTTTATTTTATCACATTTTAAAGGCTATGGCAAAAGGCAATAGAAGTCAAGGCTGGACCAGCTGTTGGCTTCTAGTTACAGTGCAAGCAAATAGAAAGGCAGCTGCTAATTGACTGGCCTATGTCAAGACCTTTGGCTTAGCAGGAAGATTGGAGAGAGTTTCGTGAGTGGGACTGGAGACTGAAGCTGTGGCTTAAGCCCCCAAACACATCCCTGCCCTGCACGTGCTTTGTGCCTTTGAGCAAATACAATTTGCGGTTGCAATTTGCCATTCTCGACTTAATTTGATGCACTTTGAGTTGCATGTTGCAAGTGGCAAGTGGCAAGCAATGCATTCAAAATGATACCAACTAATTGGCAATGGTTCGTGCTGATAACTTGGCCAAGACCATAGCTGCTGCTGATACTGCTGCTTATAATTATTGGCCATCAAGAGGAAGCGGCTTTTGGCTGCTGCATTGCGCAATTTCCATTGCCCAATTCACATGCGGGTGCAAAAGCATTAATTTGTGCTTCTTTTCCTTTTAATGGGCGTGGCAGCAGGGTTGGAAAGCGTGGAAACAGCTGCTTAAATGTGCTAACACAGATGTAGCTGACCCTCCAGCCATTTCGTTAAGCAATTCATTTCCATTATCATCATCAAAACTTTTCTACTTTTCTGCTTGTTTTTAATACCATGTTGACTCTACTTTTGAATATGCTCTGTTTGCTTGTGTGTGTGTGTGTGTTTGAGTGTGATTTGCGCCCAAAGATGTGATTGTGGGTGTGTGTTTGTCTAAGGCAGCATCATAAGCAGCAGTAGAAGCAGCAGTAGCGTTTCTTAAAAAAGCAATTACATTAAAAACGATATGGCAGCGGGAGCCCTTTTTTTTTTTGCAAGGCGCGCTCGTATACGTAATCGCAATGCTCACTTACGTGCTCCGCGCGCAACGATGACGATGTCGTCCTCATCGTTCGTGGTGTGTCGTATCGTGTGTGTGTGTGTGTGTGTGTGTGTGTGTGTGTGTGTGTGTGTCTCTTAAATGTTCATTAAATTGGATTTTTAGTGCGCATCGTAAAAAATTCAAAGCGCCCATTTAATTCACCCGACAACAGCAACAGCAGAAACTGAAGAGACGGCCTTGTACTTCATTTGGCGAAACAGAAGGTGCCACAAGCGTATCGGTAGCGCCTTGCTTGGTCAGCAGCACATGAGTTCTTGCTCGTCTTCTTTTGCCTTCAAGTCATAAAAGTGAACGGGCCGCGAGTCGTGGCTTCCGGCTGAAAGCCTCTTTGCTCTTGCCTTCATCGATGCGATTTGAAATATTTTACACTTTTATTGATTTTCAGCTTACTGATGCGCTGCACATTAAATGGGCGATGCACCAAGTGGAAAAGAAACCTTCAAGCGACGTGCATTGCAGTTGTCATTTTTTCTCTCTCCCAGAGCGATCGCTCGCGCTACTTTCTCTCTCTCTCTCTCTATCTCTCTCTGTCTCTCGCACGTGCTGTAGTAAAATCCTTTTTTTACGGCAAATAGTGCTGCATTTTAAGCGGAAATGATGCGCGTCCTGCGGCGGCACATCCTGCCCACAAAACGGCCAAGCACTTTTTTCTTTTTATTTTTTTTTGTTGTTGCTCCTTCAAAAAAAGAAAAGAATATTTGCATATTCATCTAAACAAAACACAAACTTCCCGCAGACAAATGGCAAAAAACAAAAGCACACAACAGAGAGGAAAAAAAAGGGGGGGGGGGGGGGGGGAATAAAAAACTTTGCGAGAGAAGAAATTTGCGAGAGTGAACAAACAGGATGCAGGCAGCAATAGTCTAATGGCCAAAATGACCGTGACTAGTGGTGCAGCGTTGCAGGCTTGGCAGCCAAGTCATCTTCAGTGCAAGTTGGCCATTAACTCTGTGACGTGTTCACGTCATGCACGTTCTTGCCACGGGCCATGTGGCATATTGGCAAAAAATCTAAATAATTGACATCAAGCGCAGCATCCGCAAAAATAAGAAGAAGAAAACTAAAAGCCAACAGTGAAATTCGTTTGTTATAGTCCTTGTTATTATTTTGGCGCAGGTTTTTTTGGTTCACGGTAAGGAAGGGGGATAACAGCACCTGCGCTGGGCAGCTCACTAGATGATTCCCTAATTGCCTTATCGCTGTCAGCGCTGACAGCGCGTTCGTCCATGATCGAAGAGCCAAAAGACCTTTGACTTTGACGCTGAGTGCAATCTTACCAACAAATCAAAGGTGGTAGCACAAATGGCTTTTTGCCTCACTGCTGATGATAACCCCAACGAAAATATTTCATAAACATGATTGTGTGTGTGTGTGTGTGTGGTGGCCAAAAGAAGCAATCAAGTCGGCCAGCGTCAACCGCAACGGCTAACGGGGTAACTACCAAACCCAAGACCAACACGACCGAACACTCAATTTGAATCCACGATGCAACGTCACAACGCTGTCATTGATTGCGGGTTAGATTGGCAATTAGGCAAAATTGGCGCACAGTTTGGCATCAAATTACTGGGCGTGGAGTCGACTGAAGCAAGAGTTGCACGCAGCTGATGGATATCAAGTATGCGTGTCAGTACGATATATGTATGTATGTAGAAACGTATTGAATGAATGCTTGATTTGCTCTGATATGAGCATTTCCAGCTAAGTTGAGTTGTGAGCTGCTGATTGACACACAATGACGACTAAAATATATGAGTTGGCCATTAGTGATGGACACATGTCCTATGCATTATACTTTTTAAAGGTATTTGAGTAGATGCGTAGAGTACCCCATATACACGAGACGCAAAACAAGAGCATGATGTAATCATAACCATGCATATGACGCAAATCTTCACTTTGTAAGTAACTTGTAGCACAAGTCTACCAATTGTGCTACTAAATAAAAATTTATGCTTTGGAAACTTTCTTTAGTATGCCTCCCATTCTCTTAATGTGCGTATGTCACACACTCACACACACACACACATGTGGACTGAGACAAACTACTATTGCAAAGCACTTGACCACTTGCACTTATGCAATTATGAAATTGCCATAGAAAGTGACACTTTTATTCTACTTTCGTCCTGCTGCCATTGTCCCTTTGGTTAAGGCACTTTACAAAGTGGGGAGAGCTAGACAGAGGTAGAAAGATGTGAAGTAGAAAGGGACAGAGCGGGGACAAGCAAAACCATAGCCGAAATGAAGAAAATTGCGTTTGGAAAACTCTTAACAAAGTCATTTGGTCCAGATGCTGCCAGTTAAGTTAGTAGAGTTGGATGGCAATGGCAAAAGGCGACTCTCAGCCTCAAGTCTGGGCCGACAAACAGATACAGTTAGTTGAACACACTCTCCATCTAACTCTCACTCTCTCTTTCTCGTTCTCTGTCTTTTCCCTCTGTGTGCAGGGAAAAAACACATGTGGTTGAGGCCTCTGTTTGTCTGCGAAGGGTTAAGGTGCCCAGGCAAGGGGCCAACGAGCGGGGAGCATAAAATTTAGGCAAAATGTGCTACTTACTAGACGCTCACTTTGGATATGAGCATGGTTGGGATGGAAGGGTCTAGCAAAAAGTTAGCCCAGTTGCCCAGCAATTGGGCCAATTTCAATGTGCCACATCGCATTTGGTCACTTACAGTAATTGTGTCTCTGTTTCAGCGGCCACTTTTTTTTCGTTTTGGTAGGCCAGCGCAAATTAAGTGCAGAAAGCGATTAGATCTGGGTAAGGGAAACGCAGGGGTTGGGGAAGTCATCTTAGAGAGAAGTGTCACAGGGTCAAGGCGTTCCATTTGATGAACAGGAAGCCAGTTGAGTAGCAAAGTCTGCCATTATCAACATAAGTTCTCTGGCAAAATATGAGCCGTAAATTTTCAGTTTTATTGGTGGCACTTTATGTATGTGTATTTTTGGAGTGTGTCTATTTGGACACGTGTCGCATGCCACTCAACTCAACAATTGCAACTCTTTGCTTCTGCTTCTCCATCTTGGAGTCGCACTCACATTCGCATTCGCAGTCGCGAGCATTTATTTTGGCAGACTGTCTCAATGGTCACACACAAAAGTTGTGCGAGACTCGAGACACTTTACGGCTGCTGCGGTGCGGGAGGGAGGCCAACTAGTTTAAAGTTTATTTCGCTGCCCATTTGGTAGCGAGTGCTATAAATTTTCCCTCAACTCACGCCACACACACAAATTTTGCTGTCAATTTGGTGTTGTGTTCAAAGTTGTTTGGTTGTTGCTGATGGCAAAAAAAACAGAATGCTTCAATTATTGACTTTTTAAAGAAGAGTTTATATAAAAACTAAACATTAAAACGGCGATATTGTCTAGTGTGTGTGGCTGTGTAAATTGTTGTGATGCCTTTTTTCCATCATGTTTGGGGACAGGCAACCAGGGAGCGAGCTTCAGTTAGCCAGAACCGACAACCAAGCAAGCGGAAACTCACAAAATAAATGCAACATTTGGCAGCACACATTTCACAGCAAACGGAAAAGTGGCCGCTGTGCACTTGTACACACACTCCCTCCCCCCTTCTTTTACTCTCTCTATCTTTCTGTCTTTATGTATGTGCGTGATAATGTCTTGCTTTAGCTTACGCACAGGAGTTGTTGTTGGGGACACCCTGCTGCTGTCACACTTGCAACTGGCTGCCAGTCTTTCTGTTTTATTCGGCAATTTCCACTTGCTGTTGCCTCTTGCTACTTCTTTTAGTTTTCCTTTTTGCTCCTCTACTTCTTTGTTACTTACTTACTCAATGGGCAGCTGCAAGTCGCACCTCTGTCTCTTCTCTGCCTTTCTGTTACTGAGCTTTGCTGGCAGCGTATTTTATTGTTTCAAATTTTATTGCTGCATCATTTTGTGGCACAAACACACACACACACACTCACAGACTTTGGGGCACAAAGCAGGCGTTGGCTTCATTTTCTTAAAGATTTTCCTTGATATCTGTCCAAGTGGAACATAACTTGTGCTACTTTTGCCCAAAACGCAAACCATTCCCAGTTGCTGTTGCTGTTTGCTTTTTTTATTGCCTGCATTCCAAAGTTTCACTGGCAGTGTATAATCTCTTGATTATGTATGACATACGCATATGTAAGCTTATTTGAGTGGCCGCTGCTGCTGCTGACGCTGGCGTCGACGTCGACGTCGCTGCTGCTGCGTTTGCCCTGCAGCGTTATTTATGATCCTTTTGCCATTGCAGCAGCGTCAATAAAAATTCTAAAATATAGTTATTGTTGCTGCTCAACAGCTGCGTCTCTGTCGCCGTCTATCCTCCTCTCTTTCTCTCTCTGTCTGTGTCTGTGGTGAACATTGAAAATTACCCAGCACAATTTACGTTGGCTACGTGCAAAGGTCAGTCAGCGTTATTCAACATTGTTATTGTTAGGGTTTGCTATAAAAGCTGCAACAATTGCTGTTGCTGTTGTTGTTGTTGTTCCTGTTGGTGTTGCTTTCTATTTTTGGTCTCCGTTCTGCTGACGTTGGCATTTCAACGCCGCGCTCTCAAACTTTATTTGCGCTTGTTTCGCATGCACTTCACTTTCTCTCGATGTGTGTGTTTGTCCTCTATCTATCTTACACACACACACACACGCATATGACCACACATGCATTGTTCCGTTGTTGTTGTTGTTGTTGTTGTTCCTGCTGCTGTCCGGCTTCTATTGACTTTAGCCTTATGTTTGCACCGCACCGCAGCTGACGTCCAAGCCAACTGTTTGTCCATCATTTGCATTCCCCGCACTAGCACTTTCTTACTTTGTTTTTCTTACTTTGTGTGTGTGTGCGTGTGCCTCTTCTTGTTGGCTTGGCTTACACAAAAGTTGTGACCGGTGTAGCAATGGAAGCAGGTAAAACGGCAACAATGCGACGAAGGTTGACTGATAAACGCACGACTTAGCGTTATTCTCTATTTTTAATAGTTTTTTGTTGGCAATACTTACTAGAATAAATATACTTGAATAGTTCATAATTTGTTTGGCATTATTACAAAAAGAAGATTCTTTAATTTGTGTAAATGCAGAAATTAACACCTTCAATTGTACATATAAATTGAAGAACTAGTGCATATATTTTATGTCGCTCTTGTCAAAAGCAAACTTTCACATTTTGAGAATGGATTCGAAAGCAAAAGCATTGCAAAAATAAACACAAACACTAATTACACACGCTCCAAATGACGTATTCAATAAACGGAAATATTTCTTATACCCTACATATACTATGTACTAGAGTGTGGTGAGTTCTTTCACGCCACTAGCTACTCTTTCCCTCTACCCTTTTCGTCTGGCTGGCATAATTAACGGCATACCAATGGATTTAACGGATTTTGCTGGCTACACACACAAACAAACACACACTCACACCCCCTCAAATTTATGCACTGGTTTTTCTTGCTCACTCCCGCTGGCAAGCAATTGATTGAAAATCAATCCAAGCACTTAAACTTTTAAGCAGGTTTGAGTTGTGCAAAATGCAGTGTTGCATAAACATAAACACACACACACACACATACATATACAATGTGCAACACAAACAAAATGGCCGACAAAGCGACGGGCAAAAATGTTCCTTTGCAATGCAAACTATAAAGGCAAAACGCAAAAGCAAAAGAAATAAAGGAAAAAACGAACAGAAACACAAAACAAAAGCTGAACAAAAAATTGCATATTAATTATGTTTTACTGGCACAGTTACATGTGAGAGCAGGAAAGCGAGAGAGTGCGAGTGTGGGGCGAGTGAGTAAGTAGGTGGTTGGGTGGTGTATCACTTTGAAAACATCAGAGTGGGGTAAGGTTTTTGCTGGTTAGGTGGGCAGGTGAGCAGACGGTTGGGTTGGATCTACCTTTGCTCAAGTTTTGCGTATTCAGGGCGCGCAAAGTGTTTTGTGCATGTATATGTATGTGTGCCTGACTTTAATAAACACTGATTCACACACACACGCATACAGTCACAGTCTCTTGCGCGCGTGTGTGTGTGTGTGTGCATCCTTCAAAGGTGTTTGCGTTTAGCTGCAAACTGTTTGTTTACAGTTTTTGCATAGCACTACACACACACACAGACACACACACATATACACTATTGCATGCATGCGTGCTATTATCTAACCTGCCGCTCAGCTCTCGCTTTTCTTCTATGTGTGTATGTTATTTTTTTGTACTCTCCTCCCCCTCTTCCTCTGTTGTAAACTCAAAATGGGAAATTGAACAACAACTTCTGCTCGCTTTGCTGCCCGAACAAGCGGAAGCTGCCAGCGGTACTGCAGCCTCTGCCTCTGCCGCTGATTTCGAACCTGCCTGTTTGCTTTGCCTTTGTGTGTGGCAAGTGGTTATGTGTAAGGGTGGAATGGGGTTCTGGTGTGTCTGGGGGTGCTATCAAACTGCAAGGTTAACCTTAATGAAAGTAAAATGATGAACAAAATGCTTCCCGCCTTTGGCCAAGCCACAACAACAACAATAACAACAGCATCGACGACGACAACCTGACGCAGTTTCGCTGCTTTCAGCATTACGCAGCCGAAGCCCTGCTCTCAATAAATGCAATTTTCTAGGGTCTTCCTCCATACGTGAGCAGCTGCTGTAGAGTGTGCGCGTGCAAAGGATTTTTCCAACTTGCCTGCATTTTATTCAACTTGGTGCAGCTGCCTTTATTGCAAGGATAATTGCAATTGCATTGTTCTGTTGCAGTTGCAGTTGCAGTTGCCGTTGTCTTGTCTGGTCTTTTTGTATTTCTACCATTGCTGGGAATTGTCTCCTTGCTCGCCTGCTCTCGTCTTATTTTACCAATGTTGCCAAATTAATTGCACAAAAATATGCATCAACATTTTTGGGTAACATTTCAGTTTTGCTCTGTGCTCTGTGTATGGTTTTTACCTTTTATTTTATATTTACTTTTGAGGCTCGAGCATGTGCCAGGGCTTTCTCTGTGCATGTGTGTGTGTGTATTATGATCTGGTGAGGCCATTGCTTTATTTGCTCTTGTTTCTTTTTGTATCGTTTGGTCCAAGCGACAGCAACAACAATTGTTTGTCTTTAATTATGTTTGGGAGCGCTGCCATTTTTGCGTTCCACAGAACAGAACCTACTTATAGGCACACACACACACACACACACACACTTACGCATACTATGGCACAACATATATGCCGCTACACTGAGCCTGAGCCAAGATGCCCGAGATTCCCCCAAAGCTGAACACAGCCCTACCCCGCTAGTTCCGCCTTTACCGCCTGCCAGCCTGAATGCCTGCCTGCTGTTGCTGTTATTACTCGACGGCGCCAGTGGCAAAAATAAAATTAAATGAAAACATTTCCTTTTCATTTGAGCACGCATAAAATTCCCTGCCAGACGATGGCAGGCTAACACACTGATACGAGATGGAACTGGAACTAGTACTGGAGCTGTAGATGGAGATGGTGGGTGAGTTGGCATTTTGCATATTCGAAACATGAAAGTGCTATATACTCTTGTATTTTAAATTAATTAAATGGCCGAACTGCAATATTGATTGAAGACGCCAGGACGAGACGAGACGAGTGCCGCAGGACTCACTGCAGGAGTGCCAGAGTGCCAGGACACTTTGGCTCATCAAGGCCTTTGCTTGTCCGCTCGCCGTGGCGTATGCGTAATTTTAATTGACAGCCCAAGCAGTTGCAGCAAAAGTAGCAGCGCAAAAATGTCCTTCACTTTATTTCAGCAGCACCAAGCAAATGGACTCCAGCGTCACCAGTCTGATCAAAGGAGCAGCAGCAAAAAAAAAAATGGTTGGATGTATGAGAGAGTGGGGTATTGGGTGTGTGGATGTGGTGCTGTTGCCGCAACTGGACAGCTTCATTTCGCGACATTGCATGTCAAAGTGAAATATTGGCTGGAGACACGTAATAAATTTTAAAAAAATTTTTAAGTCCTGCTACAACACATACACACACACACACACAGAGAAAACTGAAATGCAAAAATGCAAAAGAGAATGAGAACGAGAGTGTTATAGGGAGACTAAAAAGTAAAGGCGCGGATTATTGTTGCTGCTCTCCCTTCATTGTTGTTGTTGTTGTTGGGGCAACGCATTGCCGCCAAAGTGGTTTGCACGGCTGCCTGCGTGTCTGTCATGCGTGCATTGCCACATACTCGTCGCAATTGTCGTTGTTGTATTGTTATTGCTACAATTGTTGTTGTTGCTTTGGTGGTGCTGCTGCTGTTGCCTGGCTGCGTGGCGAATACGAATTCGGCGAGCATCTCAGTGTGGCGTGAATCGTAAATCAACGATTTAGGCGCATGTAGGGAACGAGCCGCCTTTTTTTCTGTGCTTCTGCTTTTTTCGTTTATATTCGTTTTATTTTTCATTTCGTCTCGACTGCCATTTGACATTTTGAGATCCGCTACGAAATGAATATAGTAGATAACCAAATACCCTACGTACCCAAAGTTTTTTACTCCTTGCCCAAAAGAGTATGTAAATCCTAGCTACGGCTCTCGTAAACCTTTATAATTAAATTAGTATAAGTTAAAATTCAATGACATAACTGCGTAAACGCAATAAGACGTTCGTTCTTATTTTATCCATACCACTCAGCTTTCACTGCTCGCCTAGCGTCATCACATCAGCATGTTGCTGTTGTTGTTGCCACAGCAACAGTAGCAATGACAGCAGTAGCAGTAGCAGTAGCAGCAGCATCAGCCGCCTCATGACATATTGATTTGATGCCCTGCTATGTCGAGAATTTCCATTAAATTTGTGCGGCAAGCGAAGACCCGAAAAAAAAATGTATCTACAGGCATTTGCCATTAGATGGCAGGCAATGAGCCCAACCGCGAGCCCGTGACCACACCACATATAACTCTTACCCCGCTGTTTTCGCTCCTTCTTCCATGCTTCATGTCATGTTTTTGCAATTGGCAATCGCGCGAAAAACTGCGACGCACATCAATCAGTTGCCCCGTGACGCGTCGAGTGGCATTATAAAATATTAAATTGGCCTTTGTTGCTTAATTGAAAACATAATTGGCTCGAATTTATTAGCTGGCCAGTGCAACCCGCTTCATGGCCCGTCCTCTCAAACACAGATACAGGAGAGAGTAGTTCAGATATTTATGTTAAACGAAAATCCGCGAGAAAATCGCGACACTTTGAATGCGGCAAAAGCGTGCTTTTTTTTTTGCTGAGAGTTTGGGAGTTTGGGGCCCAAACTGTTTGACATGCCTCTAATTTAATTAATCCCTGCAGGCAGTTGCCAAACGCTTATTACACTACACAGCAAAACTAGTTTGGGGAATTCTTGGAATGAAAAAAGGGAAACTATAGAGTAGAGAATTTTTCAAATTGAAAGAGATGAATTTAAATTGTTCGCAGAATTATGGAACGAATGATTATGGCATAGAATGTGAAACAAAACACAACTTTTAATTGAATTTAAATACCATGCATAACTAATTGTTCTTGTGTTTTTCCAAGAATTTAACGAAAAAAAGCATCGTACTGTCTTAAAATAACTTCGTAGCGATCTTCAGAGCCCCGATTGAATGCCAACCCTTTATAATCGATTACACAACTAATGGTTCAACTTACAACACGTATTTGTGTAGGACGGTGTTATTATGTAGCTGCTGCCGCTTTTCGGTTCTTTTGGCTGCTGTTGGTAATACCTTAACTAAATATATAATGTTGCAAACACCCTCTCTACCCTGGGTTAAACTTGTGTGAGAAGTTTTGTCTGGCTGCTTGCTGCTCGACAGCTTGTCCCTGCTGTCCTCCCTGCTCCACCCCACCATACCCTTGGCTGTCGCTTGCAGGCGCAGTTAGTTAATGTTGCACATTATTTCGACAGCGAGCACACACAGCACACTAGAAATAACAACAACAACCACAAACGCCTTGGTTTTTTCGCTTGTTTGCTTGGCACTTTTCTTTGGCTTTGGCTCTGGCCCCGCTGCCTGTTTCTGCCTGCTGCTTCAGCCTGCAGGACTAACTACGGTTTTTTGACAAGCTCATGCATGTGACTTTGTCGTTTATAACTGCCATCCGGTGTCTCACTGTATCTGTATGATCGTAACTGGATGCTCATGTCTATATGCGTGTCTCTATATATATGTTACTGTATGTGTGTGTGTGTGTGTGTATGCGCTGTCGCTTGTAAATGTCTGTTGTTGCAAAAGTCTTGTATCCTTTTTAGCTCCGCTCGCCTCGACAGCCGTGCATTCATTTTAATTTTGAAACTTGTACGCCAGTTTGCCAGCCACAAACACATGCACAAGTACACTGAAGAAAAAAGGGAAATCTGATTCCATAATTGAATAGTTTCATTTTCTTGAATAAATAAGAAAGTGTAAAAGCTTTTTCTCTAAGTGTAATACCGCTGATATGGGCTCAATTTGTGTCTGAGCCATATTACTTCCGTTGCACGTTACGTAAATGCCGCATGTGCCGCTTGTGCAGCCTTGTTTCCGTTTTCTTTCACCGCCGCCTGCCACACAACTAATTATTTTTCGCTTGACAATGAAAATGTTTAAGTTTAATTAAATGCAACTCTCGCGCTTTCTTTTCTCTGTTCCTTCACACAGCTTGCCTCGCCCTGCCGCACATCGCATGGCAGCAGCAACTTACTATTGTTGTTGATGTTTCTGCCACACCTGATGCCGACGATGCTGTTGCTTTTGCCGTGCCAGTCGTGTGACTGCAACATTTGCTATACTACTTGCTGTATACTTGGCAAAGAGTGTAGTCGTCGCCATTGCTGGCTCACAGAAAAAAAAATGTATGTTGCTTCTTGTTTTCATTCGGAAAGTGTTAAATGTGCATTGGATTTTGCTCCAGCTTCCACTCCTTGCTGCTGCACCAGCACCAAAATTATTTGCTGGCGCTAAGATAAAGTTGCTGAATGAAACTTGCAGCTAATTGCAGCAGTTCATTTTGGGGCTTGGGCGCTATCAGTGTGGCAGATAAAAATAGAGTTGCTGCTAAAAGTGTTGCAGCTGCAACATAAAATGCACACTTAATGCAAGGCATAGTCGAGACTCGAGACTGTATAAAGGAGCAAACCAACTACTTAATATTACAAATCTTAAAGCTGTTTAGTAACAAGCTCTGGCCAAATGTTTCAGTTTCTGTTGCTGCTTCTCAAAAAAATGCTCGAGCAGTTACTTATCTTTGATACGTAATCGCAACAACGGAAATTTAAACCTTTTTTGCCTTTTGCTTGTTTCCCTTTTAGCTTTCTCGTTCCCTTGTGTGTGTGTGTGTGTGTGTGTGTGTGTGCCCTCTTTAGCGAGACTTAACTGCTGCTGTGGCATTTTTTTTTGCAATCTTTCCACGTCATTTGCCACAACACGAACTTGACACGCCGCACGCTTTAAATCGTTGTGCCCCTCACTAAGCCCATTCCACCTGCTGAGCCTATACATGGCGTATACATAACTCTTTGACTTAGCGTGAAGTATGCTGAAGCAAGAAATGCTTTGACAAACAAAACTATTTGTCTGTGGATGACTTTCGTTCGCAGCGCTTTGTCATTAGGAATCGATAATCGTAAAAATGCTTGAAAAACGATGCGGGCGCCAAATTATTTGCTACCCCAAAGGCGCCAGCACTAGCTGCGACGTCGTCGTCGACGTCAACGTTGACGCCCTGCGGTCACACTTGTCATGCCATTGATAAATTTTTAAGCAAGCTCTAAACACTCTCTAAGCACAACTCATACAGTTTATGCCTCAAAAGACTACACACACACAAAAGCGAAAACGAAAGAGAAACAGAGAAAGACTGAGGAAAAGAGTGAAAAAAAGCCAGAAAATTATTCAAAAATGCTTGCAAACAATTTACCCAGCAAAATGGGGGCGTTGTGTTGAAAGGCGTGGCAACTGAGCAGCAGCAGCTGAGCAGCGCATATGTGTGTACAATTTAAGTGTGTGTGTGTGTGTGTGTGTGTGTGTATAAAGGGCTTTGCTAGTGTGTTTGCCGACTTGCTGACTGGCTGTGTGACGCTTTTTGGGTTTTGTCATTGCATACATTTGGGCGCTCACGTTCGTAAGTTAGTAAGGAGTTGGGCGTTGGGTTTGAGTTGGTTGCTTGGTTGGTTTGTTAGCTGGTTGCCGTCCTCGCTTATGTTTGCCAACGCGTTTTTGGTCGCGTCCATGTTTGCGTGCTAATGTTTATAAATGCTTAGCAAGCTTAGACTCCCAGACTCGGTGAGAGCAGAGCTGAACAGCAACAGCAGCCTTTTGAATATTTTAATATGATTTAATATTAAACATCACGACGAGTGTTAGCAAGAGTGTATGAATGGCCGAGAAGAGATCAAGATAACAAGGGATTACCAAATGCTTTCATTTGGCGCGTGTGACTCCAGGACTCTTCATCTCACTCTTTCACTCTTGCTCTCGCGAACTTTTGTGTCCTTTCATTCTGATAGGCGCCGGCTCTACCCAGCATCATTGCGAATATTAAGCAAACGTTTTGAATAGTTTCCAAAGTTATTTGGGTTAAGATTTTTTCGCTCTACCATATCCCAACATCTCTCCTTTTGCTTTCGAGTTCAATTGCCAGAGTCGGTGTCGTTCCATTCGAAGCGTGCTAAAAGCCCAAATAAACGCATTTTAATTCAAAGTTTTCGGCTTCGCCTTCTGTTTGAGAGTGAGTATGTGTATATGAGTGTGTGTGCGTTTGTATAAGTGTGTGAGGCGCCATTTTGTGTGCGGTTGAGCGTGTTTGTTAAAAGCTTTGAAAAGATTTGCCTTGTAATCGCATGCACAAGAAGGACACGAGTTGGCTGGAAGGGCATGGGGCTGGCTTGGAGTGGGGTAGAAAGGGGCAGAACATGGAGCGCCAACATGTTAAATCTCTTTGATGACATTGTTAATTTGACATACTTGGGTTTCTTTTTGTTGTCTTTGTTGTGTACCGCTTGACTTGATAGCATAGGCCTTGATTGGCTCATAAAAGGAATATATAAAATCTGAATAAAAACTTTCTCCTATAGTGTGGCACAGTAGAGAACAGCACAGCACAATCATAATGATATAAGTTTGACAGGCGAAAAGAAGGCTCATACCAAATGCAATATGAAAATCGCATAATCATTGCGATTTATGAACATAAGAAAAATGCCAACGATGAAAATGCCGCAAATGATTGCTCTGAAAGGCTGAAAGGGGCAAAAACTTACAAAAAGATTGTCAAAGAATTAAATGTGAGTAATGGAATTTTATTTGAAGGGATTTTTTGTTTTTGATATTTTGCTAAGCCAAAAAAATACAATGTAATTTTATACTGTCGAAAGATAATTTCTTTTAAATTTACTACATTATTAGCCCATAGTTTATTTTTAAAACAAAATATATTATACTACTACTTCCTTTTTCATTATTCTGCAACTTCTCTCATATAAACTCTGAGATTACCACTCGCATATGGTGCTTTTTTGCTGTGCTAATGCGTTAAGTAAGTGGCAAAAGAGTATGTAAAACGCACAGTTACAAATCGGACTGAGACAAGCAGAGACAAAGAGACACACAGATTGAGAGGATGCTTACAAGCCAGTTAGAGACACACACACATACATATGTACCTAGCTGTATAAGTGTGGGAGTAGACAAGAAGACGAAATGTAGACAAGTTGTAGTCATGTTGCCGTTTGCAGTTTGCCGCTTTCGCATCGCTTTGCCGTCTGTCGCCTGCTGCAGGTGACAACTCCGTGAGCAACGAGCAGCTTCAAGCAACTAGAAGCAACAACAACAGAAACAATAACAATGAGAACATACACACATCATACACTTGGCTGATGTTTGAGTAAGAACGCACATGGAGAGACACCCTTTGGCGTCCACACAGGCTTTCACTTGTTGTAGCCTTGTCTTGCTGGCTATGTATGCTCATTATGGCCAACACCCTCTGCTCTGCATGTGTGTGCGGCTGCTAGTGTGTGTAATAGCTGCTGTTTATTCGGCAACAAGTTCCACTTCTGCTTAACGCTGTTTCTTATATGTATTTTTGCGTGTTTTTCTTTTTCTTTTGCTTCTTCGCCTGTCCTCCAGCCTCGAGGACCTCAGCTTGAGTGCAGCTCAGCTCAGTTCAGTTTTTGGATGGTTGGTTGGTTGGGTGGGGTCTGTCGTTTTTGGCCAGTGGGCGTGTCTCGCATTCGGCGTTCGTGCGCTGAATTCTTCTTAATGAGCGACATCAAGTGTTGTATTAAATGTCAGTCTGTGTTTATATGCAGCTATCTGGCACTGAGTGCGAGTATCTGTAACTATGCGAATATGTATGTGAAAGTGTGTGTGTGTGTGTGTGTGTGTATGTGCTGGCAAGTATCTGTAATAAAATTTTGTAATGAGTTGCAGGCACGGAAAAAGGATTTTTGAGTGCAATTTATTTTATTTCCAGCGCTTTTATTTTTATTATTTTCTCTTTTTTCTCTCACTTCTCGTCTCTTAATTTTTTTTCTTTTCGCATATTTTTATGGCACTTTTTCACACTCAAATACAACAGCTATAAAGATTTGCAATGGCCTCAGGGTTGGGATTGTGGGGTAGAATTGTATCTGCAATTTCATGCTCTCGGGGCTATGACATGTTTATTTCTGTTTGTGTTTCATTTCTTATGATTTTTAATTACGCTGCACAGCGTTTCGTATATCACGCGCTCCATAAAACGTAGCGAACGTTACAGCACTAGCAGTAGCAGAAGAAGGAAGAGGGGAGGTAATGGGGGTAGCGGCGTTATAGATAGGGTCATTGGGAATTGGATTGCAGCACGAAGCTACAAAAGCTAAAGCTAAAGCTGCAGCTGCATCATAGAGTCGCAAATTTATCGAATGGCCAAAAAGACAATTCATTACGTGCTTAGCCATTGCGCCACGCCCCCCTTCAGGCCAGTCAGACCCAAGCTCAGCCCCTCACCAGACCTCAGCCATTGAGCGAAGCATTTGCATTTGAGATAATTGCCGCAGCGTTTTGTATGCATAGCCGCTGGCAGCTCCGGCAATAGCTGGACAAGTGCGTCACAACGACGACGACCAGCTTCGAGGTGGCCCATAAATTTTCCAAGCGCAGGATGAGCGGGGTAAGCGTGGTGACCAGCATGTGCCAGCCTTTGCCAGTCCACCTCCTCTCTATCCAATCGGTATGCCCAATGCCCAGTTGCCGAACCGAAGCCGAAGCTTTGAAGCTCTGAAGCCTTCAGAGCCGTCTCTGTCTGTTTACAGTCATTGCTGCAAATTGACAAATTCGCTGTGTTGCCTGTCAGGAATGTGGGGGGTAAGGGTTGAAGGGCGACAAAACCAAGCGTAAAATCCTTGCCAGGCAAAAATGGACAACCAACACTCTCTGCAATACAATATGAGCGACATATAGGAGCTGAGTAATACAACAAAATGGAAGGGGTGAGATTTGGTTTGGTTTGGTTGTTGCTGTGGCATAAATGATAACAGTTGCAAAGCGCTGATTCATTTACTAAATATTTGCATAGGCCTTGTCAGTATGCTGGTGTTAAGGGACAAAGCGACGCCGTCGGCCATTCTTTTTTTCTTCCTCTTCTACCGGCCAGACCAACTGCCCAACGCTTCTCCCCTTTTATACTATAAGCATGGGGTGTCATTGCGCAAACATTGCTCAGATATGTTGGTCAAGATTTACGATTGGCGCATGTCAAAGGCTTAATGCTTGCCAGATGCCAAACCCCTTTCTGCTTTCGTTGCCTATCGAGAGCGTTTCAGTTGTATCCTATTTGCTCAGCCTTATTAAAAGTTCGCCCCTCTCCCCTGCACTGTCTGTGTGTATGTGTTTGTGTCCAGCGGTTTCTTCATTAATTAAATGCATTGAACGTTACTTCTACTTCTGCCGCTGCTATTGCTGCTTCGTATGCGCAACGCTGACAAACAGCATAAATATTGTAAAGCATAAGAATAAATAATAAAGCAAAGAACACACACATATATGCGTTTGTGTGTGTTTGTTTCTTTTATGAATACAAATTGTAAACAAATGTAGAACTTATTAAAGGTTTTTTGGGTAGAAAGTTGGACAGAAGCTTGTGATGGAAAAATCAGAAATTTCTTGTATGAAATGTTTTTGGTTTTTCAACTTTTACTCGCTTTCTCCCTCTCTCTCTCCCTCTTACTCTCTCTTTTGCTTAAGTAGTGCTAATTGAATTCGCATATTTACATTTGGCTGACCAAGTCAGCATTTTAATTGTATTATATTTTGTGCTGTTTGTGCCAAAGAACTTAAATATCTACAGCCAATTAGCTCTTATAAAAAGCAGGAAAAAACATTTAAAACTTCTTAATTGGGTAAGTTAATGAAAGTTGTTTTGATATTGCAACAAGCTGTATTAACACAAAATTCTGTATAAAAATATATATTAAAGTATCGAAATAAAAGACTTCTCTGTCTTTGTATTGATTGATATGCAACTTAAGTCTGCAGTTAATTATATCAGGCGCATCAGGTTTCGCAATGGCTCTTGCCATATTTATAATTATAGTGTTTGTATTTTTTTTTTTTTCAAGTGATTATTGTCCGAGATGTCTGTAAAGCAATGGCTCTTGTTAATAGCAAAGCCACTTAATTGAAACGTAAGTGTATTTTTATAATATATTATATTTTCGCACACACAACACACATATTGACACAATTTTGTTTGTACTTAACTGAATTCTGTTCGAGTATGAGGGCACACGCTTCAAATTTGAGCTCATTAAATGCTTCAACCTTTGCCGCAGACACACACACACATATATGAGCACATGTCAAAGGGCAGAAAAAAGAAATAACGAGCAAAAAAAAAAATAGTGCAAAAAGCTGAGCAGATGAAACAAAAGCAGCATAAAAGTGGCAAACATTTTGAGGCAATTTAATTTTACCAGGGCCAAAACAACGGCCATCAAACTCCCCGCAGGCACTGATCACAGGCGACAACAATAACAACAACAGCAACAAATGAAACAAGGAAAAAGGGGGCAGGCGAAAAGAAAGCAAAAGTTAACCACGTTGTCATGTTGCCATGCTTAAATTATAATGAAAAGGACTCTAGCTGATGCTGCTGCTGCTCCAGCGTAGCGCCCTGCTGCTCTGCTCCTGCTGCTTCTTTCCCCCAGCTGCCAACTTGCCTTTAAGTCACATTTACACACACATGGGTCCCTGACAGGCGAGAGTTTTCTTCTTATTTTCCCTTTTTTGTTTTTTGTCTATGTGTGTAGCCTTATTTTACCCTGGAGGTGCTGTTGGCTGCTGATGTAGAGCAAATGCACAACTCGATTCCATCTCATTGAAGGCCTACACATTTTGCTTTTACTTGGCCATTCTTGCAACTTGTTGTGGTTCTTGTTGTTGTTGTTGTTGGTGGTGGTGGTGATAGTGGTGTTGGTGTTTGTTGTTACTGGCTGTGACTGACTGACTTTTGGCATCACTTACCGCTCGGAAATGGGATCATCAGCCTGCCATTTCCTTGCTCGGCGACGCTTCACTACACACACACACAGCCATGTATATGTATATATTTTGTGGGGCCAAATGATTGTTTATGAGCCTGTGTGTGTGTGCTTCTATGTGAGGCCATACATATTTAATATTTCATATGTCTGCAATGATTTCGTCCTAGGTCGCCTTTTTACCAGTTTACTCTGCTGTGTCCCTTGGCTCTCAGCTTTCTCAATTCGCTCAGTTCTCATAGCTTTCAGCGCGTCGCTGCGTGTTACATTAAATCCAAAATGAACCTGCTGATGACGACGAATTGTCCTCGTTCACATTGCCTTCACCATGCCCAGATCTACTCTGTTCAGTCCTCACATATATGTATATTGACTCGTTTTGCTCTGCAACTGTTTATTTGTCACTGCCTGATGCCTAATGTGTCGCCTGCCTGAATGCCTGCCTGCCGATTGCTGTTTGGTCTTTTGCCTTCTGTGTCCTGTTCTCTACTCGCATGTGTATTTCATTTTGTCTTTGCCAGTTCCGCTCGACTTGCCCCACCAATGTTGACTGCAATTTGTATGGAGCGCACAGTCCAGTCCACGCCGTTTCACGTTTCGCTTGGTTAGAGCTTCAGTCTCTCGGCCGAAGGCCAAATGCGACTGCCGAAACATTTTCTCTTATTTTCCCCTTTAGTTTTGTGCTAAAATATATAGTTTGTTTGGAACAAAAGCCACAGCAGCTTTAATGTCATTTTAATTAGGCAACATTCCCGAAGGCAACCAAATTGTTCAAATCTCTAACAAATTGACCATTGCTTGACTTTGGCCATAAACTCTTGCCAAAAAGTCTTGTGAAACTTTCTTGGCCCAGACGCTGTTGGACCTTTAGTTAAACGCACCAAAACTCAAACTCACCAAATATTTATGCACATACACGAATCACCAACCCACACACTCAACCACTTGCACTTTGGCCGTGCAGCGCCTGAAGAGAGTCGGCCAAGTGATGGTGTGCAGTTCAGTTAAGAAAAATGCATGTTGGCCTGCCTGTTCTGCCCTTCCGCCTGTCTGTTCGCCCGTTTTGCGAAATCGACCAAAACTTAAGGTAAAAGCCAACTAACTAAAGTCAAAATGTATAGCTTGGCACGCCCACCCACATAGGCAGCCCATTCGTTTGCTCGCTTACTTTGGTCCCGCCAAAGGGGCGGTGTGAGGGGTGGTGGAATGTAGTTGACACCACTTATGAGTGGGGCAAGTGCACTTTGCACGTTGTCGTAAGCATTTTGAGAAAATTTCATTGGTTTCGGCTACGCTTTACAGTCCTCCCTGCATAAATACTTGAACACACTCTGGCTGCACCACCCAACAGCTCAAACAGCTGCTGGCAAGGGTTGTGCGGGGAGTGTGTGGAGAGGGCCTATATCCTATATGCACTGACTATTAAGAATATTATTTGAATCTGCAATTTTATGCCCTACTTTATTTAAAAAAAAAAAAAGATTTTAAGTAACAACGCAGTGAAATAAATTTAATATATTTTATAATTATAATGATCTAAGGCATAAAATAGTTTAAATAACTTTTAATAGATACTTAAATTTGTTGGCAAACAACTCCGAATAAGGGAATAAAAAAGTTTCATCTTAGATATGTTAGTGACATTTCGACATTCCATTCACTTTAAGTAGAAAGCGCTAATAAATATGAGAAATGCACCAACTTCGCACACACGCACTCGACAGTCAAACACACACACACACACACCAAATCCAGCAAGAGTTGTTTTGTGTGCTAGAGCAAGGATTTTGACTGCTTGCTGTGTTTTCCCTGAGTCAGAGATTTGGGTGGTTGAGGTAGCCACTAAAAAATTCCATTTGTAAACGGCAACCACATTAAACCAAACTCATCTCCGGTTCTTAATGACTCGCTGAGTGCGAGAGAAAGAGCCTTAATCATCCCCTCACGAATACACACACAAACACAAAATAACGAGGCTGCCAAGAGGAGACACGCTCGAGAGTCGCTTTCGACTTTAACCAGCTGCAAACAATCGTCAAACACACTGGAGACAAATGAAATCTGACTGACAGAATTCGCCAGCTATTCGACACATACTCGTATGTGAAGGAGAGAAAAGTTTCTCTGTGATTGGAAATTCGCAGGCGGCAGGTTGTTGTCGCCATTGCTTGTTGCAAACAACAGTGGCACAACCAGCAGCACAGCGACCTCAAATTAGTGCTAAGTGCGAACCACTGTGGATTTTCTTTGGGCTCCCTGCTGTTTCTCGAAACGTGTGCCATTTATTGTGGCAAGGTTTGAAAGTTGATTAATGAATACAAAAGCAGAGGCAACAACAGCTTCAACTTCGAAGTTGACCAGACAGCAAATTGTTCGTCGAAAGAAAAAGCCAGAGTGCGGAAATGAATAAAGTGTGAATTTTTGTGTTTTCATTGCCATTTCACTCTCTACGCCTCCCTTTATCGCTCTCTCGCTTTCTCTTTCGCTCTCTTTTTATTGCGGGCTTTCTCTGTTTGAAGAATGCAATATTGTGATGAAGAAAAATTGATTGTCGTTGAGTGGAGGAGCCACAAAAAAATAAAAATAAAAGAACGGAACCAAACCAAACCAAACCGAACCGAACTAAAAGAATGATGAAAATAAAAAATATAATAAAATAAAAAAAACACTGGCACAGTTGTAAAATAGAAAGAAAATCCCAGACATTGCTGAAAAGATTCATGAATAAGGCAAGTCCTAGACCAACTTCCGAAGGACGACAAACGGCTGCAGCTATTGCAAAAATAATAGAAAAGTGAAAATAAAAAAAAAAAACATTGCGACTTAATATTTGTTCAAATTGCGGCAAAGAAAAATCGTTCATTTCAAAGTACAATAGTGCGTAAAATAAATTGTTTCCGTTATTAATATGCCCGAGAGTGCGACACCAAAAATGTCGAACAGAAAACTGCAACTGAAACTGAATCGAGTTGTGAATCGCTTAAAGCGAGTATATATCTTATTATGTATATAATTTCGATTCAATTTAAAGGACACTCATGCTTTATGCAGCAACTGATAATCAATTTGTCACTTTGGCCCAATGTTTTGCATACCAAAACTCAATTAAATCGCACACACACACACTCGCAAGCACAAATGCAGTTATATGCGTATGGATAAAGTTACAATTTACATTTACAGTTACATTTAGAATTTGCTGCTTGCCGCCTGCAGCTGCGACTGCAACTGCAGCCGCGAACTATAAATGCACAGATTTATTCGCTCCAACAGCGAGCCAATGTCCAATGTACAGTAACACACACACGCATACAAGTATGTATATCTGTATATATATATTGTACAATATTTTCGCATGAATTATGAATTGTGTAAATTGTGAACGCAAGCACACGCACACACACGAACACACACGCACAGCTGCATTTGCATGTGTGTTGAGCCGTTTTTGGGGGGTACGCAATGTTACTTGTCGGTTCAGTGTTGCCAAGTGGCGTGTAGGCCAAAACCGCCGCGCCAGCTGTGCGCTTATGCTATAGGGTAGCCACCTCTTCCCCCTTACCCCTCCCCCTTAACACCCCATGAACAAACAGGGGACACATAATTTAAGCAAAGAGAGCCTACAGAGTACGAAAAATTTAAATCACTGCGTGGCCTCGAGTGCTTTCTGTTACAATTTACGCTTTATGGGTGACATTTTACAATTTACTTTGTCGCAAAAGCACTTTTCCAGTGTGCATGTGTGTGTGTGTGTGTGTGTGAGAGAGTCAAAGCGATATGGGCAATATAAATTATACAGTTATGTGCAGCTACTGTGACTTTACTGTGTCTATTGCCCTTTTTTTTTGTGTGCAGCTGCAGTTCGTTATGACCCTCGTTTGCCCAGCATGCCAAAAATTGTATATATGTATTTTGAGTGTCATAAATTTGCAATACAAAAATTTAAATCACAAAATGTGAGAAATTAATTAAACGAAACACAAAAAGTGCCAGGCTAACAGCTAACCGACCGAAAGTATAACTTAAGTATTGATATAAAAAAAATCTTTATTATCATACTCATTTTAACTAGATCTATTGCAGATTTATATATCCGACAAAATTTATTTGGCATAGTGGCTAGTAAGAGACTATCATTTGACTTATTCACGTTATTTCGCGGTACATTAAACTTAATATTTGAATACCGCATAACTTAATAATAATGCATTTGCCTGGTCAGCGATGCCTTCGATTTGACTTTTATCATAATGGCAATAGTCACAAATCAGAGTTAAATGAAATGAAAGCTTCGATTTTGGTTTAAATTAAATTGATGCAATTCTAAATGCTTAATAAAATGTCAACTGTTAATTAGTCAGGTTTTTGCCCCGTTATTATTTTATCTAACTTTTAGCTTAGAGTTTTTTTTTTTTGGATCTCATAATTAAATTTTCTTTTTACTTTATTTGCGATCCCTTTTTCTTGCCAGTGGCAGCTAAAACCTTTTTTCCGCACACTTGTATAGTGTTTATTTATGTTGATTGTATATTTTGTTAACGAGTTTGTTAGTTTATTTATTTACTAAATACATTTTCTTGTTGTTTTTTTTTGCTTTTGCGGTGAGAGCATGTTTTAATTAAAAAATATTAATAGTTAGCATAGCTAAAAGCCTACAAACTGAAAAACCCTTAGCCCAGGGCCTAAGTGTGGGCGTTGGTAATGTGGGAATTGTTGTTTTTGGCTTTGGTCACATCATTTCATATCTGTGTAAAGTACATTAAAGGCGCATAAAAATTCATTACGACGGCGGCAGTTGCCGTACAAATTATCGTTAGCCAAGTTAAAAGCCAAATTGTGGCAGCCTACAAGCAGCAACGTCAACAACCAGCAACCAGCAGCCGGCAACCGAAAGCACCAAATGAAATTGTCGCACTGCAGCCAGAGTGAAAAGAAAAGAGCACGAATTACAACAAAAACAAGACCACAAAAAAAAAATAACAAAAACGAAACACTAAAACAGGCCGCAGCCATACAATTTACGAACAGGAATGCCAAAAAGATAGAGATAGACACAGTGTATACGTGCTGCTTTTACGTTTTTATAGTACACACACACACACACACACTTGTACTGTAGCTCAACAAGCAGCTAAAACTTGCTCTGTTTGTTGTTTTGGGGTACTTATGTATTTCCATTATCTGACACACCTATTTAAACATTTAAAGCGCCAAGTGTGACCCCCATTAGAAGTCACCTAACCAAAGCAGCACTCGCCCCCAAAATGTGCATAAATATTTCACTTATTTCGTTTTTACTGCCTCTCTCTCTCTCTCTCTCTCTGTCTCTCAGTGTGTGCGTGGTTGTGCTTTGGGTCGTCTTGAGCATGTGGACATCAATTTATTTAGTGCGAGCTCGAAAGCAACCGAAAATTTGCACATTCCGGATGGTCTCGGGTGGCGTTTTAAATTATCGCCCGAAAAGGTGCTTTGGTGCGTTTTGCTGCTGTTCAAACGAGTCATATTGGGCCTCATTTTAATTCTGAGAAAGTCTAGAAATCAACTTGAAAGTTCAATAAGCGCTCTTAACTTGGCATTTGCCAAAGAGAGTTGGTTTCCTGGACACTTTGCTTGGAATTTTCCTATACTTAGTGTGTTTGCTTACTAACTGCTCTTTTGTAGGCGATTTTTAGCGTAATAGCATCTTTAACACATCCTTGACCTAGCCTCTATAGGTATTAATAATTACATGGCTATTCACACTTTCATTTCCTTTCCCTGATTCTTGAACTCTGACATTTTTACTCATACGCCCCATACGCCCTAAATGCTCTAATTGGCTTAAACAATGCACTAATTTTCTGCTCAACTGCCAGTAAGAAAAAAACAAAAAAAAACCTCTTAGCCACAACACACGACGAACAATAAACAATGCGCTATTGTTTTGTCTTGACACGCACACACATAAACAGTAGTCACACCCATACAAACACACACACACACATTAACACACTTGCACACTTGCACTTCATTATGAGGAAATATATTTTTAGACTCATTTTGGTTAAAGACGCTTAAGCACGTTATAACTTTAACCTCCCCAAACTCACACCCAAACTGCTGCTATTGTTATTATTATTATTGTTGTTGCTGCTATTATTGTTATTATTATTATTGTTGGCTGCTGCTGTTCCTGCTGCTTATGTTTCTGTTTCTGTTTCTGTCGCGAACTCTGTTTCTCTGTGTCTCTGAACAGAGTCCAATTTGACGCTGATTTACCTAACAAGCAGCGTCGAGTAAAGAACAAAAGATACAACAAGAAGTGGGAGGTGGGGCAAAGGCAACAAACAGGGAATCCACTTTTTGTTTTCATTAAAAGTGATTTTAAAAATTCAAAGGGCAATTGTCTTGACACACACACACATGCAAAGAAGCTGCCCTGCTGGTAGAAGAAGAAGAACTGCAAAGAAAAATGGCCCTTGGCTCTTCTTTGCCTCGCTAAAGAGGTTCTCTCACTCTTTCCTTCTCTCTCTCCCTGCTCACTTGCTCGCTCTCTGTTTCGCATTGTTCACGTCACTTTTGTTATTATGCACACTTGGTATTGTTGTTGCTGCTGTCACCGCTGTTGCATTTAAACACATGCAACATGCAGCCATTGGACTCGGTGGCAGCGAGACACAAAATGCGCTTACCATACAGCTGTGTGTGTGTGTGTGTGTGTGTGTGTGTGTGCCCTGGACACACACCTCCAATTCAGCCTGCCTTATTCACACATTCTCATACACACACGCATAGTGTATATTGTTGAAATGGCTGTGATTCTTATGCTTACCAGAACAATGACAATGTCGCATGCTAAATTGCATGCAATTATGTAATTTTCTTGTTTTTGTTGGCGCTTTTTTCGCTTAACGCCATGACGACCAATCTCTCTCTCTCTCTCTCTTTCTTACTTCTTCTTTCTCTTTCACTTGCTAGTCTGCATTTTTGCTACCTTAACGCTCATTACTGTCTCCAGCTCTCAATGCCAAAAGCACACTACGAGCAACAACAATACGAACAATAGCCACAGCAAGAACATAACCTGAGAGCTGACTGACATTGTGGTGATGTTGGCTTCGTTTTCTGTTCACTTCTACACTTTACGTTCTGATTATGTTTCTCAATAATTATTGCTTCAAAATGTTACTGGATGGTAAGGAGGTCGGCACGCTTTTCATTTTATTGTATGGATGTGTATGTGGGTGTGTGTGTGTGTGTGTTAAACTGGAAAACGACAATCACACACACACACACACATCCATTTACTCAAAGTGCGCTTTGTACAGCTAGCTGAATGTTACAGTTCAATGCTTGTTATTTGGCTTCGTGTATCTCGAATTTCGTTTACTCATGATGCATCTAATTATAAATAATTTATATTCTTGCATGTCAAATGCTTTGGCGTATGTCATTTTTATGCTAATTAATGTGGTGGGAAGCTTCAATGCAGTCATTAAGAACGCAACAACAAGATACGGAAAATATTGGTAATAATAAGTTTGCTTTGAGATACCATCAAGTACACTTTGCAATGCAATTAAAAAGCATTTGTTCAGCATTATTAAAAAAAAGAATAAATAATTAGACTAGATTTCTTAAATTTTAAAAAGAGAATGACTTTCCTATTATTTTCATTAGAGTAACAACAATACATACCCAAACAATTATTTTTCTAATATTAGTTGGAATGACATATTAAACGTTCATTTCACTGAAGTCCAGTCTGGCAGTAAGTTTGCAGTATAACAGTTTTTCTTCATTGGGTATAAAAATACTGGGATTTTTATGCAATGGCATGGCCAAGGAATATTTTTCGAAATTGCCTTAAACACTTCTAAGGCATACAAAGAGAATCGTATTTCGCAAATGTTTTATTGTTTTAGTGTTAATTAAATATTATAATAAGTTGAAAATAAAAATACTTACAATCTTTAAATATTAAAAAAACTGGCTTAAAATCATAAAGTATAGTTATAATATTACGAATTTTCAAATTTCTTTTAACGTTTTGTCAGTTTTGCGCCCAACTAATCGGGGATTCTGCGCAATGGCACGAATCGATGCTAGACAGTGGAAATTGAGCAGCAAATATGCACGAACTAGAGCAAATAAGCGACACACACAGGCAGTACTAAGAATTTAGTGTGTGGCACGACGATAAGAACGAAGGACGATAGCTATTGCGATGAGGAGAGAAGAGCATGTCGAACGACACTAGTGAGAATGAGAGCGAACAATTCGTGAATATTTTATGAACGAGCGCGCTTCACTTTGGGGGGCTCGCTCGCTTAGGCGACACAAATAACGGGACTCTGGCAAATTGGCAGCGTCGGCTTCATACTCGTCCTCGTCGTTCACATTGACAAACGTATATGATAGTATACGTAGTCGTAACGCGATGTTGGAGAGAAATGTAGGGAAACGCATTCCGATGTCCTCTTTACCGTCGTCGTCGTCGTCGTCGACGTCGTAAGCGTAGCTTTTATCGTCGTCGTCCTCATCGTCCACTGCCTACGCGGATCGCTCGCTGGCAGCAGCAGCAGCGGTTGTCCGCCAGGATAGCGGCGCCGCCGCCGCCGTCGTCGTCGTTGCCTTTGTCGTCGCAGCGACAGCGGCTTTTGCATTTTTTGGCCAATGCGTACGCTGCTGACGTTCAGTAAGAAAAGCGTCGCCCAACGGTCTAGTACGAACTTCGTACCGTATACGCTTTGAGTTGTTTCTGTTCTTCTTGATGGTATCCAGCGACGAGTTGTCGTAAAGTCGTATGGTCGCCTAGTCGTTTAGTCGTATATTGATATACAATTGAGTGTTTGTGCGTTGCGCTTGTCTCTTGATTCGTGCGTTACTTTGATACAGATCAGCATTTTAATGACATTTAATAAGTTAATTGATATTGATATTATTTTTTAAAACACATTTAAAAACAGCACTGCAGCTTTTGACATTTGAATGTAAGGGTTTGTTTTCTTTTTTTTATTGCAACCTTTCCATGTTTTGTAGTGAACTTTTTCACAACTTCTTTAACAGCTTTTTAATGCGAATAGTTATTTTAGATACGAGAGCATAAACAATTTCACGCCATTTTCAAGCCACAAACTTTTGCGACATTCATTAAAGTTGAGGCAATGTTTGTTGATGTTATTTGCTGCTGCTGCTGCTCCGACAGCATTTATTTTATTTTTGTTTCGCTGTCACTGACATTCACTGACTTCTAAAGTTCACTGCAAACTCATCAGCAGCCAGGCAAAATTATTTCAAAACTGTGCTTTGCTCCTGCTGCTGTTGCCGTAGATGTTGCCGTTGTAATTATTGTTGTTGCCTTCAACTGTAAGAAACTTTAGCAGCGACATTGAGCCGGCAACTCTTCTTCGGCAGTGATATTCCATATAACTTTTTTTTTTTTGCATTTGTTTTTCTTGCCCAAAACATTGAAATTGAAGTAGTACTCGACTTTTTGGCTGTCTGTCACACATATGACAGCAATATTTATAATTTCCGCTGCTACAACTGCAGACAAAGCGACAACAGCAACAACAGCAGCAAAACGATAAGCAGCAGGCAGAATAATTTGCGATTACTGGCAGGAAAACAGACCGGCAAAGCAGTCAAACAGGCTGGCTTGCTGTTTGGTTGGCTGGCAGTCAGGCAAGCAAATATATATAAACCCATATTCCATATCCTATATTAACAGTCGAATATAACGTAACGCAAGACAAGAAAACGGCAGCAAGGACAACGATAAACCAAAATAATAAAAAAATAAGAAAAAAAACGAGAAGAAAATTACAAGCCAAGTGCGCTCGTGTTCGTGAATTTCCGGTTGAACAAACACATAAGCAAAACGTAAAAAGAAAAGCAAGCAAAAATTATAAAAATAATAAAAACAACACACACTCACAGCAGCAGCAGCAGCATCGAGTACATAACAAAGAGGTGACATCCCAGAGGCAAGAAGTCGAAGAAGCCACAGTACGAAAAGTGAAAATATATACGGAGAAAAGTTGCACAGAGCGGCAAGCATATTTCATAAGTTTACACTCACACATACACAGCCAGATACACACAAACATACATACACCAACACACACATATATATACATATAACATAGCCCAGAGCCAGTTAGAGCAAAGAGTCGAAGTCATACATATAAAAAATAAATGTATATGTGAGAGGAAAGAAAGGCGGCGAAGACAAAGGCTAACGCACGACCTTTGGCACAGAGTTCAGCAACTGCAGCAGAGGACACGAACACGGACACGGACACGGACACCGGACACACAGAGTACGGCGAGGTCAACAAATCAATAGAAACAAAGCACACAGCGAGAAAGCAATTGGCCGCAAGCATTGCCAAAACAACAACAACAACAGCAGAAGCAGAAGGACAAGAGCAACTAGAGCAGCACCAAAATTCACTCGCAAATTATGCTGGCCATGTCGACTTTAATGATGCCCGCCCCGACTATAGCCATGGGGGCCCCGCAGATCACGATGGGCCCCCACAAGCCGCCGGAAACGAAACTACTTGCCATACATCCAGCCGCTGCAGCGGCCGCTGCTGCTCAACAGCAACAACAGCAGCAATCCGTGACAGCTGCCCATCTTCAGCACAATGGTCAGCAGCAACATGTCCAGCAGCAACAACAAATGCAACAGCAACCAAATGGTTTGCAGCAACAACAGATTGTTGGCAGCAACTCAAAACCAGGTGAGTAAAACGAAACTGTTGAAGACTTTATTATCATTGATTTAATGCTGAGTAGAGAGCAAGAATTCTTAAACAATATCGTTTAATATAAATATTTTATTGGAAAAAACATTTTTTAAGCAATAACGTTTATAACCGAACCCAGATTTTACTAAAATGGCATTTGCTAAGATGGAAGAACAATCAGTACTTTAAAAGCGTTTATTGCAGCATTAAAAACTTAAAGAATACAAATATAATCAAATCGAAAATTTATAGAACATTTTTGTATGAAAGTTGGTCAAGCAGCCACCAAGCAATGAATTGAAAGTTGAGGCAACCAAGCAAAACATTCAATTACAATTTTTGGCCAGAGCCGAAAACAGTGCAGCAGAAAGACTGAAAGCTGAGCTGGGCAAATTCAAATAAGTCATAATTTGAACAGGCATTTGTAGTGCTTACTGTTTTATATTTTTTTTTGTGAATTGTAACCTGAATGGTAGACGAAATTTCAATGTATATTTGTTATTTAGGTGTATAGTGTATAGTAGTGCATGCCATGGAAATAACAAAAATTGCACACGCATTTCTTAAATGAATTATTGTGGACAGGCCATACATTGTGCGGAATACAGAACACAGTCCAAACACTGGCAGGCGGGCCTAAATGTCAAACGTTGGCATTACATGCATAAATATCATATCCAATTTCCATAACCACAAAAAAAGCAAGAAAAAACAACAACAATCTCGAAACGAGAGCCTATAGCCAAAAGTACATTTTGGTGTCGAGTGTTTGCTTTTTTTGGGTTGGTTTGAGTGAAGAAAATTGCACAAAACGAGGAGATTTACAACTTAAAAACAACTTAAGCCCAAACTTGGTAGCAAAACGCAGGGAAAAGTGATACGGGATGCGGAATGCAAGATGCGGCGGGGTAGCTTCAATTGCTTTGGCCAATTCCTGTTACTGCCCCGTCAGCGTCCTGACTACGGTTGCTAATGGCAAAAACTATACGAGTACACAAATAGACACACACACAAAGGCAGACAGCTAGCCCAAGCACAAAACCGGAAACAACGGCTCAGGAAGCTGCATGAAAATGAAACGTTGGCAACGCCAACAACATGGCTGGTTGGGTGTTAGATGGGAATGTGGGCGTGCTGTCGACTTAAGACTGTAATGAAAATGAAAAATGGAAAATGTATAGTTAAAATAGTGCAAAGTCTGCGTGTATTAGTGCGTCTGTCTCGCTCCAACAAATAACAGAGAAACGAGACAGCACAGACCCAAAGGAGAAGAGGCGAGGTGAGGTGAAAAGCAAAAGCAACTTGAAAATGAATTTAATTATGGCAAAAAAGTGAAATTATCCACACTTGAGTCTGGGAAGTTTGCCTTTCGCCACGGCAGCCCAACCGAGGCGGCGGCGTTGATGAGCGTGAGAAGTGTGGGAAAAGTTGTTAGACAACACATAAAGCATAAATAAGGCAAGGCAACTACAAAAGAAGCTCGGCAGGCAAGTTGAAGTGCCTGGTCGGATATTATGGAAGTTGGCTCAATGCGCCACAGCCAAGTGTCTAAGTGGATGTGGCAAAAGCATGCCACATTGTGGTATCTAAAATGTGGGCTATTTGCTTTTTTCTCATTTTCTTCTATGACTTTGCAATGAGAAAAAGTTAAACACTAATTAGAAAACTCAACTTGTATTGATTAGCACAATTGCACAAGTGTCTGGGGCACGAAATGATTGCAAATTGAAAATTAAGCGCACAGTGCACATTACCAATTCAAATATTCATGCCACACAAGCCAAAGGCACAGGACGCAGCCAGCAGCCAGCAGCTGCGTAAACTGAAACTGAAACTGTGGCCAACTGGTGCTCCACATAAACTGGAAAAGTACACATAGACACATTTAAATTTATACATACTGGTGTACAAACACATACAATATATATGCATGGAAGTATACGCTGCATGAAAACACACTGTGGCAGACACCTTTCGTTGATGGCAGCAAAAACAAACTGCAAGATTTGAAGTGTCGCAGCCATAGTTGCAGCATCACCAGTAGAAGAAACTGCAGCCAAGGAAAAACCTAGCCAACAAGTGCCAGCGTTGCTGACTAGAGAAAGAGATACTAACCAACAAAAAACAGCAACAGCAACAACAACTACGACATCAAGCTACAGTAGAAATCGTTTAAAAATGATTCGAGCTCAAGAGTCTCAAAGCGGAAAATTCTAGCTAAACTATTATCAATCAATTAAAATTATAAATAATTATATTTCAAGATATTTCGCAGTAAATTGAAATGAAATTATGAAATACAATATTATCTGCTTCAGTGTATCCATACAATTTTGTTAACTGCAATTTCTATGGAATTGTTTTAATAGAAAACTAATATAATTTAGCTAGATAAATAATAAACTACCCATGAAAATCGCCAAAACTTGGTTTTTGTTGCTTTTTCCTTGAATTCTAGCTGCTGTCTATTGTAGGCAACTTGTACTGTATATCGCGAAAGCCTCGCATGCTTTTCACTACACTTGGTTGTGTTACTTTGACAGCAAGCGAAACGGCGTGAACAACTAAAGGAAAAGGTTGGTCGGGTGCTTCACTTTCGCTTTGGCGCTGGAGACGGCGACAGCAAAACTTTTAAATTGGTTGGCAACACTTTGCTACACACAAACATACACAGTGGAACTCGCAACACTTGCACCCACACACAAACAAAACAGAATGACAGTCGCTGCACACACAACACACACACAAACACACACAACGCACACACTGATGCATGTTTGTTTTGGAAATGAATTTGGAAAATTTTGTGCTTTGCTCACTGCGCGAAAAGCGAAGAAGAAAGCGAGCTGTAGCGATAGTGGCAAAAGCAAATCTGGGCGGGAGACAGGGAACAGCACCTAAACGTAATTTGCCAGCAAATCATTGGAAAAGCGTTGAGACCAACAGCAATAGATGCACTAAGAGGCAAAGAAGCGAAACAGCAGCAGCCGAAAAGTAGGCAATGGTAAATGTGATACAAAAATACACACATCCATATGTACGTGTGAGATGATTGTATATGTATGTGTATGTGTGTTTATGTGTGAGTTTGTGTATGTGGGTGCAAAAACCACTAAAGTGAAATGCATTTATCGACCGCAAAGCGTTCAAAATGAAATCTGTTTAAGGGATTTTAATACCCTTGCGAACGTGCTGCCTCCATAAGTATGACTGTATAAGAAAAGGGTGGAAGTGGGAGTGTGGGAGAAAGCAGGCGAAGGCGGTTGCATGTAAGTGTATATGTAAGGAAAAGACTGGCAGGCGAACACAAAAAGTCAATGAATTCGTTTGGCGAATTGAAAAATTAATTCAGTTGCCGTCGCTGGCGTCGATAAGTAGAAGAAAAGGAAAACTTTACACGCTGTGTCTTTATCTTATGTACGTGTACGTTAGTGTGGCTGTCTGTGTGTGTGTGTGTATGTATGTGTTGTGTGCTTTTTACTTACTAATGATTTCTCATTTCGTTTACGGTATTTCTGTGTGTTACTTGCGCTTTTTGTCTTACTCTGCGTTTTACAGCCAGCCAAGTCAGCCAGCCAGCAAGCAAGCAAACCAGCCTCTCTTGCTGCCACAAAACCACTCCTTTAGTCTTTGTAAGCACTGGAACTGAGGCCAAATTACTCACTGCCGTTGTTGTGGATTTTCCTCATTTCGCTCGTTTTACTCGACAGCAACAACTACACAAACAACAGCAGAGCAAAGCTACACAAGTAGCAAACGAAGAGAAGGAAATTAAGCAAAAAGCGCAAAGATTTATTTCGCTTTGATCAAAATAAAATGAATTGATTTTAATACGCCCCGTGGGCAAGATATTTCCTACGTTGGCCAAATGAAAACGCATAAAAAAAGGTACTGTGGCATTGCTGCTTGCCGCTGTTAGAATGGGGCAACAATCTGGGTTTCTTGCCATGCCTTACTTTACATTTGCTACTACAATCGAATTGCTGTGGCTTTACTGCAAAGACTCAAAAAAGCAGCCAACATTCGCTACTTAAAGACTCATAATATAGTTTTAAGCCCGAGCCAGCAAAAATTTGTTTTTCTGGTTAAGAATTAGTTGAAATTATGTCGATAATATTTTGTAGTTTTTTCTTGTGAAACCTATTCTTATATATTTTAATTGGACGATAGAAGGATATATACAAAACACAAAGCTCTAATTCAACTGCTTAACAATCAAATCAACTTCCAATTACATATCTCTCTGATTCAAACGTTAATATTTGAACAATTTATTTTTATGTTGTTTGCTTCGGTTTGCTTGCAAATGAAAAGTTAAAATTTTATTGTTCAATTTGTTTGACATTTGGCAGTCGCAGTAGCATAAAAAATGAGCCTCAAATTTTTTCACCGTCAACATTTGGCTGCCTGCAAAATGTTTTTCACAGCCAATACCAACAGCAACAACTCCAAACTCAATTTCTAAAATTCAGACATTTGACAGCGGCATCGCTGCATTTGTCTGTCCGTCTCCCAATAAAAGTGTCAATATAGTATACAAATGCCTTTACTCTGCACAGCACCCACATCAAACAGAGATCGAGCCCATCTCGTTGTTTTCGGGGTGTGTGTGTGTGTTCTGTTTTTTATTGTGAACCTGGTCAACACTTTGGCACAATTTATACTTCATGCATTTTTCATTAACGCAAACAAAAAAAAAAAAAAAAACGGCGACCACTTGAGTTGGGCATCTATTTCGTGCTCGATGTTGGATTGAGTCTGTAGCATTGGATTCAGCTGGAAAGGAAGATAGCCGAGCCCCAGTGTTCATCTTAAATGGCCATCTATTTTACTGCCAACAAAACACAACATTTGCGAGCTGGATTCCATTTACATTTTATACTCCTTTTGCATTGCTCGGTCAGCTTGGAATCCCTGATCTCCATCCTCTTATTCTTATACCGCTTGGAATGTATCGTTTTGTATCGATTTTGAGTTTCGCCTGCCATTCAAATGCCTTTTATATCGCATTTATCTGCGACGCCAGACTGGTGCCTAACCCCTTTGCAACCCACAAGAAGCTTTCGTCGCAGACTTTGGCACGTTTTAATGCATTGGTAACAGAGGCAAAAGCAACGTGTGCACTTTTTTTTCTGCCCCCATCCAATGATTTTTTTTGTATCATTCATTTAATGTTTTTTATGCCTTTCCTGGCTTAACCATAAAGTCATTTGTTTGGCGCTGATGGAATTTTAGAACAGTTGCTTATAAAAGCAAAGAAAAACTGTTTAGTTGTAAGCGAAAATTAATGGGCTTATTGCTTGTTGTTTCTGTTGACCAGGCGAACCGGACAACTACCAAAAGAAAAAATAAAAATAAATAATAATGTTCATACAACAGTTTTATGTAAATAATAATTTATGAAAACTCAAATAGTTTTAGTTTTTGCCCTCATCCTAAATAAAGCAAACAACAAACAACATAGAGTAAATACACACAGCAACAAAATATGTGAAATATATAAATAAAATATTATTCTAAATAAAAAATGTAGTATGAACGATGGACTATATAGACTCTGGACTTTATGGAGTGTCCTGCTATGGACATGGAACATCCAGCCCATAAAAGTGCTAAGTAAACACATGTGCGACTACCAGTTACCCCCCACTTTTCGCTCTTTCCGCTTCCCTTTAGCGAAACGAATGCCTGCACATAGTGTAAACACATAAATTTATGCATTTTCAATGGAGAACTGTTAGCATAAATTTACGGCCCCAAAAAAACCCAACAAAACACTGAAATGTGGCGGGCTTGGAGGCCGGGGCGGAGGCGGTGCTTGTTGCCTGAGAATGAGGCTGAGGCTGCCTAAAAGTCAAGCAAAGCAACAACAACAACAGTCTAGAAGGGAAATACACACAAACAAACAAGAAAGAATAACGTAACAAAACAAAACAAAAGTAAAAATAGCGTTAAAGCAACGCAAAGCAAACAGTCAAAAGCCCGACCGAGAGAGAGAGAGGAAGAGAGAGGAGAAAAACAAACAAACAAAAAACAAACATTGCAAAAAGGCAACTCAACCAAAAAAATAAAAGAAAAAGAAACAACAACAACCCATGGGTCAGCAGGCTGAACAGAAGGCGGATGTAGAAGGGGGAGGCAATGGGCGTAGACTGTTAGCTGAATGCTGGCTTACAATGCCAGCTGTAAAAACTACAAGCAAAAGTGCCAGCAAAATATATGGTGCGCTTTAAAAAGGTTCACACAAAACCCAATCATTGAATCAATAAACAGGCGACAAGTCCCTTAGTATTGCTCTCTGTATGTATATATGCGTGTGTGTGTGTGTGTGTAAGCTGGTTGTGTGTGCGGTTGTTAGCTGCTGCCAATTGCAGCACACAAAATGGTCGACAATGAAATGCGCAATGATTGCAGGACGAAAACTGGACAACAAAAGTTGCCAGAATGCGTGCTCAGCCCAGCCCATTCCGTTTCCATTTCGGTATTCGAACCCAAACGCATACCAAAATAAAAGTGCCGCTTGTTAGCCAGCTGAAACAATGTAGCAGCATTCTGTTGAATGGATAGAGAAAGTTCCTCCGTGTATGTTTTTATTTCAATCGCATTTTCTGTGTAAATTGAGTGTGAGGAGATGGAGTTGCTGAAACAAATAATATATTTGTGAAAGACCACTTTGACTTTTGCTTAAAGCTATTAATAGCTTAATATTAATTAATTTTTTATCGATTCTCAAGTGATTTCCTTTTTATAACTATCATACAAAATTGCAACTGGATGTAAGCTATACCTATAAGTAATTAAATTTACCCTAATGACGTTGGTGCTTTCTTTTTCAATGCGCTTATCTATTTTAAGATGATTGCTTTTTCTCAATTTCATTTCGCCTCTCATTCACACCTTAAGGATGTAATTATACAAGCAATGTGTATCATTCTCTGCAGCAGCCACAGGAACTAATTTAAAACCCTGATGCAAACAGAATGCGTCCCCTGTTTATGCAACAACCTTCTTAGTTAGCCCTGTACCACTCACAAAGCTAACTTCACACAATGGCAAATGGCACTCGAAAGAATGAGTGGAGGAAGCTTGAAGATGTGAATGCAAAAGGGGAACTTATCAATTTTTTCGTAGTGGGCGTGGCTGAGGTGGCCAAAAGACCAGGATACACAAACAGAGCCAAAGTCAAATCGTTGACGGGAATGCCATTGAAAATTGTTTAAAATTGTGTACAGAAAAAATAAACAAAATTGAGCTGAGCCAGTTGCGCAGGAGATTACCTCTTCCTCTCTCCCTTCCACTCTTTCTCTTTTTCAATGTATATTTGTACACCACATGCACTTCCTGTCTGGCTTTCTTTCTGTTTTCTTTCTTACATGCTGCTGCTGCCGCTGCTGCCGCTGCTGGTGCTGCTGTGTAGCTCTGGCTTGGTTTTCTATTTGCGTTCACTGCTCTGCTGCCTGCTTATGGAAATCCGCATGATGATTGCATATCCTTGGCAGCATGAAAACGGGAACGCTGCCATATCCCTAATTCCGTTGACGACGACGAGCACCCAAAACTTTGCGTTCATTTGGTTGGCTCTTCGTTTTTTTTTCCAATTGCTTTCAAAACTTTTACTGTGCTCGAGGTTTTTTCGTATTTTTTCTTGGTAGCAGCGCAGCCAGCGTCCTGCCAAAGTGTTTCTCTTCTTGCATTTGAAGAGCTTTTTCTTAATGTCACTTATGCATAAGTTCCTATGAGTTTGCCCACACTCACACACACACACACACACACACACTCTATCTATGTAGTATGGGAGGAGCTTGCCTGGTGTTTGCTTGCGGATAAGTGCAACGAGAACACATGCGTCTCAGAGTGTGTGTGTGTGTGTGTGTGTTTGTATTTGAGACTAACTTGACGGCACATCCTCTGTGGGGATTTACAAGTGCTTAGTTCTATGTCGCACAAAAAACGCTTTAATATTATTATATTTTCTTTTCTATTCACTTGGCTTTTTTTTTTAGCTTTCTCTCTGTCTTTTTTTCTCTTTTGCCACAACTGCACCCTCTGAAGAACGCATCTGGGCTTTTCCTGCTGCTTAGCTGCTTGTGCTACTTTCTTTTTTTACTTTGTTCGTCTGCAGCTGAATGAAATTAAATTAAATGAAATATCTTTCTTATCTGTCAAACTAAGTTATACATACCCCAAGCAATGGAAAAGCTACCACAAGCCTACAAATTGACTACAATGCCGCTTCAAGAACCTGCCTACCACAAGAATCATAAATAATCAACTCACACACACAAACAGACATAAACACACACGCACTGGCACACACACCCCTCAAGCTTGATGTATTACATGTGTTGGCATTATTTACTTAACTCTCTACTCTATTTTTGCCGCTCCAAAAAGTCAATGTCTACTTTTATTGTTTATTTTTTTTTGTTATTGCTACTATTAGTGCTGCAGCAGCGACGCCAGCCGGAAAATAACAGTAGCAACAAAAAAAAACCAAACAACAAACACTAAAGTCTAAGCTACACACCATGAAGAAGACATTAAGACACAGCATGCGTTACTTACTGTAACCAAAACATACAAACACACACACACACACACACACTCGGAGACATGGACATGGACTTGGCCACGGCAGACATTGGTGGGCGTAGAAGGAAAAGAAATATAATGCCAACATAACATTTAATCCAAGAAATACCATATCGTAGTCGTTGGGGAAGCAAAAAAAAAAAAACAAACCAACAGCAAACACAACCCAGAAAATATATATTCTGGCACTGTGGAATATACGTGAATAATCAGCATTATTATAAGGAAAGATGCAAGATTTAAGTTTTGGTTTGCATTCAATTATTTATCAGTCAGTTGGTATTTCAATTTGTTATGTTGCCTTCACCTAAATGCAATGTAAAGTTGGACAAATAAGAGATTAAATTTCTACACAATCGTTTCCTTACAACATCTAGACGTAACCATAAGGTAACTAAATATATACTTTAATCACAGTTTGCAGCACTCCTTCTGTGCTTTCTGTGTGCCTCTCCCTCGCTGACTCGGCTGCACAATGGGTCGTTTATTGCTAATGCTTGGAGGATCATTGCGGAATGGCCGCAGTCAAAGCTTTAAAGAACATAATGTTTATTTCCACTGTGCTTATCTGGCCTGAGCCAGCAAACTGGGACAGAAGCTGTTGGCTGCGGCGCACTTAAATTGCGCCCCGAGAAAATAGAAAAGCGCACCAGAAACGGTGCTGCCAAATGCGCTAACACATACACATTCACATACTTTTAGCTGAGCTGAGCAGAGTAAAAGCCAGCGGAAGGAAGAAATAATCATAAAAATTATTTCAGCACACATACAAACACACGGACACATAATGCACAAACACACATGTCTGTGTGTATGTGTGTGTGAGGGTGTGGGTTAATGTTGATCATAATGTTGCAAGCAAGCAGGCAAGCGAATATGTGGCGTCCGTTGGGGAATTTTCTTTTACTTTCGATGTCGTCGCAAAAGATTTTCCATTTAATGACCTGGCGCTGGCAGACTTTTTAATTTTCATGCTTCATATTTTTCTATTTACCAAAACGCCAAGACGCGTTCTCTCCCTCTTTTTCATTCTCCACTGTAGCTTTCAGTTTATGTTTAGGAAGAAGCAGGCGAAAATTGATATCCCGTCGTCATTTTTAATGCCTCTGAATGCGGTTAATGAAACCTTGTGTGAGAACCTTAGCCTTGTGCTTAGGTTTTTCTTAAATAACATTTAATGCCTATTTTCTGCTCATTTTATTTGCAGGTAAGTAAGCATGACCTGCTAAGTTGTTATGCTCTTCATTTTTTATTTATTTTTGGTTAGATTATAATTTGGTTGCCCTTTTGAAGTTTGACATTTCGACCACAACGAACGAATCAGATTTAATTTGGAGTTGACTTACGGCCAGATGGAGGGAGAGGAAGAATCTCATTAACATTTAATTAGACCATTTTCGTAATCGTAATGAAATGAACTTGTTAGCCAAAAGGACAATGCCTTGTGCCCCTAATGCCGGTCAAGCAAATTGTCATCGATTTTGCTGCTTAATCTGCTTAGCCAAGAATATTTGCCCTTGTCCTGACCAATTGCATGCTTACCTTCCTCGTTGAATGAAGCATTAAATCGAATTAATTTGAGGTGTTCTTTGGCCGCATCTCACTTTGTCTTCCTTCGTCCTTTTGTGTCTCTATCTTTGTCTCGTCGCGCCTTTTCTGTGTTTGTTTTTTCTCGTTTTGTTTTTGGACTCGATCTGCGTTGGCCAAACGAATGGTCATTTGACATTTGTCGACAAAACGTTTACATTAAATGTTTTGCCATTTCTTTGCCTGTTTTGCTGCTGTCGTTTCGCCTGGCATTTTTGTGTGTTCTTGGGGGTTTTTCTTCCCTGTCTTGTAACGTCTTCGTCTGTCTACGGCGACATTCTTGAAATTGTGCGCATTGCCCGGCCAGAGATATTGTGACAACGGAGAGAATGCAAGAGGGCGGACTCAACGTTCAAGTTGAGACATTTGCGTTGAAAAGTGTTTTAGTTTATATTCTCTGTTTGAGTTCTGTTTCAGTTTGATTATTCCATATTTTTCAGCGTTTATTACACAATAAATAAAGTTTAAATTGTATCTTTAAATTGCATAAGAAATACTACAATTAAGTCTTAAAGCAAGTCTTAATGTACATGTTTTCATCAATTCTGTGTCTTGTTTTATCGCATTATTCATAGACCGCATTCGACTGAGAGTGCGTAAGACTTTTACATATTTTTCAAATAGAACCAAGAAATTCAATTAAACACATCACAGTCTGAATGATTTGGCACTCACATACGCAAACGTAGATATCAAAAATCACTCAATTTAACATTTTCGGATCTGTGGCAAAAGCCATACGCTCCATTAAACGGCAAACAAATGCCGAAGCCTGAAAATTCGCTTCACTTAACCCGCCTCGACTTTTAACCCGTACCCCGAGACCGCCCTACGTCATCGTCTATGCTTAAATATTATGCCCTGGCTGATGTTTGTAAGCAAATTTTTTAATTTATTGCATAAAATGTTTGGGGTTTCGACGCTGGCAAGCCACAAAAGCCAAAGAAATTGTTTCAATTTGTCATGACAATTTCTTTGAAATGTACGACTCGTCAGCGGAGTTAGCGGTGGTTAGGAGGCGTGTCAAAAAAAGGCGTCAACATCTACCATCAGAGCTCTGAATTCAATTTGGCTTGAGCTGCCGCTTCCTTTAACAATTTCCAGGACTAAGTACGCAGGTCTATGTCGTCGCCTGTTTATTTACTTTGATGTAATTTGCAATTTGCACCTTGCCACCGCAAACAAACGCAAAAGCCAAATAAGAAATGCGAATCGTGGGAAGGAAATTGTCGAATGCGAGGCTATTATCTGGCAAAGCTGCGGTCTGAGAATTGACAAATCAGCCGCGCCTCCCCAAATGTCATTAAGGCTAGCAAGGGAACAGGCTTCTTATTGTAGGTCGTAATGCTTGGCTGATGCCAAGGATAATGTTCACAGAGGCGGTTTGCATTGCAATTTGGCAAAGAGTGCGCTTACACACACTCGTAAATCTGATATTTCCCCATGGCATAAATAAATAAATAATGGCTGCCGATCGCTATCTAAAATGGCTTAGCAAGTAATTGCTGTGGTTGCGGGGTAAGAGCATTGTAGATGCCAAGGATTCAAGCAAAAACACATGTAAATGGGCCAAATTAATATTGCACAAGCAGCTGCTGTTGATTGGTAGAAACAATTGCGGCTCGCCATACCAATTAACTGAAGTGCAATGCTCGAGTTGCTTGCAAGGACGACAATGGTGTTGTGGCCAGTTGCACGCTCGAATGCCTTACTTAATCCCCATACAAACTTATGCTTAGATATTTGGCCAAAACACAGAGAGGGAGAGGTTGAGTCTGGCTAGTTGAAGTGGCAAGCAGCGCAGCTTAAGCGCAATCTGGCAGGTGCTTAAGTGCAAGTCGCTGAAGATGGAAGCTACAAACATGCCTCTAAGCTAAATGGTCGAAACAAAAGCAACGCCTGAACATCGGCACTATAAATCTTCTGGCCTGGCCATCGATGATGCGGCTTTAAGCTGCTTAGCAGCATTCGCCCTTTCTCTCTCTCTCTCTCACTCTCTCTCTCTCGCTCTGTTCTTCTTGTGATGCAATTTCCGCTGCGCCGCCGAAACGGGACGCGTCGCATATTAGCTCGCCTTGTCCTTGTGCTGCAGACGACAACGACGGCGATGGAGTCTAGGACGGAAGCAAGCAACAGACAATCCGGGTTAAAGAAGGAAGAAAAAGGAAAAACATCTGCAGTTGATGACTGGGCGCCGTTCGCGGATGTAACGATATGATTGGATTATTATTATTTTATTATTTATTGAGACGCTGCGCCAAGTGGCTGCCAGACTTGAGATCATAATGAGAGTTAGAGCACAGCAAAGCACAGCGCAAAAAAAGAAATATAGTAATATATATAAAAGAAAGCTGAGTGCATTTTTTCTTCACTTGGCCAATTTTTTTCTTATATATTTTTTTTTTTATTGTACTTTACGTTTCCTTGACTCAAATGGCTGGTAGACATGCAAGTGGCTTTCGAAATCTGTGCAAGGGGCTTTTGTAATTGGCGCCTTTATCTCGTTTTCGTTCTCGTCCACCGTTTTGCCCAATTAAAGTTAGTTTGTAAAGTAATTAGGACGATTATGTGGCGCTCAAGTATCAATAAACGGCAATTAAAAACACTGCTCGCACTCACCTCTCTCTCTCTCTCTCTCTCTTTCTCTGACTCTCTTAATTTCTCATCGATTGTTTTAGTCGTGTTTTTAGCACTTGAAAATTTTCTTTCGTTTGTGATTTCTTTTAACCGTAATTGATTGCTTTTGTATAAGAAAATTATTAAGTGCTTGGCAATAATCTAAGAGCTTTTAAGATAGATAATTTTAAGCGGTTTCTAGGTAATAGCTATAAGATACTTATAGGAAAAAATCCAACCAACGTTTACAATTGAATAGCGGTTAGTCAATGCACTTGTATGCATGTTGCTCCATTTAACTTAATTAAATCAGCACAATTCTTACATATTCTGTGAATTGAAAAGTAGCAACAAGAAAAAGCTGAACTTTTCATTCGAGGCAGTACATCAATCAAGGAACTTTTGCCCCTTTCTGCTAATGAACTTCAATGCGCATCCACTAATTTGAAAGTCACTCAGCTTAATCCGCAAAACACAGACACGCCCACAGCTCCTCTCGCCCAGCCATCACTTATGTACACACACACACACACACACTGAACTAAGTCAGAGAAAGATGTTGGAGCTAAGTCGAAGCAGTGCCAAAAAGTTAAATTTTAATCTGTGATGTGGCAAAAGTTGATGAAGAAACTTGAGCTAAGGGGCGAAGCGAATCGTTTTGACTGTGCCACATGTTGAAACCCAAACACACACACACATACACACACACGCACTCTAATACATCTATATATAACTCACAGTCAGTCACTCAACCAAAGTCCTGCTTGCATTTTACAAGCTATAGTTCGCAATCAGAGGGTTTTTGCTTACAAATAGAGGGAGATGAAGAAATATAATAAATAAATCCAAGACTTTTAAGAGTGTAGCGTTAAAATTATGGATTCTTTTTACAACAGTAGGAGTAGGAAAGGAAACCAAAGGGCATTGGTGCTAAGAAGCATTTGTTATCGCTGTAACAACATAAATTCACTTTTGTAATTATTTCTCGCATTAGTTGCTGAGGTGGCGCTCGTTCCAAGCAAAGTCAGTCCAGCAAAATGCGCACAGACCAAAACCAACAGTAAGCATCATGGTTCTTGTCCCCAGCCCCAACCCTTTAAGGATTCAGTGAAATGAATGGTCGCTGCTCGGGATTATTTGTTAAAGCACACACATATACAGTTGTCGACTGCTGTTGCTGCCGGTTTAAAAAAGAGCACACACACTAACACACACATGTGCAATCACACACTCTTACACAACTTTAAAATTGAATCAATCATTCTCACTTTGATGCACATCAGCAACAGAAGCTGCCTCAACGGCTGCTGCAGTTTTGTAGCCAAAGAAAATGCTTTCGTTGTAAGTGTATGTGTGTGTGTATGTGTATGGGCTGCTGTAGAGCGGCAAGGAGTGTCAGAGTGGATCTGGTCTGCCTGAAAGCATAAGCTGTAACTATAAACAAGCAGCTTATGTGTTTTAGACGCTCGCTCAACGTTCATTCTCAACGTCATTCGCTTGTTCGCTGTGTGTGTGTTTGTGTTTGTGTGTGGGTTCCATCTTTGCACAGGGTGTTAATTTTTGTTGGTTTATGAAGTCGACTCAACTGTTGTTGGTAAGACTTTAGACTCCCCTCACTCTCACTCACTGACCCTCTTCCCTCTCTCTTTCACTCTCTCTCTCTCTTGGCTTAAACACTTGAGGCACGGCAGCTGTGCGCTCAGTTCTAACGAGCAAAAACTAATAAATCCCCACGAAAATGGGCTGCGGAAACGGAAGCCGTGTGTTGTGAGCTCTGTGTTTTTTTGTTGCTTTTCTTTTTTTTGTTCTTCTGCTTTTTGCAGCGCAGCCAGAAAGCAACACGACAACAACCCAAAGTCCAAGTCCAAAAGCCCGAATCCCAATTCAAACCCAAAACATTCATGGCACAAGGCCTGTCTACCCGTGTCTGTGATGTGTTTTCTTGCTTAATTCTTATTATTATCCCGGGCATTATTATTATTGTTGTTGCTTTTGTTGTTGTTTGTGGTGGTGTTGTTTCTGTTGTCTGCTTTCACAGATTTCTTTTAGCTATATATAAATATATATATTAATATATAGAGACGTATACATACATCTCATTTCATATCAGTTTGTAAATTTTTTGGGGGGAGCTTCTTTCATTCACTTGCTCCTTGGCACTTGTCTCTCTCCCTCTCTCTCTCTGTCTCTTCCCACCCTCTTCCTTTCACGTTCATTCCGCTTTCTGTTCTCGTTCTGTACACGTTCGTGTTGCCTATCGTTTGCTTGTTGTATTATGATTGCCGTTGCCATTGTTCAGTGTAGTTTGTTGTGTTGTTATTGTCGCTGTTGCTGCCTATAAAGTTGTTGTTGTTGCCATGCAATAGTTCATTTTAATCTACAAACAGGATAATGCAAGAAGGATTTCAACGTTTTCTGCGCCCATTTCCTTAGCCCCATTTCTCCCACCAATTTTTTCCTCATCGTTTTCATTCTTTGTCTTCTCTATCGCCTGCTTTTTATTAATACATAACTCAACGATTTGCACCCTCCATTCTCCGTTTTATCCCTTTGTTTTCGTTGTTCTCTCCTTGTTGCTGTTGATTGTGCAAACTTTGCTCCTGAACTCTGGAGTCGTATAATAAATTTCATCACTGCTGATTGCTTAACATTTTTTCGCGTTTTTTCGTTTGTTTTCTCCTTTTTTTTTCCATTTTTTCAACAAGTTTGAAGCTGGCTAAAAAACTTTCGCCGCACTTATAATAATAGTTTATATTTTAACTTTGCTTTAGCTAGCCCGTTTTGTTGTAGTTGTTAATCATAATATGATTATTTTTCCATCTTCTCTCAAGCTCTCACATAATGCAACCTTGCCTTCCATTTATGATTTTCGCTTAACTGCAGCTTTCAGTTTTTAAGCGCCAGCTCTCGTAAATTCATTGTGAATTGAGAACAACAAATGCAAGCTAAGATGCCAACTTTCAGTCACGTCTGCAACAGCCACATTCAAATCCCCGCTCTTACATGCATTCATACGTGATGCTGAAGCGTTTCCTATAAAGAATTAAAATGCAGTCATATTAAATAATGTCAATCCAAGTGTTAGCAGTATGCTTGACTTTAACAACAGCTTATCACTGAAATTATCTAATTTTCTTTTCTAAAGATATCGCTATAATTTGTGATGGTAGCATATTTGATCTTAGTTTTTAGTCGTATATTGTACTGCTTTTTGTGGTAGATCTAAAAAGTTGTGAGAGTGCGAAATGCACATATTCCCCCAAAGGGACAACACACTGGTTTGTGGAGAGCCTGCAAACACAACAAATGGTCATTGGCCAATGCAATTGGCATAAGTCGTATAGCAATTTAACAAAAAAAAAAAAAATAGAATACTCGAGCGTGTGTGTGTGTGTGTGTGTGTGTGTAAAACAACAAAAATCTAATTGCGCACAAAATGAATTGATGTCGTTGCCAAGCGAAAATGAATGAATAGCATTGGGAATGGGCAATGGGCGATGAGTATTGTGAAAAGGGATAAAGGGGAATGGGGTACAGACTTCAAAGCAGACGACGAGATGCTGTTGAGAGCCCTTTTTTTCTAGAGAGGGAGTGGATAGGATAGCCACTCGAGTGTTTTATTAAGCGCATGTATCCAATTTCGTAGCAGGGCTCAAGTGGCCAGAAAGCCGGACAAAAGAACGAAGGACAGATGGACGGACGCAACTAATTTATGGCGCTCCATTAAAACTTGAGTTCAATTGCCAAAAATTTCATACAAATTTTGTTTAAAAAGGCAAACACACACAGCGACAAAGCAAAAGCCAAATATACAAATATAACTAAAAAGGCACAGAGTCAAAAAAAAATAATAAAAAAGAACGATATGTATGAATGTATGTGTGTACATAAGAGATGCGCAATCAAGTTTATTACGTACTCGTAGTCGTCGCCCTGGCGGCGCCAAAATTATACCCCATCTCATCATGTCAACCTCCTCTCCTCTCCACTGCTAAGCCTTTGCAAGGCTGCGCTTTGGCTGGTTGGCAGACCTTGCCTCAGCCCAACCGTCCCCTCCTCTGCCCCGTTTCCTTTCTGTTACCCGCTACCCACTACCCCGCTGCGCGCATTGCGCAGTTCATTTGTGCTAAAATGAAATAAATTTAAATATATTTTTAGTGCATTTCGCATAAAACAAAAAGATGCCTCGCAGCGCGTCGGCTGCTTCGTCCTGTTTGCTGCCTGTCCTTCTGTCCGTTCAGTCGCCTGCTGGGCTCCTTTTGGAATCTCGTTTGTCGAGCCTTGGGCTGCTTCTTCCTTGTTCCCCGACTGTTTTTTTTTTATTTTTTTTTTGTATATTTTCCGGCCGTTTGCCGTCTCAGCCGTTTATTGTTGTACTTTAGTCCCAGTCAGCCTCTTTGCCTCTCTTATTGTCTCGTGTTTACTTATTTACTTTTGCGCTTTATTATTCTCCATTAACTTGACAAAATGAGCAGAGCAAGCGGTGCAGGAGGATCCGAACGAGGCATCTTTACTTGCTGACCATTGGCCGGCGTCTGTCCTTCAGCCTGGCATCACACCCCTCCGCACACTCTGGCTCGCATCAAATGCAAAAAGAAAGCAAAATAAATAAATAAATGAAAGCCAAGCGCAAGTCTCATTCAAGCGCAGTGCTATGTGAGGCCTGTTTATGCCGCAGCCAGATTTGCAGCAGTAAATGACAAAAGTATACTTTAGAACAGAGCCAGGTAAGCAAGCAGGCTGTCCTAGTTTAAAACCCATTACCCCTTACCATTTCAACTGCGAAACAAAAAAAAAACAGGCAACAAATTTGCATGCCATCGTGTTTTGCAGACTTTTTACGTCAATCACTTTCAAGTCACTTTCGGCTTAACTTTCTATCCATTCTTCGTTCTCAGCTCCCATTCTCATTCGCCACTTGCCATTATATGACTTTGCACACATAATCCTTTCTCCATATCGCACCAAGTGACGCAGTGACGCAGTGAGGCAACATTCGCTCATTAGGGTCGTTCAGCCAATTTTCGTAAAATTTGCCACACAATTCTTTTGTTGTTGCCAAGGCAGGAACTTTGTAATTTATGCTGAAAGTAGCATCTTTTGTGGTAAGAAATAGAAGGTATAGGAAACAAAAAATTAATGTTTTTCTCAGGCAAACCGTAGGTTTGATACTCCAAGCAAGCAGAAACTTATGTTTCAAACAAAGTTAGATTCAAAGCATAGAAACAATCTAATAACATAGCTCTCTGAAGAGTATTGCAAAAAATTAAGTAAACAACAATAACATTAACTTCTGCCAACATATTTGTGTTGTTGTCGAAATTGTTGTGAGTGCTTAGCGACTTAAATGAGTTTCTGCTCTGATTGTGCTTAATTTGCAAGCAGCCTCCGATTGGCATTGCCCCCTCTCGTTGCGGACAAAACACTTATGCAAAACCAAAAGCTGTACAGGAAATTAAAGCAAAAGCGGAATTTCCATTGAGCATGTGTTAACTCATATGGCAAGTAAACGAAAGAAGCAGAGAGATGCTGATGCTGGTGAGAGAGTGTGTATTAGACTGCGACTTAGAATGGGTGTTGGAATGGGATTGGGGAATCAAACTATCTACTGGATTAAGCCAATTAGATAAATTGCCAGAGAGATCTAGCTGGGGCTCTTAACTGATGTCCTTGCTGGGGCTCTCGTCTTAGTCCAATTGCCAATGTGTAATGTAAATTCCATTCACGCAGCTGCATACGTAAGGTATGTCTACGTATAAGTGAGTATTAGTGAGTATATGTGTGTGTGTGTGTGACCAAGTTTTCAGGTTTAATTAGCCGACGGCTAGTTAACTTGGTCTCCACTTCAGCTTACATCGCAACACGCACACATGTATAGTGTGCCAAGTGCATTTCATACTCAACCCTTTCCATCTCCCTTCGTGTCCATTCCAACCCTTTTGTGGTAGCTCTCACAATTTTGCGCACGGCTCGCATGTTATTTTGCCTGCATGCACCCAATTAAGAGGTTTACCCTCTTGCCACGCCTCCTTGTACGGTTTTCTTTTATTTTTTGTTACTAGTAGAGGGGGGCTACTCGGGGGTTGTATGGGGCATAAGTTTTTAAGTGAAAAATACTCAGCGCGATTTTACTTATTTAGTACGTAACTGCCATTTACGCCATGCATCTGCATATAAAATGCATTTTTTAACGCTTTTTTTCGTTTCTCTTTTATGTGTGTGCGTGTGTGTTGGAGAGCAGCACGCCCATTTTTTGCGCCAACTATAGACACACACACAAACACAAATACCGACTTATTATTTATATCTCCATGTGTATGTGTGTGTGTATGTGTGTGTACTGGTCCTCTTCTTTTTTTATGTACTGGCTACTAGCCTTGCCAAAAAAAGAGAAAACCAAAAAAAAAACGTAGGAAAATTGTAGTTTGGGGGGAGAAAATGCAAATAGCATAAAATACAATGCCGAAGCTTCTCCTCAAGCTTCTCTCTCTTATTGCCCTACCCATTGCTGCCCATACATCTTTGTATCACTCCTTCTCTTCGCATTCCCTCTTAGCTCGACCGCTTTTTCACTTAGCTCCTCGCTGCGGATTTTTGTATATTTTAAATGCATTTTCAACAAGCACACACAAACACCAGCTCTCCTCCTGTCTCCTCCTGCTTGGCACATACCAGAAAGCGTTGCATACTTTTGGGCCAACAAAAAATCTTGCCAAAAGGGTTTGCTTTGTTTCGTTTTTTTTTGTTCTGTACTGTTTGCTGTTAGTGTCTGCGCTTCCTTAACATTTGATTAATGAGTGCAGAACGCGTTGGCAGTTCATTTTTTGGCGCACTCAGTGAGGCTTTAGCGTTAAGCGGCAGTCTGTGCACAAAAAAAAAAAAATAAATAAATATTGCGCATACGCAGGATGGTATCCATCAAGCAAAATGTTGCAATTACGCCATCATCGATTAAATAAAACTTGCAATGACATTCAAAACTCTACTAAGACTACAAATTTATATGGGAGTATTCATTACGCTAAGCTATTTAAAAAATCCGGCTACACTGTATGAATGCTTAAAGCTTTAAAGGCTTTCAAGAGATTGTTGTGGGCTTTCCCCTCTTAGTGTATTTCAATTCAATAGCTGCGAGGGAGAAAAAAGTCAGTCAGTCGGATTGCGTTCTGGCCACAGCCAATGTTTGCAAAGAAATTGAATTGTAAGTAAGGCTAGAAATGCCTTCGCATAAATACGAAAGCAAATAAAAAACATATACTATGACCCGCTCAGACGGCAAGCCGAGATGGCAACAACAACAGCAACAGCAAACGAGAAAAGCAGCCACAAAATGAGAAGAAGCCTAACATCAATTCTGGGATTAAGGACACTGATTTGATATACTTTTTATTACCATTAAGTATAAGTTGACAAAATGCGGCCACAGCGACGATTTAATATGAAGACCCAACTTGCAGGCAGGCACAAAACCAAAAAATACATATCGAACGTTCAAATTTAAAGCCTCACTGTATTACAGTGCTGTACAGTACAACAACAGCATAGCGTACTTTATGAAATAGAATCGGCTCTTGGCTCTCGGCTGTCGGCTCTTCTAGCTCTCCAGTCATTAGCTGCGCACCATTAGCGCCAGCAACATTCAGCCAAACCACCCAATCCACCCCCTACTCATACCTCTGGGGCCGTGGCCCAAAATCGTGGCTCGTTATTATGGCTGATAACATTTTTACGATGCCGACAATGACATGACATGATTTTTTTGTGCTTTTCTCTTTCTCTCTTCCTCTCTCTCTCACACAACATGTTGTAGTTTCTGCTTTTCTCTGTCTGTTGATGCTGATGTTCACTGTCAGGGGACAAAACGATTTTTTATGCCCAACCAAAATGACGCAGTTTTATTGCGCCTGGGCCAGATTCTCTTTATGGTTTTCCATTTTTTTCTCTCAAGCGCTCTCGTTCAGATTTTCATTTTTAAATCATTAAAAATGGTTCATAAATTTATTGTTAAAGTAGCCAAAGAAACCATTACAGGCACGCTAACAAAAATATGCTGTTGAAAAGCTTATGTTTCTAACTTTTAACTATTTCAATCTCTTTTTTTTGACCATTAAGTGTATTTCCAAAAACATAGTTTTATTTTATGGTTTTGGCGAAAAACATGTTTTTGAGCTGTTGCGTTTTATTTTATCCATATTTAATTTTCGAATCTTTTTGTGTTTATTTATAATATGATAATATTTCAATTAACTTTTTATGCTATAGTTTTCCTTTTTTTAATAACCTCTAGCAGCAAAATGGTCAATTAAAAGAGCCTATAAAAATTAAGTCCCTATACAAGCTATAACTAAATATGTGGCTTATGCATAAATTAGCTACAGATTATTACAGAGTAATAACAACGAAAACAACACTAAAGCAAACAAAATGGCAAGCTGGCTGAGAGGGGCGCGGAGAGTAACATGTGTATTTAATATAATGTAATTAATTGGCATTAAAAGCCAAACAACCAACCAGAGCAACAGCTTAAGCCCAAAAAAAATAAAAGCAAAACCAAAAACAAGGGGAAAAAAATCTCCAAACCAATGAATAAGCTACGAGTGGTGCTTACCTCAGAATTATCGAGACCAAATCCGTCCCATTCCCTGCGCCAACCCTACACATACCCAGAGTACTTTCATGTTTGGCTTATGTTTAATTAATGAAAGGGCGCGCGTGTGTGATTCGGAGAGTGTATGTATTGGTGTGTGTGTGTGTGCGCTTGCATAATTAATAATAAAATAAGGATTTGCTGCTATTATTTTAATTACGCACGTATCAAGTGAAATTCCACATTTAAATACAAGACAGCTCGATTTACAAAAACCACATCCGAAGAAAAGGTAAACAACATTTTCAACCATTGCAAACCGTAAGCTTATAATCCTTATTTAAATACCATTTAAATATGATGCCGTGCATTCTCACATAAACACATACATACGCTCACCCACACACTTATTTGTTGAAGTGCAATTCACACACAGCAAGCACATAATTAGAGTTTCGCCAATTTACACTACATCATTTAATTGATTAAACATAAGCTGGAAACCAAAAAAAAGGAGTATTTTTCCATGTTATTATTTATTAAAGTTAAAGTTAAATGATTGAGAAAAGTTTAGAGCTTCGTTTTCCATTGAAATTGAACTGAATTAGATCAGTTCTTAAAAGTGCAAATAAATCCTATTTAATTGATAATAAGTACTACTTCGAGTTAAAAACAGTTTTACATAGAAGTGGAATATACACATATATATCTGGCATGGGTAGCTTAAACTAAGTTTGGCTCGAATCACTTGTTTAATAAACACATGACACGCTTTGTTGTTTTGATCACACTTGAGAAAATTAAATGAAGAAATTACCAAAATGAATATTGTGATATTTGCTTAGCACTTGATGGCCAAACCGATTGAACGAAATTAATTTAACATTACTTAAATAGTTGGCTAATGCATAAATGTCAAACCTCATATTGCAATGAGTGAAGTTTCGGTTTTTGGCCAAATTGTCACGTACACGTCCGTCTTTGACTAACTGACGGCATTTTCAATCAAATGTCAGCGTCAGGTTGGTCAGTCTTCATTTGTTAGTCGACAGTCGTCATCAAGTGCCTGGTAATTGGCAAACTAAACTACAAAAACTTATATATATACACACATATTCCTTTCACACACAATTGTGGATAGCTAAGGTGGTGTATGGGGTGTGTGTGTGTAAAAGGGTTGCCCGTTAAATGCGTCATCAAATCGCCTTTGCATGACTTTGAGCCACTTAATGCTATTTGCATCCCATTGCGGCTGGCGACAAGCGAAGGACATTGACGTCGCCAGTTACAAGCCGTTGCATATATTGGTCAGGCAAAGCACATAACAAACCAACTCCACACCAAAACCCTCCACCCGCCATAGTCTGAAGCCTTGTCGAGCTGCACGTCATTATTATAATTTCTGTATTTGCACAAATGTTACCCGGCGTCGCCAGCCCGTAAATTGCAATTGCCAACGATTATTGAATTTAGTTAAACAACGTTTGTCGTGGTCGACAGGCTAACTAACCACCCCCGCACGAGAACCTAATCACCAGCTGGTGCTGCTGTCAGTCGCTGCCTGTCGCCTGAACTGGACTCTTGACCCGCTCTCCTCTCTCCAGGACACAGTACGTCGCCGGCTCATTGCAGTAGAACTTCCGGTGCGCTTGCGTATCAAAGTCTGTCTGGTTGTCTGATTGACTTCCGTTGTCTACGTTTGTCAGTTTGTCAGTTTGGCCATTTTGGTTTTGACTCGACCCAGACAACGACAACGAACAATGTTAAAGAGTGAGATGACATGGGCTGCAAGTGAAAGCGAGAGAGAGACAGCGACAGTGAGAGAAGGATAGAGATTGATTGAGGCATCTGTGCTTCAAGCTGGCTGCTTTCTGCACTTATTTACACTTTAAGTGAATTGTTTGCTTGCGTTTTAACGCAAATGCAATTATGCGCTGCCCAACAACAAACGCTGTCGACATTGCCACAGTTGCAGAAGCAGCTCATGCTTTTGTTGTTGTTGGTGGTGGTGGTAAATGGAAATGTATTTGGTATGGAAATTGTTAAGCGTGTTCATACTAATGTTTGAGCATTTGTTATAATGTAAGTTTGTCCAATTGTTATTTGTCGAATATTCAAGTACAGCTGCTGGCTGTTATTGAAGTGTATTTGGACCAAACTGAACATTGTCAATCAGTTGGAACGATGTGAAAAGTAATGAACCTTAAACTTTAGCTATAGATTTCATTACAGACACCTTGACATATCATTAAGCTATTAATACTAAGTACTAAGCAATTGCTGTTCCAATTCTGTAACCATTATTTGTAGAAAATTGATCAATAAGCAAGTGCTATAGGGAAACATTACCACAACTTTTAATAAAATGCGAATACGCGACATTTACAAAGAGCAGTTTGTGTTGGAAGGGCTTAGGCAGCGTTCAAGTCAAGCGTGCAATTAGAAAGCCACGTATTAGTTGACCAACAGCAGACGATCCAACAGCAACATCAACATCAATATGAACGACAGAAGCAAACGCAACAACAAAAATTAATAACAGAGTGAGAGTATACAGTACACGTATGAGCTGTAAATTTAATTTAATCAGACTTAAGTGCAGCTACTACGCCATATTTGCTTGGGTCTATATATGCCAGAATACACATACGCCACGTTGGCCCAAACAAATACAGAAGCTATACATTATATGTTAGATTAGTCGGACTTGTGGTTAGGGTTTTCACTTTGCCACCGGTAATTGTAAACAATTTATGAATATGTCAATTGGCAAACTGTCTACAGCTACAACTAAAACACACTGCAACTTGGGCCAGTCTAATTATATAGCGCCACTGATGCAAATCGAGTGGTGCGAGTGCGTAGATCACGTAGCGTAGCTGCAGTTTCAGCTGACTAACGAGGCGTGCATTTTGAACGCTGTAGCCGCGCTAATGAATGGGTGAAAGTGGGCGTGACCACACACTAAACACACACGGCTACCATAAACGGCGCTGAAGCCTTGGCAAGGGTGTAATACGTATGTGTGTTTGTGTGTCGGCTGCTACGTATGCAAGATATGCATTTAATTAATGCAAACCCTTACAAAACAAAGACCATCTAAGCCCATATTGTTTCCAAGCAAACTGATAACGTTTACAATGCAAAACCCCTTCAAAACAAAAGCCAATCGAAGCTCTCATCTCATCGCAATCTGTGTTGGCAAGACAACTAACTGATTAGTCTGAAATCGTATTAAACTTCATGAAGCCCCAATAGATATGCTTCGTTTTATAAGAGACCAAGGTACTATAACAGCACACACATACATTTGAGTCTGTGACCATAATCTTATGGCTTATCAATCAACGCACAAAGTGTGGTCATAAAAGGCAGCTAAGTAAAACTCTTGCTGCTGCAGCTGCTCACAAAAATATATGAATATTTACGTATAAAAAGATGGGATACGAATTCTTATTAAGGCCGACGTTAGTATATCCTTTCTGACCATACATTGCTTGTTGACTTTACATAGTAATAAAATTTTTAGTTGGGACTTAATAATAAATCAGCTGAAGTATTTAAGCTTTCATTAATGATTAAAAATACATAAGAGATGAGACTAGCTTTTCAATGCCTAACTTAACCAACTTAACTCTACAAGTTTATAACAAATACCCTTTACACGCCCTATCTACGCCCTTTGCCAATTTGAGCTAATGCCAAAGTTAAGCCAGGCTGTCGCTTTGTTAAGCAATCACATCGATGACCCAAAAGTTGACTTCTTAGCATCAATTTTAAGAGGGTGTATGAGTGTGTGCTCGTGTATGTTTTCTTATGAACTTACAGCATGACGCGAATAAAAAACATGGGCTTAACTTAGTTAGATGCAAAATTACTTTTAATTGGCAACAGATAAGAAGAACACACAACACTTGAAAAGCTTATCACCTTGAAAAAAAGGCTCAGCAAAGTTACGCAACTTTTACTTTCAATTTTTATATACTTTTTTCTTGGCTTGACTTATAACAAATGCAGATATATATATGTATTTCGATTTCAGACACGTGTCGATTTGGGAGCGCTTATAAAATTATGTATACTGCTGTGCTGTTCTGTTCTGTTGTGTTGTGTGGTAAAATGCAAATTGAAAACTTTTGCAATAAAATTACATTAAAGAACAATTTGTCTAAGCACAGCAACCGACAGATAGACGAGAAAGGTAGAGAGAGTGGCAGGCGTATGGGTTGGCTTAAGTGCTGCCACGCTCTGTCGGCATGTGGCTGGATTCGAACTGAATCAATCAACTGCAGAAATTATGTTAACAGCAGGAAAAGTTTATTCATTTTTTTTCGTCTTCTGCGAAACAAATATGAAGCAAGTGAGGAGCTGTGAGTTCAATTGTAATAGCAATTCTAAGAGGTGTGTGTGTGTGTGTAATATATCATCGAGTGACCGCAAATGGAACTCAAGATGGTGCTTGAAAACAGCGATGGCAAATGTGTTGCCTCAAAGTCAATTGGATGTGGTGGCACGTTTGCCGTGTTGCACGGATACATCAATGTCAGAGACAGCGACAGAACGAGGACGAGCACATGAAATGGGCTCTAGAGAAGCCCGTGGCGCAGGCTAATTATTTTACATTAAATTAAATAATGATACACTTGCCGGGCGAGCGTCACGAAATACACAAAAAACGGAAAAAGAGTGTGTGGCAGCGACGCGACATCTTTTCGTCAACAGCATATCCATGCTACGAGGCTGTTGGGTTCCGTGCAGAAGCAGCAGTAGCAACGGTAGCAGCAGCGCTAGCAGCAGCGACAAAGAAATCATTGGGGCACGTGACGCAATTTGCATAAATTTCGAAGCAGTCGCAACGAAACGAGAAACCAAAAATGAAAGGAAGCCAGCGCGTAATTTCAATTGCGGTTAAACAGCAGCCAAGTAGAAAAGTACCAAAGTACCGTAAAGTAGCAAAGTGCCCAAAAGTGGCAAAGTGGCTGCGAGAAACGGCAACCCCAACAAAACTAGTCAATGCCTCTCTGGCTCTGTGGGTGCTGCACGCTTCGTCAAAGGCAAATGTAATGTGCCACATTATTGAATACGAAGCCCCAGTTATTATCGAACATAAATGTCGACGAACGTGTCCCCTTAATGGCTCAGGAATTTATTGAAAAATTATGAAAAGGGCTCACCAGTCAATGGCCACAGGTCAGACGGTTGGCAAGTAACCGAGTAGTGAGAGAGGGGCTAAAGAAACGAGAAGTTATTTCTGCCTTGGGAGTGGGTTACATCCTAAATAAACAATTTGTTCGGCTACGCCAAATGGTCGAGAGATATATATTTTCCCTATTTGCTGTTAGATTTCTAATGAATTTTATTCAGTCTTTCCCTGCGTCTCGTCTTGTCTCGTTTCGTTTCCTATGCTCCTTTTGAACTATGCTTGGCCTGGCTGTCAGTGTTCTGGTAGAGATAACGAAAGCCACTTGAAGTGTTTACTTGCGACAAATTGATGTGTTTGCATTAGTCGAAAATAATAAATTAAGTTTTTGTCCGCTCTATACCGCTTCTGCCTAATGTCTGCCTGTCAGCATTGATATACTTGTATTGGCTACAAGTATAGCTAGGATTAGAGCTGCTTTCAAAACTATGAATCACAATCACACAAATATATTGAAACAATCACAAAAATAGATATGCTCTTTAATTAATTATTCTACTCTTCTCCGTTGTATCTCCTTGCAGGTAAGCACCAACACACGCAACAATCAACAACAATGTTAAACCCATTAGCTCAGCTGGAAGGTGAGACTATATATACAAAACACACACACATATATCTCAAGGCGCAGCTCTTAACCCCACTTGGGAGTCTCATTTCGTTTTGCCTTGGCTAAACGTTACACCACAATTCTGACTAAAGTAGCGTATAATGCACAGTAAATCTCAAGCACAAGCTAGACGGCCAGCCATACTGTGTGCAAGTGGGGCTGAATTGTGCCAATATTTTTGCTAAAAATAAAAACAGACGCTACTAGCTCTTACCTGAAGGCAGGCACGCTTTCCACCAATATGCGGCAGCTAAACGTTTCCGTGCACGCGAAAAACTCGCAAGACTCCCAGAGACTTGAACTGCCCCCGTCTGCTTTGCATTCTGTTGGCCGGGGGTAGAAAGTGAGTTAGGGCAAATGCAGTTGAAAAGCATGCCAGACCATTTCTTTACACTTTTCGTGTGCTTTCATATTTTTTCTAACGTTAATGTGGCCACAAATTGAAAAGAGAACAGTATAAAAGCAGCGAACAAGTGGGAAAATTGAATGGATAAACTGTAGCAGGGTGGGGGGTAAGGGTAACGGAGCTTGGGGAGCAAAAGGCAGAGCGCACCTGAACTCAATAAAAGCTTCATTTTTGGGTTGTTCAAGCAGCAGAAAAGCAGCAGCAGCAGCTCGAAGTATACCAAAAAAAAAAAAACCGAAAAAATAAATTATTTAAGAAAAATATGTTTTACATAAACTTTTTGGGGGTAATGGTAAAAGAAAACAGACGATGAAGATGCAAGAATAACAACAACTAAAGGCAAGAACAAGCAACAACAATAAAAAGAAGAAAGAACAAAAACAAACAAAGAAAGCTAGAACAAATGGCATGTAGTTAAAGAGAGAGCGAGTTGGAAATTGCAAAAGTAAATAACTGGGTAGCGCTTGGAAGGTTCCAAGAGAAGCGTGTTTAACTTGGGTCGAGTGTTGGTTGTTGGAAGGAAAGAGAGAAAGCGGAAAAGGGAGCTGAGGTGGTTCAAGCAGTATAAAGAATGAAATCCGCGTTAAAGCAACGCCACCAGACGGAACAGTTGCATAAAGTTATAAAAGTATTATGAAATTTCAAATAATAACTGCATCTACATAGCCATAGTCGTTGCCAGAGTCAGTGTCAGAGCGGTCTAACAGAGAAGCCACAGCTGCAGTAGCTTGTCGTAGTTGTAGAGAAAATAAGTTGAAATAAAGTAGCACGTAAGGTTCTTAACTTGCCTTTTTTATTTGGCATGGCCGGTTTCATAAAGTAAGTATCCATAAAAAGATATGACCACTAAAAAAATGTGACGGCTGTAAAGCTCAAACAACAACAAGCTGAAAAACTATACCGGAAATTGCATTCACTGTGCATGCAACAGTGTTTGCCACATTGCAACTCATTTAAATGCAACAGCTGAGCAACGGATAAACAGTATCTACATATACAGCATACTATCGTTGACCAGCAACGCTTATCAGCTTTAAGAAAATTATCAAATGCTAGCGCTTTCATAAATTGTCATAAAATCTGCAAGTTGCTCTGCATTTAAGCTTGTGGTAGGTTTGGTGGAATTGTTGCAGTGTTGGGGTCGCTGGACACAAAATTGCACTGAACCATAAATTTTGCAAATGTCAAAAATGTCAAGCCGCCAACACAAAACGGTCAGCGGTCGACGCATTTGTAGCCAACAACAAGAATAACAGCACCAACTAGAACAACATCAGCTGCAACTGGTTACCGTAGTAACTGGACACTACGGCTGCTCGTTTTGTTTGGGGTTCAGCACTCTAAAATAAATGTCACACATGTAAAATAAATAGAATTGAAATGAGCATCAAGCAAGCACCACAATGCAGTGGGTGGTGGGTGATATTGCACAGCTGCAGCATGTGGCAGGCACTTAAAACTATGGCGTGTTTAATTCATAAACATTATTTTATCAAAATATTTAGTTGAAATATAAGAATTTTCTAAAGTACATATTGAAGCAATTGATTATAATTTTTACCTACCATTAGTTTACTGAGCTTATTTTTGACGTAATTTTATTAAAAAACTTACGTGTTAAGAGTTAAGAGTACATTAAGACGACATACTCCCCGCAATGAGATTTCAAATGAATACGCTTTACCAACTGTGTACATTGCCAATGGTTTAACGCTCATTGTATGCAGCTCACAAATACATATATATATAAATTTATGTATGGCAATGTATGAATGTTTTTACATGAATGCATTCATAGTGGCTGACATTTTGTGCTCATCTCTCCGCCTACAATGCTTTGTCCACACAACCCTCGCCCCCTTGCCAAACCACTGGCCATGTTGTGTGTAATAGCTGTGTAGTCGTCTTTGCGCTCATTTTGTTTTTGCCGCTGCATAAATTTAATATTTTGACATATGTAAGCGCAGCAGCAGCAGCAGCAGCAGCAGCAGCAACAGCAGCAACAGTAACATTAACAACAACAACAACAACAGCTGCTGCCGCGGTGACAGAGGCAACAAAAATGAGCACAAATAAATTTACATGCATGCATTTTGGTTAAACTGTCAGACCACAAATCAGAAATACACACTAACACCATGACATCTGTCCCCAAGTCCACCCACAACTGACTGTCTGTCTATCCTTCTCTCCGCCTCTATCCCTCTCTTTCTTTTAGTGTGTCTTTACTTGTATGAATAACTACTGTCAAGCGTGGCAACATGGCCGTGAGCATGCCCACTCTTTATCTTATATGTATGTATATGCCACAAAAGCGGCGTTTTTGTTGTGTCACATTCATATATATGCATTCACACACTTGCTTACACCCAGACACACACACACATGCATATACATATATATTTATATGTATACATATAAGAGATTTATGAACGGCAACGGTTTTTAGTTGACGCTCGTCTCCCTCAGCTCAGGCTCAGTTGCTGCTTATCTGCATTTGTGCCGGTCTGAAGAGAGAATGGTACGATGGCTGGTTAGTTGTTTGGGGTCTGGTCTGGTCCACACTCCACTTTATATATTTAATGAATGCCATAATGACTGCAATGCAACGCATGAAATATTTATAGATGTGAATGGATACAGCCCGCTTAAAACCTCAATCCTTGCTGAGTTATAGGGTTCTTTGCATACCCTTTAAAGGTGATTTTTCTCGAATGCATCATACGTTATTGTGGATATGCATGCATTTAAGACATAATGATCACTTGATATGCTCTGATGCATTTCAGTCAACGCAGAGCTCTAGTGTTGATACTGTTTTTGTTTGGATGGTGATTATTGTTCCTTTTCTTGTTGTTGTTGGTATTAATGCAGCGGTTGTTGCTGCGGCAATGCAAGCCGCTACGTAAATACGTAATTTTCTTTAATAAAGCCGCACAAATTTAATTAACCGGCATGCAAATGCATTTACACCTTAATTATTAATTGAATTTAAATACATAAATACACACAGCACAAATTGCAACGAGAACACAAACACACACATACATATAGAGATAAAACTGCACTTTAACACACATACACATATTTATCCTCTTTTATATAAAGTATAAAATATATACAATTTCCTTTAACTATGTTATTGTGAATATCTTTTCCCCCGTGTGTTGTGTGCTGTGTGTTATTTTTTCCCAACTCTCTTTCTCTTTTTTTCTGTGTGTGCACTTTGTGTAAAAAATGATGCAGTTGGTCTTTTCGATGCTTGCTGGTTTTTATTTGTACTTTATTTTTATAAAAACTTAAATATTTATAATATCATTATGGGCGAAATAAAAAATATGTTGAATTATTACAGCGCCGTATTTGGTTTACTTCAATATAATTATTTTTTTTTTATATTGTGTTTTTGTTGCCTTGAGCATTGTATTTAACTTAAATTATTGTTATTTGTTTGGTCTTTGTGGTTGTAATTCGATGCATATTGCAAATGAATTGCCGCAGCAGTAAAAAAGCTTTATAACTATCGATATATGTAACTTAAATAAATATCTATATCCCTTGCTCTAAGTTTATTATATTTGTTAAGATCTTAATGCTTCAAAAGTTTTGCCAAACATAAATTAATTACAAAATTCTGCCCATTAGATATTTCAGATACCCCAATTATCTAATATTGTTTTTATCTCGATATAAATTACATAAATACGAGATGCATTAATTTTAATAGATTATGCCCTTTTTATGTAATTGATCTTTGCTCCCAACAATATTAAACATATTAATAAATGGTTTCATTTCGCATTTAAAAACATTAAAAAAATATTATAACTAATGCAGCGGTCATAATTTATAAGCCATGTAATGAGAGTTTCAATTGAAAGCTTAATTATTACTCAATTTCATAAATAATTACGAATTGAAAGTTCTCGCACAAAATATTTTGTCCAAGTCTAACATTTACCTTATAGTTTCTGTGGTTTCTGTGCTCATTTTAATGCTTTTGCGTTAATTGCATTTGTCACACACACTTTCACACAATCAGGCCAATTTCATGATTTGTATTGTCGATTGCAGTTGCAATTGTAGAGTGTTGCCACACGCGAAACCGCGAGTCATGCAATAGTAAGATAATCAATCGACTCATTCGACAGTTGGTCAGTCAAAGGCATCGGCAGGAATTCCGCTGCTGGCGAAAATGGGGCGTGGCACTGATGAAAATGTCATTATGTAACATCGTATAATAAACCAAAAATCGTTTAAGAGCCAAGCCCCTCCTGGGCACCCCTACTGGGACGAACCTCCTTTGTTGACCACAGCATGACAATTAAAAAGTCGAAGGGGGGTCCACCCCCCCTTGCTTGCCAGGGACAGAAGAGGCGTCAACACAGCGACAGTTGGGTATGCTGCATATGTTTACTTTGACATTAAATAAAGTTGTTTGGCCAGGCTGCGTTTTTAATTTGCAACACAGTTCACAGAGCGGAAGATGGGTGGTGCGAGGGGGCAGAGCTGCTGTTCTGTACGCATAAATAACAAATAAATCATTTATGGTCACAGCGAAAACATTTATTGAGGTTCCCGCACAAAGAAGGAGAGTGAGCGAGAGCCAGAGAGATGCGAGTAAAATAAATTAATTAAAAGTTCGAGTGCGTGGCGCGCAATCAAACTTTGGCTCGTCCAATGCGGCGTATGCGCAACGCTTGTCGTTTTAGTTGGTGTCGCCAGGCAGTCGCCTTTTTAAATACACAGGCACACACATACACATGTCAGGGACAGAATACAATGCTTCGATGCTGTTGCTCTGTATGTCTGTCCGCTTGCTTGCTTGGGCGAGCTGGCATAAATGTCAAATTGAGGACACAACTTTGGGCCGAGAGAGAAAAAGAGTGGGAAAATTGCAGTACGAATAGCAATCAGCAGCCAAGTGAAAAAGCTTTTACACTTGCTGCGCATTTGGGTTCGTTCCATATTTACACAGCTGACACTCAGTTTTGTTTTTCCTCGTTTTTTTTTTTTTTAATTTGTCTTAACATTTTAATTGCAATGCAACGCATTTTTTCATTTCTTATTGACATGTCAATGCACCGTTAGGCCTGGGTGCAACAGACATTTCTATAGCAGGCGTTCAAAATTAATGAAATATGCTTGCAACAAAACAATCTTTTTGCCTGCTGTGCAATTCACATTCATTGATGTTGTTGTTGCTGCTGTTGCTGCTGCTGCGTTGTTGCAATTTGAATGCATTTAAAAAATTCAAAAGCTAACCAACGACAACAACATTATGAACTTTTACACACTGCGAACCACTCATTGTGGCAGGGGCCAACTTTCACCCACTTCGATTGCCAACACAGCGACCAGTTGCCACGCCCAACTTGCCTTTCTACGCCCACCTGTCCCTGGAAAGTTTTGTTTTGTTTTGTTCCGTTTCGTGCTTATTTTAGCATACAACTTTTGACGTTTTTCCCACTATCTCACTTTATCTTGATGTGTATGCCAGATGCTTATCAATAATTTATTTATAAGCTTCACCTCAAAACACATGTTGTCAGTATGCCATGTCACTACCCCAACCAACTACCCCCTCTTACTCCTCCCTTTCGGTTCTTGTTGCTGGCTGGTGCTTGCCTTTTGCTTTCTGTCAGTTGCTCTCACTGGTAATAGTTGCGTTGGCAGTTTGGCTAACAAGCCGCTATTGCCGCTTGACACCTGTCACACACACCCTCACACATGAACATCTGTAAAGGGAAAATGTTTTGGCTGTCTCCTGGTCCTATTGCTGTTGCTGTTGCCGTTGCTGTTCAGGTCCAGCTTGCAGCTGGCAGCGTCTGCTAGTTTCAAGCACCATGGCTGTGGAACTCACTCGACGGCGTTTGCATAATTTATGGTTGCAAAATGTGTTCATTTAGTTTTGCAAATTGTTGACATGAACAATCATTAGGGCTACCCCTGGCCGCACACCTGCACAGATTTCAGCACCATTTCGTTCATGTTGCAAATTCATATGTGGCAGATAGATAAGGTTTCGTAATTTGGGGTTGCAACAAGCTTGCTGACAAGTTATGCTGCAAACAAGTGAATTCTGCTAATGAATTTGCCAAAAGCCATTAATTGAACTTACAAGCAAAATGATTTCAAGCATAAAATATGTAGAAGTTGAGCGTTTGAATAGTTCAAATCTGAATGGGTTTGTCGACGACTGCGAAAGGTTACTTAAGGAAAAAAACAAAGAAACATTCCGATTGACGTTACAAATATACACTTCAATCAATTGGCAGAACATTGTCAGTAAATGGAAATTAAATAAGCAGCTTCTTTGCAACACTTTGATAAATATATTCAATTTACATATTTGTCGAGTTGTCAGCAATTGCCACTTATATGTGTCACTTCAAAATGCAAAAAGGTAAAATGAAATTCCAATGTTTGGTTGCTAAACAACTTAAGAAGTTGACACTGCTATGCAACAATATTTTCATCATCAGCAACACGACTAAAATTAGCAAGTGTCAAAGATAAATAAAACAGACTATACTTCTTTGCCCCCCCTCATCACATTCTAATGCCCCTTTCCATCTGTTGGCACTGCCTATGGCAACACTGTCTTGTACTTCAGATCTCCATCCAAAAGTATCTATTTGCCTGCAGAAATAGTGTCAAAGTGAGTGGGGCTCTTCACATACTCCGAAATGGGGGAATCCCCAGCCTTCGTCTTACCCCAAAGGCAAAAACTTGACTAACTATGCAAATAAGTACGGCATGTGTGCCACGCCCATTTATAGCCTCACTCCCCAGCCGCCTCACTCCACACACTTGGAGACAGTTGGCGCACGCTGACTGGGTAAGTGCAGTTGGCAGAAATTAAGTAAGTTTGTAGCTGCAATTTTTGGCTAAAACTATGTCAAGTTTGGTTTTAGTTGCCAGCAAAAAGTTTTCCTTAAGAAAATTCCACCAAGTAGTATGTATAAGTATATTAAATGAGGGCTTCCATGGGGTGGTTTGGCTAGCGCCTTAAGCAGGCTAGGCAAACAAAAAAAAAACCAAAAAAATCCAGAAAACAGCAGAAGAAAAACCTAATGAATTTCATGCATGACATGCAATTCCCGCGACGAGTCGCTTAATTAAAACCATTAGTCGTGTGGCCAAAAGTCGTTGGCCAAATAAAATTTGATGGCCCAAAGCGAAGAGCCTGAGTCTTATTTCTTACTTTCGTCCACACACTCCACACTCCGCTCCACCAGCAAAAGCAACAGCAGCAGCATCCAATTTACATAGTTTCTTTAATGTTTGCTGCATAATTTTCACATTTTTCAATGTCAAACTGTGGCGCTGCATTGTATTCAAGCCTGTGCCTGTGCCTGTGCCTGTTCCTGTGCCTTGCCTGCAAGCAAGAAATCTTTTGCATGTTTTGGTCATATTCTAAAAATAATAGCTATGTATATACATATATTATATATATATATATATACATATTTATGCATAGCTGAGCCTGGTCAAGCGACCCACTTTGCTTGACCCCGTACTGAGATTTTTACGACCCTATGCCAGGCGCAGGCACAAGCACAGGCACATTCAAAGCTAGAGAGCAGGGGTAGTTGAGGGGCTGTTGGGTGTGTGAAATTATAACATTTGGTAAAAATAATGTCACTTTGCTGCAACTGAAAGCGAAAGCTTAACAAATTTGCTGCATAGATTAGAAAGAAAAGAAGAACAAAAAAATAGAGAGACAATTTATGTGTCGCATGAGTGTAGTTAAGGAATAAGAGGGAGCGGGACGAGAGTAAGAGTTAGAGCTAGTAAGAAATGGCTAGCTGATTAAATCTGCTGCAACTGGCAAAATAATGATGCTTTCAAAAATGAACTTGTTTTCATTTTCCAAACACACAGGCGCAGCAGGGCTAACTTTTCTCACTCGCTCTCGGTTAGACAAGATTGCAAAAGTATAAGGCAGCGGTAAATGGCAAATAGCACCACAGGAAGCCAACAAGCCAGTGCAGCTAGCCACGCCCAGCATCGCCCAAACATGCCCCAAAGGCAGGCGCTGAGCTATGGCCAAGTCAAAAAGTTTAATTCAAAAACTTGTACAAAAATGCACATTTAATGGAAATTTACTACCTGCAGTCGCGTCAAAGACAGCAGCAGCAGCGGCAGTAGCAACAGAAACAATAGCAGCCACAAAAAATAAAAATAAACACACACAAAAATGGCAACAACAGCTACAACTGCAGCTAGAACCGAACAAGTGCCACAAAGTTGCAGCTGCAGTTGAGTGAATAAGGGTAAGCGGGAAAGAAAAGGGTTCTGAAATATAGTACAGCCAAAGTGTTAACGATTTGTTTGCGCACCAAATGGCAGCCGTGGGGGCTTGGTTGGAGGTTTGGTAGTTTGTTGGGTTCTGAGTGCTGCAAGGATGCGCTATTTTTGGAGCGGCTGGGTCTGCTGCAGTCTTTGTTGTCTCTGTTGGCATGGCGCTGTGACAAGCAGCAACCGGAAACGGAAATTGCGTAGCTGCGTAGCCCCTTAGTTTGCAATGGCTGCCAGCCAGCCTATCCCAGTGACCATTACCATAACACAAACCAACGCACCACACCCATCCAGTCACCCCTTAGTGTAACGCAGATGGTGCTGGCTGGCCGCCATTAACGCGTTCCCAAAGCGGATAATATAGGGTGGGGATTGGTGTAAGGTGCTGCAATGGAAGACGAGTGTTTTTGTATAACCTGTTTGAAAATGTCAAGGTTATAGTGCTCGTAGGTAGAAGCAGTTAATGCACAAGTAAGAGTGGGTGGATGGGTTGGTTGGGTGACTGCTGGGCACTTAGCTGGCATATATCTTAAAAGCTCATTTTCAAGCATCATCAAATATCATGGCAAGCATCAACTACGTTCAAGACTTCGAAAACGATTTGAAGCTTATTTTCTTTTTTCGTTTTCAAATCAGAAATGAGAATGAAAAGAAAACTTTTCATGTGCAACATGCTGGCCGCAATAAAAACCGCTAGCAGCAGAAATGAAAATGCGAAAACTACATTTGCTGCCACAGACCACTTGGAGGGGAAGGTGTTATTTAATGTGTGTGTGTGTGTGTGTGTGTGTGTGTGGGTGCGTTGCTTTGTTGTTGTGTATAAGTTGCAGAGCCAAACAAATAAGAAATTAGTTGTTGAGAAATTGTTGCAGCTGCAAGCAGTAAGCGGCTAGAGGGTAAGAAAAGTAGCAACAGGAAAAAAAAAACTTTGCGCTAATGTCTTAATGCAAAAGTTTGCTAACGACAACGGCCAAGAAAATGGGGCGGGGTAGCTGGAATTACCTGGCTTGAAACTTTGCTGTGTATGTGTGGCGATGGCAAGTTTTGGCGAAGCACGTTTGATTGAAATTTGTGGCATATTGCCTGCATTTTTGCAAAGTGCGCCCGTGCAGTTTCAGCGGCGTGGCTTGGCTTGGTCGTAATACCATGATGATCAAAGGGCTATCAGTGAAATCCTGAACTCTCCAACTCCAATGAGGCATCAAATCTCTTGCACAACTAGCTCTTGGTGCATGCACCTCTTAATAGTAATATTAGTTTGCCCAAACGGGGTACTGCAAAACGTGAATCGTTGCCACTCACACTCACACACGTTTAAGCAATTTTTGCAATGGCAAAATGGCAGCAGCAGCAGCCAAACAAATTGTTAGCCATTACCAAGTGAAGGGTAATTTTTACCAGGCGCTTTATTTGCCAGCCAAATTTGTACGAATTGCAACAGCAGTTGTAAGAACCAACAAAGCCATCAAACCAGCAGCAGCAGCAGCAGCAGCAGCTACCAATAACAACAACAACAAGAAACAGAAAAGAAGAAGAAGAGGCAACTAGCAGAGTTGCCTGTCGATTCCTAATAGGTGATTTGCCAAAGGGAAATTGAGACATCAATAAATGTGGCTTGCCTTGGCTTCATTCCACATATGTGCATGTTTAACCATGTGTGTGTGTGTGTGTGTGTGTGACTGTGTTTGTGTGTACAAAAAAGTTCAAGAGGCAATACACATAGAAGTGTATACGCACACAAGACAGAGACAGATAAGGAAGGAGAAGGATAAAAAGAGTTTGAGTGTAAGAGAGTATGATTGGAATGCAAAGAGTTTGATATTAAACCGTATGCAAAATATGTGAATATTGCATTGCAGTTGCTTACAACACAGTCTTAGCCATCTAATTGACTCGATATACTTGTGCTAAAAGTCAAAGCTTTGTACTTATTGATTTCTGTACCCTGGCAAAACAAATCAAACGAACATATTTGCCAAAGCTTTGTCACAACGATTCTCTTGCTTTCTCTGTGCTCTTGCGTCTACCTTTTGCCAGAGCATATTGAATGTTATTGTCTCTAGTAAATATTTTATATCATGATGATTGGACCAGACAGTGCACATGGTAACGCCAACAGAAAAGCAACCGACAACAACGCACTTTGAGCCACGTTATGCAAGCAAAAGCACAAATTGTCAATACAAACAACTCACTTCGCATTGCCTTGTTCTACAACAGCAACAAGAAATGCACAACATACACACAAAGGAACAGCCTGCAGTTGACCGCAAACCCAAGCGAATATGAGCTGAAGTGTGCAAATGAAATCATAGTCAATCAATACGGCTAGCCAAAAGGCGCAGCCTTCGCTGTCAATGTTATTAGCCTTTGTGAAAGCTATACTATTTCAATTTATTCTATACAAACAACAGCAGCCAACAACTGTTTTAGTGCTGCAACACAAAAGGCCAACAGATATGTAATGTAATGCTTTTCAAAAAAGTTAAAATTATAAAATATTTAAAATGTAATACCTAAACACATGCAACTAATTTCACTGTCGCAAACAAAACACGCGAAATAATTGACAGCTAAAAATATATATATAAAAGCGCTAGAATATGGGAAACCTAAAACATAAAACGTAACAAAAATATTATTAATTACAATGCCAAAAGCAGCAACAGCAACAATATCAGATACAATATCATAATGCAGCTGCAACTGCCGCAATAATAATTAAAATACTAGCTGCTGTCAAATAAAAAAGGTCATAATACAAGCACAATACAAAATATAGTCATCATTTGCATTTGCACATCACAATTTGCAGCTGAATCAACATACACACAGAGAAAGAGAGAGAGAGAGAGAGAGGAGAAAAACCATAATCAGCATGTAGTCTGCGCCTAAAAGTTGGCGGTAATTTTGTGAAATATGCGCAAATCGCAATTGAAAATGCGACAGAATGCATGCATGTGTGTGAGATTGTTACAAAAGTGCTTCTGTTGTTTTATTCTGGAGCAACTGGGGCTGCTGCCTCATGGTATATGAAATGTTCATATATAATGTAACATGCATACATTTATGTCGCCTAGCGGGCTATCCAGCAAAATTTGGTTAACAATTTTACTGGGGCAACAGAAAAGTGTTGCGTGTTTGAGTTTCACAGTAGCAGCAACGCCAGCCAAAAGTTAACAATAGCACGCAAGACAAATACATTCAAAAACTCGCACACATACCTCAACATATATGAGAATGGCTTATGTATTATTTGCAGTCAAATTAAATCTAACAGCTGTGCAGTTTACATACACACATGTGTGGGAGTGTGTGTGTGTGTGTGTGTGTGTGTGACACAACGCTCAACTTAACACATGCTCCTTCTTTCCCTCCGTCTCTTTTACTCTCTTTATCAGCTTGTGAAAACGAATTCAGGCAAATATGAATTTTTAATACAATTTGTTATATGTTATTTTTTGTTGCCATCTACTCGCTTCTCAACTTTTTGCGCCTTGAAACTTTTGCTGCAATATTTCTGCTTAATTAAGTATGCTAAAAAAAATAAATGGGCGTGTCAAGCGGCACTAACACACACGCACACACGTTTATACTTGTCACATATGCATGCAATCAGTTGCGACACGATGCAAATAATCAAATTAAATTATTGGACAGACATTTCACTAGCAAACAAGCAAGCAAGCTCCACAGAAGTTATATAAAGTTTTATAAAGTACCCTCAAAAGACAAACAATCGAATCGAATCCATTTCCTCATTCCCATTCCGCAATGCGATATCCGATTTAGTTGTCATTCTTGAACCACTTGAACTAATAATTTACACAAATTGGCAATTTTGCTTTTGCCGAACAACGTCCGTCAACAATCGTAAAATGCAAAAAATTTGGTCAAAAAGTTTGTCAGGCATCTATTCGCCAAAACTTGTTCTCACTTTATCGCATCTTTATCGCTTCAGCTTCAGCTCGACAAACACGTCGAGAAATTCAAATGATAAGGCACAGAAAGAAATGGGACTGTTTGGGGGGTGAGTGGTTGCTGCTGGGCATAGCGCGTTATGACAACATAAACGATATTTACTTTTTGGTTTGCTTTTGCTTTTCTTTACTTTTCTTTCCTTTTGCTTTCGTCGGCCGTTGCCAGCGATTTCTTTATATTCTTCTCTATGGGTTTTTATACGCGTTTTGCTGGATTTTGCCATTTTGTTCGGAGCTCGGAGGTCGGTGCTCGGAACTCGGAACCAAACCAAGCAAAACTTTTCGACTGTGTGCCATTTTCATTTTATACATACATATAGTTTTTTTTCTTTTTCCATTCTTTTCAGTTTTTTTTTTTTGTTGCTTTTTTCACTTTTTGCTATTTGAAGTACTTCAAAGATTTTAGCATATTTTATTTGAATACTTTATTTCGCTGAAATGCGTTTGTGCCTCTGTCTCATTCAGTGTGTAAATTTGTGTGTGTGTGTGTGTGTGTGTGATTTTGTGGGTGGAAGGGAAAAGAGAACGAGCATAACTAGCCAAAGAACGACACGACTTTCAGCTTTGTTGACCTCACCCCTCAACCAGTTTTAACTAGTTTCTATGTCTTTGGTGGAAAGTTTTTCTTTAGACATTGTGAAATGAAATTTTTGAAAATTTTTCCGCGGGGAAATGAAAAAGTTTGTCGTCCCAGCAGACACAATGCGGCTGGCCACGTTTCACCCTACCCACTCCACATCCACTTTCATCCACTGCATTCGATTTACCAGCTCTCGAGCAGTGTCATAGTTAATATTACGCATACGCCACGTTGCCCTTTTGACTTTCTTCGCCTGACCGTCTGCTAAATCCTGCCATTTTCGTGTGCCAATGTTCAGAGCGCAGTTGTCGACCAAAAAGAGAAAAAAAAACGCAAAGCGAGCCAACCATCGAGCATCGAGCAACGAGCATCAAGCTCCGAGCACTAGCGAGCAGCGAACATTGAGCATGGAGCGTAGAGCGTAGAGCGCAAAGCATGGGATAAGCAATAAAGGATAATGTCATTCAATGTTTTGTGTGTTGTGCACACAGAGCAGCAGCTACAACAACAACAAAAACGGAAGCGCTTGCCATCATCAACGTCTTCCTCATCGCTGTCGTCGTCGTTGTTGTCGTTGTCGTTGTTGTCCTTGTCGCTGTCGTTGTAGTTGTCGTTGTCATTGGCAATAGTTTCACACAGCACCGACATTGTTGCTGTTTCGAGCTTTCTGCTCTTCTTTGCTCGCTCGGCAGACAATAGTCAAAAATGTCTTCATGCTCAACGCGATGCGCATAACGGAAATTCGCATTTGAAAAATACTTTCTTCATTTAACAACAATGTTGTGGGAGTCGCTGCCTGGATGGTTTGGGTGCCTGCGGCTTGCTCGGCTGTGCGGGGCAAGTAGTTTCGCCAGGCAAATGCTCTTGGGTGGCAAACTGTTGGCATTACTGTAAATCGCTTTCGTTTTACGTTTCATAATGATGCAGGCAGAAGAAGCAATGATAGCAAGCAAACTGACAGTGGGACAAAACCGCAACGAAAATGTAATACAATCAATGTTTGTATGAAGAAGAACTTATTGCTTATAATGTTAGAGAGTTTTAAGGCTTATAGACATTTGATCCTTTGGTATACAATCAAATTTTTAAAAAGTGTTACTTAAAGCCTATTCCATTATACGTTCTTAGCTTATGGATGACTTGCTTCAAGTTTCATTGAAAAACTTTGCACATAAGCGTAAATATGAAATCAAATTGATTTTGCTTTGTTGGTAAAACGGGGCAAAAGGAACAATGGCGTTATTGAATCCACATAAATCCACGCAGCGATTGAAACAGTTTTTCCAATTACATTTAGCAACAGCTTCGAACTCTGCTTTGTTGTGATATACATTTAAGAAATAAAACTATTTACAGACTCTAGACAATTGCAACTAAAGAATAAAGTCTGCTTGATAACCTAAAGCAGTGAAGTCATCATCTCTAATGCCAATTAAAAACAGCTGCTGAACGCCTGAAAGCCATCGAGTTACTCGAATCATGTTTGTCAGCTAATGGCAGCCACACACATCACAGGACGACAGCTCATTTTCATCAGCAGGACATGCGCTGACATTTCGCTGGAAGCAAGCAAAGCACCAAAGCTACAACTGCTAGCATGGCAAGGCGGAAGCGCTGCGGGTGCGCCATATTTAAATCTAATTTCGTCACCATGCAAATAACGACACGTTTACGCGCTAGAGACACATGATGTACCGCAGATTTCTCCTACTCTCTACCCTCCGTCCATCTACTCGCAATTCTTTCCTGCTGCTGCATCGCATGTGTGTGTGGTGTGCTATTGACTCGTTGTAATCGTGATTTCCTGCGCAACAGACGGCGTCAGCATCAGACCATACACAGTTATGCGGGGCAAGCAGGCACAGCGGGGTGGGGGGCTGGTGGGTGTTAAGCAGCTGGCGCTTTAGTTAGATGGTTGGGCTCGGATATTGTTGTTGCTGCTGCTGCCTTTGTTGGCGGCGTTAAAAATGTCACAGCGCATTGCATACTTATTGGCCCGTGTGTTAATGCAACTTACCATCACCCCGGCCGGTCTCAATACATTTACATGCATACATAGCTGCGGCCCGACCTTGTACCGCCTGCAACCACCATCCACCACCTGTCTCCCGTTAGCTATTCGTGCCACAGGCTAAATGTTATACGCCGTGTGCATTTGCGGCTGCTGAAATGCTTTTGATTTCATTGTTGCGCTAGTTGCTTTGCTCCTGTTATTTTTGTTGTTGTTGCCGCTGCATTGTGTCGCATACTACATTCGACGTTTTCAAATTCTCTCTGCACACACACACAGTCACTAACACACACATATCTCGTCAGTTTTTACCACCTTTTGTGCCATGTGTTGGAATTAACTTTCAGCTGGTTTCAGTGGCGAAAAAAAGCCACCACCACAAGCTGGCAATTGAACAAAAGCTTATTAGTTTTTTTATATACCTTGCTGAGCTGTATGCGTGTATGAGTGTGGCGAGAGAGTAATATTTTTTACAATAAATAATGCGCTTTGAGGTCGCTCGCTTCACATGCATCAATCCTTTGGTTGTTACACGCTTAGCTTTTAACTTTTGTGTTAATCTCACGCGGCGATGTTTTGATGTCAAACTAAAAGCCAGTTTTAATAAAAGTATTTGGACTAACGCTAAAGTTTGTGCAAATGGTCGAGTTTGCTATTAATTCTTTACGACTTGGGTTCAATACTGAATTGTGGCATCCAAAGTTTCAGACAACAATAGGCCTGTTGCATATATAGAGAGTTAAAAAGTGCAGTGAATAATGTATCTTAAGGCCACATCGACAACAATGACAAGGGAAAATTGTTTGGGCAATGCCAATACACATAATGTTGAATATGTTTGGAACACTATTCGCTGCTCGTTGTGATTGCCGTTGTTGTTGCTTGGTCGTTGGTGTTGTGGAGCTTCATGAGCTTCATTCAGAGCATTTTCAGCTTGAGTTGTTGTTGATTTAATTCAAGGGGCAATGCATTTTACAGTCGAGTGTTCCTATGAAAAATGTACAGCAATTCGAGTCAGGACTTCTGCCCACTTATGCTGCTATCCTTTTTAACAGAGCCATTGTTGTTCTGTATACTATGGACGATTGGAATTGGGATTGGAATAAGGGATGCGAGCGAGGGTGATGAGCATCTACAGCACTTGGACCAACAATGGACTCTGATAGTCCCAGCATTTATTGATGTTGTTGTTGTTGTGGCTGTTATTGATGATGGTGGTGCAGGGAGTGCTGAATGGTAGTCGGTGATATAAGGAGGTACAAGTGGTATTGTAACATAATTTCCGTTGAAAATACATCAAAATGCGCCAACGTTGTAATCCAGCTTTGCATGTGTGTTTGTATTATGCCCAGGACACACTGAGTGCCACACACACATGCACATACATACGCATACACCGACAGGCAATTGCTGTGGTTAGTTAGCATCTGTGTTTATATTTGTGTTTGTGTTTGCATTTGTTGCCACACACACACACATACACACAATCACGAACGAATGCTCGCGTCCATCAGTTTTGCTAGTGTTTACTGCTGCCCACTAGAGCTGTTTATATACGTATTTGATTCGTGTATTTTTTTTTTGTCTGCCTGTTTTTGTATATGGTATAGGTGTATGCAAGTTTAGCAACGGTTTGGCCTGGGCACATTTGTGTTTGTTCAGCTACTTTTGCGGTTTGCCGCTTTTCGCGTACATTTCAACCGCATTTGTAGTCACTCTGGTTGCCAGTTAGCGCATTGGACATATGCCAAAATATATGCCATGCACATGCTGGGGAAGAAGAAGAAGAGGTGGATTGCTACCACAACGTTCTATGTTACCACACGCTTCACTTGAGTCCACTTTACACTGACAGCGCTCAAATGAAGGTAAACACTTGCCACACTGAATTTATGCACACTTCAAGTGCAGCGTTCAGTTAGTAGACCAGAACTACCTAGCCACAAACAATCGACAGGCTCACTTGAAATTATTTGGGAATACGGCTCGGCAAACAATAATAAATTCGGCTGAATGAATGTATGGGAGTATAATGAAAGCACTTGAGTTAGATTAGTGTATTTTATTAATTAAGAATTTTACTAAACTTGCTCAACTTCACAACTAATATACAGCTAAGAGTGGCATTTAAATTCAATTATAGCCATTTTGACACTTAGGGTTAATTGATGCGCAACGGCAAAAGCGCGATAACGTGTGCCAAAATTTGAGCAAATTATGGAAAACAATTCAATGGCTTTTCATTTACAATCTACATGGTCGTTGCACACACACACACACGCATACAGAGGCGTATGCGCAATTTGATGCGATCGCAATTCAATTAAATGCGACACAATTCCGGGCATGCTAGGTATTTTAAAGTGGAATTTTGTAAAAGCGCTTTGAACTGAAATTTAATTTAATAGAAGGGATAGAGGATAGAGGAGAGTCACGCCCACACTAACTGTAGTCCCCAGAGTCAGGCTGCAGCACGTATTTATTAGCTGACTTGCATTGATGAAGGTTGTTCACTATCTCTCCCTCTCTATTTCGCTCTCTATCTATATCACTCTGTCGCACTCTCGTTGTGTTCTTGGGCCCCAGGTCGCTGATTGACTCACGATTATGCAATAAAACAGAGCAGACTAGGACAACAGCAGCGGAAATGAATTGAGAATGGGAATGAGGATGGGGATGCGAATTCAGAGACAATGCCCAGAAATCCCCAACAGGCCAAATGTGCTCTCCCTCTATCGCCATCGAGCTTCTTCTATCATTGGCTTCATTGCGATGGCCAGCTTTTGAAAAGCTAAAAACTTTTTTATGTCTAACTCATTAAAAATGTGCGCCATTGGACCCCGGATGCGACGACCACGCCCTCGAATGCCTTTTGCTGTTTTTGTGGGATTTACTCGTTGCTGTTGGGGATTCTCATGAATGAGGCACCAGCAACAACAACAGCAACAGCAGCAGAAACAAGCTAAATGCAATTTCCAAGTTTTTAATGTGCCAAATTTTCTAATTTAAGATTTACGATATTTTTATGTTGAATTACAGCTACCCTGCACCCCCCAAACCAACCTCTCTTTCACTCTCTCTCTCGCTCCCTTCTCTTGCTGTTGATGTTCACTCATTTTCGTTAGCTGGTGTTTGGCTGTGAATTTATTTCGCTTTGCGTTCGCTTTATGCGTCCGCGTTTTTGAAGTTTGCCTTGACTTTTTTATGTGCCTTTCCCTCGCTTTAATTGTAAGCCAGATTGCAGGCAGATTAATTGTTGGTCCAGCAAAGCCCTCGTAAATATTTCTACATCATAATGGACCGTAAGAAAAAAATAACATAAATAAAATACGAGCAAATAGGAAATCATAGGTCACTGACCGTCATTTAATGCAATTTTATGTACTGAAACTTAATTGGCAAACAGATGACAACTCATGGCCAAAATCCTTTACCATTTTTTGTTAAGAGCATCGCGATTGCCGTTAAACAAAACGGCACTGATTAAATTGTTTTCGGCTGACCAATTGACTAAATTTAGCGAGCAAACAAAAAAAAATGCAAAAAAAAGAAACAGAAAACAACAATATTGCAGTCGTTGTTGTGTGAATACGTTTCAGAGTTTATGGCCTGGGTTGTTTATGGCCGAGGGGCGAGTTTGTGCAAGCTTTTTCAGCTGCAGTTTGTTTGCCTCGGGGGCAATAAATTGTAGGTTGAAACAGATTTAGTTGCAGAGAGATTGTCCGATACAGGGATTGCATGAAAATGAATTGAGCAACGATTGATGCGAGGATTTACAAAACACAATTTATTATACAGCCAACAATAAAGAATATGAAAATAAGCTCAGTAAAGCTTTGATTTTAACTCAGCTACTTTAATTAAATCATAAGCTTTAAATTTGCCAACAGAAAATTTAAAACAAAATCAGATTGCAACATTAGCGGCTGAGTGTAAAACCTAAGCACTTATGCCAAGTGCCAAAGTTTCGAAACCCCGACAAAAACAAAAAAAAAAACCAAAAAAGAAAGAAGAAGAGAGAAAACCACAAAAACCGTATCTCAATTGCAATCACTCAAAACAACGGAAATGACGCTTAGCACAACTTCCTGCCGTTTAGCCGGACAAATGGACGAGCGCGTGCTTCCTACGGCTACGGGACAACGCGCAGCTTAAACGTGGCCAAAACCCCAGTTGCCAGAGACACGGAAAAACTGAGTGGGAGGGAGAACTGGGTAAGAGCTGCTGCTACTGCTGATACTGCTGATGTTGCCCATGAGTTTGGGCTTTTGGGAGTATGTTCGTTTCACTCTTCATCTCCTCTTCTTTTTTATTTTTTGGCATATTTGTCAACGCTGTTGCCACAGTGCTCATGTTGTGTTCACCGAGTGACGGCAAATGAGTGCCACACCCACTAGTCCATTCATACACTGAGCTGACACATTCAAGTGCAATTTCCTTGTAATACGAAACTATGTCATTTTGGCACGGACGCGCGAGCCGAAAAACAACCCAACAGCAACAGAAGCAACACAACAACAACAACGAATGGAGGAAGCAGAGTGTGCCAGCTGAGATAGAAGTGAGAGAGTTGTTGCACTGAGAGTTTCTGGCGATGTTTGCATATACAAACATGACACGTCGCCACACTTGGGCGGCACTTGTGTCCACCTGCAGCAGCACCAGCCGCACCCGCACACACAGATACAGTTGGCACACGTTGCAGCGGTTGGAGCGACAGATCCTCTGACTATATATATCCCTGTATCTGTGACTGCCGGCTGGTTTTGTCTAAAGTAGCAACAGCTGCAGCTCTCAAGTGACAGCCAGAAATGCTGCTTGCCAAAAACGTAGAGTAGACAACGCAACTAAGCCGGACGGACGGATGGACGGACAAACGTTCGCCTGACAAGCGGCATTTGATAATGTCAGGCCCAAAATCAGCCACGTTTCGCTCGAGACTCGAAACTTAACCCACACTCTAACACGGACTGCACACAATTGCACGTTGCGATTACAGCAAGTGGCAAGCTGAAAACTGTGGAAGTGGCAACTGGCAACTGGCAACTGGCAACCGGTAACTTGCAACCGGCAACTGTTGCCGAGGTTTTGATTCTCATGTGGGTCTCAAGTGCTGGGTATCAAGAGTTTTCGCCCTCAGGCCTAAGCAGATAGTGATGATGATGATGAGTTTTGGTTTTGTCCAAACGCTTAATTAGTTTTAGTTAAAGTCTTGTGAAAGCATTCTTTAAGTAATTGCTTTTGTCTGCTCTCTTTTTTTTTGTCATTTCAGAACAGTTTCACATCTTTGTGGGCGATCTTAGTGCTGAAATAGAAACGCAACAGTTGAAAGATGCATTCACGCCATTCGGAGAAATATCGTAAGTAAAATATATTAAATATTTTTAACATAAGTACAAAATTCGATTAATTTAAAAGGTAGAAATAAGTTTATCAAATGAAGCTTTTTCTGTCACTTTTAAACAGATAATTAAAACATAATTTCTTTAATAATCTTAAATTTATGGCAATGGCGCTGTGTGTATGGCTTTGATTATGTTACAAAAAAAAACACAGAAAAAAGAAAAGAAATAATGCTATCGGCATTTGGGGCTGTTAATTGCTTTTTTATTGGTTTCTGAAAGTAGGCCAACAGCCTATGTTGGCCAATGGGTATTGTGGCCAGGCCAAGCAGGAGCATCGAATTTGCCGCTGCTGTCCGACGGGCGCATTAACTTCAATCAAAGAACATTTTGCGGCACTTGTGCAAATTATTAAATAAATAAACAAGCGGCGAATGAAGTGCCTTGCCCCACGTTCAACCTATTCCCCAGCAGGCCAACCAGGCGCAGCAGGAGGGAGGCCGAGAAAGTGGCAGCATCCGCAGCCTATGCACGCTTTATTTATGAATAATTAGCAAGCCATTGGGGTGCGGCCAAGCTGAGGAAAGCCACAAAATGTGGCGCCAAAGCAGCAACAACGTTCAGGTTATTTTGTTTTATTTTCTCTGAATGATTTTTTGCCTCATTTTCATATTTCTGGTAGCAAGAAGCAGAAGAACAAGAAGAAGGCCTGGCTATAGAGAGTGAAGGCTTTAGGCAACGGGGCAATAAATTAATAATTTAATTTTCCAATTTTTTTTTAAGTCCGACAACAGAAACAGCAACCAAATGCAGCAGCAACCCCAAACCGCAAGCGGCGACGCGGCAAGCAAACAAAGCCTGCCATCAAAATAAAAAAAAAACCAGCGAGAAAATAATATCAGAGTTAAACAAGTGAAAGCAAATAAAACCTGATTTATTCGCTGTATGCGAACGAACGAATGGACTCTTTGCGCCTCACCTCTTGCCACGCCCACAGGTCAAACAGAAGGCAAATGGAAAAGTCGTTCGCAATGACGTAGCTGCTGTCGTCGTCGTCGTCGCACTGGGAGGAAGCCCCTTAATTTGAAGCGTGTTTTGCTGGCTTTTCATTTGCCACTTTCTTAATTAATGAGCAGCCAGCTAGCCTGGATCCGGATTGGGCTACCAGCCCCTGCCCTGCCCTGCCCTACCTGTGCAGCTCAGCACCTGTTTTTCGAGCCCGCAAGTTGTTTGCGCTAATTTCTTTGAGATTTTGCAAACGGCAGCGGGCTACAAAAAAGTTGCTCTCATTTGGGCCAATGCTCTGTCAGCCACTATTTATTTATTTAACATTTTATGGGCCTTTTTTTGAATATTCTATTTTTTTGCCTTTTTAAGTTTCTTCTATTTGCTGCTTGCTCGTTAGGCTGCAGGTCCCCTGCCCCAACGGGGCCTCTCATACCTTGTCCCTGAAGTGGACCCCGAGGCCGAAGCAAATAGTGAATATTTTCCGCGTGTTTATTTTTGTGAACGCAAATCTACGAAATAATTACATTTTTCATTTGCACCTGAAGTGGCTGCTGCCAATGTAGCTGCTGCCCTGAGGGAGGCATAAGGAAAAAGGTGCTCAGTTATTTGATTTTTAGCGTCTTGAAGGACGTCAGCTAGAAAGCTGCTTCATCAGAATTATCCAACGTTGATGTCCTTCCTTCAATTTCGTCTACGTCGTTGTCGTTGTCGTTGTCGTTTTCGTTGCTGTTGTCGTTGTCGTAGTCTCTAGCTTTAGCTTTTAATTTATTGCTCTTTATGTTTTGAGTGCCCGCGTGGGAAATAATCGCAAATGTGCTGCCAGCGTCTCAGTCGCTGCTTACGCTTTTACCTACTTTTCATCAGGTTAACAACACTCATGGGTAGATTTTTCATTTAGTTACAGCATAAGCAGCTAAATTTATACAACAATTTCCTGCTGTTGCTGTTGCTGTTGCTGCTGATGCTTCTTCTATTTTTTTAATTAACTGAAAGTTTTCTTAGCAAACAAATATATATGTGTGTTGCCGTTTGATGTGTGTGACTATGTGTGTGTGTGTGTGTGGTTTTAAAAAACGACAGCTGCAAAGTTTCTAAGTAAATGTATAATGCCTTAAAGTTTTTGTGGCTTTTGCCATTGCTTGCCAACTCATTAGGAAATCTTCCTAAAGAAGCTGCTTAAATGTTTGCTTTCATAAATTAAAGCATGAATTACTACAGAAATAGCATAGCGTAGCTGTGACTCATGGAATTCGCTTGGAAATCTGTAATCCGAAGCGCATTTAATCAAACAAATTAGTTGACCCATATCGATTATTAGCCATAAAATGCTTGGCTCATTATAACAATGCTCTCTTGCTCTGTGCTAATTAAATGAGCCAAAGATACGCGTCTACATTCAAAGCTAAAATCAGCTTAGATAAAATATCAGGATTCATGGAATGTCGGCTTGTGTGGTAACGGATATAGCATATAATGGCCATAAAATAAATCGCCAGCCTAACTCTTGCACATAAGTATGGTTTCACACACTTTCTCTCTTCCTACTGTCCCTTGGCCAATCTGTAATCACTCCCATTCTCTCTCTTTCTCTCTCTGATATGGCTAATAAATAATTTGGCTATTCAATGAAACTTGAGTGTTGCACGCAACCTCATGGAACAAAAGTCCAGCCTAATTGTGGGCAAAACCCAATCGAGGCACCAAATTGTGGCAGGAAGGGGAATAAAACTGAAATTCAATTATATGCCCGAGGCGATCCTCAACCAAATTACCGCTATAGCTTCTAGTTGTTGTTATGTTAGTGCTATGTGCTTAAGATTGATGCAACTGAGCGAGAGAGGGAGAGAGAGGGAGAGAGAGTCGCAATTATCGACAAGGCGAGTATACTACAACTAGCGGGCATTGGCTGCTGATTAATTACATGCAATATATTTATGGCAAAGCCTTGCGGGTGAGCACCACTCATAAATGGGCGTATCATAAATAAGCAAGTCAGACATAAACACAAACACAATGACAGCGCTGATTACTGCCGGATCCTTATCGGACAGTCACTGTGCTATATATGTATATGCAAGTGTATATTGTTAGTAGCATTATTAGCCTTGCACACAAAAGCAACTGCACACTCTTTGTCTCTCTCTCTCTCTCTTTCGTGCACTCCTGCCCATTCCTATGCATTAGCAGCTATTCTTAATTGAATTACACAATTTTTTGTAGCATACTTTTGTGTGCCGTTCATAATTGGCAGTCGCCAGCAGCAGTTTGTTTGCTGTTGATTATTGTTGGCAACAAAAGGCTTAACTTAGCTTTTGGACAAACTTTGCAACACATTTCAAATGCTGCAAACAGACAAAACACACACACACATGGACAAACAAAAACTTGTCTCGGCTATACACAAGGTGAATGTAGACGAATACGTGCCGCACAGCAGTGGCAAAAGAAAGCAAATCAACAAGATAATAGTTGAATTGAAGCTGCGCTAAAATGGAAATAAAACTCTTGCTACCTTTCATCCTATCTTATTTTTTTCTACTTCTACATCTGTCTCTTTCCTCTTTTTTTCGGTTAGTTTTAATGATACTTGAGAAAGTTTTGATTTTGCTGCAGCCGCTGCTGCTGCCGTTGACATCATTACGTTGATTTTTTTGAGCAAACGCGAAACTTACATACATACGTACATATGTCTATGGGTATATGTAGTATTTGTCGTTGCAGTTCGAAGACGACGCGTCGCTTAGGCAACAGCTCTCAATTGGGGGCGATGCTGAAAATGAGCAAAACTTTCAACTTAATCTATTCAGCAAAGTTGGCTTTTGTCGCCACCTACGCCACCAGCCCGCATCATAGTCGCTGTGTTTCATAAACTTCAAAATGCGCTTGTGCACGTCGCGAAGACTTGCAGTTGTGTTCGACTTTGGCAGCTTGTGGCTGTTAGCTGGAAACGGAAACCAATGATCGGCGACAAGTGGGCGACTCTGATAGAGCGGCTGCTAGCTGCAACGGAAATGGAAGGGAAAAAGTTCGTTGCTCGTCGCCTTTTTAAGTAGGCGTCGGCTTTTGTCACAACGACAACGATGGCGGGCCAAATGACAAATCAAAATGGCATTCAAATGCGACGCGGCGTGCAGCGGAAGTTAATGCGAAAAACTTTTGCTCCCAGAAGCCCGCACAATCAGTCAGCCAGAGAGCCAAGTCAGTTAGTCAGCTGCTTTTGCTGCCGGCCCAAAATCTTTGAGTGGTGTGAAAAATGAGACTTGCGACTTTTGTTGCAGCGGCAAGCACTGAAAGCAGCAACCGCAAAAGCCTGACACTTTTTCATGCTGCCTGCAGCAATTTATATTTGTTGGCAAGTGTCAAAAGTTGTACTAAGAAAAACTTAACAATCTTACCTTTCGAAATGTATCGTAAGCAAAAATATCAGCTTTAAAATGTCACTTCATTAAATGCAAATTATATGTATTAGCTTGGTAGCCCAGCAAACTGTCAGCATTTCAATTTGAAATAGGCCAAACGGCTGCCGTGTTTTAACTTTTTAATATAATTTTAATGGAGCGGTCGTTGAAAAGTTTGCGCACCCAAAAACAATTTCCCATTTCCACTTCCATTTTCAATTTGTACAAATTTTGTATCAATAACGTAGAATTTTCCTTTCTCCCTCTAATGCTTAGATAATAGACAACAGATTCGCCAGCTTTTAGCGTTAAGGGGTGCGCAATATAAAATTTATTTAATTTACTTTTGTGCGGAACAGGCAACAACCTAATGGCACAACACAACTTTTTACATAAAATACGCATTAATTCATTAAATTTGACAAAAAGGCCAAAATACATGAGTGCCAAAAACATCGGACTGCTTTTTTGGCTGCCTTTTATGGCTGGTTAGAGAGCGCAGTGCCAAGTTGTGCAAGCGGCTAACTAAGTGTCTGCTTGACTGACTGAATCCGGGTCTGACTGACTGACTGCGACATATCTGGCTGCTGGAGGGTTATAGCTTTGGCATTGTCCGCCATGTCCGGGGCCAACTAAACGGGCACTTGCTTTCGCTCCCTCTCTCTTAGCTGGCAAGCCAAACAATTTGCGCGCCCCCCGCTCGTAAAATGTATAAATAAAATTGCTTCGGTGCGCAATGAAGAGCCTGACGATGGGCGCCGTCACCATTTAAAATTAAATCAACAGAAAATAAGGGGTGCCGGCGTAGCCGGAGTAGCAGCAGGACAACTGCGGCTGGAGCAACTTTTTATCGCGCCAACAAAGCAGCGGCAGCAAAAGCAACAGCAACAGCAACAGAAATTATGCTGCAATGAAGACGACAATTTTTGGCTGCCATTTAAAATGGCACTTTACGCCCCAGTTTTACATAGCCCCCTCCTAGTCTGGCAGTGCGACTGTCATTTGCAGGCAACGCGGCACAAATTGAATTTAAGTGCAGTTTTGGCTTTGCCACACAGCAAAGCACCCAGAACAGCACATCAGCTCTTGCTTGGCCAGCAAAGCATTTCGCTCTCTCTCTCTCTCTCCCGCTCCTGCTATTCCTCTTTCTCTATCGATGTTGAGCCGCTGCCAAAAGTGGCTAAAGCAGCATGGGCTCAAAAAGCCGATCTCGGTTCGCGCACACATATGTTGCAAGTTTATCACTGGGGCAAATAAAAATGTTTGAAATTTTTGCCGCTGCTGCTGCTGCTACTGCTGCTGCTGCTGTTGGCCTTGCTCTAAACTTTTTGGCTACAAATTTATTGGCAATAAATTGACTGCCATTAAAGTAAGCGCCATTGCCATTGTCGACCGAAGGGCGGGCGGTGTAGAAGCAGCAAGCAGGCGAGTAGGCATAAAAAATGGCTGCCAACGCATAAATCACCAAAATAATTTGACACAATGAGTCACACAGATTGAGTGGCCCCCACACTTTATGATTGGAGGGGTTGGCTAGGTTGATAGAAAGACCTATTGCCACGACCTACGCCGAGCCGCAGGTGCAGCTGTGACACGGAAACGTAATTTTAAAGCACTCAAAACGAGGCAAAAATAAAGAAAGACGATCAAATTACAAACAACAACAGCAAAGAATCTTTTGTCAAAAGTAGAGCGAATATATAATACCCTAACAGGTCGAAGTGCAAGAAATGTGTGTTTGAATACTTGGTGATATTTTCGATGCGATTCGTCTAGGTGATGTACAAGTTCACGCACACTTACCAACAATATTGTAATACCCTTTGCAAAGGAAAAACACAAACTCCGAGCCCATTAATAATAATCATGGTCCAATAGAGAGTCAGCTGTGTTTGGTCCATTGAGTGACACTCTATGGCGCTGCGACAGCGTTGTCGTAGCACTAAGCAGCACCAAAATAAAACAGAATCTAATCAAAGCTAATCCAACAAGAAAAGCAAGCGAATGACGGCCTACCTGCCATTCCTTTGTTTGCTCGTCAAGTTATGTAAGCGCCTGGAATTTACACAGCTGCGGCATAGTAACTACCAAAAAAAGAAATAGAAAGAAAGATGCAAAGGAGCAGACTCTCAACATTTATTTAAAATACAAGCTATAAAACGAGATGTCCCCCTTAGGAGTGTGCCGAGTGCCGTGTAATTGCAGCACAAAGGTGAGGCACACTAAGGGTATTCCGGGAGGTAGATTTAAATGAATTTGATTTACGTTTTTAAAGCCAAATAAACGCCTTTCAATTAAGTCCAAGCGTCAGCCACAGTCGCGACCCTTTGTGGCGGGTAGCCAGCTGCGTTTCACCTTCCTTCTTACCTCCTGCGCCGTTCTCCTATTGACTTTGGTTGTGGCAACGTTGACAACGCTCACGTTGCTTACCATTCGCGCAAAATACTCAAAAGAAAAACCACCGCAAACACCTAGCAAGCATTCATTCAACTACAGATTCCCGTTCGCACCCCTCACAAACTGCCCTTTTGCCGCTGCTGCGGGGCTTTTGCATGCAGCAGCAGCAGCAGCAGCAGCAACAGACGCAGAAGCGCCAGCACTCATACGCCCCGTTGCCTCGTTTCGTTTGTCGTTACGTTTTGTGCGCTGTACGCTTTGCTCGTTGTCGTCGTTCTCGCAAGGTGAGCAATGGCAGAGGGCAGGTAGTGTGGGTGGCTGGCCGTGTTCACTGATTTTACTTGCAAATTAATGAGAAATTAGAGACAACGGTAGGGCCAGCAACATCCACACACACACAGAGATAGAGATGAAGCATTTGCCTTGGTTGCCATTGACATTGCTGCCGTTGTTCATCGTTCGGATCGCTGTTCGCTACTGGCCGCTACTGCTGTCAAAGTCGTAAAAAGAACATTTGTGCTAATTTAGGAAAAAGGCAAATTTGGACAGGACTTCATTAGGGGCACGGTAACGGTATTGACATTGCTTGCCTCTTTGTTTGATTGATTGAATTTGTCTGGATTTTGGCTTGACCGAACTTCTTGTTGTTGTTCTTTCATTTTCGTTTTCGTTTTTTTTTTTTCTGTTGTTTTTTGGGGCCACACTTCAATTTTTGTAAGGGCACTCTGCCATCGCTTGTATCATTTAATAAAATACATTTAAATTATTCCTGGTGCTTTCGGCGTATAGAAGAAGTACTAGATTGATATCAATTTGATGTGTTTCTGCCAGGCAGCATTTGCATAATGGCTTTTTCATTTTCAAATTGTTTACAGTACATATGTAAATAAATGTTGGAAAAGCGCGTAAGAGTTCGAATGGAAAATTTTGCGTTTAGTATCTACTTACAATATGTTAATATATTATGTTTGACCTGCAGCTTCTGCACACTTACTTTACTAAGTATCACATATCATCCGATCATAAGCAAATCGAACAAAAAACGCGACTTTAATCTATTTGTGAAGAATTTGCGATGAATAAAGCCTTGAATTAATTTTAAGATATGCATTAAGCTCACTGCTGTTCTGTGTCGTAATTCAATTTAATTGTACCAATTGCCTTGCTATGCCACGCCTACATCACTAAGGTAAATGGAGATAGGAAGGAGGGAGACAAGGCACTTGCAGGTCGCACGCAGGGGCCAAGCCCAAGCGATGAAAACTGGCGCACGTTGCAGCAGTGCGTTGTAATTTCAGATTAATTTGCATATTGAAAAGCATGATATGAACAACAACCAGAGAGAGCAACAACAACAGCAAGAACAGCTAATACCAGAAGCAACAACTGAGGCAGAAACAACGACAGTTACTTGTTTGTACTTTGTCAAAACAGTGACGAACCGATTAATTGCGTTAGATTGTTCAACCAAGCACACACGCACATACACACACACACACACGCACACACACTTAATTTGTGCTTTGAGTTAATTTCATTTCTTTGTTGTTATTGCAACAAACACATACGAAGGACATTTGTGGCTGACACATGAAATGAAATTATAATTGAGCAGCCGCAGCAAAATCCTCAAGCGCATGCGCTCTAATGCAATCACTCTGTACATGTGTGTGTGTGCGTGTGTAGATATTGTGGACAGGAATAGGCGAAGGGGAAAGCCCTCGAAAGTTATTCTGCATGTGTGCGTTTGTGTTTGTACGGCTAAATAGCTATGCATGCTAAATGTCTGTATTCAACTGGGCATGAACAGAGTCCGTAATTATAGTCATGCGAGCAGAATCAACTACACAGCAATCCTCTACGAGAACCAAACCTGACCCCTTGTTCATTTACCATTGTCGCTTAATAATCAACTTACACATTTGTACAAATTAAACACAAAAACCCACTCTCTATCTCTTTTAGATAATGTCGTTGTTGTCTCTATCACATGGCCACGCGCTTTTTTATGATTAGAATAACAAAAATAGATGAAAAGCAGGAGTGAAAGTGTATGTGAATGGTTTCTTTATGTGGTCGGTTGATGTGCGTGTTTTTCTGTCGAATGCTCAAATTAATTAGCCAAAACACAAAACTGAGCCATAACGAAAAAGCCACAACACATTTAATAAAAGCTTTGACAATTTACAAAGTGCCAATTAAAATGGAACCCCAAACCGCATTTGTAATAGAGGAGTGTAATTAGCCAAATTTGATTTGCCTTTGCACCGTTGCGCTAAGAATTCACAGAAAAGCTTCTTTGGCAGTCGTTGTGCAACCTTTTTTTTTTTAATTGTCGTCAGTTAATTTATATTTATTTGTTTCTCTTTTAAATCCCACATTGGGTATATGTTTATTTAGGTCTTTGTTTTATTTCACTCTTTTAATTTGAAGAATTTACCTGGAAAAAGCATTTGTGCTTGCATTCATGTTAAACTGAGCCAATCTTTGTCAAAAAGTAGACTAAAATCGTTTCTCTGAATCTTTTATTGTTTAAAAACGTAAAGTTATATAAAAGTAGTAGTTCCTGCTAAAGCATTAGTTTCAATATGGGCAATAATACACAAACTGCAAATAATAGAACCTGTAATATAGAAAGAAATGAAAACTTTGCGTGAGCGTATTTTTTATTAAATTAAAGCCAGCATTGCTCTTAGCATTTGCTATTTCCCTTGAGTTGTTGATGACATTTTAAACTTTTAACGCATTCAAATGCTTTTCACTTTTAAGAATTATCTATCACAATGATATATATGTTGGTAGTATATTTATAACTTGCGTAAATGCGTTGTCACCAATGTGTGTGTGTGTGTGGATGTTCTCAGCTGCCAAGTGCCAGCGGCCAGATGATGTTTGATTAATTGTTGATTTATTTCCGTCAGACACACGAAGACAGAACGGTGGAGAGAACGCAGCTTAGGCATATCACGTATACGTACTCACATTTATAAATCTAACAAGCGGACAGACTGTAGACGCAGCATATGAATAAAGCTTGAGGCAACTTGAGAGCTGACACACAAACTGTAAAGATTTTTGCCAAATGGTGCGAAATTTATTTTCCCGACGAAAAACCAAAAAAAAAACGAGAAGGTAGCAGCAGCTTCAGTGGCAGTTCATTGGCATCTTGCAACAGCTGTTTGGCAGCCGTAAAACTGTCGGAAAAGATGGTAACGAAACGGGTCAAAGGATGCTCTTTTGTTATATATAAATACATATATATATAAAAGTAAGTGGCAAAGCGGATGAGCTGTGTGTTTTTTCGCTCAAGCCATAAGCTGCGAGAGAAAAACTAACCTTGTCGCCTTATTTTTTTTGTGTCTTTTGTTTGAGTTAAACTCAAGCCACAGCAGCAGAAGCAGCAGCTGCTTCAATGAAGTCATCAAAAGGGATTTAAATTAGAGTTTGCCAAATGCCACACTTACATGTATACGTATATGAATAGGAATGTAAATATGTATGTCAGTGTACAAATTCCAGGACAAACACAAACATACACACACCACTGCTTGAGTAATTATGTGCGCCAATGCTCAGGTTGAAATCATGTTGTGTATTTCCGTAGCAATTTCGAAATTTTAAACTTGTTAACAGCAAATTGAAGTCATTTCCTGCGCCAACAGCAACAACGACACGGAGTCCTTCTCCTGCAGCAGGCAATAGTAATAAGTTGGAAGGACGTTTTCTTTTTGCTGTTGCTGTTGTTGCTATTGCTGTTGCTGTTGCCGGTGCAGCAAATAAATGAGAAAACCGCAAAGTGCAGCAACAACAACAGCAGCAGCAACCAAAAAATGCACAAAAAGGCAAAGACGAAAAGAAAACAAAATGCCAAAAAGGTACAAAAGCGGAAATAAATGCAGCACAGGCAACAGGCAGATGGAGGTGGTGCAGGCAGCAGACAGCCAAGGCGCAGTCAGGACTAACAGGCGGTCACAGGATAACCTGTTGACCATGTGCATACTGCAATTCGAACAGCCAACAAACACAAATACACCCACACACCGCACTTGAGTAGGAAAGTAACGAATACCAAGTTTTCGGCAAAAGTGCCAAGAAAATTGCATTTTCGTATGCCAAAAAACGAAAGAAAAAAAATGAAGAGAATATAGAAAATGCAAAAGAAACATGAAAAAGGTAGCTGAGAAAAATAAACTGTAGCGCTTTGTTGCCTGTGTTGTGTGGCAGCAACTGAAATGCGCTCATCGCGTGCTGTGAATGCAATTTCTGAAGCAACCCAACAACAAAGCACACTCACACTTTTGTCGCTTACAATTTCAATGCGCCCATGAACTATATCTTGAGGTGGAGTGCAGCGGGGAGATGGGCAGAAAGTTGTGTGTGGCTGGGCGACAAATGCAATCTACAAACAATGAAATGAATTGTCAAGTGCAAACATGTCGCTGACGTGCAATTGCAGCGACGTCACTGTTGCCTCTTCCTCTTTTCTCACAACAAACAAGGCTTTCATTGGCTGCAATTGCAAATCCTTTCCCTCACCCACGCATCCGGAGCAGATGCATACGCCCACACTGCTTGTTAACGCGGGCGCGAACTCAAATTTATTTTTGCATGCATCTGGCATTTAAAAATCATCCAAACGAAATTGCAGAAGTGTTGCAAGTTGCTGCCAGCAACATCAGCCACAACAACAGCTACATTTAACACTAAACGACAGACAGAATGTATACAGTAAATGCTTGCTGCCACTTAGGCCACTTGGGCCACTTCCGACCAGTCAAAGGGCCACATCCGACCAATCAACAAAATATATTTGAAGAAAATCAAACACGGTCTAAGCGTTTTCTAGTCAATAAATAAAAAGGAACAGCACTTTTATGACACTGCAATTTTAGCTCGAGTTGTTGGCTGTTGCGACACGTTTGAAAATGTCTAAAATGTCCTTGACTTGTCGCTCGTTTTATAGTTTAGACTCGTGCCAATATTTTTAGTTGGCTCACTTCAACGGATATCCGTTCTATTGGCACTCCAAACAGATACAAATGCAATGAACATTGCGGCAAAAATATCCACTTTGAGTGTCCAGATAAGAAGCAGGTTCCTGTAATTGATGATTTTGTAAGCATCTCAGGTTGTCGATAAATTGAAAAGTAAAAAATAAGAAAACACTTATTGATTCAAGTTTTAATTGAACTTTATTTTAGCTACGTCTCACAGCAGATAATCAGTGTCAAAATTCACATTTGAAGTTAGTTGTAAAGAATTTTCTGCTCCTCTTTATAGAGTCAAGTTGATGCCAGATATTTAATCTTAAACTTTGATTTGCTGTAAATTCAACAACGGCTGCTTTCAATTGTTGCTTTTCCTTTTCCTTTAACTTTTGTATATTGTTGATTTGAACCTTTGTTCGTTTCTCTTTTATATATATTTTATTCCTGCCGCACGTTCTTTTGGTCAACTCGCCATTTCTGTTATCTTGTTGACATGCCGGACGTTGACATATCCATTTTTTACAAGCCTGGTGTTTGTTGTCCTGTTGAACTTGTGCTGCCCTTTGGGGTTTGGCTGTGCTGCTAGTTTTTTCTATTCAAGTCAGTTAGATATACAAAGTCAAAATGAAGAATGAGCCAGCTTATGGCCACCATAACAATCATTTACTTCAAGCAATTTATTATTATTTTTCTATATAGTGTATCAACTAGGTTTGATTTGCAAAATCTGTGCCATTGGAGTGGAATCATTTTGACCTCATTATTAAATTGCAGTGGCAGAACACGCCCACAAATGTTTAAGTGACTAAGTGTGTATGTTAGATTGGTGGCACACTCACACAACAATTAACACTTGGCCATTACTTCCATTTGCGGCTTGTTAATTTGTTGCCACATCAATTGCTGCTACCAATATGCGAGGCACATACACAAAAACACACACACACACACATAGACGCAGGAGTATGCTGCTTCTGGTTGTGCCTCTGTCTGTGTAACAATCTCACCGACAGCTGACGTTGTTGCGGTTTGCAGCTACAACTATTACAGCAACAGCAACAACAAGAACATACAGCCTGCTGACAATTGCCTGACACTCAGCAGCTGGTTTATTTGCCATACACACGTGGACAGCGCACGTATGTACATCCAAGCACCATTCCCTAGCCAAGCGACACCGCCCACTTATTTAGCCCAGCCAAGTCAGAGTTGCAGGCAGCAGAAGCTGCTCAACGATGGGCGGGCTCTGTTGGGTGGGCGTCGGCCGAGCAGTTGAACAATAACGCTTGAGTGATTATGCAATTGACAGCTAAATCAATCAATGATGTCAACTACATGCCGACAACGGCCAAACCAAACTCACACACACACACAAGCAAACACAAACACAGAAGCATAGGCAAACACACACACTCTGTGTTTATTTTTACGTTTTGTACTATACACACACACATACACACACAAAACAATAACTACAAAGAGGGAGTGAAATCCCAATTGGTAGAACGCTTCTTGTTGTTTTTGACATTTTCAATTTTTTATGACAATACTTGAAATTGGTACAACTTTTTTTCACATTTTTTTTGCTGTTGCTTTGTCTCTGCAGTCGGTGTAAAAGGTGCTGGTAAATTGACATTAAATTTGCGCATTTTAAAATGCTTTCATATCGAAAATAAAAAATATTAAATGAACAGTGAAAAGGTTCAGTCGAATGTAACAAATTAAATGGCCTTTAATATGGAGTGCATAAAAATCAAACGAATTCGAACTGTGTGCAAGACTAAATAGCAAAAGTATGACAAATTTTGACAGCACACACACACAAAGCAAAAAAAAGACATACATATTTGTCAATTCTCGCCGCTGATTGTCGGCAATCGTCAGTTTGACAAATGGCCAAAACGCCCACGCACGTTTCCCTATACCTATACGCATTGTTTGACTCAACGGAATCGTCAGATGATAAATATTTTAGTGTGCTTTGCTTTTGTTATTCTGTATCTTTTCCTTTCTTTTCTTTGTAATCATAAGCGACACGCACAGCTTCTCCTCCGCCTCACATCACATCTTGCTATATCCATGTCTTTTTTGAGTATTGATGACGTTTTATATATATATATATATGCGAATAATGAAGTTTATGCTTTTGCCAACACGAGATAGACACCAGAATAGACAAGAGTCTCTAAACATGCATAGCAGTCAATCAACCCAAACGCCCCATCTCCCCAAGAAAGGCAAATGGATTCGCATAAGTTTACATCTCGTAAGCGGAAGTGTACGTTTTGTGCGTTATTGGCTCTGGAATATTTATAAGCTAAGCTGTAGCTGCTTCCGGTTCTGTAAAGTAAGTTATTGCTGGAAAAGGCACAGTGGAATGGGATTTATTAAAATTGTATACGAAAGAAAAGCTGAAGATGTATGCTGTTTTTAAGAGGATTTACAGCATTAGTTTTAAATCAGTTTTAAAGATTTAAGTAATATTGGGAACTATGATTATAAAATACTTTTAAATTATACCACGAATCGAATACACAGTTTCAAAATACTTATACTTGTTAAACCATTGTATGTGCAAACCAATTTATTCCACTGTATCATGTAGCAACATATACACTAAAAATATGTTTGTTTGGTTGTCTGTTGCTGTAGCATATCATCAATTATGGCAAACGGAAGTTACATTTTTGTATCTTGATATTGTTTTAAAAAAAAATAATAATAATAACACAGACAACGCGCAGACTCTGCTGCAGCCGTTGACTATTGAGACTAGCCAAGTGTCTGCGGTGGGGATTGTCGATGTGGGATATTTGGAAGGGGAATAAGGGATGGATTGCAACCAGAACGCTGATTGTTTTTCCTATCATTGAATAATTGATGCTTGGGTGCAGACAGGGACAAAGACAACAGTGGATAAAAAATAGAAGAAAAAAAAACAGAAACTAACAAAAATGTATTTCCTCGCGTATATGTAAAATCTACACTTAACAATCGACAGTTGACGGGTGAGAAATATTGAAATATAACCAACGTTAACAATCCGAATGCTCGCACAACTCTCTCGTTCATTGTTCTACAACGCGTATTATGTAAATCAATGTAAGTGAATGTGTGTATTTTTCTGAAAATCTGCTTACGAGTGCGAGAGACAGAACATCTGTTGAGAATCTAAAATATTTCTATTTCTAGCCCGCACGTCCTGTTGTGGGGCAACGAAAAGGGGTTGCAGAACGGATCCGTATGTTCTAACTCATCTTTGTTGCATGTGGAATGTGATTTCACAGTTTGTTTTCCATTCGCCCCTCTGCACTCCCCCGCAGCCAGCAACATATCCTCCCTTATTGAAATCCATGCCACCTTCAGCCTGTCGGCAATCTCATATATCGTGCTTCAATAAAAATTTTTCAATATTTCTAACCTGGCACAATAGAGGGAATTGGGGCTTCGCAGCCGCTGTTGCCATTGTTGTTGCTGGATTAACAGGCAACACATTGTGTGTGTGTGTGTGTGTGAGTGGGTATTTGTACAGGCTGGCAGCAAAGGATGCGTATACTTTATGGAACATACAGTGTGCTGTGCTGTGCTTTTACAATCATAGTTGTATACCTGAAGCCAAATTGGAAGCCCAAAACACAGCTAAAAATACCTTTAAATACAAAATACCAAAAATCTGATTCGATGGATTGAACGCATAACATAAATATTGCCCCAATACAATTCCATAATGGACCAAAACCCAGCACTCGCCTCTCAAAATAATCAAAAGTAGAAAGTACATTAGGACTCTGACAGCAGCTCACATCACACAGACAAACAATGTGTACGGAATGTGCAGCAACTAAGTCAACTACAAACTGACAGCAGCAGCACCAGCACTAGCCTCCCACATACATATGTGCAGTTAATGAATGAAGCTGAAAGCTAAAGCTGTTGCCCAGTGATAGCTGCATTCGAAGTCAACGTCGTCGTCGTCGTGGCCGTCGCTCCTTGTTTTTTTTTGGGCTCTGGCGTTGGTAACAAGCCACACGTGCAGATAATCAGCGAACATACACAGAAGGATTGTGAAAGGGAGAGCGGTGGATAGTATGCGAGCGGGTATTATATCGTGTCCGGGGCAGTAAAACAATACGAAAAGCTAAAAATACACAAAATGAAAAAAACGAAAAAAAAAAAAAGAACATTGAGAATGTTGAAATAGCAGCTGCAATGCGCAGAGCTTAAGCAGCGATGAACAGACTGACCGACGCGTCGACAACCGGATAGTCCGGACAAACGACAGACAGACAGACAGAATGCAACTCAAGCTCTCGGCAGCTGGATTTTGGCTCCTGTTGCAGTTCCACCTACGACTCCTGGCTTTTGGATCGCCACTCGACGTTGCAAAAGTCAGAAGCATAAAATCCGATAGCTTCCGCTAAGCTAGCTTATTCAAGCGTAGGTAGGGCCAATAAAACATTTCTAAGGATTTCGCTAGGATTTCACATTGCGTCCTTGCCGAGCATTACACACACACACACCACCAGGTGGAATGCCAAGTGGGTGGTGCTCTTGTTGGCAACTGGTGGGTGAAGTGCACATTTATTTGCACAGTTCGGCAAACGGTTAAAGGGTTCAATTTCTTGGCCAACTTGTTGGCGCTGTAAATTATTTCCTAATTAGTTGGGCAAGTCCGATTCAAATAGTTGCCTTATTCTTCTTTCCTACACAAACATATATGTATATACATGCGGTTGATTCATATAGCTGATTTTAAGACAAAGATAACAATTTATCAGGATGCCACATCTGCGGCTCCATTCGATTGCCACAAATTTAAGCATGAGCCCCCAGTGCCATTTAAGGGACAAAGCTTTATTTTATTGTCATCCTTTGTGTGGAGACGCCGCCGCTTTACTTATCTCAAGGAAGTGGCGCACAAAGCGCACACTGAATGGCTACAAACAAAATTCAAAGCCAGTTTGATGCTTATCCCTAATGATGCAGTAAAATGTATTTTTTTTTTTCGCTCTCCATCTCTCTTATTTCTTTTCACTGGACACAGAGTTTGCAGTTTAAAGGCAAAAGTTTGCCGCTGCCATTTTACCCAACGTAGCAATCAAACTTTTGCCTGGCAACAAATGCTTAAAAAAATAACCATTAAAAAACACTTGTCGCAGTTTAGTTTTACATCGATTCTCATACTGGTATTGTCATTTTTTAATTAATATCAGCTCACGTCTAGCAATCGAACTATATATTTAGACTATGACTACGTTGATATGGCATGCAAATTAAATGGTTTTTCTTGTCTCTGTTTTTGTGTGGCTCAAAACGGGATAACGAGCTAAGTTGTTACAAGTTTTTAATAGAGCCAAATAGCAAATGGCGGTGGAATAACACAAAACAAGGCAAGTTTAAATAATATAACAACTATGATACCTTATGATAATCATTTTGCAGCACTTAAAGTTTATGTTTTAAAGAAAAACTATAAAAACAGAAAATTGTAAAGTGATCAAAAAAGTAAATTCAGTTTAGCTGTGTAAACACTTTCCAGACCATGACTTCGTTTTAACCATTACCAACACTTTTTACAACTTTATCACAGTCACATTGATGCCCGTTTTTCTTAATAGATACAGGGTATAAAGCAAGAGCCTTACACACAAAAGACAACTCCAAACGACACCTGACTCATCCGCGAAATCAGCTTCCTCCTGGCTGTCTGCCTGCCTGCACTCGGCATATAGGCAGCCAACTGCCGCATAAACTGCTAAAAAGATGATGAATTTTCAGCACAGACCGGCGACTTTATAAACTTGTCGACTCTCTATATATCCCTTCACTCCCTTTACACTTCGAAGCTCCTATTGCGGTGCAGTGAAAGCTACTCAGTTCTTTCGCCGGCTTGTCGGCGCGTAATAAACAAACTTTTGAGCAAAGTTTATTTCACTACTAGTTCTTTTTTACTTCCGCTGCTCTTGTCCTTCCTTCACTTCACTTAATGCTCTGGCCATTACTTGTGTGTGCTTGTCAGTGAGTGTGTAAAGTAGTGTGCAGTTCTTTTGGTCTACGACAAGTTTAACACCCAAAAGCGACTTGCAACACGGCACGCTTAGTTAGTTATGTAGATGGCCAGGTCGACAACTGCCAACCCAAGCGGAGCAACGTCCATTGACACAAAAAGAGATATACAGCAGCTGCGGTCGCTCATCTCTGACATCATTAAGCGCCATTTTATAGTGGGTCGGCAGGTGGCAACTTCAAACTGAGCTGAGATTTAGCCCACAACAAAGTTGCCCAAAGTGTAGTCGAGCAGAAAGTGAGTCTCAACTTGCCACATCTAAAGATACAAAAACGAGTAATTCACTTTTATTATGTATTTCATTTTCAGTCATTTTCAGTCTAATGCTTGTGTGTGTGGTGTTGTTTGTTGAATTTTTTATGAGCACGCAACATGCGGCTTGGTCTGATTTTTTTTTTTTGGGTGCCATCTAGGCAGAGATTTTTGTTTATAAGCAGAACTGGCGCTTAAAGTAACCCACAAGAAACGTTGTGGCCTCGATCTCTATAGCCCTCTGCTTGCTGTGTTGCTCTGTTGCCAACAAGCGCTTGTTTCGCTTAAAAACTAATTAATCTAAATGGATTTTTTTTGTAGTTGCATTTTGCACACTGGCACTGGCGCATAAAAACCAAACACACACATGCACACAACAACATTCACACACACACACACATGTAAAATAAAAGTCGAGTTAACTGTTAGCGAGTCGAGACTCATTGAAAGCGAAAAACCGAAGCGAACCGCAAGCAATTTGCATGTTTGAAACGCCATGCAAACGCCACGGCCTTCTCTCTGTCAGTCCCCACCCCTCTTGTCTCACCCATTCCCAAACCCATCCACATACCCATTCCCCAGCTGACTGCCATTGGATATAAACACGAAAGGGGCCGGTCCACGTACACAGTACAGAGTTGGTATTACATGCACAGAAATGGGGACAGGACAGCGTTAAAGTAGCCTTATCGCCTAGCCACATATCGCATCAGAGCTTTAGAGAGCCCGAACCCCAGCTCCCTACTTCAAGCTCCATGCTCTATGTCCAGCTCCAACTATTGCTGTAGCTGTTAGCTTCAATGTGGACAGTTTGAAGCAGTTTTATTGACGTGTGTCCGGGCGTGGCAGCAGCAGAGGCAGCACCAGCTATTGCTGCCCCACAGGGAATGTGGTTGTTGCGTTATAAATAAAACTCATTCGCTCGTTTTGTTGGACGCAAGTGGAGCTAAAATGCACTTATATTTACATTCGACCAGTGGCTGGCAGTATTTAATGGAATTTATACAAATTTAAAGAGCAAGCTTTTAATTTATTGATCGAACATAATCCTTTATTAAATTGACTTGAATGCTGATTCCTAATAATTCATGCCAAATCAAATGCCGTAAGGCAAAAGCTTAATTTATTGAACAACTTTTGCATAATACACACACACACATATACATACTGGGAGACATTTGTGTTAGCAAAATGGCAGTGGCGCCATTTTAATTTGATTTTACCAGTTCTTTTGGTTTTTTTATACAATTTTTTTTTTAGTCGGTCAGCTTTGGCGTCGTTTTGGCCATGTGTGACAGTTGCTTGACCGTTTTGGGGCGATTCTAGCTGATGGCTTGTGCAAAACCAGACAGACAGTTATAAATTGCTGAAAATTCTGTAAATTTGGTAAGGCTCAATGAGCGTAATGGCAAACTGTAATTGCTTTTAAGAACTCTTACATTATATTTATATTTGATTTAGTCACTAAGAATGTCTTTAGTGAAATGAGAAATGAGCATAAAGTATTTTCTGCTGTTTGCTGCTTTCTGATTGGACTTAAACTTTAATCTTAAATCCGAGCTTAACAATTATAGCGAACATTTGCAGTTGCCACTTGGCTCAATTCCAGTTCTGCACTCATTTAACCCTCAGAGATAGTCTGTATGAGTGTGTGTGAATTGCGGTGCAGCTGTTTGGTGTTTCTCTTCTTGTGGCTGTTGTTGGCTTTTTTATATTTTCGAGGTTTTGGTGGGTTTGGGGTTTGAAGCTGTTTTTTTTTTTTTTTTTTTGTTGGCACATCGTTTATTATGCCAAGCGAAAAATGCAATATTTTCTCCTGTGCCGCTACGTGGCCGACAAAAATATTTACAATTTGGCAGCACCCCGCTAACGTTACCGCTTTCCCGCTCCCTTTCTCTCTCACTCGCTGAATCCCTAAAGCCAAGCCAACAGCTGCTGCTGCTGTATAAATAAAAAAAAAATAAAAAAGAAAAGCGGAAGCCATAAAAGGAAGCGCCATTGAGGGAAGCCGAAACAACCGCCGCTGACTGTCGGCGCACTCCATAAAAAAAGCCAACAAAAAAAAACAAGAAAGAGGCCACACACACCATTCGGCTAAGCTCAAAAGCGGTAACTTCAATCTTTGAATGTTTTATTTACTGCAAAATCGATATGGTTCTTCTCTCCTCTCGTATTTTTTTTTATAGAAAGCGTGCGACGTTGGGAGGCGCCACTCGGGCTTAACACACACACACACATACAGATACAAGTGCCAGGCGTAACGAGTTGCATGCAAATTCGTGACCGTTTTTTTCTTTTTCTTTTTTTTTTGTGTTCTCTCTTTGGCTTTTGGCTCTTTGACTCTTTGGCGCTAAAATATCGCCAGAGCGCCTCAGCCGTGTCTTTGCATCGCAGCAGAAGTAAATGTGTTGCAGTTAGACTGGTGCGGGGTGGCAGGCTGCTGCTGGAAATGTGTCTGTGGCAAATCACACACCACATAATTTGCCGCTGCACTGCGCACACCAATTCAAATACTCACACACACACACACACACAGACACAGAGCTAGATAGAAAGCTGCTGCTGTGGAATTAGTAAAGCAGCTGCCTGAACCCCTCGACCCCCTACGCCTTGTAACTGACGCTGCTGCGTCGCTGGCGTCCCCAACCGCATTACGTATGCATGACGTTGGCGCTGGTGCTTGTACCCTGCAACAAAAAAAACGAACACACTCCAAACCGATGCCCAGCCTTCGTTCGCTTGGTGTAAATGCTTCGAACGGAATGAAAAACGTGGCATCCCAAACTATGGCAGCAGCAGCAGCAGCAGCAGACAACGAGGCAAAGTCAAGCAGCAGAATTAAACTTACACACTCTTTCTCATTCTCGCATTGCCCATTCCCCTACCTCTCCCTGTCCTTATCCCCTTTCTGGCCAGTTCAATGCTGATTACGATCGCTGACTGCCTTGGCCATTTGTTCAGCTAGAGTGAGAGAAAAAAAAACAAGAGTCTTCGCTTCTTTCTCTCTGGGTGTCCCACGTTGATAATTCGAAATTTGTATTCCAATCTTCAAATTGTCTCCAAAATGGAATTGATTTTATGCAGATGAGCATGAAATTGTCTCAATGCGTATTTACCATGTTAGTGTAAATATAAATGCTAGCACAGTCAAGCACGTGACACGCCTCAACCCAACGCCGCCCACACAGTCATTTAAATGCAAAGTCTCATCTCCATTCTACTCTCATTTAAGTTAAAGTCATGCTTTAACTTTAGACCCGCAATTTATTACTTAATTCTTGGCCAGCAAATCAAATCAATTCAAATAATACAACGACGGCGGCGAAGACAAACTCATAAAATGCTCAAGCTAAATCCATTTCAAATATTTGGCTAGGCAAACAGCAAAAACACAATTCCGTTTCCATCCTTCCTATGCCCCTCCACCCGCTGGGCAATGCATGCGGCTTGCATTTCATTTGAATTTGATCTGATCAATGTTACAGCAGCAACGGAAGCCAATAAAATTCAAAAGAAGAGACGACAAAGCGATGAGCAAATCGCATAAAAATGTGCTGGCAAATTTGTAAAAATTCATACAAAACGCGCCGACAGACAGACAGTACAAAAATGTTGCCCAGTCAATGGCCCAATATGCAAACATGCCACAAATAAGAAAGAAAAAAAAATCAACATAAAAAATTCTTTTTAAATTTGCATGATGATGATGATTTTGGTTTTGGGCTCCTGCTGCTGGCTTTGCTGAATGTTTGTTGAATGCCGATGGATGGACATAAATACATCAATGTGAGTCCATGGCGCAGGCAACAAACAAAATTGGCCAAAGGATATTTCAGGACAGCCGCAATTCATTGACTCCAATGATGGATGTGGACTTTTGAGCAGCAGCTGGGCCGCGGTATTATCGCTTTATATTTGTTTGCATTGCTGAGTAATTTGTGTTTGCTGTTTATGTGTTAAGCATGCAGGGAAACAGACAGAGGAGGAGACTTTCTCTTTTCAGGCCATGTTCCACTATATTGCATAATATTACTTAAAAGAAGGGTTACAAATTACACGTCTAGAGGAGGAATGCCATGTGTGTGTGTGTGTGTGTAATGTGCTATGTGAGTGCGATGAAGTATCGATAAAGTGCTGTAAGTGGCCAGGAAATTGCAAATTGCTGGTTTAGTTGACTCAAGGCTCGATTCCATTGATATGTATTTGGTATTTGTGTAATGATAGTTTAGCTTCTCAAAATAAATATTGGCTAAAGGGCGATACAAGTTACGAGCTATGTTATTTGCTTTTGTTGTCTTTGCCTTGTGCCTTGGCAATTTATTGTTTATGCAATCAATGCATTCTCTGCTTATGTTTGTGTGTGTGTGTGAGATATTTTACAGCACATTCGATAAGCAACTATTGTACCGCCTCTGCAATTCACTTTCGTTTTGTGTTGTGCCAAGCAAAAATCTCATGCATAAGTTTTCATCTTATTTATTCGAACAAGCTGCAACAACGATCTTGAATTTCTGTATAAATCATCTATGCAATTTTAATTTAAACACGCATAAAGACAGAGAGAGAGAGAGAAAGAAAGAGAGAGAGAGATAGGGGAAGACTCACAGACATTGGGGGCATTGTTAGCATAAACCAATTGTAAAAGCCAAAATAGCGACAAACCTCCCAAAACTAATGCGCTCAACGCGCTCCAAAAGATACACCGAACAGACTGAAACAAGACCGGCACGTTAGAGGTGAGGTATGGTTTGAGAAGTTTCCAAAAGCTACTCGAGGCATGAGTGCCAAAGGCTTGGGAATAGAGCCAAAATATGTAGTATAAATAACCACATTTGTGTGGCATGCCAGTCTATGTGTGTGTGTGTGCGAAATATTTTGTTTAACGTTTATAGTTTTATGCACTTAAGATACGAAAATATTTTTTTGGAAATTTATTTTTCGAGCATCAGCAGCAGCAGCAGCAGCTAGAAACAGAGCCAAAGCTAAAGCTAAAGTAAAAGCAAACGCAAAACTTTTGCCAATATTTGTGAAAAAGATATTGATTGGCTTGAGCTGCATATACCACCACTTGGCTCACACTCACACTCACATTCACACAGACAAACACACACACACACATAGACTGGCATGCCAGCAGGTCCTGCTCCTTGTCCTGCTTATGCACATAAATTTATCCTTTCAATAAGACATGCAGGTCTTTGCTGCTTGTGTGCGTTGTGAGTTTGCGTTCTCGCCCACCCACAACATCACTGCTCAATTCTTAGTGCAAACAGTTGTGGGTAAGTATGTGTGTGTGTGTGCACACCTCCTTCCCTTCTACCATCCACAATCCACTTGACTGCTGCATAAGTAAACGTCAGCGGATAAATTGCCACAGTTGTTGCATGGCACTCATCGTTGCTGTTGTTGCTGTAGTCAAATTTTTGAGTTCGAGTTTTTCGTGCATGATAACAACTATGGCAACAGTTTGAGAGCCATTGAAGCGAAGTGGCAAGCCAAGCTACTATGTACATATCTATATATATGTATGTATAGTAGTTTATATGTATAAATGATATATGCGTATGTGTGTGCGTGTGTATATGCGTCTGATACGGATTTATTTCGTTGTGCATTGCCAAAGGTTATGTTTGTTTTATGTTAAACGTTCAAGCATATTATTGCGATATACGAGATGGCTCAAGCCGAGTGCTTACCGTCTGTTTTGTATTTATGTTTGCTTGAAAAATCAAATACATGCATGTTGTGGTTGTTGTTGTTGTGTCTGCTGCAATATTCAAGCAAAAATGGTTATGAAAATATGAACTGATGCTTATCGATTGAGAAATATAATAAGTTTGAAGGTTTGGGTATCAAACATGCAATACTCATTGCACACACACACACACACACACATGTCGCTCTCTTATATGGCTTGGATACATTCGCATGCCGTTTAATTTGTTAGCACAATCGAAAAACCAGGCAAAAAGGGCGGCTGCATTATTTCATTATTTGTGCGCATTTCTGACGGACATGTGTAGCTGTATATGTCTGTGTGTGTGCGTGTGTGTGTATATTTTGATATCGTGTTCGCTTGTTTGTTTGCATGCCAGCCAGACCACAACAGTGCAGCAAGACAGCACCAGAAAGAGAGGGAGAGACATAGAGGGGGCAACCAGACAAGACCAGATCAGACCAGAACCAAACCAAACTCAAACCCAAAAACCAAATCTAAATCCCTAGCGCAGTTCTATGGCTCCGAGCAATTGCAGCCGAAATTCCTTTGGTAGCTAATAAATATTAAAGTTTAATTAAATATGCTTTTTCTCCTCACCCCTCTTGATATTTATGTGCGTATCGATTACAAGGCTCAGCCCGGTTTGGGCTGCAATGCAATTTCGCTGTTGGTCATCGCCCATAAATTGCAACCTTGAAGCTTCGAAAGCTGAAAGCTGCATGCTGAAACTGAAGCCAGAAAGCCAAAGCGAACCAAAACGAGCCAAAGGCCATTAAAATACATTCTCTTTTTATATTTTTATTTTTTCTACGTTGGCCACTTTACATAGGGCTAAAGCAAATGTGGAACGGGGGGCGTGGTGTAAACTAAAACTCATATTAAAAATTGACTTTTATCGTGATTTACAATCAAGTTGGCCCTTTTTTTTAAATGCCGCGGTCGACATGCGGGCAACCAGGCGCTTTCCACTCTTTGTTACTTCCCTCAAACCCCTTCTTCGATGTTTGTTGGTGTTGGTGTTGCGGTTGAGCCAAGTTTTACACACACACACACACACACATACCACATACTCATCAGTGGGTAGCGTAAAAATATTTCCTCGTGGCTTAAGCAAGACGGGCACACATATTTAAAGCTACCCCATCCCTAACCTTTGCCCGCTCTCTATACCGCCTGCCTTGTGCCACCCCCTCTGCCCAACATCCGACACGTGGTCTAACACTTTCTGTGGCATTTTGCAGCTAAAATCCTTTTAACTTGGCTATGGCGCCACGCCCAGCGCATAAGCCGCATGCTGACGTTCTTAAGGACCTGCTTCTATAATATTACTGCTGCCACTGCGCTTCTTCTTTATCTATGCGCTATCGCTCTTTCTCTTCGCACAGCAAACCAATTCTCAACACTTTTTTATTTGCCTCACATGTATGTGTTCTGGGCACATGCAATTCTATTGGATTCTATTCTTGGCATAAGGACACACAGCACACACATATCCATGACGTCGTCTTTGACTTTCAGCTTTGGCACTTCATTTGCGACGGCTTTAGCTAGGAATGTGTGTGTTTGTGGGTCAGTTTTAATAGCATTAAAAAATACGTTTAGATTGCTTAAACATTAGCTTGGTTTTGTAAACCTTTTGCTTAAAATTTATAGAGTTAAACAATATCTTAAGCATTATTTTATATATATTTTATTAAATCTACAACCAATTGCTAGTTAAACAAAGGTTTTTCTGACAAACATGAATAGGATAATTCCATACGTTGAGAAACTTTAACTACATTTATGATAAAGCACGGTATTAGGGCAAGAATAAGTAGATTATTTATGTACTTCTATTCATTATTTACATAACTAAATTCCACTTTCATCTATCATTTACAGAGACTGTCGTGTTGTACGCGATCCGCAAACGCTGAAATCAAAGGGCTACGGATTCGTCAGTTTTGTCAAGAAATCGGTAAGCTTCAAACAAAACCAAAAACCTAGCTCACAAGCTGTCTTGAATGGACTTCTAAAGCCATCAAAGTCAGTGAGAAAACTCAATAGCAATTAGTTTGTATGTGTTTTAATTAAATTAACAGCAACATCTTTCACCTTAAGCACAAAATCTGTAGAGGGCTTAGCTGCCTTTGAGCAGCATTAATTAAGACGCAAATGCAAACAAGCTAAGATGCTGTTTGTAAAAACGTTTTAAGCGTATGATATGACAAACGCTTTATACCTCATTTCATTATAGTTTGAAGTTTAGCTGAAAGTAAGTTAAAGACTTCTAATTATAATTTTTATGCATTTTGTTGATAACTTCCCCTTGGGTACAATTGCAACAAGTCATAAGATTAACCACAAACATATATCCATCGTTTACAGTATGTATGTAAGCCACAACTGATAAGGGTACAAATAACCCTCGCATATCTCTGTCTCCGTGTTTGTGTGTCTGTTGTGATTGAATTTCATGTGCCTAATAGGTAGAAAATTCGACAAAGCCCAAAAGTTAATGCCAGATGTAAAGCTGGGCGTGGTAGGGATCAAAGCTAAGGCAGAGCTTAGCTACAGTAAGCACTGTGCTGCAAGGCAACCCAGCAGAAAAATGCTCCAGCTTAGCACGAGAAACAGACAGACATAGAAATATGTTAGGAAAATCACAGCTTAAATTGAAATCAATGCAGATATCTAGAGCACGCAGCTAATGGCGCTATAAGTCAATTATAATACTACGCAGCAAATGTTAAGAATTATTAATTAAATTTTAATGCTAATATCAATATTTTCCACATAGAGAAAACAGATTACGAGTAAGCGAGATAGACAGCGATAATAAGCTTGAGGTTTGTCTGACAGCTAGCAATTGAGTGCAAATACATATAGATATAAAACATAATCCATGACACTTGAAATCTGCCACGCCCACACAGAGCCAGTGGCTGTCAGTCAATCGCTTAAGCCAAAGCCAAAGAGTCTAAGCCTTTTGCTTCTGTTTGGGGGTGCTCAGTGCAATGCGGCGTATACGCAATGTTAGTCTAAAGTGGCGGCAGCAACGTGTCAAACGCATCGCTGGCACTAACTAGTTAACTTTTTATATTGCATCAATGCTCTAGGGGGGAGGGCTGGGCTAAAGGGTGGCGAGCGACATATTTTCGAACTTTCTCGATTAGTTTCGATACCGCACAGAACAGCAGCAAAGGCAAATGAAAGAAAAACAAACGCGCTCCAAATAGCAAACTCAAATATTTCAAATTAAGTTTCTCGACATGAGTTTTGCACACACACACACACACACAAACAAAGACATACAAAAATACACTTACACATACACAAGCATACACACACAGACACTCATATGCACTGTACTAAGCCGTTGGCGCACCCCGATCCTCCTTTACCCATTGCTTTGGCTGACGTCGCTTGCAGCTGATTTAATGCAAATTTTATTTATGCGAAAAGTTTTATTAAATTTTTGTGCAAAGTTTATATATTTTCTGTGGTTTTGCGGAAATTGAAAAGTTATTTTTCGAATGGCTTACTGCACCAACACACACACGCACACACACTAACACACCACATACGCTGCTCCTATATAAACATGTGTGTGTGTGTGTAAGTATTTGTGCAATTCGATTGCAAACAGCAAGCGGAAAAGGAAGAAACATTTTCTTCATTTTCTGCTTCCGATTGTATTTGTGTGTGTGTGTGTGTGTGTGTGTGTTTGAACATTTCGCCAATCCCAATCCCCAAGCTTTGCATAATGCGACCAAAACTGAAGCTGTAGCTGAAGCTGCAGAAGAAGCCCTCAAATATTTTGCGTAAATTGTTTGGCAAAATGCTTTAAATAAACACCAGCCAAAACACCGCTGCTGCCAAACGCTGACGATGTACACAAATTGCCATAATTTAATAACCATCAAGACAGAAACAGCAACAACAACAACAACAGCAGCTGTAACAGGAGCAGCAGCAGCAGCAACAGCGAAGAAGGAGCAGCAGTTGAGGCAGCAGGCGTCAGGACAGCCTGGCTGCGTGTCATTAGCATCATAAATCACAACAACAACAACAAACGCATGTAGTTGAATACGAAAAAAATACAAACAGTTGCACAAAGCAAGCCGAATGCAGCATACGCTTGTAGAAATATAAAATAATACTACCATGACAAGAGCTATGTGATCTATACTACAAGCAAGCCTCATTGCAGAGTATTAAACATAAAATAACAGTAACAACAACTCTCACGCAAACATTAAGAGCAATAAACATGCCGATGCAGGATGAAACAGGAGCTACTTGCCGCTGGATGCTCGCTTTCCTTGCTGCGGCTGCTGCTTGAAAATGCTAATGGCTGCCATCGTTGGCGGCATCAGTTATTGTCATACACATAACATTAACATATTATTGCACGCCAATGCGACAATGCGGTAAAACGCTGTGTATGAGTAACAACTACTGATGCTGCCGCTGCTGTTTTGCGCGACTGTTGCACGTTCCCTCTTGCATCTTAAGTAGCCACAACCACTTCAAGTCACAACTGATTATAAGACAAAGTAGTCGTAGTACAGCCACGTTTTAAGTTAAGTTCCAGCTCCAGCTACGTTTAATCGTATTAGCGCTGCAAGTGGCAAGCAGCCACCGAAGCTACAACGAGTCTCTGTTGCACAATGTGCTGAAATTTTATTTAAACGCGAGCGCTGACAAAATTTGACAATGTGTGCAGCGAACAAGATAAAATGACACCACCCCCTTTTAACAGACACGCCCACCGTTGATAATAGATGCGACAGTGAGCTCGTTCTTTTCCGAAAATGCTATGCGGCAAAATGCGGTCTTCATTGTTGCAATATTATACAAGGTGCCCTTTAAGGATACGAACGTAAAAAGGTATATACTTGCGTGATTGACGACACCAACATGATAAACTTTAAGAGCTGTATTTATTTGACTGTCTGTACTATTTATAGGATAAAACACTAACAACTTAAACGGTTACAGAGTATCTCCTAGTCAAGCTTTTGTCTAAACCATAAAACTATTGTTCGTTATTGTTGTTGTGGCTCTTGATGTAACTGTCATTGGCATTGTCGCGTTGCACAATGGCTGTGGTTAACCCAATGTACTGTTTGTGTTGCCTCACGGTTTCGCAGAATTGAGAAATGCTTTTGTGAATATCTTAAACAATATATAACCGCCATATGGCCAAATTAGATTAGCTTGAAGGCGACTTCGGCACAATGCAATCAATCAAATCAAAAGTGTTCCAAGAAGCCACTAACGATAATCACCTAATTATTCCAAGAGCAAATGCTTAAACTCACTAATTAGTATTTTAAAAGCCAAAGCCATCACTTATATGATTTCCAGAAGCAATAAACATAATGTGCTCTTTTAAGTGAAACACGAAGTGAATTTCTTAGAACATGTTCAAAGCAGCTCTTTAAAGTCGGACTCTGCCCTGCAACAAAAGCTAATTTCAAGCAAAAAAAAAGCAACACAAGGCATTCAAGTTGTGTGCGTAATAAATTTACTGAAGCGTACAGAACTCGGTTATAAATATAAATGGCCTGGACATTAATTTTATGTTTTCCATAATAATTCAGAAACTAGTGATTTGAAGCCTAAAACTGCCAACACACGCATAAGCCGACGACCCACTGGACCCACACTGAACTCACATATGACCAGCAGCAGTATTTTCACTGACCTCGGAGCCAGCAACTATAAAAAACAATTGAGAGTGGGAGTGAGCCAAGGGGGCGGAATGAGAAACAAAAACGAAATGAAAAAAAAAAAAAATATATACTGGCATACACAAATAAATCCCATGGAATTATGTCTTGACAAAAATGCGCTCTTGCATGAAATACTGATTTTTTGGGAGAGCCCTCCCACAGAATTGTTGTGATATGTGACCAGACCAGAATGGTCAAAAATCGAGCAAACACTTTCGGTCGAAACGAATTGAAAACAGTTTTTAGCTTCACACACATCGATATCTGTTTGATGCTCGAGAAAGCGACAAATGGGACAGCATTTCAAGTGTGTAAACGATTTGCCACTTGAGTTATTCTATAAATATCAAGAAATCATCAAAAATGCCCAATAGAAATCATGCATTTGGTCAGACTGGGACTCCAGCAGCCAGCAGCGTACAGTTTGTGGTTATTTTTTTCTTCCTTTTTTTGTTGGCAAGGCATTAGCTTTAAGTTGTGACTTTGATAATGGTCGTTTCCTTAAAGCTGCTGATCTGGGGCCAGAGAAGCTCCTGACGCTTATCTAAATAGCCACGTTAATGAATCTGACCAAAGAACAGCGCAAAACTGGCTTAGCGGCAAAAACCTTTTAGCTTGATGATGTGTGGGTAAAAAGGCGCATGGCAGGGGAAAGGGATTGCGGAGCTGACCAGCACTAAAGACTGTGCGTCTGGTTACCTTTATTCTAAAAACCATAGAGAAAGACACAAAAAAGGCAACACACATTCTTATTTTCTTGGAGTGTATTTGTGTGAGGATTATCCTCCTTTTATGTGGGTTTCTGTGTATTTGACTGCCTTTCCATTTTTTTTTTTTTGCACCTTTTTGCCCCATTACAGTTTTTTTCCTTTTCCTGTTTGGCCCTTTTTTCTGTTTCTTTTGGCCGGTCACAAACCATTTCCTTATTGTTTTAATAAACATTTAAAATGTCTTGCTCCCGACTTACGTTATGTACGCAAAATGTCAGCCCACCCATTTGTGGCAGCGCTAGATGGATGCGGGCTGGTTACGGAGTTGGGGTTGTTGGTATCCAGATGAAAAGTATGACAAAACCCTTTTAAACCACTTAAAAATTCTTCAACTTACTTTGCTTTTCTTCATTCGCTTAATGAAGGTATTTCGCCGTTTTGGTTCTGTTTTCTGTTCAACTGCTCGGCAACAAAAACATTTTGTGACTTCTACGCAACATTTACTCCTTCATCCCCCGACACACGCAGCCCTTACTGCTAGTATTGCCAGCAGTTTCATTTCCCTTCATCATCCTAATATTTTTTTTTTTTGCTTAGGCTATGCGGGGGCATTAAAGGATTCTTAACGCTTATCAAGTAATCAATATTTACAGAGGCGCACACAGCACAAAAGTTGCACCAAAAAACGACTTACACCAAACAAGTTGAACATCAAATTGAAATTACAGAAAATTTTGCCTTTAAATTTGGCCCGTAGATCCAGCCAGAAACTTTTGCCGCCATCTTTTGCCTTAAAATTAATTATCTCATTCGAAAAGGCGGAAGTTGTCGTCCCTATTAAATTAACTAATACTCTGGAACTTGGCATTTCTATGCCAAATACACTTTAAGCAAAACATTCGCTTCGTTTCGCTTTCCTTTCGTTGGACAACCAGCAGGTTTTCGCAGGCTTAACTGAAAACTTAATTAATTTTTTTAGCTGCTGGCGCTCATAAGTAGGCAACACTTTTGTCAGCTATCGCTGTTGCTGTCGTTGTTTGCTAGTTGTGACAACCGCAAGCTGGCAAACATTTGCAAAGTTTTCTCGCTATTAGCTGCAAATTTGCCTTACACAATTAATTAATTTCCTGCCTGCCCACAACAACAGCCAACTGACATCTTAACCATGCCAAGAATTAATACCAATGAGACAACAAGTCTACATGACAAACCAAAACAACATTCAGTTTTGTTCAGTTGTGTTATATTGCTCCGAAACTTTCCAATTAGTTTTCGACAATTTTTTGAGGCTATGTCGTTTTGGGCGACTTTCATAAATAGTTTCTGCCCAAAACTTCTAGCCAGGCGATTGGGTGTCATGTTGTGGTATTTAACAGACACTTGAGCTAGATGAATTGGCAAAATTACTTAAAGGTTGTTGAACTGTGTGAAAAATGCAAAGTTATGACAGCCCCCAAGGCGTTTAAAATCGCATTTATGCGCATGGCTTACTCATAAATATCATCATATTGGCAAATACTTTGGCAATCTTAAGCTTTTTTCTTTTCGTTTGAATCTTAAACAAGTCTTGACTCAAGAGATGCACTTCGCTCCATCTTCTGTTCATTTCATGTTCACCAAATGTTTTCTAAGCAATTTACCACCAAAATGATTGATAAAGTTTTAGTCTCACAAACAAGAGCACCAACAACTTCGCTTGGCCACTGGAACTGAGTGTTTTCTGTGTGTGTGTGTGTGTATGTGTGCAACGTTTTTGGCCAAAAGTTCGCTCTGTCAGTGGCATTGCATTAGCCGTGGCCATCAGTTCGCTGCCAAAGTTCGTTGCCAGGCATCTCATGCAGCTCCCAGCAACTAAGCTGACCGTTTGTTAAGACAATTTCCGTTGACACATGGAATTGCAATTGCAATTGGCAAAAGAAAGCTGAAATAGAAATACGAATAGAAAGGGAAAACACTGACAACAGCAAAAAAAAACTGCATTTGTTACAACGGACTGCACTTGAAGCGCCTGTCAAATATAACCAGCAAAACGAAAAAGGAGGGAGCAACAACAATAACAGCAACAACTGCAACTGTCTGTAAATTAAATATTGTATGTGGCTGCCTTAAAGTTGGTGTCGCCTCAGAGCCAAATGGCTGATAAATAAATGTAAAATATTTAAATAGCTTCTGATGCTTGACGGTTTGAGGCGTTTGCATTGTTTGTTGGCCCCAAAAAGGGTCTGATTGTCCTGTCTGTTGCTGCTGTTGTTGCTGCTGTTGCCTCTGTGTGTCGCAATCAACGATGCGTATCGGTTAAAAAATGTTAAATTTATAGTTTATGCAAATATGAAAAATGCAACTGGCAATGCATAAAAATGCGCACGCACGCAAACTGCGTGACTTAACCAAGGCAGCCACACTCACACACACACACACACACACACAAACATATCTATACGTATACATATATACTTTCACACACAGACACACACACATATACACTCAATTTAAATTATGGACACAGTTGCGCGACAGTTGCTTGGTTTATCGCTGGAGGCAGCCACTCAATTGTTGACTTTTGTTCAAGTGGTTAAATTAAAACACAAAAAAACCCAAAAACTAAAAAGCAGAGTACAGGTCAGACTTTCAGATACCCTTAACAATTCTCTGTTGTTAATCAATACATATAACTTGGTTAAAAGTCTTAACAACTTATTAAAAGTGCAATCAATAGGCAATGCAAGAAATTTAGGTAACTTTTACATTTTACCTTGGTTTTTGTCTAAGATAGAGTATACAGTTAACTCTTGTTGTATACCGATGTTAAGCTTTGCACGTAGCCTCAAAGAACAAAAAATAAGTCGCACAAGGCTGCATAAAGGAACCTGCGGCATTCGGTGCCTAGTTACAGTCCACAGCACAGCACCAGCACCAGTACCGTCGCACAGAACGTGCACCGCAAATGCCGACAAACTTCATTATGGCAATGTTGCGACTTGGTCTTACGGTGTGCCGCAACTTAAAATTGCTTGAAACGCCCATACCACACACGCACGCACACACCCACACACATATATGGATACAAACACACACACGTATATGTAGAAAATATACTATATAGAACAGCTGCAGCTGGTTGCAATCATTTTTGTATGAATCACGTTTGATACGCACGAAATACATTTTGGGCAAAATTGAAATTATAATTTGTGCATGCGCTTGACTAAGAGTTGGGTGGAAAGAGGAGGTGCTGCTGGAATCAAAAGGCAGCCAACTTGCCGTCGGCTGTGTGGCAAGCTACAATGTCGCGTCGCGAGGCGAGCTAGCTAGCAAAGGAGCAACTTTTGCATTTGGCCGCAATTGTTTTTTCTTCAACACTTTCTCGAGCTGTTTGTTGATGTTTTTGGTTGGCCTCGAGTCTCTTTCCCATCCCCTTATCTCTGGCCTTTTCTATCGCTATTTTAGCTGTAAGCGGCTTAAGCGGCTAAAACAACTGTTTGCAAATTGTTCTTAGCTCTTAGCTAATTGCTTTTGCATTTAATTCCATGTGTATTTGTAGGAAGCGGAAACCGCCATCACGGCAATGAATGGACAATGGCTTGGCTCGCGTTCGATACGCACAAATTGGGCCACACGTAAACCGCCGGCCACCAAGGCAGATAGTAAGTACCACAAACTAACTTTGCCTTAAATCTTACTCAACTTACTTTAACTATAAATTATGATATGTATTTTGCACTTTTGCAGTTAATGTCAAACCTTTGACCTTTGATGAGGTATACAACCAAAGCAGCCCCACCAACTGCACTGTCTACTGTGGTGGCATTAATGGTGCTTTATCTGGCTTTCTCAACGAAGAGATATTGCAGAAGACATTTTCGCCATATGGCACAATACAGGAGATACGCGTGTTCAAGGACAAGGGTTACGCATTTGTACGGTAAGTGAGGCAACAACACTGCGTATACGTAACACTCACCCCTTATCCATATATTTATAACACATATAACGTGAAAGTAAAAAAATGGAAACGAAAGCGTAAAACGGCCGCTTGTACTACATTAACCTATTGTTTCCCGCCATTTTGATTTTGTTCGGCGGCGATTAAAGTAAAAGTAGTATGCATTGTGGCCTGTGGCCAACGTTGTTTCGCAAAACCACCAACCACTGCCCTGTAAAACCGCTTTCATGTTGTTGTCGTTGCAATTGAGTGCACGCCATTTCAATGTGCCTCCGTTCAGCTGCGGGTCCGCCGCACCGTTAATAAATCAACTACACTTTTGCACTCAACAACAGCAACAGCACCACCAGCAACAGCAACAACAACAACAACAGCAGCAGGCAAATTTGAGGCAACAAAACAATGAAACGCAGTAACAGCAGCAACGTCAATGCCCAAGGCAACAAAAACAAAAGTAAAAAATAAGCGGAAAATAAACAGCTTTGGGTTGTAACAATTTAAATACCCTTTAATTACAAAATATTTTTTATAATATCCTAAAAATTACCTGATAGCAACATATAGAGATAGACTGACAAATAGGTACATGTATTTTCTTATTTTTATAAGGTTTTAGCTGTTTGCCTTAAGTATATTTCGGCAAGAGTATTAGACTAGCAAAAACTCCCAACCACCGAAAGCATTAAAAAACGCGATGCCAAGTGCATGTGAGAAACGTGAGCTAGGGGAACGCAGCTGAGCCAAGGGCTGAGTGGGCTAAGGGGACGGTGTTTGGTGGGTTGAGTAAAAAGCAGATCGCAGCTGCCGCCACGAATGCTGATAGGGTTTTAATGGCAGCCCCGTTAGACCCCAACCGCCATGCGTTGGAACTTAACGGAGGACCCGCTATCACACTGCTATCCCCTTTTGTACCTTCATCCAAGCAAAGAGGGCAACGCAATGCAGTTGCAGCAGGTTCGCCTTTTGTACTCTGTCCAAAAACTCATTTCTGCACAGGACAAAAGAGCGAGAGAGCGAGAGTATTAAGAACCAAGAATGGGGTAAAGTGTGAGAAAGAGCCGCATTGGCATTGTTTGGCGTTTTGTAACATAATGAGCTTGGGGACTACAAGCGGTCTCCACTGCTGCTGCTGTTTCTGCTGCTGCTGCAGCTACTGCAGTTATACTCACCCCAGCCACAACAACAGCAACAACAACAACAGCAGTGAGAACAAGAGCAACTCTCAACTAGCAGCTAGCAGCTTTTACTACATATAAGCACAAAACAATTCCACAGACGCTTGTACCACTTTTACGCTTTGTTCTGGGCTAACACAACTTGTTGTCGATGTTGTTGCTGTTGTTGTTGTTGCTGTTGCTGTAGGTTAAATGGAAATTTAAGCAGGTCAATCTGCAACAGCAGCTAACTCCCCCAGCAAATTAGTTTGCTTTAACTTTACACTCGGCTACAGACCCTAACACACATCCTTAACGATGCTTTCTCCTTTCATTTTCCTTTACAGATTCTCAACAAAAGAAGCCGCCACACACGCCATTGTTGCCGTCAATAATACAGAAATCAACCAGCAGCCGGTGAAATGCGCGTGGGGAAAGGAGAGCGGTGATCCAAACCATATGTCTGCCATTGCTGGCCAAGCAATAACACAGGGCTTCCCATTCAGTTCGGCAGCTGCCGCAGCAGCTGCAGCTGCCGCTGCCTATGGACAGCAAGTCGCTGGCTATTGGTATCCACCGGCACCCACATATCCCACTGCAGCACCAGCGAGCGCCTTGCAGCCGGGCCAATTTCTGCAGGGCATGCAGGGCTTCACCTACGGTCAATTTGCTGGCTATCAGCAGGCCAGCTACATGGGGTAAGTGATGCCTGCTGAATATAAAAGCAAAGGCGTTTTAATTCCAACAACAATATGTGTGTGTGTGTATTTTTATTTGTATTCTCAGCATGGGCGTACAGCTGCCCGGCACTTGGCAGAGTGTGCCGCCACAGCCGCAGTTGACCAGCGCTGCGGCCGCTGCTGCACCACAGATCACACAGAGCGTAGGTGGCGCTTTGCCACAGACAGCTGGGGTTGTTGCCTATCCCATGCAACAGTTTCAGGTCAGTCCGCAGGTGAGTTACTTTGTAGAGAATGGGGTATCGTATACTTGATACTACTTAGCTTGTGGCATTTGCAGCTGGCAGAGGATGAGTGGCTGACACCGAGTCTGCTCGTGTAGCTACCATGAGCGGTGGCCATGTATCCCACGCAGCAGCAGCAGCAGCAACAACAGCAGCAGCAGCAGCAGCAGCAGCAACAACAGCAGCAGCAGCAGCAACAGCAACAACAGCAACAGGAGCAACAGCCACCGTGCGGCGATTATTTGAAGGAGCCGCGTTACCAGCTACAACAACAATATCAACAGCAACCACAGCATCATTATCATGTGCAACAGCAACAACAACACCAACAACAAATCCATCAGCAGCCGCAGACATACGAGTTGCAACAACAGATGCAACAGCAAATACAACAACAACAAACACACTATGCACCACAGTTGCAATATGCGCAACCACACTGGCTGCCCAACAACGAGCAACAGCAACTGCAGCATCAACAACAACAACCACCAACAGTTAACCAAGTAAACCAAATCTATGGCATGCCCGAATTGTACAAAGATTGAAAAGACAAAGTGGAATAGCGAAGCAAAAAGTTTACCTTAGAAAAATGTAGCAAGTATAAAGAGAAAGCATAAGAAGAGCGATAAAAGAATTATCACATCAGATATGAATTCAAGCAAACATATAGGAAATATATAGAGTTTATATATGAACAATATTCAAATTTGTTGATTGCAGAAGAAAAAGATAATATTAAGTATACAACCAATAAGTAAAGCAACAAATACAGCAATAAAGCTAAAGCTGTGCAATAGCTCATAATAATAACAAATTCAATCAAGAAACAAAAACGAAAACATAGCAAATATTTATATATAGTATATACATATGTGTGTGTTATTTATGTCTATATTCTTGCAGTCGAGGGGAAGATAGAAATCTCCCCAAGCCTGGGAGCAACTACACATATATATAGCAGTAGGTTAACAATACACCTACAAGAATTAAGAATAGAATGGGTACTAAACAGAAAAAGGTTTTTATTGTATGTTGTATGTAGTGCACAGAGCCCACAAAGGATTAGGGAAGAAAGCTATTGAAACATTTTATTGACTGAAAATTCAAAACTGTTATGAAACTGATTCGCTTTTATGCATTATTTCGAAATATATATACATATATGTATATGAGTGCATGTACTATATAAATGTTTTGATGTGTTTATCACTGAGCTATGCAGACACCACCTTAACCCTTTAGATACTGTCAATGAGTAAAATTAGTAGATGTGCCTAATTTAAGATAGTCCACAGTTGCTTCGATCAGTTAAGCCCCACAAATATAAAATATGTTGGGTTGAAATATCGAATCAATATAAATAAAAAAAAAGAATCTATGTAATTATTGATGAAAAATAAACTAACTTAAAAAAGAAATACACACACAAAAATACCTTCAAAATAGTTAAATGTAAACACGAATCGAACAGTAGAAAATATGCACATAAATATTTAGGTAATAAAAACATAGTGATAAAGCAACACAAACCAAAAGAAACCATTAACGAAGAAACATTAAACAACAACAAAATGCATGTAGATGTACTCATAAACTAGTTACTAACTATACAAGTAAGCAGCACTTGATAATTAATCGATGGGTAACATATAATTTATATATATAAAATCTAATGAATGTATCTACATATGTAAATGTAAATGTGAACAAAGAAATCTTTATGTAATCTGCAAGCTGAATGAGGCAAAATAGTGAAATATTTAGAGAAAGACAAATGAATGAAATTACCCAAAAACCCTTAATATAAATCAAATATATATATTTATGCAGCGACTCTGAAGTTAACTGCAACGTGTAGCAAAAGCAAAAATAACAAAACAGTTTAGTCAATGTTTAGTTAAGATTGTAATTGTAACTATTAAACTATATGCTAACTGTTAACACAAAACACAATTATTTATGATATTTACAAATGAGAAGGCAAGCTAAACTAAAAACTAGACAAGAAAAACAAAACAAAATCATCAATATTGTAAACTATTTTTTACAAAGAAGCTAAAGCTTAACGAAAGAAACCTAACAAACAAATCAAAATTAGCCCACTTAAGTCTTGAAGGGTGTGTGAAGAGCCCCAAAAATTAAAGTGTGTCTAATTTTCTATAAGTTGTGATTTTATGCGATTTATTTTGTAAACTTGGCAAAATGTGTTTTTTTTTTAAAAAGCCAATGTGCAAAAACTGTGCAACATTGTGTGGAATACTTTACATACAATATATATACATATGTATACATACATATATATGCTAAATGTTATTTGAGCAAACAACAAATGTGTCTGCTAAGCAAAGAGAAAGCAAAAAGCTTTCATAATTTTAAATAAAATGAAAAAAACATAAATGCAACTCTTAAACAAAACTATGATACAGCTAAGATATAAGAGGCAAATATAAATTTAAAAAAGAAAATACAAAAAAATCTTTATAATTGTAGCTGAACATAGTATGTGTGTTGAAAATGTTGGAAATTTAAGGTCAACAGCAAAATTATAAGCAAAAAAGAACGTATAGCAAACAAATAGAGACGGGAGGGGAGACATATTTATAATACTACAACATATAATATGAGATATGCCTATGTATTTAGCATAATTATATGTAATTGTGTATACATAGTTACGGTTTAAGCTAAACGCATATACATTTATGTAATACAATAAATGATTCAATGTTGTGTATGTAAATATAAATAATTATATTATAAAACAAAAAGCAAAAAACACAAATTGCATATAATTAAAGAACGTCAATAAATGTATGTGTGCTTAATAAAAGCAAATGAAAGACACACACTCCAACACACACATCACAACAAACAAGTGAATAAAAATCTATATAAATTGAAATGTATAAAAAACCAAAACGAAAACATGCCAGAGATTAAACAAAGCTGCATAAAACAACCTACACACACACATACACAGGCACACTCTCCCATTTAGCTCCATAATTGCATTGGAATTAGTAACTGGAAAAAAAATAGAGCAAAAAACAAAGTGAAACACACAAACAATTATGAACAGCGTGAAAGCAGAATGGTATAATTATGTTAAGAGCCTTTCAAAGCCCATCCAATCCAATCAAATCGATCGAAACACCATCCCTATCTCCCTTTCCACACTCGGATAAACCTACATGAATTCAGACACACACACACAAACACACATGTACACACATATTTATATATACAAATGCACACAAGATGTGCAGGTAAACACGTTAATATATGCATAGAGAAATGCGGAAAAACAGGAGAAAAATAATCAAATAAAATGGAAAAATGTTAATCAAAAATAAAAATTAAAAATTATTGCAGTTTTTTCTTTTTCATTTTTATCTCAAATCAATTACGGATTACGTTTGGGCAACAACAAATGGTAAGTGATTATTAAATTGTGTGTTGATTGACGCGTATGTTGTAGATTTGGTTTTAAAACAAAAGGAACCAATTGCCATTTTAAAGCAGAGCGAATATATGCATTCAATGCCATAATGCTTTAAGCAAAAGCAGCTGCTTAACTGATAAAATGCCTGCATGATATGATATGCTACACAGTATATAATATCATTAGTACAATCGTATAAGTCTGTCTGCAATTCTATATGCGTATGTTGCATGTATGTATGCACATGTCGCGTTTCCACTTGACTTGCTTTGTCGGCAACAAGAAACGCGAATTGCAACTGCCGCATGCTGGTCACGTATAGCAAAAATCTCTCTGCGTATGTTTCTGTGTGTGTGTGTGAGTGCACCTTTCAACTCGCTTGTAGCGTCATTCGATATCAGCAGCAAAAACTTGATTGTCATTACGCATCATTGCACAACGGAAAACTGTACAATTTCAATATTTTACTGCATTTTGCACTTTGGGGTCATCGCTGACGCTTTTGTCATTTGCTGAATTTGTTGTACCCATTGCAAATGCGACACAAAAACGTTAACGTTTTTGCCTATACAGATACATAAACTGCATATGTTACTCATACGCCTAGTGGCCGACAAACATAAAGTCCATAGAGTTGCAAAGCATTAAACAAACTTTATGTGTACTGCGTCTATAAACTAGACCAGAAAGCTCCATTTTATCGGTTTTTTTTAATGTTTTTTTTCAAGAATTGGATAGATCGTACTGCACACAAAAAACTTTTTAAAATAGCCGTAAACCGTTTTTGCATCTTTTTTATATGTATTTGTTTTGTTATAGAATTAATCTTCTAAAAATTTATCATGTTTTTAACTAAATTTAATGTTTACCATAAAGTTTTAACTGCCGTTCAGCTAAGAATATTGATTGCTTGCATTATTTTTAAATTACATCAAGTTTATAGTTGTTGGTTTGTAAAGTTGTTAAAGTTAGTTAGGCTTACAGCATCTTTTAAGTACTCTAATACTTTACATTATTTAGCAATGCAAAATATAAAAACGCATTTAAAACTACGCTTATAAAATTTTACTGCGTTGCTTAACTTGCCTTCACATTTTTGTTGCAATTTTATTATATTGTTCTATTGTTTTTATTTTTTGTGGTGCATTAAAAAAAAGCACAGCAAGAGGCCAACTACAAAAGTGCACCTAAGTTTCTTTATGTATTAAAAAGAATACAATAAAAAAATACACTTTACTTAAATATATGCAAGAAAAAGTTGCTCAACTTCAAAATACCCTGTTGTTTATGTTGAATACTTAAAATTGTTTTAACTTTTCTTGTTTTTTAAATCAAATTTGGAGGAGTATAACATTTTTCTATACATTTTCTTTATCTTATCTGCTCTTTCGTATTCCTCCTAGCAGGGCATCAGCAGCATCTAAAGATTGCAGGCGTACCTACCCACATATACTGGACACATACGGAGTCCCTTTACGACAGACGATTGCATGGCGCTGCGAGTGCTTTTGCAGCCACGCCCACCTTTCACCTTTATGCTCTTTTAATAGCACTTGTTTAGCAAGCAAACAACGCTGGCAACTTAAAAAAAAAAACGAAACAATATCCTCCTACCGCCCTGACTTTGAGGACGCGCTCAACCAGCCAGATATTTTTATAGCAAAAGTTTGAGTGTTTGTCTGTTTTATTAACCGCGCTCGCTCGCTCACTCGCTAGTTGGCTGGATATGAAAACAAGAACGACTTTGGCTCTGGCTTCTGTTTCTGCATCTGCTTCTGCACCGGTTCCTTAGCTAGCTGAAAGGAGCAGCAGTTGCAGATAGCAACGTTAGCGGTAGCGAGTATGTGGCAAAAGTTTCTTTTGGCTTATTCATAACACACATGCGACTCCCCCTGCCAGACAATCATTGGCAACTTGCAGCACAAAACTTTTTGCCATGCGTCTAGTATGTGTAAGCTTTGTTGCTTTTGTTGTTGTTAAGGCAGCACTTGACGGGTTTTTCGTTGGCCTTTGTTTGGTTTAGCTTGCTTGTTATTGCTTTAATTGATTGCTGGATGCTGGAGCTGGCCATAAATAAGCTCCAGCTGCTTGATATGCACATGATGTTGCAAGTGTTTCCTCTCTCTCCAACTCTTTCACTCTGCCTCTCTGTTGCCATTAAGCTGCAATTTCTTGCCGCCACCGCAACGGCAAACAACAATCTCGTTTCGAGAATGCAAACACTAATGACAAAACGTTAAAATCTAGCCGCCATCGTCGCCAGCGCTAAAAGCAAACGATGTGGCACGCTTTGCTTGCCCCGCAGCAACCATGTGCTACTGCTGCTGCTGCTGCTGCTCGCACTCTCGCTGTGGCTCTCACTCACAGCTCTCAGCGTATATCTCTCACTGCCACCAGCAACCAAAAACCGCACAAAAGCGAGGCATCCATTAATTTTCGCACAACCGCAAAATTCAAAATTGTTTATAAAGCTACGCAGGATGCGGCTTCAGAGACACGTGCGGCATCCTGTTCACCAGCCTGACCGCCCAACCACCCACTTCTCGTCCCGCACTCCCTACTCGACTTTAACACACTGCTCGACTCGCTTTACGGCCCCGCCAAAACTAACTACAGCATCAGCAAGAGCAACTACTACAACTACAGAACTTCAAATTAAAATGAATTTTAACGAGTCAAAGCGAAAAGTGTCAGCCAGCGAAAGGGCGCCGGGTCAGGAGTACTAAATTATACACACAATGCCTGCAGGACGCATTGCCAAACGTAGCTATTGCGTAGAGTTTGCCGACGAGATATCCACGTCGATGCTGCTAGTCTCTGTATACGTGTATGTGTTTTTGTCTGTGTGAATATTCTCTAAAATTGCTAACAAATTACGCAGAAAACTATTATCGTTAGGAGCATATGTGACGCCTGCTAGAACGCTAGAGCGCCAGCAAGCCCAATCTTCATTACAGTTGGAAAAAAAATCACAAATATAATGTTTATAATAAAACAATTACTACACAGCTTTAAGATATAAAATGCATTTATATTATCAAAACTGCTAAGCTTTTCTGAAAGCCAAATATATGAAACAGATAGATATTTTGTTAAGTGCATTGTGGCAAATGACTGCGACAAACGCGAGTGAAGTACCTAAATACATTTATTCTTCAACTTCTCGTTTTTCGCACAGAAACAGAAACAGCAGGAGCTTTAGCATCGCTTTGTCAATTTAACCCTGTCGCATGCATTGCGTGTGTGCATCCGCAATAGCCAACAGAAAGAAAGAAAGAGAGAGGGAGATATAGAACCAACCACCACCAGCAACCACCGGAGCCATCAACAGCGTCAATGCAACGCTTACTGTCTGGCTTGTCGAGCCTTAAACCTCAAACCCAATCCCAATCCCCAATCTCTCTAGTCCAAGCGAGAATTTCGTTGTGCTGTTAATGTTGTTAGTTAAATTTCAGTTTTGTGCCTTTCAAAAACCGTTGCTGTCGCTGTTGTCATTGTCAATGCTGTATCTGTGTATGTGTGTGTCCGTGGTGGTGTCACGCCCTCAGGTTAGCTCAACGGGGTCATGGTTGGATTTCATTTCAGGTGTTACCAGCAAAGACCATTGCCAAAATTGTTAAACACACACAGAGCGAGGGATAAAACGTTGAATGCAATATCACCGTGCCACACAATGGTGCACAGCAAGAGTTCCACTAATGCACAAAAGCACACAAACACACGCATTTATACCTTCTGTTGTATATACTAGTGGAGACTGCGTTTATGTATTTGAGTTATGTGCGACATTTTGTTTTTGGGGCGTCCGCATCCGCTTTTAATGGTAATAAAAACTAAAGCTGCTTTTGAGCTCATGCATTTTCAGAAAACCCGCCCCCAGTCCAACCCTTGCCAGTTTTCTAACCATTCTGTGCAAGTTCGTCTGTCTAACTGTCTGTCTATTGCTCATCCGGCGGTGCGACAAAATGGCCGCCCCGTGTGCAACGGAAGTGCACTTAACTCAACTAAGCCAAATTAATTGCAACTGCCAGTGGTTGTTTAATGTGCCAACAAAACATTGATTGTACAATACGCAAAATAGATGGCAATTTGCATATGACCATGATATATGATTTTGATACCATTAACTCTAACCCTGCCTTAACTCCATCTCCATCGCCTTCTGAAACATGGCAATTCTTCAGCTGCAGCAACGTCATATCTCAAATGTGCAAATACCTGAATAAAGTTTCTGCAAATTATGGTACTGAAAGGTGTTTTTATTGCTCTTTTGCTGGAATCCTTTGGTCGCATATTATGTTAGTGGTTCTGTGTGGTCCAAGTCGCACAAGTTTAGTTATATGCAATTGTAAAGCTTCAAAAGTTTTAATATATAAGCAAATGCAATATGGTCCATGAAAGAGTTATTTATAACAATAAAGTGCTTGAACTTTTAATTAAAATTCGTTGCTTGAGCCTTGCAAAAGACTGGAAATAGTTTAAATAGTTTTAGGTCCATATAATTATGTATTACGACTTTTAATAAAATTATTTACTACTACTACCTTCTACCCTTATGAGCAGAGTATAACAATGCTTGCCTCAATCAGACTGAAAGCCAGCGCACAGTCTAAAATGGTTGAAGCGTCCAAGCTGCCAAGAATTAACTGCAATAAACACCAGCCTGGCGGCGGCAGGCGAAACGAGCAAAACATCTCAAACCCAAAATGAATAAGATAAAAATAACTAAAAGCAGAAAAAGAGAAAAAAAAAGTAGAAATAGTGAGCTGCAGCAGCAGCAAAAGCAGCAGGAAAATTAATGGTCCTCGCAAGGAATTTTAATAAAAATGCTTGCAACTAGATAGCTGGAAGGTGAGCAAAAAAACTGGCCAACTGCAGCAGCAGCATCAAGCGGGGCCAACTGCTGCTGCTGCTGCTGCTGTTGCTGTCATAATGCTGCAATTGTTCATTATCCACTAATGAACAAAAAGTATGGTTGTGTGTGTCGGTAAGTGAGAGAGAGAAAAAGTGTGTGTGTGTGTGTGTGTGTGTGAATTGCACATACACAAAAACCTAAATAAGGAGACTGCCGCACGGCGCACAAAGATGAAAAAGTGACGACGACGAATGACAGCGTGTGAAGATAGGGGCATGCAATTGTTGGGAAAGTGGGGCGGGGATTCATTTGAGGGGTCACACAATGCAGCGACTTGCTTGAAACACATTGCTCTGTCAGCAGCCAAAGGAGTCAGTGCAGGACCAACAAACGGGCTTCCTGCCCAGCCAACAGTAACAACTTTAATTTGCACCACAGCTCGCACGTTTTCTTATTTGCCGTCTGTTTTCTTTTTTCTTCTTCATCTTTTCGGCGAAGCAGCGAACCCAAGCGCACTCTACCGTTCCCCAGCGTAGAGACTGGGCAGACGTTGCTTTGAGTGCATTACGTGGAATTTTTGAAGCACTTAAGCTGTGCCATAAAATGCTGCTGCTGCTGCTGCTGCTGCTGCTGCTGCTACTGCTGTTGCTGCTGTTGGTTCTTCTTGGTACACATGTGACAGTTGCAGTTGTTTTGTGCCTGCCGGCTGCCTGCCAGCTAGCCGAGCGGGCAAACGAGCGAGAGAGAGAGTCCTTGGTGAGTTTTCGTCGGCCTGGTCCTGGGCCCTGGGCTTCTTTTGTCTGCGCCGGGGTTTTTTGTTCGTGCGACATTTTCTAATGACAATTGTTTTGCAATATAAATTGCACAAGTGCGCAATATTTGCTTTTGTTTATGCGAAAACTTCAACGCTGCTGCCTCAGCTTCCATTTCTTCTCTCTTCAGATCTCTTCTCTTACCCACATCCTGACACCTGCCCACCAAAAATGGTAAAGACGACTCAGCGAAGTAGCAGCAGCAGCAAGAACAGCAACAACAGTAGCAGCAGCAGGACCAGACGTTTTCAGCCATTTGTCTCGCTCTGCACGTTCTACACTCGATTTGTATGTGTTCGTGTGTGAGTGTGTGTGTGTGTGTGTGTGTATGCGTTTGTGTTTTGTTTGCTACTTTCTCTGACTGCTGTTTCTTGTTTCATTAGGGGACAAACCCCAAAGCCAGGCCAACCATACAGCAGTTGCATTCAATGGCTTTTGTTCAGGTCGTGATATTTGCTAAAATTAAATGACGTGAGTTATGAAATTAGATTGCTCTCCCTTTCTCTCTCCCTCTCTCGCTTTCTCTCTCTCAATGCAAATATATAAGAACGATTTGAACCCAAAGTGAGTTTTGTAAATAATAATATTTTATATTCACAAGCTTAAGCCAAACATTGGTGCTCTTTACTTGTTCATGTTGTCTGTCAAATGACAATTTTATTTATACTTGAGTAAGAACGGCTTAAGTGAATAAAAGCTTAATTGAATCATATTTATTAATTTATTTATTAAAAGAATAGTATTCTTATGAAATTATAGTATTAAGTGTATTCAAGCGAAAATTTCCAGAGAAAAGTGCAACAGCCAGCAACAATAGAAAACGAATAAATGACTGTGGCTTGTGGCATGCAGCAGAAACCGTCAACGAGTGACGGATTTATCCCTATTTGCATATCATTTTGCTAGTTAACGGTGAATGTTTGCCACTTAAAACTACATGTGTGTGTGTGTGTGTGTGTGTGGCGCGCTCATTTGCACCACGTTTAAAAGCTGTCCCGCTGCCCTGGACAGGACAGGACAGGGCAGGCTGCTTTTGAAATGCGCGCCAGAAAACAGTGCAAATATGTAACAGTCTAATGTAAATTTATTGTTGAGCCAAGGGGCAAGCAGGCAGCAGCATGTAGGGGTAGCAGCAGCAGCAGCAGCAGCAGAAAGAAAAAAACTCCCTTAACGATGTCCCCAGCAGGTCAGTCGGACGACCGCAGTGGCCAACAAGAGGTGCACGCAGAGGGAGAGGCTCCTAGACCCAACAACGCGTGGCAGCATCAGCATCCACCTGGCAGGTGCAGTGGCGCACAATAAATCTAATTTGCGTCGCATTTAATGACTTTGTCATGGCAGCAACCGCCACCCGCACCTCTGGACGGGGGTTTACTGGCATTCTGACTCGTAAAAATAGTGGCCGATGCCCAACGCCGCGCCTTCATAGTGCGACCCAGTAATGGGGCACTTGGCAGCGCTTCGTACAGAGCTGGCTGATGGCGATATTTAAGCTGTCCAGCGCAATTTTAGCCAGCAATAATTTTAGGTAACGGTGCAAAAGTGCCCCATAAACAAATTAAAAGCGCTAATTAGAATTATGTGACAAAGTAAATGCGCAAATTGTAAATTAAACAATGTACCAACCCACCACAAAACAACAGCACACGGCTTTCTTTCTTACACTTTGGAGGGTTAACGCTGCGGCTACATAATGCACATAAATATAAATTGCACCCCAAAAACCACAAACTGAACCAACTGAGTATTGCGCAGAACAAAAGCTATAACAATGAATGTAAATCAAGTGATGACTCGAGGTCGCAATCATTTTAAATAACCTAGATATTTATCACGCTTGAAGCAACTATGATTTTAATAGTCAAAACTGTATTCAAAGATGTAAATGCTATGCTACTCTGCTAACGTAATCGAAAATACCTCTTTGACTGCATTACACATCGAGTTGCGGGAAAAAAGAAAAAACCTCTAGCGAGTCGTGTTACATTTCACAAGCCTCCATTCTCATCGCAGTGGGTTTGTAAAACATTTGTTCGTTCGTGATTTGGCTGATTTATGCGCTCTGATAAGTGCTTCGGTGTGCGACCTGATAATCAAACGCCATTCGAGTCCAATAAAATGTGCGTGTATGTGTGTGTTTATGTGTAACGACGAGCATTTTTACTTTTGCTTCATGGCAAATATTTATGACACAGCACGCAGAGAGCAACAACAACAGAAAGCAAACAATTTACAATTTGCATATTTGATGCTGTTTTAAACGTCACCCCTGAATGGTTTCACACTGTACACCCCTCAACCCACCGACTGCCTTGAATGCCTTAATATTTTGCCAATGCTCTGGCATGTTTTTGATTTACAACGCATCCAGTGAAATTTCGTTTGGTAGCATTTTTAAAATTATTTATTTGGAAATGAGCCACTGGGAGCGCAACCAAGCAGCTAAGAGCCCTTAATTCCCTTTTTTCTTTTCATTTTTTTTTTTTGTTCAGTATTTTCTTTTAGCCGAGCTTAGCCGAGTCACTCACTCAGCAACAGAGGGAGAAAGGCAGGCATTCATTCATTCATTCATTTGATTTGATAACATTCGAGGCCGTCTCGTGATACGCATTTCATGCGAAATGATTTATTAAAATTCCTTGCCTTCTTTGCTTGCCAAACTGAAAAGTATACTTATACAATGCCAGTTGAAATGTGTTAAGGGGACATTAATAATGAAAAATACTAGCAGCAAGCAATCAAAAAAAACGAGAGTAAAAATAATGCCTTTGACTTGTGGTTCATTGGGTTGTGGGATTGAATGCAACAGTTTAGCAAATCACAGCAACAATCGAGACTGGCTTTCAATAAACCGCAGACAAAACACAAAGATTCATTTGCTTAGCTCTGGACTGAAAACAACAGCAACATATCACAGGTTGTCGCATAAAATATGCATTAGACTAACAAACTAACAGCAACCACTTAACATTAGCTAAGAGTGCCCGTGAAAGTGGAGGGTTGAAAGCTTCTTTCCTTGCAATTGAGGGTTGTTTCTGGTCAAATTTAAAATCAGCTTTAAGCTGACCACACACACATACACACGCACACGCACACACTGAACAACACACTCTGCATAAATTGCCATAAAATTATGTTGTTTTGGGTGTGTCAGCCTGCGGCTGTTGATGCCAATGTTCACTGGCCACCAACAGCAACTGGCATGTCAAGATTTAATTCTCCCATGAAACCAAACTGAATCTTTAATGAGAAGCCAAACAAAAGTGTATGTTGACCATTGTTGTTTTTCATTACTAGTTGTGGCTGTGCTTTTGTTGTGGTTAGCTCTGCCTTGCAAGCACAGGTGTTGCCATTCACCTAGCACTACCCAGCTCATTGAGAGCATAAATGTAACTATTTTATTTGGTTTTTGCGGCATTTACATTTAATTTGTTATGCAAAGATTTCCCTAAGTGCACACACGTTCATACATTTCTTGTGCAGCAGCTAGTATTAATTATTGTATTTGTAACTTTTGCAAAACTTAACCGAATATTGATAAATATGTCATCATTTGACCGAAAACCACACACACACACGTATACACAAACATCATTATTTGATATGTATTCAGAATTTGGCAAATTATATATTTTGCATTTACATGCAATTTGTTGCATTTTATAAAATACACATATTCTCTTTTCAGAGACATTCTACCAGCTTTAATTAAAATATATAACCTAAGGGAAAATCAGACATATTGTTGCTGGTTCGTTTCATTTCCAATGAGTTCGTACTTCAGCTGTATTTTATATGCAAAAATATATGTATGTAAAGTTCAATAACAGAAGTTCTCGAAGAAAATTAACTTAAGGTTTTTTTTATTGCGAAAAGTAAAAACCACATATTAATTCTTGGTAGATTTAAAGTTGAACACAAGCAGAAGCGAGATTAAGCTAATTAGTTTTTACAAATAATAATTCAAGTCTTTAAATTTAAATACTCCATAAAAAACCCCGTTGTTATTTAACGAACCTTACAATTCAACAATCAAAAACGTTTGAACGGCACTAAAATAAAAAACCAAACCATGCAAGTACAAATATTCCAAATCCTATCCTGGCACCTGCATTCATACTAAATATATATACAAATATTTTGACTGAAGCCAGCTGACGCCATTGAAATGTCCTCGGCGTGTACGGTACGTTATTACAGCAGAGAGGCAGAAGCAACAACAAACATTGGCCACTAATAACACCAATGCAGAAACACAGACAAAAACAATAAATAAATAAAAAGATGGCGTTGCTTTGGCCATTGCTGATGCCTGCAAAGCCGCAACAAGCACACAACACGTAGCAGTTATAAAGCACATACACAGAGAGAGGTAAAGCAAAAAGAAGTAATCTGCCCCGTTTTATTTGTTTTCACAATTTCAACGTGTGTACATGTGTGTGTTTGTATGAAATGGTTTTGTATGTTGTGTCTGCTATTTGGGATCCTTTTGGCGCACACATGCAGAAATTTTTCTTCACGCGCTTGTCAAACCGTTGCACCGCTTTCATCCATTTTGACCGGCCAACCTCCCCATCATCTGGTCTTGGTTTCATCCAGCAGCATCGCTTAGTTGTCATGCGCCGCCATAGACCAAAACTCGTGACATCGCTGGAAAGGACTCGCGTACGTGGACACAACAACAACAGCAAATTAAACAACAACAGCAACAACAAGAGAAACATTTCTCGTCTGTGTCACTGGCCGCAGTTGTGAATTTTTACAAGGTTCGCAGTTTTTTTGGTGATTCTCCTTTTTTTTATTTTATATTTTTTAGTAAGTCGCTGACAACGTGGCGGTTTGGGGCTTATTTGTTTTGCCCGCTGGGCAGTTTTACTGCCGTTGCCTGCTTTGTTTGCTGTTGCTGCGGCACGATTAAAATGTGCTCGACAAAGGAATTATTTAATACACGTTTCACCTTTTTTTTTAGTTTTGGTTGCTTGCTCGCTAGCTGCTGCTTTGCAAAGATTTTTATTTGCACTGCGTCACATGTGTGTGTGTGTGTGTCTCCCTCACACACTTTGCTGCTTGATGGGTGTGTTTGTATAGGTTGCCTCAAGCAAATAGCGTGTTGGTTACACATTTGTGTGTGCCCGCTGCTCAAATATTTGGCTTGAGCAACGGCGCTTACATTACCAACAATTTTGCAGCAGCTGAAAATATAAAGTATACGCAGCATTAATATGCATATCTGTCTAGCTGACTGTGTTTATTTGATGGGGTGTGCGTGTGTGTGTGCGTGTGTTCTTATGAGCCTTTAACGCTTGACAGCATTCATGACTTTCGAATGTAGAATGGGTAGAGTTGCTAACTTTTGACTATAACAATAAATGCAAATGACTGCTAGGTAAAGAAAATACAACACTTATACATATTTATGATGCCAGGCGGAACGGCTGAACGGCTGAACGACTGAACAGCCATAGATAATAATTTAATTTGTAGCAGGCATCGTTAAAATCGCAGCACAGTATAAAGTGATTTCTCAGGTGAGAAAAGAAAACCCACTCACACACATACTTGAGCCCATCAATTCAAGTACATAAAAAGTAATGCTCATGCTTGGCAATTGGCACACATATCTTTATTTACTTTACGCTCCACTTACAATTAGCGATAAAATAAGCGCTTATCGCCATGGCCAGGCATTTGACTAAGGACTATCATAAGCATTTATTAGCCAGCCGCAAATCACAGGCAAGAAATTGAATGCTCATTGCTAGGACAAGCAACCCGTTTGAACTTCTCCCACTACACCACCGCCTTCTAGTCATATCGCATTACATTCTGATCATTTGCTAAAAGGCGGCGCACAAGTGCAGCATCATTTCCGTTACATATAAATACACTTTTCTGCTTCAATTGAGACTGGGCCATGACTCGGCCAACAGCAAAACGGGCTCAGCAATGGCCTCAGCAACGATGGCAACGGTAACGGTAACGGCAACAGCAACGGCTACGGCTACGGCATCATCATCGGCATCGGCATCGGCATCGACATCTTCCGCACAGGCAGTCAACAGTCAACGAGCGCAATTTAAACTTGTTACGTGCTTCAAGTGCCGAGCAGCGTCATGTTCAACGTAATGAAATGTGGCACACATAAACACAAACACAAATACTCACACAAACACACACACGCACGTACACGTAGAAAGTAGGGATATAGCAATAGCTAGTCAGACACGGCAGCGTTTTTCTGCCTGATTTGAAGGCGCCGACGCTTGCCTATCGAAGCGTATCCTTTTATGATTATCAGTAGTGCAGAGCAAAGCACAGAATGGCAGCGTCATCCTTAGTCTGTAACTGCCACCCATACACCACACGCCGCCATTTTCCCCTATCATGTGTTTATCTAATGCTTAAAATTATGAATGTGCTTGGGATAGCTCTCAGTGTGTCTGGGATTCTAAGCATAGTCAAGTCATTGCCAATTTCAAAGTATCTACTTTTCATTGCCATTGCACGAGAAATACGTATACGCCATGCTGATTAGAATTGCATTTACGACAGTTGTTTGTATTTTATTTGTTGTTAATGGAGTATTCATGCTTGCCATAATAAAACTCAATTTTAAATATTCAAACCTGTGTAGCTTAAGCCTGCTAGCAAACGACGATATTGTTGTATGGGTTAATTGAATGGAATTCATATTTATATTGGCAATTCAATTACTATTCTTATAAATTCCATTTGCTAACAGTAGGCAACGGGGTGATTGTAAATACACAATTGATACCTTTTGTGGTTCGGTACGGCATTCGTCGAGTAATTGCCAATGAATAACCAATTAAAAGTAAATACAACTGCCAACATACATGCGTTGACAAAACACGCATAATGGAATTTTTAAATGAATGAAATAACAGCCAAGATTCTTCTCAAGCAATATAGCATATCTTTTATGTCATGTACACAAGTACATATATAAAACCAAATAGTTTCATCAATCGCCGTGCAATAATTAAAAAGTCAATCTGCCAAATAAACTACTAAACTAACAGGCAAGCAGAGAGGCAGACAGTCAGGCCAGCAAACGAGCCACAAATCCACACAAACATAACTCAGGCCAATAAATTGCATGGCTTTCAGTACGCTGCTGAACTGATTGCAGCTCCGTTTGATGATAAATTAAACCATGTGTCTACAGCTCGAATTTATTATGCGCCAAAACGCCAAATGGCTGTCAGACCTGGCGGCCTGAGGCAAGCCGCGAAACCTTTTAAACTTTAAATCCCCGCTTCAATGCATCATCGCCAGCACCCAAAGCGCGACTGGCGTTAGCCAAGTTAGTGCCAAGGTGTGCACACACACAAAAAAAAATATAAAATAGAAGAAAAAAAACAACAAAAATGTGGAAGAATAACCAAAAACAACTTTTGCTTTGCTACGCTTGCCATAAATTGCAAAACTGGCTTTGCTGGCAACTACATAGAATCCTGCCTTCTCCCTTTCACAGCTTGTTTATGCGCTTCACACGCTTGTCTTTTGAGCCGCCTGCTGACTGCTGCTGTTGCTACTCGACTTCTAGCTGGCGCAACCTTTGCCATATTGGTTATTAATGTTTATGACTGAGTTGGTTGCTTGGTTGGTCTGCTCGCTTGTTCGCTCGTCTAGTGCAATTCATAATTTTGTTTCGTGTTCCGTTTATAATAATTCAAGCTGTCATTGACTTTACTAACTAATCCACATATACGCTATGCAATTAGCCAATTTACATTAGTTTTTCAATCTAACCTCTCTCCTACACCTAATACAAAAAAGTTTTACTATTTCTGCCCAAATTGTACACTAAAACTATATTTATTCGCCACACATGTTCTTTACAGCACAGTTCTCCATGGGACAGTTTTAATTTGGCGCCAAAGCCACATATCCGTTTAAGAGCGATTTGATTTTGTATGTACATGTACATATATCTATATACATACATACGTATATGTATATCTGGCATGTTGCTACTATAGCACTGTAGCTTCCCTTGCTGCCTTTTCCTGTTGCTGTTGTATATTTGCTAGCTGTGCTTTATTGGTTTTATATTGGCTCATATTTTGCGCAGATGGCGGCTCGTCCAGCTCCAGCCGGACAGGTTGTGAATTGTGACAAGTTGCCAATGGGGGCTTTAAATTTCAATATTGCTGCGTTCGGACTTCATGTCATCGTGTTGCCTGGTTTCCCCCAGAGCACCCTCTTTGCCTCGTTTCTTTACATCTTTGTGGTGTGTGTATGCGTGCGGGTGTGTAGCACCGAAAATTTATGATGTAATTGAAACCGGAAACAACAACGTTTTGTGGTGAATTTTAATAAAGTTCGCCTTTGTATCCGAGTTATTTATTGACAAATAGCAGATAATTTGATTTTGTGCCAATATTTTAAACAATGCCGCATACACAAAACCAGATAGTTGGCTAGTTGGCCAGTTGGCTAGCACAGCATTCAGAGTGAGGCCAAAATAATCAAGCAAAATCTCGAAAATTTATCCTCAACATGTCGATAACTTACAGTTGTTCACTTTTAATTGGAAATCAAAATGCACACAATTGAGTTATGAAAGACAAAGCAAAAAATAAATAGATTATTATGCAATAACCATAGATAATATGTGTGTTATGAGTTCTCTTTTTAAATAATTAGTCTTTTTATGCTTATAGCTTTGTTTTTGTAAGTGTCAGATGCAGAATAAGTTTCACAATAATACTATGCACTGTTCAAAAATAGACTTTGAAGAATCAAATTCCGTCCACAATTTGTTTAAGTCAGTATGTAACAATGGCAACAGAACCGTTGTTAAGCATTCTACTTAAAGAAGCTGTAAAAAATGATTTCAAGTAATATGACACCTTAAATACAACAAATGGAAAAACAACAAAAACAAATAAGAGAAAATTAAATTTACCCAGTCTCACAAATCTGTCTCCAAAGATTGGGCCATAAAATAATGTTGATGCCTCACACTCGATTCAAGTTCAGAGACATAGATAAAACTTGCGACAAGTATCATTTCATTTTTGGGGGCAATAAAACTCCATTAAACAAAAGACAACTTATCATGCCATTGGCAATGAGGACGTTAGTAAAGCAGTTTCACAAAACGAACACCATTTCGTTCGTCCCCAAGGATTGCAAAATGAGGCAACGTCCAGTGATGAGTATGATGACATTTTTATAACTGACACACACTCAAACACTCACACAAACTAGTTCAATCTCTCATGTCTGCATTCAGCTGGTTGGACAAGGGGACAAGTTGGGCCACAAGTTGAGGCCGGAAAGAGGAGATCAAAGCTGTGTCCAAGGCACAGACAAAGGAATTTTAATGGGCCTGCTGCTGCTGTTGCTATTGCTTTTGCTATTGCTATTGCTTTTGCTTTTGCTGTCCCGATGGATAAGATTAGGCGCCGCTGCCATCGTCATGGCACATAAGTGAAAGCCCATTTAACAGTCGGTCGTTGTGGCCATAGGCAAAGCTCAAAGCCGCCACACATGTACAAAAGAGAAGCTCTTGCTCTTGCTTGCTTAAAGCATAGCAGGAAGGACTTGATGCTGCAAGCCCTATTCGATGCGATCCACTGTACTTTGACTTATGACTTTAATTTCAATTTCAGACTGCTCTCTGTCTTTGACGCTGGGTGGTCTTGGCTGGTGGTGGCATTGGTCGTCCTAGTATTTGCCAATTGACAGAATCCATTGGCCATAATTCTAAAGCCAGTGATGGATCATAAATTGGAAACTTGCTGCCAACATGCACCGACTGCAGCTACATGCAGCAACAGCCAATGACAAAAACATCAATTGCGAATATGGAGTGCAACACATCAGTGACATTTATATAAGATGATGAAAATGAGGAAGGGTAAATTTAATCTTGAGTTTACCACATACTTATTATGAAGGGTAAATTAATACCTGTAAGGTTGGGTACATATTCATAGAAGGCATATCTTTTGATGGGCATCTTTTAATCAAAGGAACAAGTACTTGTGAATATACAATCTTAGCAGTCGTTTAATGATAAAATAGTAATGTTTTTCACTTTATTTAAGATGTGAGCAAACTTGAATATAGTTCTTTCACACTCCAACGGCAGGGTATCTCTGTAAAGAACGTTTGTCAGCAAAACAATAAAAACGAAAACGGCATGGCAGCAGCAAATTACACTTCAATGGAACACACAACAAGTCCCCAAAACAACAACAGTGAAAAGAAAGTGAAAAAAAGGTAAAAGGGAAAAAATGCGATTGGAAAACGATTTTCATTTCTGCAGCTAATATAAGCGACAAATCTAAACGAGGCTGGACTCTCGCTCACCCCTACATTAGAATGGGGTTTGTTTGAGATTGCCACACACACACACACACACATACGTGTAGACAATTTCGAAATCAATATTTATGACTACGCCAGCAGATTTATTACAGCTTGCACACAATCACACACACATACAGATATAGAAAGAGGTACGAGTATCGAGTATTGAGTATTTGGTAAAGGGTCACTCATATTGTGTGTGGCTGTGTGTGTGTGTGTGTGTGTGTGGGGAAAGCAGTTCGTGCTTGTTGTTGTTGCTGCTTCTACTGCCATTGATTTGCACGTTGGCTCTTTGCGAAAGTTTTTGCTTTTTTTTCCTGCTGCTATTGCTGCTTGCCATCGCTTTTTGCTGTGTTCACAAAATAATAATATCCTTTCTTTGATTCTCACATGTGCACACATACACAGAGACTTCTTGGCTATATCATCTGTTTATTGTAGCCAGAGCCTTTGTTGTATTTGTGCCTCGTTTCAGTTATGACACTGCAAAGCAGCATTGCAATGATTTATGCATTTTAAACAAAAATTGTCAGCAAATGCAGGACAAACGAAAAATGAAATTTAGCTGAATCTTTGCATTTTCATTTTACTTGCATTGATATTGCTCGTGTTGTTGCTGTCATTGAACAAAAACAAAAATTACATTCAATTAACACACGCACACACACACACACATGTGCTGTATTTACACACAGAAACCCAACAACCTCCTCAACATAACATTTGCAAAATTTTGTTTGTTTGCTCGTTGTTTGGTTTTGTGCAGCTAAGCACAAGTCCAATTGAATTATGAATTTCAATTCATTCAACAGCAATAACAGCAACAGCAATTGCATCAAAAACGTGGCTACAACCAGCAATGTTAACAAATGCATAAACAAACAGTAATTGCTACCTAGACGGATGGTAATCTCCAAATGAGTGGGGCCTTTCAATATGCCCGACCATGTTTGTTTTCGATGGGGGAAGACGGCACACACACACACTCGCACAGATGCTTGCTGTTCGTCCGGCATCAAATATCCAACGATATGTTCAGCTATCATCATCATGATGATGTTGATTACTTACATACATACAAACTTACGTACATAGAAACATTTGTATGTAATGTTCATTAAGACTTTAAGCTGTTTGTCTGCCCAGCACAGACACACACACACACACACACACGGATATGTGTATATATATTCAGCTGCTTTTGGGGATTTTGTTGTTCTGGGCTTGCACAAAAAGGCCAAAACATTGCATAACAAAATCAGAGAAGGGTTAAGGGTAGAAAGGGAAATGCTGCTGCATCTGGTTGACATTTGCACTCATTTGCTGTTTCACATTATTTGATTAATATTTTGTTATTGTTGTTGTTTAAATTCAAACATAATATTTGATGTGATTGCTACTTTCGAATTGTGATGCCATCCTGTATAAGCAAAGTGATATTCATGATATTCAATTTGCTCTTTATGTCAAATTGGGGACGAGTGCCGTTAAAAGCTTGTTGAGGCTTCAAGGCATCGGCATCAACATCAGAAACAAGCTGCGCAAGTTTCCTGGCTAATGAGCCGCATACAATGAACTACAAACAAGCCACACATGCCACATGCAACTCAACAGCACAAGCGACAACCAAAACTGATGTTCCACACACACACACAGCATTGTTTCTCTGGCACAGGTTACAAACGCCAGCCAGTCAGCCCAGCTACTCTTCAAAACATCGGTGCACACATGTTGTAGTATCTGTTGCCTCTGCCTGCTTCTGCTTGCTGCCTGCCTGTCCTGAGGCAATTTTTGGCAAGTTCGCCTAACAACATACATATTGCGGACCAACACCGTCACTGGTACCTCACTTACAAACACACACGTGTATGCGGCTTATTTCATTAAATATGGCAGCGAAAAGTAAGTAACATGAACAAAATGCCGCCAGCCAAGTTAGTAGTTAGCGTTAACAATGTGCGGTTCTTGCCAGTCAGCTTTCTGCCAAAAAACTTCTGAGAAGGATATATGAGCAACTGTTGGCAAGATTTAATAACATAGCGATTAGCCTTAGCTAGAATCATGTGAATAAGTTTTAGGTACATGTTTTATTGGAACACGCAAGTTGTCAAATTATTAAAAGGATATACAATTTAAATGAAAGAAAACCATTCTTTACCAATAAGTGTTGAAAATATAGAAAAAATAAAACAAGAGAGTTTTGTATTTCATACAGTTTCCTCAGCTCCAACCTATGTTTAATCATCTCCATATTCAAAGGTAAAATTCCACAAAAATGTCTAATTCTATGAAGCACATGTAGTAAAATATTTATATCCCAATTAGTTGACCATTTATTTGTTAAAATATGGAGCACAATTTGTTTGCATGCCTTAAATCCAAATTGTCAGACAAGAAAGGAATACACGAATCAAAAGCATATACTCAATTAAACTGTACGTTCCACTCTAATAAATGAATATAAGCATGAATAAGTAATAGAGCCAATTATGCCAGCAAATGCGTCAAAGTAGCTGACTAACACACACACAGAGCGCTTTACGTGATGACATTTTAATTAAATTATGCAAACGGCTTCAAAGTCTGGGCAAAAGTGTCCGCAAACCCCGCTTTAGCTGTAAATGTCTCCATCAAAGCATCAACTTTAACTAATAGATAACACGCGTCTTAAATTTCGCTGTCCACCCAACACTTTCAAAGTCCTTTTACAACTCAAACACTTTTGATTTTTAGCTGGCAAGAAGTTTTTAATTAAATTCTACTGCCATGGCAACTAGCAGAAGCATCAGGAGCCAGTTGCCTAATAAATTTCAGAAAAATTTTATTATTTCTCTTCATGGACTTGATAGAAAAAAAGCATGCTAAAAAGCTTAGTTTGCTGTAAGGCGTTGTTTATTGTATGCAGGCGTGATTTAAATTGAAAAGGATTATATGAAGGAGCATGTTCGATGTTTTCGATAAGCAAATCAATTAGCTTAAAACCGAGCGTAGGCGGAAATGAAAGCTGTGAGCTCTGAGCTGTTGGCCCTGGGTTGCTCTGCATCTAGGCATCTGGACAGTTGGCAAGCGGCTAAGCAGTGGCCAGGATATTATGCCTGGCACTTGCTTCACTCACTCTGTTATCCCCTTGCAAGCCGCAAACAACAGAAGCGCATTAGGCTTCTAGTACAAAGGTAAACGCAGCAACAGCAGCAGCAGCTGTTTGACAAGACTTGAGAGCGACTTAGTGCAACAGCAACAACAGCATGAGGAGTAAAAACAACAACAACACTAACAACATGATGTTCTCTTCCAAACAACTTAAATCCCTGCACTGGCAAAAATCTTTTTGCCTTTTGGCCTTCCCACACTCTGCACTGTTGGTGCTGTTTGCTGTCTGCCATGCTTGCTATTATTTACTGCGTAGGCAATTCGGCAGTGCGAGCGCTTAATTACTAACAAGCCTCGGGACGACCATGCCCACTTTTCTGGTTTTGTTGGGGTGCAAGGCGTTGGCCACTTGGCCAAGATTAAAATGCCAGCTTAGTGCAGACTTTTGCATGTGAAATTAGAAGCTTAAACTGTATTGCAAAACGGGAGAAATAGGAATAGTATATACTCGTAGCTGCAACTTGTTTGTGGCATGCCCCGCATCATGTAAACACACACACAAACACAAGCAGCTACTAAAGATGTGTTTGCTTGTGTGTTCTTGTTGCTGCATGCGTATGATAAAATAATTCACTCGACTGCAACTCATAAATTCACTAAGGTAGCGCATAAATTTTCGACAAATCTCGGCTAAATGCCGCAAGGCAGCCTCTAACCTCAGACTGGGCAACAAGCTAAGGACTGAGCATGAGCCACTGCAACAGCAGAAGAAGCAAAAGGGGCTGGAGCAGCTTCAGACAACACCACAAGCTTAGCCTGGCCAGCTTAGTCAACGACTTCTAGCCACGTTTGTTCTTGTTCTTGTTCTTGTTGTTGTTGCTGTTGACTTTCACTGCAGGACATATACAGCAAATATTACAAACACATTTGTTTAGCTAAATATATGTGAATCAACAAACACGCAAGTTTCGGATGCAGTCGATCGAAGCTAGAAATCCTTGACAATACGCTAAGAGTTGAGCAGCAAATTGATTTGTTAGATTGGTAATTTGTTTAGATTATCAAGTTATTTATTTTGTTGTAAATAATTTGAATCTCTAATTTGCAACTAAATGTGGTGTTTGAATTTTACACACACACACAAACAAACGCAGACATAGACAGACACAAATGTCATTAATTTTCATTGAAAATTTAATGTATTTTTGATCATCTATCAAATATGTAAGTTAATTACTAAGCTGCCTACAGCAACCATATGTCTGCTCTGACAAACATTGCAAGTTAAATTCTAAAATGTAATAATGATGATCAGGTATTTTAGAAACTAATTTTATAAAAGGAACCTCAGTCATTAAACAATATCGTGGTCTTTACAAATAGTTTTGTAATAGAAAGCATTCTCCAATTAGTTTAATTGCTAAAAAAGATATATTTATGCAAATGAAATGTAATAAAGCAGAAAATCCAAAATAGAGACGATTCCCGATACAAATAAATGCTATGACATGGAAAAACATACATACACAATCATAGACACGTACTCGTGGTCTAACGATTTGCCAATTTATTGATGCAAAAGCGGATCTGTCAATAATTTTGATTTTTACACTTGTAAAAGTCAATGCAGTTTTGAATGTGGCCAACAAGGCCAACAACTACAGCAAAAAGGGTAAAAATTAATGTTACCGAAACAGAACCGAAGAGAATAAAGCAAAACAGGACGGGTAAGAGGAGAATTGGCAATGGCAAAGAGTTTACAATGTAATGTGTGATGGTTGTAAAATAAGAACAGTAAAAGCCAAAACAGGCAGAGCAGCGAGAAAAAATTACCATTTACAACAAAAAAAATGCCAAAAAATGGTTGCCGTTGCATTTTGCACGCATCATTGATGCTCAATGGAGTGTGCACACACTGATACAAAATGGCGGCAGGCCTTACATGAGCAAGTGAGAGAGAGAGAGAGAAAGCAAGCGTGTAAAGTAAGTTTGCGTTTGCATGCCTAGAATTTCGCATCGTATACTTTCTTGTGTGGTAAGTACTTTGTTTGGCAATTGTTTCGGCCACTTGCAAAGTAAATCAAAAGGTTGCTCTAATAAACGCGAAAGCGGAAATGCGCACATGCAACTTTTCGTTAGCAAAAAACAAAAGGAATGCACAACAAAAGTTTGCTGCCAACGATACAAGACCTTAAAAGAAAGTAACATAAATTTACCGAAAATAATGCCATGTGCGCTTTAAGTCCAAGCGGAAGACTCTCTTTAAGCACTGAGCTAGCTTTCTCTGGTTATTGAGTAACTCCTCAGACAACTAAGCAAGCAAGCGTACTGGCAGCCGAAGAGAAAAAAGCAAGCCCAAAGCAGCCCAACAATCCCTTAAGATTCTAATTTATATCAGTGGCAAAACTTATTTCCTATTTCCGCGCCGCTGTGTGAAAATGTCGTACGTGATTCAATTATAAAATGCGGTCTCTCAAATCGTTGCAAAATTTATGTATTTCATTTTATTTGCAGCGTCCGCGTCTGCCACTGTCTTAGTACGGTCTGCCACATGTGGTCTACATTGAGCGCAACCCCTTGCTTGTACAGTATGCCACCCCTGGTTTAATGGACTGCCTCGTAAAACAGTACATACACATGCACACAAAAATGTCACGCAATTTATGGCGACGGCAAAAAATCTTAAACAAACACCCGAAATGAAAGGCGTAGAAAACCTTATGCATTTCAAGCGCAGTTCGATTAAAGCGACTATTTCACAAATATCCAATTAATTATGCACTAACCAGGTACAGTTGAGTAGCATACACGACTTCTGCTATTGATGCCGCTTGCGGTTGTTTCCCACTGTGTGAACGAGAGAAACAAAACATACGCAGACATCAACATAGTTTGCTAATTGTGGGTAGTCCAAAGGGAAGCGTAAGGAGCTGGAGCCATCAACAGCGGAATGCAGCTGCTCTTTGTGAACCGCGACCGCGTTTCCGTCTATCAATTTGCACAGTTAATTGCTGATTGACCTCAGGAGATGCTCGTTAATGCTACCGATAATGTGTGCTCGCGGTCATATCACGCATTTCAAACTTCGCCTCAAACATGATGCTCAAACACACCGCGCTGCTCCACACGGTTTATGTGAAGGCCATTAAAATGGCCAAAATGGAACAGCAAAAAGAAGCTGGAGCAGTAAACTAAGCTACTAAAGAAGAAATCGCAAGCAAACCGAAGTTAAGATAGCCTTAAAGAAAGTAAAGGTTTCAGAGAAATAAAAGATTCATTAAAATAAGTATACATATAATTGTAGCGACAGATTGACCTAATTCTTATATGTATTAAAAAACTTGACGACAAAGTTAGTATTATACCTCCCTTTGCAAGTGTATAAAAACGAAGAAATAGTCAAAATGACATGAAAGCACATGAAAAATGTATTTTCATAAAACGGCGAATGGTGTTTGCAAAAAGAAATGACAGCCGCATCTCGCTGTGAGTGTTGCATTTCGTATGAACATTCGTTCGTTCAGCAGTATAGTTCACTCTTTACGTCATTTCCTTAACATTTGCTTGTCCTAGCCATCACTCAGCTCTGTGCAAAAGTCATAAATCGCAATGCGTGGATTATGCAATTTTCATGTTTGCATTTGCGAGGGCAGCACACACAGACACACACACACAAAACGGCTGACTGACAACAATGCGTTACATTTAGCATCAAGGACAGCAGCTGCTGCAGCAGCTCCAAAAAAAAGGGAATAAATTTTAAATCTATTCAAAAGAAGAGAAGAAGCAAACTATGCAACGACAATGGGAAGCGTCAGTATATAGGAAACGTAAGTAGCTATAGGATATGCGGCACATGCAACAGCAGCAGTTGCAGCAGCAGCTACAGAAACACCGGAAGCCATCAAACAATGACGGGTATGGTGGCAGCAGCACGACAGTTTCAAATACTACTAAAAAAAACATACACATATACACATGTATGTTGGAGTACAAGAAAAAAAATGAAATTGCGTAAAAAGCTGAGTACGAGTTAGATGAAAAGTCATACGATTGCCAGGGAAAAGTTGTTTACATACACAATGATAATAACATAAGAGCCCAACCCAAGCTCCTCAAACACTCAAACACAGCAATAAATGTGCATAGAATTTGCTGAGGGAAAGAAGTTTGTACTTGATGTATCTGTATCCTGGACAGTATAATAGGAAAGCGATAAGTAAATTATAAAAAAAAAATGCCTTTAAGAGCTTTATATCTATCTCTGAAAAGCTCATGTATCCCAATAACACATGTGACTTTAAGGTACCCAATGTTTTTGCAACAATTTGTTGAATATGCTGGCCTTTATATAAATATATATATATATCCTCTGGCGGCTTATTAACATTGTGTTTTAATAGTGTATATAAAAATGCAGTGAAGTGTTGGCTGCTGACTGGTCAGCCACACACACACACACTTTGCTGCAGCAGCGACCCCAGTATAACTAAATTATTTAGTTGGTTGTTGTTGCTGGTGTTTGTGTGGCCAGCAACAGCAACAGCCACCTCGTGCCCCGTGCTTGAAAACAAACGCGACTCACTGACACGGGCCAGTCGACGGTCAGTGTCGGGGCATCAAATGATTGCCCAGACACTTTATTATGCATGAGGCACCCAAACAGACAGCAGCAACAACAAGAACAACAATAATAATGGCAACAAATGAGGATGAACAATGAGCATGAACATGAGTAAACAAATAATTTATATATAAATTGCTTATGTGTGTGTGTGTGTGTGTAGGAGCATTGTGTTGGCGCTTTAAATGTTTTGCATATCCATTTGTGGCACATACACATGCATACATTTAAATACATTCGTCAACATGATTATGTTGCGGGTGCAGCGACTCTTTTTTTATGTATGTATGTGTGTGTGCCTTTGACTGCACCAAACCAAACCAAACATGACAGACAGATAGACAAACGGGATACTCTTTTCGTCCTGGTCCTGGGTCTCTCCGCAAGGTTTATTTATGCATTTCATTTGGGGGCTGGCTGGCGCTTTGCTGTGTGCAAAACACACACACAAACACACACTCTGCCTGCTATTTCTGGGGTTTCTCGAGGGTCGTACTGGGTTGCGCAACTGGTTCGGAGTTTGTGGTTCGCCTTTGAGTTGATGTATTAAAAATTTTCGCACATGGCAGTTGGTTAGCTGTCAGTCGTCGCTTCGCTGCTCCTGCTGTTGCCGCTGCCGCTGCGTTGGCATGCAGTGAAATTTGATTTTCCATCTGCTTTAACCAGATCAAAAACTCCCCGAGATAAGGACATATGCACAAAGCGCTAGTCCATCATTCTCTCTTTCCATCCGCACCACCATCACCCATCAGCTGCAGCCCAACTTTGCTTTGACTGTGCATTTTTCAGCGCTTGATTTGCGTTTGCTTCCCGCTCTGTTAGATTTTTTTTAACGCATGGCGTTAGTGGCAAAGTGGCAGCAGTTTTTTCTTGATTGGCATATCTTTAGGTAACGATTTGTGTGTGTGCTTAGAGTTTCTTATTAAAAGTTTTGTGTGGAACCTTTTCTGGTCTCTGTGGTCGTATATTCTGCAAAGCGCACTTGATGAAATATTAAAAAAATCACCAACACATTAAGTGCGTTCTAAATATGTCAACTATCTAGACTCTTGTGCAGCGATATAGTCTAAAGGTTTTGTTTTTTAACAGATCCAGCTTAATGCAAGGTTTTATTTGACAAATTATGGAAAAGTGAACTAAGGCTGACCGCAACGAATGTCAAACAAGCTCATTGGCTTTCAAATTAGCCGCATATCTTGAGTGTAATTTAATTAAAGGGCAGCTCTGGCAAATGTCAAGCAATTTTTGTTTATTATTAATTTGCATATTGATTGGAATTAGGAAACTGTCAACAAGCTGACATCTGTCACAAGTCAATATAAGGAAATAATAATGCCAATTACTTGCTTAAGAGCCATAAGATAGAGAGAGAGAGTGTGAGAAGAAGATAACGAAGCTGGTTCCATTAACGTTAACATTTCGCATGAATTTTTTAATAAACACTTTCCGCTGACAGTCGCCTGCCAAAAAGTTTATTGTTTTGCCAATGCGCCCAAAAACAACGAAATAAATTGCCTGGCAAAAATTGATAAATAGGGTTTGGTGTGAGAATAGAGACACGGAAAACTTTTGCCTTACCGAGAAGACGCATCTAATTAACACAACCAACAACAACAACAAACCCCTTAAAAACAACCCCAGGGTTCTTCTTCTTGGCAAGGCAGAACTAATTTAAATTGATTTGAATATGCTTCGATAGCATTTCAATTAACTTTTACGCGGCCTTCAGCTTTTGAGGTTTAGTTTTTAGATGAATTTAAGTTGCAGCCTCAATTTGGTAGCACAAATGCGATTCACTATGTCATGTGGCATGTGGCATGTGGCATTTTGCATAGTAAGTGGCCCCAAGGAGGATGAGAGCCAGAAACTGTGCCTCGTCTCATTGCATTTTGTGGGGGCCAGCAACTAAATCACTAGAAATCAGTTATAAATCGGTTGGACATTCGGAGCAGGACATTAGACATAGTCGTACAAATACGTATGCATAATTCCCTTTGCCGTGGGTCCTTGGACGCTGATAGCATTGCAGGGACTTGCCTCTCTGCATATGTGCATGTGTGCGTGTGTGTGTGTGTGTTTGAGAGAGCGCCTTTCAATTATTCAAATAACACAGCATTTGGGGTTTGCAATGGCTGCCTGCCTGACTGTCCGGATACATTGTAGAATATGTGGTATAGCTCTCTAACTCCAACTGCCATCGCGTCATCCTTGCGCTGGGCAACGCTTATTTGAATCGTCAAGCAAAACTAACGACAGTCGTTCTGTCTGTTGCTCAGCCAAGGGAGCTGGCCATTAGTATACCGCTTTTGGGGCTTAACATGCGCTGACTTTAATCTATTGCCTGGAAAGTGAACACACACACACAGATAGACAGGATGTAGCTGGTCCATGAAAACATCAAACAACATTCGTCAGGTTTTAATTATTATTTGTAATCACGTTGACGATGATGACGATGTCTGACTGGCTGGCCGTTTGGCAAGGTTCGTCCTGCTGCAATCTAATGAAACATTAGCTGAAGCTCTCTGCCTACAACAGCCAACAAATAAGCCATGCCACAATGCGCATCAGTCATGTGTATCAGAATGTATGTGTTTATATGTGTGTGAGTCAGACAAACAGACAAACATATAAAAAAAAAACAGTCAGAGAGTATGAAGCGCGCTTGAGCATAAATTTTATTGTTTGCACGACAGCACAACAACAATTACAACATTTTGCTGATAGCTAGCATCTTAGTACCAAAACACACACAGGTGCTATAAATGTCCCAGGTAAATACATACCCAGCAGCATAACAAATATATAATATATATTTGTGTGTGTGTGTGTATGTGGCCAGCTTAGCGAATGTATACTGTTTGCTTCAACATTCATTTTGAAACGTACAAATCAGAGATAGAAAGATGAAAATGTACATATTGTGAGAGATGGAAAGTGGGAATGCAATTAGCTTATAACACAAAATGATGGGAATAAAATTTGTCTGTGGACAACATTCAGTAGTTGAGGCTGCTGCTGTTTCTGCTGTCATTTCTCCATCAATTTTGTCATAGAATTGCTCTGTGAATATAAATGTAATTATCCATAAATAAATAGGAAACAGTACAGCTGAGCAACGTAATCATACTAACGTTTTGTATTTTTTTTTAGAAATTTAAGATTTAAATAACAACGAAAATGAAATGATACTTTTTACACAACAATCAATGAATCGCAAATCTCATATAATCTTCCACACATGTTCTGTCCTGTACTGAGCTGATGACCACAGCCAAAGAAGCCAATTTGATTGATAGCACCAGCCTGTTGGTCACACTGTCAAGTGCCAATTAAACTAAAGCGTGGCAACAGCCAACAGCAGCAGCAACAACAACAACAGTCGTGATAGAACGAGATGCCACCACTGAATATAGGCCGATAAAAATGCCAGTTATTTTTTCACCATGCGCTCAAGTTTTCTTTTTTTTCCTGGCCCGCACTAATGACACAGGACAACAGCCCGCGCCCCGCTACCTCACACCCCACCCACCCTGAGCAGACTATTGCGCTGGCCGCGTTGACGTTGATAGGCCACAACAATTTTCATTGGACAGCCATTTACAATAAACGTCAGCGATTGCCAAGTGTGACTTGGCAAAAAAAAAAACACAAAACCACTAGAGAAAAAAGAGCGTCGTATAGTTTAGGTTAAGCGCAAAATCAAAGTGCCATTGAGGCCGGGTCTGGGCTTGATAAGCGCTAATGAATGGTTTTCTTGTGCGCTTCAATGGGCCGTGTCTATGGCTGGCCGCAACTATGGCAGCGGCAACAGTCGCAGCAGCAGCAGCAGCAGGACACTTGTCGCGGTTTGGGCAATTTAAGTGGCGGTTGATGTTGTCATCCATGTTGATGTCGTCGTCGACGTTGACGCTGACGTTGCGACAGAAAGGCAGCGCCATAGACAGAGACAGAGATAGAGGCCGAATTTTGCGGTTTGACTGACGCAAATGTTTGGTTTCGCTGGCAATTAACGTGTGCACGAATAAAAAAAAAAATAACAATACTGCTGCACTTTTTTGTGTTGACCATTTTTGGTGGCTTGTACTAAAATGGCAAACGTATGGCTGCAATCAATAACCAAAAGCGAGCCGACCACCCAAAAAAGTATGCTACTGTTTTTTCTCTCTTTTTTTCTGCTGTGTGTGTGTGTGTGTGTTTGTTCAGACCACAACAGCAACAAGAACCACTCAAACAGTGACAAAGAGTGAGTAAAAGAAAAAGGGAGAGGTGAAGGGGGAGGGGTGGTGAGCTGCCAACAAGCGACTTAATACAGGCCAAGTTGATGAAGACACAAGACAGATGGATAACGGCAGGTAAGCCAGGCATACAAATAAGAAAATTTTTGCAATGCCACACATAAAGACCAAGAATAAACTGGAAGGCTAGCGGCAAGAAAAAATATATATAAGAAAAAAGACGAGAAGAGATGAAGGAAAAACTTTTGAAGCAGACACTCCATGCACAATGGCAGCCTCTTTTGTGCTTGACCATTGCAATACAAATCGTTACCAATTTTCAACCGGACACACCAGAAAGCAGCAAGCAGCAAGTAGGAAAGAGGCCAGGCCCATAAGCAACGGTCAACTATATGGCCAAACATGTAGCACACACCTTTCATTTATTGTACGTTTCATACCTCCTACCTCGCTTGAGTTTGGTTCCTGTTTTTGGGAGGATAAAGGTGGTAGACTTGTCCAATGCTGCATTGGGCTTTATGTGTTGTGTGTGTGTGTGTCTGGCCTGGTGTGTTCTGGGGGGTTCTTTACGTTGGCCTGATTGGATTTGCCGATGCAAATGAAGAATCCAATTTTTAAAGTTTGTTTTTCGTTATCGTTACGTTTCTTGTTAGTCCACATGCTGGTGTTGCTCCACAATCTCGTTGCTCCATTCTTCTGCTGTTATTTTTTTCTCTCTGTTTTTCTGCACATGCAGCGAGATGAGGTTCAAAAATGCTCTTCGTATCTTGGACTGTATCACACCACTTCCCTTTTGAAAGGCTTTTGGCACTGCACGATTGTTGTACATTTTTTGGTCACATCATATACAACTAACTGTCCAGCCATTGACACAAAGCATCAACATGCCCGGCCAGCAAGCACAATAACGGACAATTCAAACTACACACACAAAAAATCCTAACTCTTCTGCTTTTTATCATACTTTTGATTTTTGCACGCCATTTGACTGGCTGTGTTGTTATTGTTAGTGTTTTTGACGTTCTGGTTTTGCTGCGCCTTACCACAAAATCGAGTTTTCACTTTTAAACAATTGACGTTGTCGCACTCACATGGCTAAGACTACTCTGTTTGCAGTTCTTCCTTAGATTTTTTCAATTGTTATTGTATGCCATTCAAGTTTTTGTTTGCCTTTGTTTATGTTTTTATTTTTTTCTCAACAATTTTCTTGACCAGCTTTTAGTATTTGCAATTGTTGCTAAGCATTTGCTTTGTCATTGGGTTCCAGTATACAATTTGCTAAAAACATTTAAACTAATGGGTTTCATTCAAATAAAACAAATACTCATATTAACAAATAAATTTAAAACTATTTGTTGTCATATTATTATTTATGCGTAGTTGGGTCAACTGCAAAAAGCCACATTATTTTTCATTACAATTTGTTACCACTGCCATTTAAGTAAGCCAAAATACAAAACAGCCATTAAACAATAAACTTAAATTGCTTGAAATTTGATAGCAGCAAGCACACAGCGAAGCATGTAATAAAGCCAACACTAACGCGCTGGCCGCTTCATTAAATAATTGAACACCAAATGCTGGTAATTTATCATTAATGATTGCCAGAAAACCGAAAACAAAACGGATCGCAACAACAATGCATTGAAAAGGTGGACTTTAAGATATCCTTATTATCAAAGTTTTCCACCAAGTAGCTTTACCCAGTTGTATCTAACCTTTTATTCCAAGCTCACCGTTCATATCACTCAGCTGTTTTGCTTTGTTGCAGGGTATTAACAAGGTTTGCTGTCAGCTAGTCGTGTCCGCGTGCTCGCCTCCATGGTGAATTACTTATAAATTTGTGTGCCATGCGAGCCATTGACAGCAGCTACAATTACCGGCCAGGCAGGATATTTTATAAGCAGCCAGCTATAAAGCAACAGAAACTCGCATAAATAAATCAGATTTGGGCATGTGTTAATTATCTAAACGTACAACTAATGATAAATGCTCGAATACATTAACATATTTGAAGTAAGCCATAAAAATACAATGTACATCACAAAAATACGTGATATATTAGTATTTGTATTAAGAAAACTTACTAACATTGAGGCTTTGGTGTTTTTCAACACTGATATAAGCTCATTCCCCTAACTATGTCAGTTGCTATCGTTTAAAATGTTTCAAATTGCTTGCTATGAGAAAATAGCCCAACAAATATCTTATAATAATTGCATAGCAAACGTTAATATGTTTGCATGTTAAACAGCATTGAGAATTAGCCCCTACTTATGGTTATAAATCGTTTCGGGAGTGAGCGAGAGAGAGAGAGAAGAAAGGGGAAACATAGAGCGTTAAACGTTGCTCAAACAAAGCGAATATCAAGTTTTATTGACCCACAAATAACGTGCAGATAATTACAAAAACAATGGCAACCGCTGGCGGCCAGTTGGTGGCCAAAACAAATGTACAAATACTCTTTGCCATGGCATCTATGTGTGGGAGTAAGTGTTGGGTGGCTCTGGGTGGCAAGCAGAACATGGCAAAGTGGAAAAACTACTTACAAGTATGTTAACATGCGCAATTGTTAGGGACCCATTGCCTGTTGTCTTGTAGCCCTTAGGGGAAGCCGAGCCAAACCAAGCCAAGCCAAGTTTGTTCAGAGTTCTGGCAACACAACAATAGCTTTCTTTCCTTTGGAACTTTTCTGTTTTCTTGTGTGTGTGCGCCTTTGCGCTCAATGCTACGGCGTTGCTCCAAGATGCTCAAGTTTATCTGTTGTGGTCATGGCAAAAAGTAATCCAAAAGATAAAATACAATAAAATAAAAGGCCAGTCGTTGAGTAATGTCGACTGTTGTTGTTTTTCTTTTTCTTCCTGTTATTGTTGTAGACCATATTTTGTTGGTAGTGCTGATGTTGTTTTCTTTGGCCAGCTTACTGCATTTGTGGGCAGGTCGCATAGACAATACCTTCAAGCATGTTGTGTTGCTGTTGTGTGCATAATTTATACGGCGAGCTGCTCATGTTTTTTGGCCAAATTATTTTCCTGGCCCAGGCACGTACTGCGCCGCCACCGTGTGCCTTGTGCTTTACGCCTTGCGCCAGCCTGTTCGAAGCCTCAATGGCTCTGGCGTAAGGTCAACCATTGTGGTCATAAATTTTGGCGCCTGGCCTGCGACACGCTCTATGACATTATTGAACCTGAAAGGGGATATGACCAAACAGCAGCAACAGCAACAGCCAAAAGCCAAACAAAAGCCACAAACAGTTGACCTTGGAAATGTTTAAGAGAATTAAGTCCAAAAGATGTGTACTGCATGTTGAAGGTTTTTTGCTAAAAATTACTAGAACAACTTTAAGACAATCAAAGCAAAAGTAAAGTAAGGTAAGTAAACGTTTAAGGAAAATCAATTAAATTACAACAACGCTGGGAATTATATAAATTAGTTTTACTGAACTCGCCTTGTCAAGCAGTGCCCAAGCAGTTGGCAAGCAGTTAAGAAGCAGTTTAAACTGATAAGTTACAAACCTTGTGAGAAACCTAACACACCCGATGTTAAAGCATATAAAGTCAAAGCAAACTTATGAATGACTTGTCTTGGCTTTCTATTTTATTAGACAAGCGAGTGCTTTAGACTGATATTGTTCATTGGCCTGCCTTGTCGGCTGTTTAAAGCCAACTGATGTCTTCCCTTGTTGCTGTTTTTATTTTGCAGTTGTTTCTGCTGTTGCGGTTGCAATTGCTCTGGGACCATTTAACATTTTTAAAGTAACCACATGGGGCTAAGGCCAAGTGGCAGCAGTTCAACCGTAATGGCTGGAAACGGCAAACAAAACAAGCAACATGGCAAGCAGCACGACTAGGAGACACAGCCGATGCCGTAACAGAAGCGTCGAAGTATTACAAAACTCTAAACAGGCGCAAAAGTTTTGGCCCAAAAAGGAAATTTTCTTAATTTGATTTCTTCAACGCCCCTGGAGTGCTGTGCGTTACCTAAATGTGCGTATATATATTTTATAAACACATACATATAAAACACAGTTAGGTCCAAGAACAAGGCAACAGCAGACAACGTGTAATAAAACAACACGCAAAAAAAAGGCTTGGGTACAAAAGTTTTTAATAAAGTTTTTATACCTTTTGCTGACGGAATAAAGTCTTCTAGGTTCTGGGGAAAACGGCGGCTAACGAAAATAATTGAGCCAGTTTGTTGTTAAGCGAATAGAGAAATGGACTTGAATGTTGAAAAGGCTAAAAGCGGGACTTTCAGAACGCTTGAATTATGTTCTACAATCAAATTAATATGCTTAAAGACATGAACGTTTTGTTGGAAACAACTGTTTAAAGTAAAGTACAAAAGAATTGAATAGCTACTGATAGTTAACATATTTTTCAGTTTTTTACCTGCTCAACGTTTGGAAAGAGCAAATGGAAATTTTCAGTTTAAGTCAAATGGTGAGCTACCAATATTTTCTTCTTTTTTTTTGTGGAGTTTTGTCTTAACCGCAAGACAAAACACACGCAGAACACACATTGCTGTTGCGAATGGCAAATGGCGAATGGTTCACATTGCCGAATAGCGCTTGAATTTCATTTCAAAACAATTTGTAAAAGTCGCACACACACACACACACCAAAAAACATGCAGCAAGTGCACGGCTGCTGCAATCGAAGTTTGTTTGGCAGCTAAGCAAATTTGCAGTCATCCGCTTCTGCTGCTGTTGCTGTTGCTGTTGCTGTTGCCGTTGCTGAGGCAGCAGCAATGCCATATGCCAAATGCTTGGCAGGATCAGGAACTATGTGTGAGTGCGTGACCTCCACTTGCTCCTGCTGACTCAATACCAAACACAACACAACTCGCTCTCTTTCTCTCTCCTTCGCTGTTTCTCTTGGGTGCGTGCATGTCAATAGTTTTGCGCTCGCTGAAGCAGTATTATTTTTTTTTTTTAATACATATATCCATTCTATACTTTTGATGAATTGACATGCAATGCTATTTGTCAGCAGTCAATATGCTTGTTACATTAAATTGCCAGCTGACTGTTAGCTGTTGGCGCCGTTGGTACTGTTGGTGCTGTTGGTGCTGTTGGTGCTGTTGATGCTGCAGCAGCAACTCTTCCACTAGTATTGTTAATATTAGACGCGCCAGTAACAAGTATTACTCTGCATTTTATATGCAATTGCTCACTCTCCCTCGCCCTCTCTCTATCTATGTATGTGTGTATTTTACAGACGGACAGACAAACTAACTGACTGACTGACAGATAGTAGTCGAGTAGCAAGCGCGGTGGCAACGACAGCAAATTGTTTTGTATTGTGCAGCCGACAGGCGACAGCTCGATTTGCATGCCATTTCCCCACCCTCCAATCTTTCTCCCTCTCTTTTCCCGTATGCCTTTCTCAATGTTTGAAATAGGTTACGCACATGGCATGTTGCGCCGGAGCGTGCCAATTGGCATCCGCATTTGCAGATCCACATCCGCATCCAACATCCGTGTATATATGTGTGTGTATTCACATATTCGTAGCTGCATCCAAGCGTTTTTCGCTTGAACTTTATGAAAAATTGCCATCAAAATTGAGCATTTGTAGCCGTATATGTATTGGATGTACAAATGTATGTCCAATCAAAACAGTTCTGTCCAATGATTGACTGACTGACTGACTTTCCCAGCCCCCCTTTAGCAATCAGCCACTTGCAAAATTGTTAGCAATAGAATATAACTGTTGGAATCGAGTCCTCAAATTGCATTTCCGGACAGGTGTCTTCTCAAGGTTGGGAAAGTTATAATATTTCAAAATACTAGCTGAATGCCAATACTGCATTGTTTGTACGAATTAAAGTGTTCTAATCAAAAAGGGAGCCACAGCTTTATCTCCCATTTTAACTTAGTTTGTGGCTTAGTAGCCCCGAACCGACAGCCATTGGTAGTCTTTTGCTTTTGGCGTTATCCTTTGGCTTTCATTTCATTTTGCACCTTGCCACGATTTGCATGTGAATTTCTTTGCTCAGCTGCGTGAAGCAGCGGAAATGAGATTCTATTTGGTACGTGCCCCACGCAACCCTAGCAAAAGATTTCTTCTTCTTGTGCGTTCTGTAATGGAAACGAGTTTCGAGTCTTTTGTTTGGGGGCCAGTCAAGTACAAAACGACTTGCATTTGAAGTTTAGCATAACAAATGGCGAATGCATAACGTTAAAATACTCTGTAATCGAACTTTAACAAGCTTTAACAGTGTTGGCCAGAAGCTTTCCAAGCAACAATAACTACGATAAGAAGATACTAACTAAAATTGCATAATGCTAGTTGGTATACTAAATCAAACCTCAGTGTAACCCTTTCAAAGTTGATCTATGCCATGCAGGGCATCGAAAACAGTCAAGCGATTCAAGAAATCATAGCAGTTTGAGAGAATAGGAAGGAGAAATCATAGCTATTATGAGAAGTCTCTACAATCTGAAGGGTTAAAAGTCGTTCGTTTGTTTGTTGCGTGACCTTTTTAGCTATTCAAGTGCCACGCTGTTGCGTTCGAAATGCGACTAATATGCAATTTGCATTAAATATTCAACACATATTTGCGCTGACGTCAAGCCTTTTTGGGCGGAAAACATACTACTCGTTGCCAAAGCGGGCCACTTAAAACAAATCCAAGTCGGCGCTGTTAATGATGCTTCCTGCTACCCTGCCTGCACCCATATGAGCCCAGAGCCATTGTGTTTCGATGTGTTGTGAATTTTATAAATAAGTGCATGTCAACATAAATTATAAATACTCCCAGTTGATTAATAATGCACAGGAAAAATATCACAAAGAAATATTTATGTTGGAATGTATGCGCCGCCCAACGAATGCCAACCTGCACGCACTTCACATGATATTAAGAGCGGTAAAAGGGAGAGGGAGAAAGGGGAAAAGGAGAAAGTCCCCGGCGGCAAACAGCAGAAGCGCAAAAGTAACAAGATATGTACATAAATTGGCAAACAGTAAGTAAAAGGCGAAAACTTAATACTCTCATTTGCAGTTTGAATGCACAGATTTGGGCAAAAGCAAAATGGCTTCAAGCCCGTAAAGAAAAAAACGGTTTGATGCCAAAATGCACATCACAATGCCAGTAATCTGTTATTTAAGTAACATTATGTAAATAAATATAGTTACAAATTATCAAATTGTTATCACTTTGTGTAGTTGTTTGAAATACCAGAATTTGTTTTAATTGTTCGAAATTTTGTAACTATAAACTACATTACTAAATCCATTGTTAAATGCCTAAAATGCATTTAAATTCAAATTGTGTAATTGTGCAACAACAATAAAAGTATGAAAACGAGATTATTTTTTACAATATGTAATTGAAAAATTCATTTAAACCAGCTAAGTATTATTAAGAGTCATGTGCACTGAAAGCCGCAAAGTTTTTTTTTTATTTTCGCTCTTTTGCTTAATAATTATCCCGTTATTCACTTACAACCTTTATTCATAGATGAAATTGGATATTTTTTGTTCCTGCAGCTAATTTTTGGGTGGCAGACATGAAAGAAACGTTTTAAATAAACTTAACACGTTTCTTAATTGCAATTTGTGAAAAATACCAAAAAACTAAAAGCGATATAAAATGAATTTATATGTAAACGTTATGAAAATGTAATAATATTCCAATGCTAGGGTATAAAAATATTGTATGGCAGCAGCAACAAAAATAAAGTCATTAAAATTGTATATGCAAAAGTGTAATGTAAGGAGTTTGTAGATGTGTGTGTGTGTGTGTGTAAAGTGCTGATGGCCGGGGGAAGTGCAGAGGGGAGTGGCGCTGTGGTCGTTCTGCATGCGTGCAAGAAATGGAAATGCGGTTAATTTCCGTAAAGTATGCAATAATTTCTGGCTCAGAGCAAAAGTGTGAGTTCGAACGGTTGTGTGTGTGTTTGTGTGTGTGTGAGTAAGTACATGTGTGCATGTGTGCAACAACAAAGGCAATGTGTAAAGTAACTACTGCCACGCCTTCTTACCCGCCTTCTCGCCGTATGCCGGCAAGTAAATCTCTTTGGCAGTCTGTGAAGACGGAACTAACGAACAAACGGACATTCATCAATATAAATCAAGCGGCGACCACAAGGATCAGGCACAAGAGCAGCAGCAGCAGACGCAGCAGCACCCGAACCCAGGCCCAGGCCCAGGCAGCGAATAAATAAAAACATTTTTGTATAAAAATTGCTGCGAATTGGTTGGACAAACGGGGAGATGGCAAGCACAGGAGGCTGTTAAAATGTTGGCCAAAGAAATATTTGCATGTTTTTATTTATTTTCGGCCGAGAAACGTACAGACGGCGGATGGCTTCGGTTGCGGACGGCGCATTGTGCATTTGGGGCCCAGTTTTTTTCTCCATGTTGTCCTTGCAACTGCAACTGTAGCTGTAGCTGCCACAGTAGCATTTTCGTTTCATTATGTTCCGTACGCCTAAAGGATTGATATATATATATTTGCATTTATTTTTATTTACGTTTCTTTTTTTATATTTCAACGTTGTTGCTGTTGCATTTTTTGTGCTGCCAGCAAGGACAACATTGGCAATGGGTTACAGTTACACATCGGTTTGTATTCGCATTGGTATGCTTTGCAGGAGCTGTAGCAGGAGCGGCAGCAACAATGCTTTGGGGCAACGCATTTTGACTTCGGTATTTGCGGCTTTTTATGTAATTCATGGTCATTCAATGTACGAGTGTGTATGTGTAAAAAAAATATACGTATGTATTGGCTTTTTGTGCAGCAACGACTTTCATGCTCGGATTTGGACAAAGTAGCGTACGCGAAAATCACGTAATTTATGTGATTTTCGTTCAGTTGTAGTCGTAAAGCGCATGATGCAATTAAAGCCAAGCACACAATATACACACACACACACACATACGTTGTTGTCAAATATCAAAACGAAAATCAAATTCGATCAGTATGGCATAATCCTCAATTTAAGCAGCCAAAAAAAAAGATGTAAAAAAATTACGAAAATGTGTTCGTTTTTGTAGGTAAAGAAACATGTTGAGCTTAGTGCATTGAACGGCAGCAGTTGCTAAAAATAATCCCATTTACATCTATTGGTATTTTTTTTTTATTTAAAATTAAAAGCTGAGCTTTTTTTCCGTTTCATTCTTATCCATATCGTTCTTATAGCTGGAATATAAATTTTAACTCTTGTTTAATATTAGAATTTTTAGTTTAATGTTAGAATTGGTTTCTTTATGGACAACTTGTAGATACTTGATTAAAGATTGATACAGAGCTAAATCGTCTTAAGAAAGAAACTCGACAAATGTGTAGCAAGATAAATCAAAAAATATATGAAGTTAATGGAAAATGTAATAAGTTTAACTTCAATAAAGAGATTCAGTTTGCAGCATATCATTATTTCGCATTTCTTTTAAAATAAATTTCAACTACACTAACAGAAACATGCTAGATTCATCTATCTAGCTTGCAAAATGTCAACGAGATCAAACACAATGTTTTTGCACAGTGCATTTGAATGATGTTGCATTTTATTTGTCATTTCCGGTTTATGCAGGAAGTTTAAATTATTGAATGCAAACGGAAGTACACACAGTCGACGTGCAAAAACGCAATACAACATTTACAATAAAAAAAGTCTCCATTCGATGAAAAGTGTATGCTTAAAACGCGCGACATCAGAACAAACGATTCTGACTGTCTGTCTGTCTTTCTATATGACTGCAATGCTGTGCTTGTTTGTATTTGCAATGGCCATAAATAAATATATATAAATTTAAATAAATGCTTAAAACGTGTACACACACAGATACACAAGCCACACACACACACACACACACACACACATAGAGGAAGAGAGACACACAGTTTGTTTGTCAATAAATCAGAATGCTTATCAACGTCAAACGACCACAAAGACTCGAAGCAAACAATATAAGCGGCCAACGAGCCAGGACAAAAAGTAGATGCTGTATGTGTGTGTGTGTGTGTGTGTGTGTATAAGAGCCTTGTAGAGTGAAGCCTGCGACGGTTTATTACGCGCGATTAAATTCATTAAAGAAATATGCCTGGCCAAAGCGACATCAAGCGGAATGAGAACAGAAACGAAATCAGCTGCCTGGCATAACCACAAAATGGCAACAGCAAAGAAAACAACAACAGCAACAAGCATAACGAGTGGAACGAGCAACAACACAGAGAACAATGGGTAAAGAGAGAGAGAAAACAAAACAACAACAACTGACAGCTGACATTTGCCGCTCTATCTGGGCGCCTGCAGGCATTGTGGACGCCAATTTATGGCCCCGACCGCAAGAGTTTGCCCTACTAAACCCGCTAATTGCGCCGCTTTACAGACGAGTGTCGCTTCAGCCTCTGCACCTCCATAATTGTGCCCAATTTGCGCTCCTCTTTGGACTAGATATTTCCTGGTTGTCTCTTATTGTTTGCATTATTAGCTGACAAATTTTTGAAGAACTCTTGAGTCTTGTCTGATGTTGCTTGAAGCTGAATGCAGGCTTAGCTGGCGCTTTGTCTCGTAACCATAACAGCAAAATCAGTAAAAGCAACATCAACTGAAGAGGCAGCTGTAGAGCCACAGTTGCCCGATAAGCCCTTTGGCTAAGTAGTTGGCTGTTTTGCTTGTATTTCGCATAATCCTTGTTATTTCAGGCCTTGGCTTACTGAACTATGCCCAAAATTGACTGCTTTGACTTTTCAGCAACTAAATCAGTTTTCATCAATTTATTTTTTTAAAGTTCAACTTAATTTTGTATTTATTTCATTCAAGCACTTTGACAAATTCTCTCTATACATTTTTTCATTTGAAATTCACTCTTTTTATTGTTAGTTGGAATCCCAGGCTTTTGCCATGCATTCAATAATGTTTGTTTGTGTACCCTTTATTTGTAAATATGTTATGGCAGGGTATATTTATGCAGCATAGAAAAGACCTATAAGTTACTTGATTTTATATGTTTATCTCAAACACAAACTGTAGAGGCTTTATAGTTGTTTATTACTATTTTTTCACAGGTCAACTCCAAGTCAAGCATCTCTAACATCTATATTTTAATCGCTTTTTGTCAGGCAAAACTGTTGACATACACAAAGCGCTGATTGCATCCCACCTACGCATCAACAACCACACACACCCTGCCGCTTTGGCGTTGATGACTAAAGTTTTTGTTAGCTGATATATATCAAAAACCCACAAGCAACAAAACCAGTTGACTGTTAAGCTGCAGCTTTAAATAAATCGTTATAGTTTTTTCACAGTGATCTTTAGCTAAGCTGGAAAAAATTGCGCTGCATGCACAAAAGGTGCTGGCCCATAAAAAGATTCATCGCACTCAACAGCCAATGTCATATCGCATACAATAAATGTTTGATTGTACAGATATGCCCGAATATACAGATTCTTTTTGTATAGGCCTCATACATCATGATGAGATAACATGCACATTTTGACCATGCATTTTATTGGCAGTATAATAAAGCTTTATTAATAATGGTTTTGCTTTTTAGCACGGTTCACTACGCATTAAACATAATTTATGTTACCAAACAAAACTATATATATACAAATAATAATTATTTATATTAATGACTGGCCTGCTATGCAGGTAAACTAAAAATGATAAACAACTGCAATCGAGTGATATCAAAATAACACATCCGAAATATTGAACAAATTATTCAATAAATTATAATTGATGACAACAAAACAAATTGTCACTATAAGCCATATAAATGAGTTGTAAATACAAAAAGTTAAAGAAATTAAATGTGCATATTTAGATAGTTTTCTGTAAAATTGCATATTGACCAGATAGAATCTATCAGTTTGTTACTCAAAACACCTTAGCAACAGTTATATCTTCGGGTTTTGTTTATGTTTTTGATAATGCAATGCACAATGCAAACATTTGTATTGAATAAGCGATAAGTATGAAAAGCGTTTGGCTGAACCAACAGCAACAGCAACAAACAAACAAAGCGCACTGCACCACGGCCCGCACATCCTGTCAATCCCTGTGTATACTTATGCACATCCGGTATGTAAATGCACTGTCGCCTATAATCATCATACCCCGTCAACCTCCCCCGCTGACATGCCTGCCTGCCAGTCTGTCTATCTATGCATGTGTCTGTGCGTGTGTGTGTGTGCATCGGCGTTCGTTGTCAGTGGACCGGAAGAAATTATTGTTATTCGAATTGATCTGCCATGGCTGATGTCGGTGGCATCGATAGGCAATGTCGCTGCCAGGACAACACAGCATAACGGCACAACAGGACAGCTGGAGAGCGATATCGCTGCACTCAAACTGCTTCAAAATGCTGGCAGAGCTCTGATAACGTCACCGATGCAAACGCGACCGTTTCGCTGTTATTTATGGACGCTCTTGCATATGCATAAATAAAATAAAATGCATATTGTAAAAATGAATGGAGTGGTCCACCTCTCAGCTCAGCTCAGCTCAACTCGACTTTGGCGTCGACGAGTGCACAATAAATTGCAAAAATATTATTTTATCAACAATAATTAATTAAATGCACTTAATTGCGTGCCACAGTTATTTTTGTTTTTTTGTTGCAGCTGTTCAACTGTTGGGTGCTGCATGGTTCAGAGTTTGGGGTCTTGCCACGCGTTGCAAACATGGTCATCTGCATATGCTTGAGCAGCGTTGTAAGTAGCCATGTAAGTGGACAAGTACGCGACGGCAACGGCAACGGGCAACAGTTGCCACAACACGCACTCTCTCTCTCTTGCTCAGTCTTTTTGTTGGCAAGCTCTTTACGATTTATGTATATTTTTAAGTGGCATTAAGTGCGCGTTAACATCTTATTCAAGCGTAGAACAACAACAGCAACAGAACAGGAGAACAGAATACACAACAACAATAACTGATGGGCAACAGCAGCAGTTGTTGGTTGGCCATTAAGAGCGCTATTGAATCCGCCCCGCCCGAAGAAGCAAGCTAATTGACAATCGTAGCGAGGGGCCTTAACAAAAATTTGTCACTCACTCGTAATGAGCCGTGCAGCTAATTGTGGCTTTAACACAGCAGAAGCAGCAACAGCAGCAGCAACTGTATTCATAAAGTTGCCACACATTGTTGCAGCTGAAGCACACAGCAGTTGCTTGTTACATTTGCATTGTCTGTTTGTTGATCAAGTTTTGTGTGGCGCACAACTTGTATGGACATATGCGCTAAAGGAATATTACACATACGCCATGTTGGCCAAAAACTTTGCACAATTTTTGTTGCTGCTGTTGCTGCAATACGTTTGCCTGGCCACTGACGTCTCATTTTGGGGTTCTCAAAGTATGGGGTATCTACAAATTCAATTCAATTGCCTGCAGCACTAGCAGCTTTCCCTAGCTGTACATCTGTATGTATTTCTCTGTGTGTGTGTGTGTGTGTGTGTGGGTATGTAATTTACAATCCCTTGTGCATGGCCATGTACGCATGCATGCACGTGTATGGGTAAAATTGTTAAATTTATACATAAAAGCAGAGCAGTTGGAAAATGCCAAAGTAATTTGCGATAAGTGCGTCAGATTCTTTGGGGAAAATTCAACCACACAGACACACACACACACACACACACACACTGCAATAACAACAACAAGAAAAGCACAAAACCACGCCAATAAAAAAATATACAAAGCAACCTATAAAAAGTGAATATTTATTTGTATTTCGACTGCAGTTTCAACAAAACTGACATTCCCTACTGCAAGTACTTGAAAATGAAAGCGAGCTTAAACAAAAAAAGAATGAACAAATTGAGGTTATGTAATCAGAACGAACTTTATAAATACCATGTATGAGCTGTAGAACAATATACAAAAATAGATTTGCATTTGTTTAAAAAAAAAAAACAAACACAAATATATGGCAGGTAATGCAAATTTATAAGCTAAGCTATAAATGAGCGCTATTTTTTTAGCACTATACTTAAAAATTTGCATACAGCGCGTGTAAAATTCAATAGCAGAACATTAAAAGCGATGCAATAAAGAATAAAATGAAATCCCATTTAATGCATTTTATTTTAGTAAATAAAAAATAACGCATTTAGTCTTCAAATTGTACAGCAGATTAGCTTTTTTTGTGTCACATTATCAAATATGCCTCAGTGTTAAGCTGTTTATACTTTATTATTGTTAATGTATTTGTAATCCTCTTAAGTGGCATTACTTTAATGCCAGCCAGACAAATGCGACTATTAGACTATCCCTGAAATCAACTTACAAACTGGTTTAAAATTAAAATAACTGGTTAAGAACTATTAGGTAGTTCTCAGGGCCAGTTTAAGCTTCTTCAAACACAGATAATTTGAAGGTATGTAAGTTAAATGTTATAGTTGAGATGCCCCAATGTTTAATAACCAATTCAATTGAAGGGGCCCAGGGAGGTATAGAGTTGAAAAACTGCTGCTGCTGTGGCAACTATGCAAATAAGCAGCAGCTGAGAGCTGAAAGAGAGAGAGAGAGATCAGCTGAAATGAACGAGGCAGGCACACGTTTTATTTGTGGTTTGTCCTGTTCGCCACAATTCCATCTGTATGCATGTGTTTGTGTGTGTGTCAATAACTCACAAAAACGCAACAACAACAGCAACGAATAAAAGATGGCAATTTGTATTTTGGTTGTTTGTTGTTGGCTCGCATTGTAATAATAAATTGTATGAAAGTATGCAATGAAAATAAAAATGCCAGTGCGTAATTAATGAGTCAAGGTGGTGTCATATGGCGCATACACACTCACTCACACACACACACACAAACACACACACTCACACTGAAAAAGAAGAGACAGAGGAGTGGGAGAGAGAGAAACGGCAGAGCTGAGCACATTGCGTGTTAAGTCGCGTATTTCATGGCGTTTATTTATTATGCACAATGTGCCTGTGCGTCAGAGCCAAATTATTGACTCAATTTGTTGGAGCACACACAAAGATACGCTAATGTACATGGGTGTGTGTGTGTGTGTAAGCGTTAATTGCTTATGGAGCGCACATTATTCAACTGTCATTTTGGTGCAGAACGGGCAAAGCGAACGCCGCTTCGCTAAGAAGCGACCCAAAATTGCGGCTTTGGCAAACAATTAGGCAGCTAATTTGCAGCAGGCTCAGGCAGCATCAGCAGCACAATTCCACTCTCTTTCTCTAGATGTGTGTGCTGTGTATGTGGGGCAATGCGTGCTAATCCTGTCGCACACAGACAGCATCAGCATTAGCAGCAGCAGCAGCAGCGAATCCTTGTCAGGGTCCGCTGTCCGTCAGAAAGGCGTTTGTTCGTGCATTGGGCTAAAATTTTCGAAAGGGACCAGTTGCTAAATCACAGCCAAATCCTTTTGACAAATACCCACAGAGGAACTGGCGCTGAGCTTAACAGAGATCTGAACTGGTAGACTGGTAGGGTGAAAGAGGCGGAAATGGCGGAAACGGAAACGCTAATATGGCAAGTTATTCAAAAGGCGTCCGGGATTGCTGAGATAAATGCACTTGGCTGTAAAGCGAGCGCCTTGTCAACGCTCGCAAAATTTAAAAGGTGACAGGGATAAACGCATCCAATGGCACAGAATGGCAGCACACACATGTCAGCTTGTGTGTGTGTGTGTGTGTGTGTATAGTTAAAGCTGGTGTTTCTCTCTGTGCTGTGGTTTACTTACACAAACACACACACACACTGACACACACAGCAAAAGGCTAAAAACTAGCCGTGTAGTAGTGCGTTCTGACATGTGGCAGCTGTCATGCGTGCAAGCGCTCCGATCTGGATTGAGGATTCGGGACGCTTGGCACAAGGTGGAAAAGTTGCACTCGTTGCATAGGCAACGCACATCAATCAGCCATTTGCCGCCGTTGTAGACGTCGCTTGTCAGCCGTAATTTACGCGCATTCACAACCTTCCACACACGGCAAGAAACAAAAGATTCAAACGCACCACAAATCGTTTTGGCCCTACCCCAACACACACACACACACACGCGTGACTGGGGGTCAGCTCCCAGACATCAAGCAAGTCAGCCAGGCAAGGCAGCCAAGAATCTTTCTTCTGCTCCTGACAAAATGTCTGTGCGCTGATATTGCATTTTCAGTTGTTCGTCAAGTTGCAGAAACACACGTTGCACCTTAAAGTTAGAAACTTGCTTTCAATGTAGAGCTTAGCGGTTTGTGGTAAAGCTAGACACTTTTGACTTTTGTCAAGTCAGCAATTAATACAAATTTATATAGCCAAAAGTTGTTGTACATTGTACAACTTTAATTAATAATTAATCACATTTACAAAAAGCTTTGTGAAATCTTAACAAATATTTATTTGACCTTACATCAGGTGAGCTAAAGCGTTTAAAGTTTCTAACTTAAAGCTTCGATTAACAGTTTTAAGCCTCAATTGCTTTTTTCTATATTTGCTTTGTGGCAGGCGCAACAAAATTTTCCCATTTTGGCTGCCATCTGTAATGAAAACAATTTAATTCAATAGACAATAGTTTTATGTGTGTGCTCTGTGACGTGCTTTGGATAACAAAATCAATTTCTTGGCATCCACACACACACACACACACAAACACAAGCACACATACATATACACACAGGTGATCAATAGATTTTGCAGGTCGCAACGATTTTCGCAACGAATTTACTATATATATATGTATGTAATTGTGGAATGGGTGTCTATTGAATTATTATAACAGTTTCTGCTGTCAACGTTGCCAACATCCCTAATGTGTGTTTGTGTGTGTGTGCGTGTGTGTTTTCTCACTTGTGCAGCTGCTTTTGTTGTTGCTGTTGTTGGCAAGTACGTGACAGACGCGGTTTGGCGCGATTAAATTACGTTTATGATTATATTTTGTTACAGAAACACAATGTCATACAAAGCTAACACACACAGACGACAAAAAAAATCGCTGAAAAAGATATATACACACACACACACACATACACATCTGTCAGCCACAATGTATTGAAGTGTAAATGGTTAACAATTGTGGCAAAAAGCAACAATAAGCTGCGTATCAACGTTAAATGAAGCATGTAGTGTGTGTTTATGACGCATTCACATTGTACAATATTGATGCTGAATTATTTATAGAGACATCGTTTTAATTGCATTTTACCTTGCACAGAGAGAAGGAAAATTGATTTACTCTAAGCAGTTTTAAGAGCATTACTAACTGACGGTTGAAGCTTAAACAATGTATGTGTGTCATGTGCTTAAACTGTGATAAGCTCTACTTAACACACAATATCACCTTTGCCACCTCTGCATAACCATAACAATAATAATTGAAAAATGACAAGAGTCAAGATGAGTTCGTGTGTAATCTGTGTGCATAAACATTTATTACAATCTCGCTTTACATCTCTCTCTCTCTCTCTTAAATTTGATTGCAAATGCTGCTGTAAGCGAAGTTTTTTTTACAAGTCCGACAGTAAATATCATTTGGGCTGACACTTATTGCTTATTACCACACACACACACAGACACACTGCATTTATTTCAACATAATGTGAAATTAATAACAATCATACGCCACGTTGCCTGGCTGCCATCTCAAGTGCTGCCTGCTTGCTACCTACCTACTTACCACCAGTTGCAACTGACAGACTCATTCAAAAAGAGAGCGAGAGAGAAAGAGAGAGAGAAGTGAGAGCTGAAGAAGGGGCTTGGCTTCATAAGTTCTGCTTACCATGATTTTCTAAAACTGTCAGAAATTGCAGCAAAATTACGCGCAGCATTCAAACAGGCGCCGAAGCGCAGCTGCAAGAATGCTTATTAAAATATAAATATGCTAAAATACGAAAGAAGTAAAAAACATAAGGCAAGACCAAGTGGAAATTGTGGGCAGGGGGGGAGGGGGTGTAGATGCCAAGTGGACGACGGATATAGAGCCCAAGAGCAAAACACAGTTAAACAGTAGTAAAGCAAAACTCTAGAATGGCAGCAAGCGAGCGTTCGAGAGAGCGAGCGAAAAGCCAAAGTTAAAAAACTAAAGTTTTATACTATAAAATAATTTCAACTACTTGAAATGAGCACGCGCCAAGGCGAAGTGTGTCGAAGGGCTGGCATGGAAAACAATGAAGAAAAACAACAGCAACAAACCAGAACAACAACAAAATATATATATATATATATATCTGTATAAAAAATTTACTACAGCACACAGCTAAAGTAGAAATTTCATGCGCGCCGTCCAAAACTTTAGCACTTTTTAGCCCGCACCCAATGCCCTTCTGCAACCGCCTCCGTCTTCACCTTCGCCTTGCACGCACCGAAAAAGCCACCCAAGAGACGGCAAAAGCAAAGTTGTTCTTTGCAAACAATGCACAGTTATTCTACTGACGCATTTCGGACCAAGGTTATTTTTACAACATCTATTATATATATGCAGCCAATCTGATGCTGGTAGCAAAAGAATCTGCGTGCCGCAAGCAACAAACAAGACTTTCTTGCCAAGAAAAACCCCTCAACTTGCATCGCATTAGCTGTTTTTTTTTTTGATAAGCGCACGCTACGGCTACGCAATATGCAAAATTGCACCTTAAGTGCAATTAGTCAAACATTGAACTGGCTTAGAGTTTTCCAGCTACACTTTACAGTCTTTGTCTGTCTGTCTATTTGTCTGTCTGTCAGTCATCAATCAATTAGCCAATTAGTTCAACATGCGCATCAATTTCCATGCAAAAGTAACTAATTGCCGGGCAAAGCAAACGCAAAACACATCTAATCAAATTTAATTAAGCCATCCAGCAAACAGACTTGCAAGCAAATGCAACGATTGCACCTGTTCCTATGCCTATGCCTATGACCCACGCCCACGCAATACGCCCCTATACCTTTTAGCTGGCGTGTGTTTGATTTGCAGTTGAAATATGTGAGCAGGGCACGAAGCACACACTGCACACAATACACATAACACACAAACACACACACACACACAATGAGTAACATTGCAATTTAGGGTTATCAATGAAATTGCGTTTGCCCCTAAAAGTATGCACCACAAAAAGGCGCTCAACGTAGAATGCGTGGCACGCCCCAGATATCCTACAACAACAGTAACGAGCTTGAGGTAATTTTTAGAGTTTTTATAGCCAAGTTGTTGACTGTTTATTTGCGCATTATAGACAGAGAGCCCAACGATGCCTGTCTGCCTAAAAACGTTGTCTGATTGCATTCGACTTGAGCGCCTTGCCCCGCCATTATGTGAATGGGCTTTGGCAATTGCGAATTGTAGCTAGAGAAACCTTTTGCCCGGAACCCATGCGTTTCAGAGATAATCAACTAAACACTTCATTATTTCGTCGACGGCGTAAATTGTTTCGCCAATGCGTTTCTCTTTTACCATTTACATACCCTACAGACATTAGAAATAAGAAACGCACACTAAAGGGAGTATTATGTGCTTGTGTGTAGCGTTTGTAACAGCAAGAACTTAGTTCAGTTTAGGCCTAACTAAGATAAAAACTATTTGTGATATGATAATAAGGTATGGGTCTTTTATTATTATACAGAAATTGTTGTATATTTGAACTAGTTTACTACCACTTGACGCTTACAGGGTAAAATTTGTTCAAGCACTTTTAAGTGTAGCATTTTTACTTTGCGAAATTGTGTTTTGGGTTTGAAAAAAGGGGGAAATAGTGCGAAAATTTCCTGTTTTCATATGGCACATTTCGTATGCACTCGTTTCCTTTTATTTTTCCTCTCCTTCTTTAATTGAATGATTAAACTCCGATTGCGGCCGTTACGAACGAGGGGCATTCATTTAGATTAGCGAATGAAAAGCAAAGCGAGCAGGTTGTTGAGTTCAATTTGATATGGTTGCATTTAAAATTCAAACATACTCGTTATATTTAAAGAGCTGCCACTTAAAGCTGATTACAGCGTAATTGATTTAGTTTTTGTTTGAAAAGAACTTCAAGCTTAAAGAGAGAATTAGCTAGAAATATAAATGAAGTCCAGGTAACAGCAGCAAAATCATATCGTTCTGCTTATGATACTTGAAATTCCAGAATTTTATAACAAATGAAATTTCAATAGTTGCAACGAATGCAACGAGCTGTAATAATGATAGTAATTGAACAATGCAATACTCTCCTGGGGTTAATGTACCCAAAACATTATTCAAAGCTCATCAGTTCAACCCAAAAATAAATAATTATATTTTCTGGCAACAACAACAATTATTCTTTTGAACGAAATGTTCCGATGAGCGCTGGTAAAATTTAATAAATTAATGCAAAAATGGCATAATAGAAAACACAAACACACACAGCGAGCACGAACAACGAAGCAGATGGATGGACCAACAATTATTACCATAAATGACTGAACTCGTAGATACCCTTTATGCTTTTGGTACATTAACGCATTACTCTCTGTGTCCAAACACTTAGATGCACCTTGTAAAAACTCAAAACAGGGTATAACAAAGAAAATGATTTGCTGCCTGTCCCACCCGTGACAATCGTGTGTGTGTGTGTGTGTGTGTGTGTTGCATAACTAACAATTGTTTGGGGCACACACCAATGCCAAATGTACTTAGCGCTGCATTATGAACAACAACAACTATCGTAATCGCTTTAGTGCACAAATGGCGCACACACAAAAACAATATCAGCAAAGAGCGCCAAAGCGAACAAAGTGCATCAACCACCTTCACACACACTCGCACAACGCCACACAAAGGCAAATGATGGCCAGATATTAAATATGACCCAACTAGGCAGGCAGCCGCCAAAAAATAACAAAATGCATTCTCATTATGCACAAATTTTGTCAAAAATTTAATATCCATATAGGTTTAGCATAATTAAAACGAGCACCTCACCAACAACCTACTCTTTCGCTTTGTCTGAATATCAATAATGCAAATACTCGCAAAACAACATAGATTGGCAATTTGAAACATGTGCCTCATATTGTGGCTTCTTTTGACTTTTGTATAAATTGAAAAAAGATATTTTCGATATGAAATGCAAACAGAAAATTTTCGCCACACTAGTATTACCAGCAGCATTTGCATTCAAAATTAATATATTTCCCATTGAATAATTGTATCTTATGATTTACGGTGGTAAATGAATGGTTTTCCACTTGATGTGCCTTAATTGAATATCATCGAGAAGTTTCTCAAGTATATAAAAGGTAACCAAGCAGAAATCAAGTCTAAAATGTTTGGGTTCTACGTGGAACTATACTCAGTTTATTCAATCATAGACCTCTTTTCTTTTGAGGTGAGCTCTAGAAATTCATTGAGAAATTGACGCCTAAGCAGGCACTGGACTCCAAGTGGTTGTTGGTTTGTATGCCCTTTGTTTGCTGCTTCTTCTCTGACTCGTGCTGCAAAATGCACTCGAGACGGCCCATTGTCGTTTTATTGACAAATGAATGAGCTGCTGTCAGCATTTGCTGCCTCTGTAAGTTTGCAAATTAACTTGTTATTGTCGTGGTTTTTGCTGTTTGGGCAGCTTGAACAAATCAAAAGTATTTGAGCATTTCACACTCATTAAGTTTAATTACATATTTTGCATGCTCCGGCAATTGTGACATTTCAATTGCACTTCATGGGCTCGCAATTCAAAGCAAATGGTGTGAAAAGTTTTTGTTATCATATCATTTAATATATGCTATACATTTTATATCTCGCCCATAATTTAATTGATATGTTGATTAGTATTAATCTTTTCTATTCATCAATACTCATATGAAACTCATTAGTTTAAATTGTTTGGCAATTTTTAGCAGCAATCTCTTTTCAATCTGTTGTTTGTTAGCGTCCCACCTTTAACGCCCTTTTTTTCGAACCATTTGTTGGACAAGTTTTATACACGCTCCCACAAGCCGCAAAAGAGGCATAAAAACCGCATAACAAATCATTAAACGTTCGCTGTATGTGCACAGGGGACAACGATAGACAGCGAAACATGCTGTGTACAAATCAACCCTCGAAGCCCAACCACTCAGCTAGAGCTGGGGTGAGGGAGGCGTGCTTGTCACCGTGTGGCTCAATGCTGGCCAGTGTGATCGTAAAATCGGGGCTCGTTAGAGCCAAAGTTTGACGCATTTTACTGTCGTGGCCAAGAGGCAGGGCACGCAGCAATAAGGAGGTGGCAAGACCTCGACTGTGTGGCCTCGACTCCAACAGTGGAGCCAGTGTCTCGGGGCGCACGTAAAAGCAAATCAAGCAAATGGACAAATGTTGGGCCGACCGCGACAGTCGAGTTGAGAACCCAACTGAGCTGCATGATTGCATTTTATGTTTGGGTTAATTTTTTATGTCTACTTTGCGCGAGCGCCGAGCATCATAAATAAAGTAACAATCAATTTTCATACGCACCGTTGTACGACAAAGTAGAGCTCGCGCCTGGCCCAATGCATCGAAATCGTATATTTTAACATAATATTATTGCACAGCTGGCTGAGATGAAAGCATGCCACACACACACACACACTCAACTACTTCAATGGGCAAGTTAAAGCGTAGGCTCAAACGCGCCCACTACTTAAACATCATAAAATATGAAAATTCATTTGCCATTCATCAATTATTTATTTATGGCAATGTTCTTTTACGTTTTACGCATCTGTTAATGAATTATTTTTTGTCATTTTTTCGCGACAGTCAGTGTTTGTGTGTGTGGGTGTGTGTGTATTGGAAGCATAATCAATTTGAATCCTTTTCTGCATTTTTATTGCGCTTATGCGCATTTTACGGAAATATACAAATACATATATCGAAATAAAAATCAGCCCATCAAACCAAATGTCGCACAATAATGGCCATGAAAATTTTCGCTCTGTTAAAAGGGTATTAGAGTTGTATAACTTTGTTGTTAAGCCCGTCATGCTTTTAATGTATTATCATATCTATGTCAAGTGAACTCTAGGCTGAAAGTGTATTAAATCTGAAACATTTGATATTCTTGCTGTCTTGCTTTTACCACACATCGGATCAGCATACATGCATATATGTTTAAAATAGGGTGAGTAAAGTAGTAAAGACAACAGCTGCTGCCAATGGCATTCAGAATTAAACAGTGCTGCCAGGCACAGGCATTGTTGGGCTTATCAATCAGACACTTTTCTGTCTACACAATTGCAATTTGCAATTTAAATGCTCAATGTTCGTTAATGCCGCAAACAGCTCAATTCGGCATTTTCGACAGATTGTTAATGGATTGAAACTTTCCAATTGCCTGTGAGTTGTGAATTTTATGAAAAATATAATAAATATAAATCAAATTGCTATTAACAGAAAAATATGTACAATTTATTTATTTTAGTTTACTTCATTTCTCATTAAGAAAGCAAAAAAAAAAAACACATCCGGAGCACGTCAAGGCAACTTCCGCAACAAAAATGCAAACACAATTAATTCCTTACAGCGGAAAAAGTGCGAATGTTAATAAGCAACAGAAGCTGGGGCACAAATTGAATACAGTTGTCAGTCGTGGTGTCCACGTGCCGGTCCAGACCATCAGCCTTCAGCCAGCCAGCAAATAATCAAAAGAAAATTCCATTTCCATTTGAGACGCTGCATCCGTTGTTCCCATTGCTATCCTTTACACAGCATCATCCATTGGCATGCATTACCAGCGCGAAAGCAGAACCATCTTTTTCCCACTGCGTGGAGTGCAAATTAAACCGAACAGCGCTCGAGGTTAATTTCACATGCATTTCAGTGGCAATCAGTGCGTGTGGCAGTAGCCGCACGGCTCCACTTAAACAACATTGCGGGTGGCACTTAGCCAACACTCCAACACAACGGCCAAAAACAAAAAAAGAACTACTTATGCAGCACTCTGACAGGCAGCTCTCTCGCTGTATCCTTCTTTCGATTGGTGTCCTAATCTGAAACTCATTTCCTTCCGTGCCAGCTTAACTCCCTTTTGGTCTGCGGAAATGTAGAGCGCTGTCAAAGATTGGCTCCAAGTGCAGACCAGACCGAAAAGTTTCTTTGCATGTGACCGGGATAATTGTGTGTAACAGGTGCGAAAGACGGAATTTACAATCAGGCTTCGCACAGTTGATAGTGTCAGCCAAGTGCTTCTCGCTTGTTGAAGTGAAATAATTCATGCACTCAACGCGATAAATAAGTACACGAATTACACTTAGCATCAAGTAGAAGTAACTAATATTTTATTTATAGTTATGCTTGTCTTGTGAGCTTCACATTTTAATTAACCAAAAAAGCGACTTGTAGCGTTTTTTTTTTTGCTTTCCAGCGAACTAAAACTCAAAAGTTCACTACTATTGCTGTTGTGCTTTGCCATTCTATCCCTTTTACTACTGTGTATGTGTGTGTGTGTGCTGTTCGGTAGATTCTAATTAAGCGAAATGAAGAAAAACTGTGTTAGTTTTCCTTTTGGTTACTGTTTTTTTCTTTGCCTTTGCCGCCTCTGGTGTAGTAGTCACATTATCTGACGCCAAACTCACGCACTGCGCATGGTCCAATTAAATTATTAGCCAAAGGGACTAGAGACTAGCGGAGAATGGGAAGGGTGATGCGTTGCTCAAATGGAATGTGAAAATCTTCAAATGCTGGGTATGTGCAAAAAGCATATGTGAATTATGTTTAGTTTTCATTTGAAAGGGAATTTTGAACAGTGTACAACGTCAAACGCTACGTATGCGTAATCTGAATAGAAAGGCGCTCAGCAAAAGAACTTTTTGCCATTAGCAACAGAAACAGCAGCAGCAACAACAACAACAATGTCTAATGTCCTGCGACAAACAAAGGAGAAACTTTTTGACTTCTGCTCACCAAATGGCAGCCATCAAAATTCGACAAGGTTGCGCACATGAGAAATCATTCAACAGTCAAAAATAATAATATACTGTTGTTATGACAGCAGCTCAGGTGAGTAGTTGGCTTGGAGGGGCTGGGTGTTAGGTGGGGCAATCAAAAAGTTACTGCTGCAGCCAAAAAACGGATCATCGGCGAAACTCGTACGTTTGTGCAGCCAGGAGAGCAATGCGGTTATCAGCGGAACACACATAGAACCCAACTCAAACTCAGGCATCGTTTGTTAAAAGCAGCGCCCAAAGGGGCGTAGCTACCAGAAGGCGTGGCACACAGACACAGACACACGCATTTGATGCAAATGAAACATAATGAAATTGTAAAAGTTACTTTTGCCAAAGATAAAATTTACATTTCTCACACAGACAAAAGCTGCTGTACATTTAAGGTATAAGGGATTGGGGGTGTGCGAGGGGTGCGCGAGGGGTGTGGCAAACCAAAAACTGCGGCACAACTTTGACATTTTTATGTGCTGCAGTTTTGTGCGATTTGCTTAGGAATTGTGTTTAGCGTTGCGTACTTGACATTTAAACGTGTAACAAACATGGCAAAACTAACACACACACACACACACACACAAAAGAGGAGAAAGTGTGTAATACACACACAAACGCGTTTGTCGTGTTTTGTAAATGTGAATTTGCAGTGACAGTTCGTGATGCACTCAAGCGTTTTACTGCGTTGACGCTGAGGCGAAGCGTGAGAATGTTAAATGCAGCAGCAGCTTGAAGGCCACAGAATAGCAGCAGGTACTTAACGAATGGATATAGTGAAACACTTACCTATTATTAGATAGAGTTAGTACAAGGTTATGTTCTGCAATTCAAATATATATTTACCCAATAAAAACTATTATCAAACAACTTGGCAAAACAATAAAAAACTGTTTGATTTGATAAATTTGAAACACAACACAGAATTAATTATAGTTCAACAATGCACTAGATAAAAATTCGTTTACCAAACTTACTTTCAAATAGATTGTATTTGTTATTTGTATTTAATATGCTGACGAAACAATGCCACAAAAACAAACAAAACACAATTTGATTTTTTAATTATTTTTTATATACAATAATGTAAAAAAACGAGCACAAAAGAAGCTAAAGAGAATGGTTAATTTCTACAGAATAATTTATACACTTTTTATAGCTTTTAAAACTTACCTTAAGCTTATTCTGCTGAATTTTTAAGTATATTTTAAGTGTTATTTATTTCATTGTAAGTTTTGTATTTTTGTAATGTTATCGAAAGGGTATTTAAATGAATTTCAAAGAAAATGCAAATATCGTATCAATTATAATATTTTAATTGCAAAATTTGTGTCGAGAGAACTTTTTATTAAACTCAAACTGAAAATCATGCATCAAATGAAAGGATATTGAAATATTTATTGCTATTTGCCAAATTGTACTTATCTTTATATATTTATATATATATAATTTACAGATTTTACAATTTTCATTTATAATAATTTATTTATTTTTATTTCTCAACCAGGGACATTGCTTAATATCCGTTTCGATATTGCACTGCACTATATATTCTCTATCAGGGCACATAAATAAAATCAGATTTTAACTTTTGCCCAGCAGGCAAAGCAAGGCGCCACACAAAATGTGCACTTATGCGTTTGTAGATGTATGTATTGAGAAAAGAATGAATACGCACAAGGCAGAGAAAAATTATTTTAAGCATATTTTTGCCACAGTTGGAAAATTTATTGTCGCTTGCAATTAGGCGTGCTCGTAAATCCTGAAGATTTCCAACCAAAGAGCCGAATGCGCAATGCGATGAATAAATAAAATTAGAACAGGGCAAAAAGGGAGAGCTAAACGCAAGGAAACTATAACTCATAATCTCTATCTTATTTTTTTTTTCTTCCTTACTTTCTTTCTTTCTCAAATGCTGTAAACGTGGCAATGATTTCAATGGTTAACTGGAACAAAGATCAGGCAGGCAATAAACATGGAATAAACACGCTGAGAAAAGCGTACGCATTTAAAGCGAAACATGTTTTAAAAACTTAAATTGTGCGATTTTATAGCCATTTCAATGGGCCAGAGTGTTAGCCATGTACATATATATATGTGTGTGCGTGTTATAGCTTAAGAAGAAAAGAACCGAGCGCGTATTGCGCAACACTTAAGAATTCTATTTAAGCGCTAAGCTAATACACACACACTCACACGCTGGACAAGCATTCACTGTGTGTGTGTGTGTGTGTGTGTGTATTGATTGTATTTGTAAGACTAGCTTACCTTTTGAGGCAACCACAACGATAAAGGCTGAGTGGCATGCATTAACAGTACATGTTTGTGCCATAAAGAAAGCGCTATGCTTATGTGTTTGTGTGTGTGTATGTGTGTGCAGTTAAGGCACACCCATGCAAACAACAAAACGCCCATTAGGTTGCACAATAAAAATGTTTAAAATACTTTAAAGCGCAATATATATAAAGAAAGTGGAGAAAAATATTCCAAACGATTTGGCTAAAGTTGACTTTTAAATATCCTTTTCTTTTATTCATTAAATAAAAGTGTAACAAATAAAATAAGCTAATTAACAACTAATATTTCAACACTCTAAGTTTACTAAATTCAGTTTTTTTTGCAAGCTTTAATAATAGCTAATCAAGCAAAGACTTTCAGTGAATTCTTGTTTAAAGTTTTCTAGCATTTGTTGTGCATAAATAGCTTGCTTATTTACCGTTAACTGTTTGTGTGTATGTGGGTGTGTGTGTGTGTGCTTTGCACTTGTCTTATGGCTGCCCAATTTAGCTTTAAGGCAAACTTGGCGCACTTTAACAAATGCCAAATGTCAATTACCATAGCTTGCTTGGCGTATACGTAATATACAGTGGCATAAAAACCAACAAAGATTTGTTCTAGTTTTTAAATAAAATTAGCTTTATATGTATTTCATTTACAACTATCAACAAGCACATTTTAACATTATAAAAAATATGTATTAAATTGAGCTTTTGGCCCATTGTAAGCCAGAGTGGCAATAGAGACGCCTTTTTGATAGACTGGTCGGAGGGGCTCAAATGGCCGACAGGCCATCAATATAAACGGCATTGGGCGCTGCTGTTACTCCACTCCAAGCAGACGCAACACATTTATGACAGGCGCCACTATTCGCCCTTTCTCAGTAGTTTTATTTCTTTTCGCCATCCTTTTCTTCTTTTTTTGCCATTAACCAAATGCGACACTGATGAGCGCTGCACAAAAAGGGCACCGAGCGAAACGCACTTAACGGCAGCAGGACAAGAGTGCAAGGGCAGCTGTGCAGTGGGGGGGGGGGATGGGCTTGTGAGCAGACTGGTAGGCCAAACTCAATGAATGTCCTTGCCAGCCTTGTCCTGGCGCAGCAAAGCAATTGAAGTTGACTTTGAAGTGGCATCGTCGGCGGCTATCAGCGCCATCATTGCCATCATCATCAACGCCAGGACGACTCCTTGTTGCCGTCCTGCTGTTTGCTAGTTTGCTGGCTCTTCTCCTCCTTGCTGCAGCTGCTGTTTTTTTATTATTGTTATGCACCCATAACTGTCAGCGCAATAAATTTTCCATTTTGCTCAAGCACCACTTTCATTACAAATGCAACGTTGACTGCCAGCTAAAGAGAGTGGATGGGAGTATGACAGCCTTGTGCCTGGATGGCACAGTCAAATCATTTGATTTCTAAACATGCCTTTGATATCAATCTAAAACAAGCCTTAAATAACTATGGCCAGAAGCTAATTAAAATGCGACACAACAACAACTTTGGACTCTTATCAAAGGCAAGATACATATGTGAAAATTTGCGCCTTTATTTTTTTTTTAATTTAATTGCGGAAGTCAGCAGCAGCGGCGAGGGCGGTCAGGGACGAAAATGCTTGCAGCGTTGTTGGCTTTTTGTGTGCTTAATTGCGGCAACTGCTGCAGATTCTGTTGTTTGTCCAGTTGCTGCTTTTGTTGTTGTTTTTCCGTTTGCCGCAGTCGAGCGTGCAAAAACATGACGCTTTTAGTTTTCGGCTATGTATGTGTGTGTCCTTGTTGTTTGCTTCGGCACTGGCACCGCCTGCAGCAATTGAAACAGGAACATGTTGTCCAGCCAGGTGCATAGTGTGTGCGAGTGTGTGTGTGTGTGTAGCGAAATGTTTTTTGGAAAACGCACAACACACATCTTAAATGGCATTGTTCATAAGAAATGCACGCATTTTGAACGCTCGAATGCATTTCCGGGCACGCCTCCAGCCACACACACACACACACAGTTACGCCTCCCCCCTTAAACAGCATTACAAGCTTTAGTTTACCTGCTACCCCCTGCCTTCATGCTTTCACTTCTCAATCTGCCTTGCAACGGCTGTGCACACACACACACACACACACACACACATTTGGCTGCAGGCGCATTAATTAATGTTTTGACCAGCAGCAGCAAAAACAACAAAACAACATCCTTAATGCATGTAACGTTCAATGTGTGTACAACAAATATATATAATATATGTGTGTGTGTGTGTGTGTGTGTGAAAGTGTTTACATATTTGTGTGCCTTTTGCATTAGTCTCGAATCAAATATAATATAAATTTGAAGAGAATACACGACTTTGAATAGATTTCCCTCAACTGTATGTTAGGGTATATTAAATCGTTGCTGTATGAGTAGAATGCATTTTAATCACTTCAATAAATAATTAATTTTAATTCAATGCGACAAATGCAAATTCGAACCAAAGAGATAATCCCAAATATCTGTCTATATACCATATAGCACCTAATACAATCAAATCTAATTTTAATGCCAAAGGTAAGCAACACAAAGAAAGAAAGAGAGAAAGAGAGAGAGAATGCCAACACTGCAAATTGTTTAGCAATCCATGCAGACTGATGGCTATTCGAGTAAAAATGCTGTCTCATGTGTGGCGGGTTACAACAAGGTTCCAACCAAACACACACACACACACACACACACACACTGGGGAACAACAAGTCCAATAAAACGCACACAATAATTCTTCATCAACAGCTTAAGGCGGCGGGCAGGCAATAAATTTTGCGCTGTTAATTTGTCACATGATTTTAGTTGGCCAATTACAACTATCAGACAACAGCAGCAACAGCAGCAACAGCAGCTAAAGCAGCTAAAGCAGCGACAACAATTGCAGCAACTTGACAGGACTTGGAACACACACACACACACACACACACATACATTAGTGAAGGCACAAAGAATGACCAGAACGCTTGGCAGCTTAGCTGACCGAGGGCCAAGAGTGTAGAAAAATGCCAACGAGGCAAAAAAATACAAAAGAGAATAAAAGGAAAAGCAACCACAGACTTAACGCTCAGTGCGTGTCTTGGTATTTATCTAATTGTCACACACACACACTCACACACATACAGTTAGACATTGACTAGTTGGTAAATGTTTTAACGCAATTCCTGCATTGCTCGTTTGCCAGATAAATGTGTATAGCAAATATGTGGAAATAATGCGGCATCTCTCTGTATAAGTCTAATTGCAAGTGCGTAATGCGAGTGTGTGTGTGTGTGTGTGTGAGCCATTGATCCTGGCCAGCTTGACATTTTAATAAATCCCTTGAGTCACACACACACACAGACACAATAGTGCGATGGAGACAGAGCATTTGGCAAACTGTGACGCACTTCCGTTTCCTGTTTGCTCTCAACCAAAACTCAAATTTTGTTGTTGTTGTTGTTAGTTGTGAACACAAGGTTATCAGCAGGACATGCGTTAATGTGCTTAACTTGAGAAATCATATCATTAATTTCATTTTAGCTCTATACACAAATATCTCTATCGCTTTGTGACAATTTGTCAACTTGACCAAGTTAACTATGTGCGCTTAACTGTATTTTAATGTATTATAATTGTCTGGTAATCTTAAATGTTCAGACACTCCCACACAACTCTATTGTAATAGAGATTGTAGTTCCAGTTGGTATGGCAATCATTAAAATAAATTGAATAGTTCTATACAAGGAACCACTTGTTCTTTTGAACAACCTATGCATTCACAGAGTTGCCAGACTGTTAAGCCTTATGCATTTAGCAACAAAAAGAGCATAAAAAAAACTATTGCTAATACATAATTTGTATTTTTACTTAAAATTAAAATATATTGAAAGAATGTGTTTACACACAGGCAAAAGTGTTCCACAAAGCAGCCAATATTTATGCACATAGCTGAACAAAAACAAAAACTCTAAAATATAATTAGCTTTTATGCAAACACACACAAAAGCATCTATGATAAACGGCACATTCAAAATAAATTGATGAAATATTTAATTTAATTATAGCGAATATCGTTGGAGCAACCAACGAGAGTTGGGTTTGCACCAATGCGGTGACAGAATTGCAGCAGGGACACCGAACCAATAGATAATTACGTGATGCGGCAAAAGCGAAGCGTTTTGTATTAAAATGTGTGGATGGTCGAACGATTTTATTTATGGCTCGTGCCAATAATGGCGCTAAACCGATGTGCAAATTGTTGTGTCCTGTGGTTGTAGCCACCAATGCCACGGGTCGCCCAATACTTAGCCTTACCTCAGAAATCAATGGCATCCAATTAGGCTTATGTACATCCACAAAACACAGCTCGCATTAACACTCGGCGAATGTGAAATTGTGAATGGAATATCTAAGCCGTAAGTATTATTTAAACTTTGTATTATTAAGCTGCGTCTTTTGCTTATAGTTGGACAAATGAATTCCTTCTGGTGCCGTTGACTATGCTCTATAAATTGCATCATTGCGTCATATGCACAACATCTCATCTATTAAGAGACACACACACACGTGCAGGTGTCAAACATAAAGGGGGACAACAGTTCAAAGGCCAAGTCACAGGTTAAACGCCCATTAAATTTAGTTACATTGGCTGAGAACTCGAAAAGCTGAAGCTGCACACCCTTCCCCACCCCAAACAGGGTCAGGCGATTAAGCTTGGCCCGATAGAGGGCGTCGGCGGTCACGCTAACCCAAAAAAAAACAACAACAAAAAAGAAGTCACGCCTCCTACTCCTGCTGTATATTCCACCACTGAGCCATAAATATTTGTAACACAATCTAAACACTGAGCCCAAGTGTCGGCCCACAGAAGTGTGAAAAGTCGCACACATATGAGAGTGTGTGTGTGTGTGTGTGTGTTTGTGTTTTAGTCTCAACTCACACCAAACTGGATCGAATGGCATCGTCGTTTTAAATCGCTACGAAATTGGTTTTAAATTTTTAAACGCCTCGTCCTGGCGCTGAACCATATGCTTCGTTTGTTCTAGTCTGTGTGTGTGTGTGTGTTGGTTGTGTGTGTGTGTGTGTGTGTGTGTGTGTGTGTGTGTGTGTGTGTGCGTGTTTGTCGCTCTTATGTTTTATAAATGATTTTTCCACGAGTCGCACTTTTAGTTGCTCTTGTAGTTTGCTCCGGTCAGGAGGGTTTGGGTTTGGCCTGACTTTTGGTGCCAATCCCCCTATTGGCCATAATTCAAGTAAGGCGTTAATCTCTGACACCCAACGAGCCAGAGTCGAGCCGACAAATCCAACGGCAAACACAAGGTGTGTAAGCTCTTCGGGGGGTGAATACAAGAGTTGTGCAGGGGGAAAGGATGAGTGGGTGGAACTGGCAGGGGGGTGATGTGTGTCTGGTGTAGATTGGTCCTTGGTGTGCACTTTGTTGCTGGTTTGACAAATTGCGCATAACTTCAAAGGGGTTAATTACTCATAAGGTCAATTTGTATGTTTCTGTGTGTGTGTGTGTTGCGTTTATTAAATTTATATTGATGTTAGTTTATGTTATTTATCTATTCTTTAACTCTCTGTTTCGCTCTATCCAAAGACAAAGACAAAGACTATCAACTTGTTTATAGTCTTTGGATAAGCACAAATGTTGCGGCAACATTTTGCATTGCCATGTTGCTAAGCAGTAGCGACCTCTGGCGGAATATCTGTGCAACTCAATACGCTTGCATTGCCGTTACTCCAATCACACACAGATAAAGCAGTGCATTTTACGGTATTCCCATTTTACCACCATTTTGTTGAGAAGAGAAATCATTTGGTTTTGTTTGAGTTTTTTTTCAAGTTTTTTTTTTATTCATTTTTTTTTTCTTTTAGTTTTTTTCTACTCAATTATTTTAAACATTTTTTTGTTATTTTAAAAAAATTTTTATACTTTTTTTGTTACGTTAGTTAATAAGTTTTTTATGTTTTTTTTTCTTTCTCTCTGCTTTATACTTTATAATTAATTATTCATATAATAATAGTAAATATTAATCTTTATGGTTTAAACTATCACGTTTTTCACAATAATCATTTTCGTTTTGTTTTTTTTTTTTGTTTGTTTTTTATGCATTTTCAGTTAAGTAGCTTACAAAATTAATTATTAGTTTTTTTTAGCTTGCGTTTTTTTACTTGGGTTCGGTTTGCATCATTCTGATATCAATAGAATAGTTTTAATTCATGTATATATATAAATTTTATATAAAATATTGAAAACCAAAAGGGTTCATATTTAGTTAAGGAATAATCATATAAACTCAACAGATTTTGCGCACTTCAATGTGGATAAAGAAAACTAACATTAGTTTAGTATAAAACAGCGCGGAACCGCAAATTATTTAATGTACAATTACAAGGTATGCAATAGCCGCATTATGTGTGAAAATGATTAGGGTAAGCTCTTGGGGAAAAACATGTTTTAAAGCGTGTGTATAGGGCTGACAATTTAAAAGCAGAAAAACTATATATTTACAAATAACTAATGTTAAAAAAGAAATAATTAATATGGTATTTTATTGTATTGAACAAATTTTTGCACTTTTTTTTTGTTACTTTTTGGTTGCTTATTATAAGATGAGCGAAGCAAAGAATCAAATAAGAGCTAATGGATTGGGATTAGTTCATTTTGGATTCTGTTTCGTTTTGGGATTTGTTTTTGTTACTTTCTTCTTCTATATACGTCTGATCTAATCTGATTGCCAGTTTTGCAAACTGAGCATCAAACAAAAATTCAATGCTGGATATTAATCGCTTATATTTTCATCAATTTGTAGTTAGGCTTTAGAGTCATATGTATATATCGTATATAGGTAATTATCAATAGTAAGCTTACATTTGATTTCTCACATATGTTTAAGTCTAATTCTAATAGCTATGCAAAACACATTTCGTTTTTTATTGATTTTTTTGTCTCTTAAGATCGTTTTAATGTTTTTTTTTTCATGTTTTCTAGTTTTATATGCAACATTTTGCCTTTTTTATATTTTTTTTTTTTTAGAAAGTTTTAAACTTTTTTTTTTTTAACTCGACGGTGTTTTTTTTTCTCAGAATTTAGATTTTTTTTTCTTTTTCTTGTATTTCAAATAAATGTTAACAAGTGCTATAAACTAAAAAAAAAAGAAAGGTGTGTTTTTGTTTCATGGGTTTTCTTTGAACATAAACTTTTAAATGCTTGGCGGGATTAGAAAGTGCTGATTTGTTTTTAGCCAATTGTTAGCTTGGTAGTGTGGTTTATGGAAGGGCAGTGCCATGCTCAGAAAACAAATGAAATAATCGAATTTTGGTTTCGTTTGGTAGAGCAAATGTTTTGAATTAAGTTGCATTTTGTTTGGGATACCATTTAAATGCTTAAATTACTCAAATTCGCTGGCAGTGGCTTGCCCTGCTTGCCTCGATTGGGTTTAAAGGATAACAAAAGGATACCACTTGAAACAAATAGCATTACATTTGCGTCTGGACATATATGTATGTATACATATTGTTGCAATACATATATAAGTATTTAATATACTTGAATGTACTTTTGCGCATGCACATTTTGGATATTTTAATGTACAAAAATTGATTTTTTTTGCATTAAGATCATTTGGTTTCTGTGTTAATTTCGTTTACATTGTCGTTTTGGTAATTATAGTAGTTGGGTTATTTTTGTTTTTTTTTATCTTTTTTTAATGTTGATTATCGTATATGTTTATAGTACAACAGTTCATGGCAATACGTTTAATTTAACAACGCTGCTTTTGTTTAGTAGGTTATTTGTTTGTGTTGGGTCATTGAAAGTATATAATATATTCACGAATATCGAAAATACACACAAAACAATCAAAACTCAAAAAATTATAGTATAATAATAATAATAGCAATGAAAATTGGAGAGAATATTTTAGTTCATAGCTGGTTGGCACTGGGCACAGAGCACAAATTGCCTGTGTATATATCTAACTATACTTGTATGTGTGTGTGTGGGTGTACGCGAGGGTATGGGTGTGTGTGTGTGTGCTAACAAACATTGAGCATTTCATAAGCAACCGTTTCAAGTTAGATGTGTGTGTGTGTGTGTGTGTATGGGTGTGTAAAAAAAACAATAGATACAATTATTCATAACTACTAAACCAACGCTAAGCAAATTGCAATAAACAAATGTTCAATTGTAACTTAATTAGTCTAAAGGCTAACGGTTGTCCCCACATATAACGCTTTCACTGGAATACTACTAATAAAAAAGAAAAATAATGGGCATAAACAAAAGAGAGAAGAGCTATTGGACACTAAGGCTCCAAAGGCTTCAAGCTTATCGTAAGTCATAATTAATCTTAATTCATATAAATGTGTGTGTGTGTGTGTTTGTGTACGAATTTCTACTTCTTTGACGATGACGAGGAAGATGTCACGCGTGCTGTTGCTGCTGCTGCGGCTGCTGCTGCTGTCGAGGTAGACGCTGCAACCGAGGCCACGGAGTTGGTGGCACGTGCGGCACTTAATTGTGCACCAATTTGAGCTGGTGCCTGCTGTTTTGCCTTATGTTGTTGTTGCTGTTGTCGCTTGTGTGGCGCCAAACCAGAATTGCTGCCATTACGACGCAACTCGTTCTGTGATCCCTGCTGATAATTGCGATTGGCAACCTGAGGCTTATTGCCCAGGGAGCCACTGCGTATGCGCACGGTGCTGCTGCCAAAGGAGCCAGTGCGTCGACGATTCTGTTGCTGACCATAACCGCCATATTGCTGCTGATGCTGATGATATTGATGCTGCTGCTGCTGCTGTTGTTGATGTTGTTGCTGCTGCTGTTGTTGCTGTTGTTGCTGTAGCAGGCGTCCCACATAATCACTGCGATTGGTAATTGTGGTGTTTAAGCGACGACCACCGGCAGTGATGACGGCGGTGCCCTCACTTTCGGACACACTACGCAATCGATTAAGTTGGCGTCCTGGTGTCAGGCTGCCAACACCTTGAAGCATCTCATTGATCTCGGGCTCCACAACGCGGAAGTCTTCAATGGTTTTAAAGCTCTTCAGATATTCTTCCAACTTTGGTTGCACCTCCAGTTTCTCACCGTTCTTGTAGTACTTGAGGAAGGCCCAGAACTTCTCAAGGCCATAGAGTTGACCTAGATGTTAGCAGAGAATAACAGATACGATAAGTAAACTAACTTTAATCTACAAGAAATGTTCAATTACCTGTCTCATAGTCGGCAATGGTCTCGTCTTGGAAGTCCTGATAGACATTCGGTCGGAATTTTTTTTCCAAGCCGTACGAGAAGAAACGGAACAAACACTCCAGACCATAGCGGAAGCCATTGCCTGCATCTTCTAGTGCCAGTGTACGGAACTCATGGTACATGCTCTTGTTGAAGTTTTCGCGCAGGAAGAAAGACCAGAAACGATACAGTGTGTTCATCTCCTGCGATTGTCCAAAGCCCAAGCGACGGCGCTCCTTCAGACAGCGTGAATGATACTTGTGATAAACCTGCTGTGTGAAATTGTTCTCCTTGAGCAGCGCATGCGATGGATGCTGGAACACTGGCAACGATTGTGGTACCGATGAACCAAACGACCCAAAAGATGTGGTAGGCGATGTGCCAGTCGATGAGCCCATCGATGTGGTGCGCGGCCGATGCTCCACGGTGTCGAGAAGCCAGCCGACATGCGCCTCCACTGGCGGATTGGCAGTATGACGCAATTTGCGTTTTCTTGGCGTGCGGGGATCAATGGAGTGCGAATTGGGTGCAGCATAGAAGCGTGCACGTCGCGACTTAAGTGTGGAGTTCAATGTGGAATTGAGTGTGGCATCAGCATCTACTAGTGTATTATCAGCATCTTGTTCGTGATCATCCACGAAGCTTGGCGGTGGCGGTGGTGCCTGCTTCTGCAGCTGTGCACCTGCTGTTCCTCTTTTGCCAGCCGCAAGCTTCTCAAAGTCAGCCTGTGAGATGACATTGACGGTGCGATAGTCATTGTTGGGCACCACATTTGTGGTGGTCCACAAGTCCTCTTCATAATTGACCAGGCCATCGTTGATTATGTTCTCTAGATCCTGAGTGATTTTCGTGCGTGAGGTAAAGTCAGCGGTACGATCGTAGCCATCATGTTTGGGTGCACGTCCCACCTGGGCAACGATAAGCAGCTTATTGATGTCACGGTCAGCAAATTCATAGTCGGATTCGTCGTCGTCGGAGAAGTTTTCGGTGAAGTTATTGATGCGTCCGGTGGCTGGTATGGGGTCCATTAGCTCCTCGTCAAATTGAAAGTCTAGTTCTTCCTTTTCGGCATGGCACTGAGCGGATGGCGCAGCAGCTGTTTTGGAGGAGGATTGGGAGTTGGTAGTGTAAGCAGCTTTGCCAGAAGATGATTTGTTTTTATTGTTGTTGTTGTTTGTGGTTGTGGTGGTGGTAGTAATGGTAGTTGAGGTGGTAACAGAGGCAGCGATGTTTGATGCATTGCTGCTGGCTGATGAGGCGTTGTTAGATGCAGACGATAATTTGGACGTGGACGTGGACGAGGACGAGGACGTTGTGGTGGTGGTGGTGGTGGTTGACATGGACTTTGTTGTGGACGCATTTGCAGGGACATTGTTGTTTTTGTTGTTCTTGACATTTTTAACATTGTTATTGTTATTGTTGAGCGATTGTTGTGAAAGCGTTTGCTGTTGTTGTTGTTGTGTTGACGTGGACGTGTTGTTGTTGTTGTTGATAGATTTAGTAGCGTTTTCTTTTAAAGCGTTTGTTTTGGAGCGTCTCTTTACCTCTTTCCACATGCCCTCCGGCTCTGACACCAAAGCAGCTGCTACCCCATCACCTTCACCAGCAGCAGTGCCAGCTGCATTTGCCGCCGTTCGCTTCTCTGGCGTTGAGCTGCTCTTTGGCTTGACACTCTCGGCCAGACCGCTCAGATGATCGGCCAACTCGGCAGCGGCACCCACCTTCTGTGCAGCAACAACTCCTTCCACGCGCTGCGTCAACGCATTGATGGCATTCACCGAATTCATGCCTGCTAATGTGGGTCTCTGCTTATTCTCCAAGAGCATCTTGGGCACCGAATTGCGCGGCACCGGTGGCGGTGGTATACTACTCAAAGGTTTTGCGGCCATGGCCGAGGTCAATATGGCTGGTGTTGGCGATGGTGAGGATAACAATGCTGCTGCAGCTTCTGCTTTAGCAGCCGCTGCCTCTGCGGCTGCAGCTGCTGCGGCCACAGCTGCCATTGATTCAGTCTGCTTTGCTGGCTTTTGTTTTTGCTTTTGATCCAATTGCTGCTCCTGATTGTCTGGCTGCAGCTCCTCCTTGCCAGATGTGGCGCTTATTGGCCAAATGGTTGGCGTTGTCTTTGTGCGCACTTTGTAGCCCTCGAAAAGATCCAGCTTGTCCGAGTCCTTAATGGCGGTCACAATCAGTGCCACGTCCGTGGTAAGCGCCAGGACGCGATTGAACGAGGCGATCAGTGTGACCGGTATATAACCCTCTGGGTCCATTTTGCGGCGCAAAAAGAAGTCACCGGTAAGATTATCGGCGCTAAAATAATATTCACTACAGGGAAAAAATAATTGAAATGCACAAAAGAAATTGTTAATCGATATGCTTGTGAAGAATTTAAATATTATAAAGATCTTGATGAGATTAATGTTAGTAGATTCTACACTTATTCTTAAAACATCTGTCTTTACTCATGTTCATATAGTTTGCATACAATTATTAAATTCATATGAAATATCAATACAAAACAATAAGAGATCACAATGAAATTTTCTACAGTTTCTTAAATGCCAGAGACTTCAGGAACTTGTACTTACACTTGCTTCTTGATGGCCTCCTTGACGCTGGTAGCGTCCATTTCAATGTACGCAGCCGGAACGTTGCCGAAATAGTGTGTGCCCATGAGGACATATGATTGCGAAGTATCTGTACCGGCTGCATCCGCCGGCAAATAGTTGACATACTCGCCGGAAGCTAACAGATGGCGTGGTAGGCGATTAGTTGGACGACCTGGTCCCGGTCTTGTGAATCCACCGCGCCCTTGCCGCCCGCCCCTATACGGCGTGCGGAAACGGCGTGGGCCGCGCAATCCACTGCCAGACCCTGTCGCTGCTGCTGCTGTCCCGGCACCCGCTGCTCCTTCTGCTGCCCCGACACCGGAGCGCTGTTCATCCGCATTGGCAACTGTGGCACCGGGGCCGCTGCTACGCCAGGAATCCACGCGCTCGGTCGCAGCAGACGTGCGTGTGTTGTACGCATAACGGCCACCATATGGTCGCGAATCCGTTGCACCTCCTTGCTGGCCATCAGCGCCTCGGGCTGCTGATGACGTGGCTGCAGCAATACCAGCTGCTGCTGATGCTGCTGCTGATCCACCGCCTCCACGGTCATTGTATGCACGTTGCGGACGGTGCTGCTCGTAGGCATCATCACTGTAGCGGCGATTGGGACGGCCACCAATGGGCTTGGCGCGGCTAGACTTGGCCAAATCGATTTGGAGCGGACGCCACTTGTGCTTGGGCATTTTCTTGTTGATGGAAGCACCACCGGCAAGGGTGCCAGCAGCTGGGACAGTTGTGCTGCCAGCGGATTGATCGACTTCTCGCTGGCTCCTGGCATCTTGGCTCGTGCTGGCTGTGGCGTTATTTGCTTGGCTGTTGCTGCTATTGCTGCTGCTGTTGCTGCTGCTGCTTGTTGTGCTGGTAACAACTGGGACAATGTTTGATTCAACGCTTGCTTCGTTTGCTGTTACTGCTGTAGACTGTTGGGCGGCTGCTGCTGCGGCTTTGGCAGCTGGATGCTTTCTAGTTGAACTACGTTTGGTTTCGTTAACGGTGGCTTTGCCACTACCCGAAACTCCACCAATTAGCGTTGGCCACTCACCAACGTTGCTAAAATCGCTGGCCTGCAAACACAAGGTCACAAATATTGTGATTTGATTAAAATAAAAACCGAATTAAACACAATTAGCTAAAAGTTTCTTACCTTTTGATTGACCTTCTTTTTGTCCTTTACTACTGCTGCTGTGGCAAGCGTATCCGCAACAGTCACATCAACTAAAACAAAAATTAAAAATATAAAAACATTTATTTAATACACAAAATTCTTTTCAAATCAGGCCACAACACAGCATCACATTACAAATGTATTTTTCGACGCAGTTGCGCCGAGAGTAAGGTCAAAGCAGAAGTTACAAGGGAAGAAAGACAGAGAGATAGAGAGAGAGAGCCAAAGCAAAATTTTTCTTACTCACCATTTGTTGTTGGTGTGGTGTCGCTTGATTTTGTTGTTGTTGCTGTTGTTGCTACGGCTGCTGCTGGTGTAACTGCTCCTGTTGTTGTTGCTTTTGTTTTAATAGCTGTCTGTGTTGTTGTTGCCTGCTGCTGCTGCTGCTGTTCTTGTTCTTGTTGTTGTCTCTGATTTTGTGTCTTATTGTTGCTATTGGTATTCTGTGCGCCTTGATTGTTATTATTATTATTATTGCTTACAGTCTGTTTCGGTTGCTGTTGTTGTTGTTGCTGCTGCTGTTGCGCCTTTGGTTGCAATACGCGTTTGTCCAATGTCGAGGTGCTAGCCTTTGGGCTCCCCACTTGTTTGGATGATATCTGTAAAATATTAAAAATATATATAATTTAGTATTTAAACAGATATATATATATATATATAGATTTCACAACAGCAGTTAATGTTTTGAAAAGAATGCGTCATAGCAATGATGGAAAAATCAATTCAACTTCGTTTTCTTATTTTCCTTTCTTCCTTTTTAGTTTTTGTTTTGGAGTTTGGTCGCTCTCTAATTCAGTCTAACCTACAAATTTCTGGCAGCACATGCTACGCCAATGCTTTGGGAGTGTCCCTAACCCAGATTCAGTTCATGGCAAGATACACACAAGTAATTATATATATACCAGATACACATTAAATTCAATATGTGAAAATGAATTACCTGAACTTTGCGAAAAATAAAACGGTGGAAAAAAGAGTTGCCACTAATTTGAAGAGCAACTTATTATAATGTCAACTTAATTATTGGACTGCATACAGCTTTTATCATATCTTATCGGACACAGTTTGTTTGCTTTGCTGATCACACAAATAATACACATATAAATTGACTCAATTGCTCTCACTCTCGCAAATTGTTTAAACAAATGCTTTAGGTTATTTTTAGTGCGTGTGGAACACTTTTTTAAAGTCGCGTCCGTTCTCTTTAACTGCTCGTTGAATTCTGTGCGCGAACAGCAAATCAAAAGCATTGAAAACAACTCAGCCGCTGCCAGCGTCTCTGCGAGCGTCCAGTGTGCACGCGATGACTACGTGAGCAAAAACGAATACAACGACCGAACAGCAACAACAAAAGCATCGTTCGCTGTGGACAAAGAGGGCCAAGCGAGCTGTGGCAATTACAGCAACGACGACTGGTTTCACAAAACAACAACGAAGGAGGCAAACAATATAAAAGACGATTCAAAATAAAAACAAAAAACAGCCGATGCGCCGGTTGAAATATGCGTGAGAGCAACACGAACAACAAAGAGTGGAGGGCGGGGAAGCAAGAGAACAACGAGAGCGGCGCAATTTGCCGGGGCCAAGACAGCGGCGAGAGACAGCGCATAAATTAGAGCACCCTGTACAAAATGGAATGGATACAGGTTTTCTGTTTTGTGCATGTGTGTGCACACTACGTGCCCACAAAGATGTGTGTTATTTTACGCATTTTTCTTACAATTTGTGTATTATTTGTATTTATTTTATTTACATACCGAAAGCTTTGCATATAAACAAAGCACAAATTCAATTGGCAGGTGTGCAAATTGAATAATTGTTGGCAATAAGCATAGCATAAATATTTGTTTATTCTCTCACCACCGAGATATGTTGTAACCGTAGCATGGACAACAGCAAAACAAACAACATGTGATTTTCGGCACGTAGGCCAAAGAGGCAGCACCAGCACCAGCGGGTGGTGGAAAAACTCGCTATGCCCAGAGACCGAAACAAGAAGAGAAAGAGCACAGAGCGAGAGCGCATTAAGCTCTGCGCATTGTATTTTTTTTGTTTCTTCTTTTCTTTTCTATATGGTGTACCAAAATGCATATTAGAACAAGATAGGTTATTATTCTCTTCTAAAAAGAGTCCTACCCCATTGTGGGTTGTTGAAGCTGTGACTCACATCATGTACACAAGAACCGTATAGAAAATAGTCAATTTTCTATTCAAAATTTAATGGGAAAACATTACATAGAACAAAGTTTGTTATCATGAGTCATCCTAAAAATGATATCAAAGTCAGTAGTTTTCCACAAAACTGTATTACTTTAAAGCACACGTGTTATCAGCGTGGTGAAGGTAATAAATACACTTGTATTATTTAAATTTATTTATTTATATTGCATTGCTATCTGTTCCAAGACATTTGAACCCTCCCGCCACACCTATCTGACGTATTTGGGTACATAACACAATTGTCTAAAAATAAAATACGCTTGCACTTAGATTAGAATACGTTTGTTTGTACTTGTGTAGTTACGTTTGATTGTTCAAGGTCATTGGTTATAAAGAATGAATTTTTTAACATTATAAATCATTCCCTAAGAGTGCATTGTGCAAAAAAGTCAGTACTAGTGATTAGTGAAAACAAACAAAAACTTGAACTTGCCTCTTAAATAAGAATTTGCAAAATCACATAAAAAATAATGGAATCACTTTTTTTTTTTGTTTTTTGGGTAGACATGAAATTGAAGAAATTTATCTTTAATTCTTTGTGCTTGTAGTTCCACAACGAACGATTGCTGAAAGACAACTGAGTCGATTCTAATGCAAAATAACATTTTTAAATGATCCGAGGTAACATCGCAGCAGTCAACGCCGACGGAGACTTGTTGATTATGTATGTACAATGTAGAATCAAATGCCGAGGCAGGTTCGGGTTTTATAGCGGCAAAGCAAAAAAGGCGAATAAAAACAAAGAAAAAACATGAAAAAAAAGATCCACATTCTCTAATTCAAGTTTGTACATAGTCAACTTTTGATGGCAGGCAGGCGGGGGGGAAACTGGACTTGAGGTAGTATTTCTACGTTGTAGTAAATTGGCAAGCGGCAAAATCTGCCGGTTGCAATGCTCGTTATGTAAAAATAAAAAATTCAAACTAATTTATATTTATTTTCAGCCAGAAAACGTGCTTTTAATCAAATCAACGACTCTGTATTAAAGGAGAGAGCAGAGAGAAAGGGGCTTACAACAGACTGGTTTTCGTCTGCTGCTGGACGAGAGAGAACTAGTCTTATCTGTTACTGCTGGGTATTATGAGAAATAGAAGGGTCAACAGTTGAGTACAAACAAATAAATGAGCAATTTTTTATTTACATAATGCTATTTAAAGCATACTTTTTTTCTATGTATATGTTCATTGTTAGCAATGGCAATTTACGCAATAAGGAATATATTGATAACAACAAGTTGACGAACTGAAGCCTATTTCGATAGCTCCAACTGAGTGTTTATATGGTGAATATGTTGTTTTTGCTTTTTTTTTTGTTGTCAGCTATCTTAATTTAACTGCGTAGCTAGCATTTCGCAACACCTCCAGCAAAGGAAGATGGAGAAAAAAACATTATTGATTGATTAAGTAGAAATCGTGGTAAACACAAGTGTATATTTGGGCTTTCTATATTTATATATCACACAATATTCATTTAGCATGTCAGACAAACGTATCGAGCTACAAAAAACAAAAAAGATTCTGAGAATGTTCTTTATTCTTTGTCCAAGAGATAATAACAAGGAAATCAAGCTACTTAATTTTAACAACAGAGACGAGCACAAATTGTATAATAATAAAATGGTTCTCGATATATAAGCTTAGTATATCGTACTAATGAATAATAAATCATATTAGTGCAGCAATTAAATTAAATTGATAAATTAAATGGTAAAACTTGATTGAAACCGTTGATTAAAAGTCAATATTAAATATAGAATTTCGATTCCGTTTGACATGCTAAGCTTCTGATTTATACCATCCTATGTGTTCCTACTGAAAACTCTAAAATATATTTTATAGGTCTTGAACAAAAGAAGTTTAAGGCAAAAAGTAATTTTCCGTAGAGATTAGCTTGTAGAAACAATAAGAATATGTTGTACAAAGAAACAGAATACATAAAAGACATGACGTGGGAACACAGAAAGAGGGAAAGAAAGAAATGCATAAATCAAGGCAGTAAAGCAGATATTTTTAAAAGCAATTGAGCACAGATAAAGACACACACAGTAATATGTAAAGAGTATTGAAATAAAGGGAAAAAAACTTATCAAACGTATTTTGTGTATTGTACATTTAAGAATTATTTTATAAATAGCTATTTTATTAGTTTATATATAAGTATGTAGACTTATTTACTTTCGTTTTCATTATTGTTGTCGTTTGTTACTGCAGTTGAATGCAGTTCTGTTACGATACGGTATAGGTATATACAGAAAAGTCGCCTTTACGGTATAAAATACGTTATACTTTAATGGCACGAGAATGAACGACACACGAACAAACAGGAAGACGGAGGCAGAGAGAAAGCGTAACACGTTGGTATTTACGTTTATGTGTGAATGATTCTAAATGACATACATATGTACGTATTGAGGTGTGCGTCTAAGCAAATTAATATTTCACCTCCACACAAGTGTGGTGAGTGTACAAAACACACGTGCTGCTGCCAGCTTGATTAGTTTATGGATTTGGGTGATCGTTTTGTTTTTTTTTTTTAATCTTGTGGATTAGGTTCAAGAAACAAAAAAATATATACAACAACGCGCACGTTGCGATCGTTTGAAACGGCACACGTCAACTGTTTACTTTTACTATGGGCTTTCAGTTGACAGCGCTGCTTTGGCTGCGTTGCGTTGCGATGCAGCAGCTGAGCTGGCGTCGGCGTCTGCGTTGGTAGTTAAAAACAAGAATAAACGCTCGTGCGACAAGTCAAAAACAGCAACAACAAACGGAAACAAAAGCGACAGTTGTTACCGTTGTTGTTTTGGATCTCACCATGAAGGTGTTCAACTCAACAGCAATAGCGCAAAGAAGCTACTTAATTGCACAATATTATTTTGCATAATTGAGGCAAACAGTGTGTCAGTTGTGCGAGGGTAAATCTAACAGTTTCTACAATACACAGGCAATTTTTTTATTGTTGTAGTTTTGCCACACCTCTTTCGCTCGATGATGCCAAATCACAAATTTTCCGTTTACTTTGTGCTATATTTTCGCTTTTGATAAACGACAACAGCAACAATAAAGCTCATTTGCTGACGTTGACGCTGCCGACGCAGCCGGCGTATGCGAAAGCGCTGCTGCTGACCTTGACATTTATTTTTAACTGTACATTTTTACTTTTTCTCTCGGTTTTGCCGTCGTCGTGTGCTTTGGTAAATGCGTAAATAAAAAGAAGGAAAACAAACAAACACAAATGTTCCAACAATTAGTACAAAATTGGTGGAAGAAAGACATTTCAAAGAGCACAAGCAAATAGAATATACGTTATAAGCAATCGAATTACGATTCTATTTGATTGCTAAACGTGAGCAAACCGAGCGAAAGAAAACAACCGCTTGTTTTGTAGGCGTTTGTCGATTTAAATGCCGGCGTTGCTTTCAGTTCATTTCTTTTCGAGTATTGCATAATATACAAAAAATACAGAGCAATCAATTGCGTTTGTATTTGTTTTTAACGTATTCTTTCGTGTGTCTGTTATGACAAATTATTTCTATTCGATATTATGCAATGCAATGAGTGCATACGACATATACACAAAAACAATTTGTAATCATATTTGGACAGACGCTTGACATGATAATAATAACAACGCAGAAAACACGTTTTTTTATGTATTTTGTCTTTCGTGCGTTGCTTCTTGTTTTGCAGTTGTTATGCTTTGCCTTCTCCTATCTGTGATTATGCCATTCCACGCACATTTGTTTACCAACAGATCGACACACAAACAAACAAAAACACTGTCATTTTATGGACACTTTTCGTCGTTTCTTTACCCCCTCTCCCTCTCTCTTTCTCTGTCGTTTGCTATACTCTTTGTGTTGATTAAATCTAACAGCCATGCTGTAATTTTTTAGGGTTACCCTAACCATATTTGGAAGCTGTTTACTTACCTTCCAAGCGTTAACCTTTGGCGGAGGCGCAGCAACAAAACGTTTTGGTTGTGGAGCCGCTGTTGATCCTGCTGCTCCTGCAGCAGTCGAGGCAACAGCTGTTTGTGGATCGGTGTCAGAGGGCTTGGCCTCATTGCCACTGTTATTGCTAGCCTCCTGACTGGCACTGGGTGAGGTATCAGACTTGCGTTCCTTTTGATTTTTGCCAGAGTTGCCACCGCCACCACCATTGTTGTTGTTGTTCTTGCGTGGACTGTTGCCGCGTGCCGCACGTGGACGTTGTTTTCGTCCATCAATTTCACCACCGGCTGGCAAACGACGCGATGGCTTCTGATGCCCTTGACCCTGACCCTGGCCCGAACCCGAGCCACTGCCTCCGGCTGATGGCTGCTGCTTCTCGCGATGTTCCCGTGTCGTTGTCGGCTTGTCCTTGCGCGCCTTCTTGCGATCACGATTACGATGATGCGATAGCACCGGCACAAAATCATTATTGTCATCCAACTCTGATGAATTTTCAGCGGTATTGTCGCCGCCAGCGGCAGCACGTTTCTCGCCCACACTGGGCAATTCCTCAATAGCAGCCTCAGCGGCTGCCGTCTCCTCGCTCCATGACTTAACACTCTTCATGTTCGGCTGATTCTCCTTGTTGTCCACACTGGCGCCAACTGCTGCTTTCTTGCTGCTGTCCAAATTCTGGACAACATTGGCATACGAGTTGCTGGCAGTGTTATCAATGCCAACATTTGACGCTGTTGCAGCAGCATCTTCCTTGCTGCTGGACATTGTTGTTGTTCGTTTTATTGTTGGGTTCTGCTGGTTCCTGCTCCGGCTGCTGCTGCTATTCTCTCTGGGTAGGCAGCTTGCGTTGCACTACTCCAGAATGTGGCACTGCTGCGTTTCTTGCTGCTCTGTTCTCGTTGTTGTTCTACTTGGTGGATGGGGGAAACTCTTTGGTGCTTCCTTGCCAGAACCAAAACTATCAACGAGATCGAACAAACGAGCTGCTGTATCTGTAATGGTTAAAAAGAGTACAAAATTTTACTGTTGTTCTTCATTTAAACTAAACACACACACACACACACACACACATTTGCACATCGACCCTTGCGAGTGTGACAAAAGCAAATGAAAAACGCATAAAACCAAAACTTTATGCAGCTTACATTCAAATGCACTAGCACTAGCACTGGGCCATAATACCCACACCCCTCTGACTCTCGTCAAGCAATTCCTGCATTAGCACATCTCATACAATATTTAATTTCAATTATCACGCTGCTTTTCGAATTGAATTTGTGCGAGTGCTATTGTTGTGTGTCCCTATTGGGCTCAGAAATGGTGCATTATACGCGCTGCTAATGAAGCACGTTAAATTGATGGCAAGAGGCGAGAAGAACTAAGGAATATAATATTATGCAGCCACACAGAGAAACACAAGTGAGGTTAAGGCGCGGCGAAGCAGCAGCCACTGTCGAATAATGCCCCCCACACTAGTACGAAGCAGCAGAGTAAAAAGCAACAAGCGATTAAATATGGAACTGCCAACCTGCGTTAAAGTGCTTAGCCGAATTTGAATGCGACGCAATAGGCAAATACAATGTAACAACACATACAAAATGCCTAATATATATCGTAGGGGAACCTAAGAGAATAATTTGAAAGAGGATGGCACATAGGCAAATCGGCAATTGCGGCAAACGTGGTTATGCAATAATGACGCTTGCATTGTGTGCATCCCTGGCCATCGATCAGCTGTTTATGCAGCCTGCCTGCGCTTGCAGCAATAATCTTTAAGCTCAAATTTCATATAGGCAGGCACACATAAACAGACACACACACACATCCATATCTAGTATTTTATGTTAATAAATCAAAATTACGCACCAAGAACTTTTAATCACAATTTGTGTGTACGTGTATATAACGGCAAGTAGACGAAAACAACACGAGAGCGACAACAAGAATTGATACACAATTCGACTTTTTGCTTTGCTCTATGCTTTGCTAACGTTTCACGTATACGCTATTGTTGTTGTTGTTTTTATTTCGTATGCTTTGCTTCGCGATTTTCGTACTCTTCGCACTCACACTAACTCGCTCACTCACGCGCTGGTGGGTTGGTAGTTAGAACGTTTATATTTGTTGGTTACGAATTAGCACGAATTCAATGATTTTACACAAATTTTCACAAATTGCAATGTTATTCAGTTAGTAGTTGACACGATTAGCACTTGTTTATGTTTTAACAGCACTTTGCAGCATAATTTCACAAAATCTCGGATACCGAGCAAGACATGTGGTTTTTTTACCCGTCGCGGTCGAAAAGGAAAAGAACAGGGCTGTTGTCACTATCGCAACCGTGCACAACGCATATCGATATCATTTAGCCATTCACAACGCAATAGCATTGTTAATGACGTTATGGCAACGCTGCACATGCCGCTATTCTTTTGCTTTAGCCTTAAAACATTTTTGTTTTAACTCTACTACTACCTAAAAGAGCAGCAGAAATGCACAATAGTGCTATCTCCATTACAAGTACAGCTGTAAGTCAGTAACAACAACGCCAGCAAATGCAACGATTTTTGTTTACATCCCGCGCACGTCAGCTGCTTGCAGTGCTGATTACTGTTGCGCGTTTGTATGCTTCTGTGTGTGTGTGTGTGCGGGAGGGCGTGCTTGGTCAACAAATTTATCATTCGCAAGAAAGAAAAAAAATTTCCACGGAATCGCTACAGTCGCAGTTTACATAAAGAAGCAGAGAGACGTCAAGTCGACGTGGCCAAACAAATTATTTTTTGCAGCTAAATAAGAACCAAGTACAGCAAAAGCAATGTGTGGAATCTTTGCTTATCTCAACTATTTGACGCCAAAGTCGCGTCAGCAGGTTTTGGAACTGCTGATCCAAGGATTGAAGCGTCTCGAGTATCGCGGCTATGATTCAACCGGCCTGGCCATTGATGCGCCCAACGAAGGAAACGACATTCTAATGGTAAAACGTATGGGCAAAGTGAAAATCCTTGAGGATGCCATTACAGAGCTATGCGAGAGTGAAGCTGGCAATTGGAATGATCCCATCGATATTCATATTGGCATTGCGCATACGCGTTGGGCCACACACGGTGTGCCCTGCGAGCTGAACTCGCATCCGCAACGCTCGGACGCTGAGAATAGCTTTGTCGTTGTCCACAATGGCATCATTACCAACTACAAGGATGTAAAGACGTTGCTGGAGAAGCGTGGCTATGTGTTCGAATCGGATACGGACACAGAGGTGATTGCCAAGCTGGTGCATCACTTATGGCAATCGCATCCCGGCTACACCTTCGGTGAGCTTGTGGAGCAGGCAATTCAGCAGATTGAAGGCGCCTTCGCGATTGCCTTAAAGTCCAAGCATTTTCCGGGTGAGTGCGTCGCCTCGCGTCGTGGCTCCCCCTTGCTGGTGGGCATCAAGGCAAAGACTAAATTGGCCACCGATCATGTGCCCATACTGTACACCAAGGCGCATCGTCCACATGGTCAGGCCCAGTTCCATCTGTTGCCCAGCGGCGTCAATGTGGATGTTAGCGCCGAGTTCCAGCCACTGGAGCACAAGGAGGTCGAATACTTCTTTGCCTCCGATGCCTCTGCCGTTATTGAGCACACGAATCGTGTCATCTATCTGGAGGACGATGATGTGGCTGCCGTTAAACGTGATGGCACTCTAAGCATACATCGCCTCAACAAATCCTCAGATGATCCGCATGCTCGCGAGATTATAACGCTGAAAATGGAGATTCAACAGATCATGAAGGGCAACTACGATTACTTCATGCTCAAGGAGATCTTTGAGCAACCCGAATCTGCGGTCAATACAATGCGCGGACGCGTTCGTTTCGATACCCAAACCGTTGTCCTTGGCGGCATCAAGGAGTACATACCGGAAATCAAGCGTTGCCGCCGTCTCATGCTAATTGCCTGTGGCACCTCCTATCACAGCGCTGTGGCCACCCGCCAGCTGCTCGAGGAGCTTACCGAACTGCCCGTCATGGTGGAGCTGGCCTCCGATTTCCTTGACCGCAACACACCCATCTATCGGGATGATGTCTGCTTCTTCATCTCGCAATCAGGCGAAACGGCAGACACTCTGATGGCCCTCCGCTATTGCAAGCAGCGCGGCGCTCTCATTGTGGGCATCACCAATACGGTGGGCAGCAGCATCTGCCGGGAGTCCCATTGCGGTGTACACATCAATGCTGGACCCGAAATCGGTGTCGCCTCCACCAAGGCGTACACCTCGCAGTTCATATCGCTGGTGATGTTCGCTTTGGTCATGTCCGAGGATCGGCTGTCGCTGCAGCAGCGCCGGCTGGAGATCATAGCGGGTCTGTCGCAGCTGGATGCGCATATTAGGACTGTGCTGCAGCTGAACACGCAGGTGCAACAGCTGGCCAAGGAGCTGTATCAGCACAAATCGCTGCTCATTATGGGACGCGGCTTTAACTTTGCCACCTGCCTGGAGGGCGCGCTCAAGGTCAAGGAGCTCACCTACATGCACAGCGAGGGCATCCTGGCCGGTGAGCTAAAGCATGGACCACTTGCTCTGGTCGACGATGAGATGCCCGTGCTGATGATCGTGCTACGCGATCCCGTCTACACCAAGTGCATGAACGCACTGCAGCAGGTCACCTCACGCAAGGGTAGGCCCATCCTGATCTGTGAGGAGGGCGACGAGGAGACCATGGCCTTCTCCACGCGTTCGCTGCAAATACCACGAACCGTGGACTGCCTACAGGGCATACTTACTGTCATACCCATGCAGCTATTATCCTATCACATTGCTGTCCTTCGTGGCTGTGATGTTGATTGTCCACGTAACTTGGCCAAATCCGTGACTGTTGAGTAGGCAATGGGAATGGAATAGTTTCCTCTACCTTTTCCAAGAACATTTCCATTATACTGTCCGCACTTTTGCATACGAAACATTCTGTTTTCTATGCATTTTCATTAAATATATATTATTCTATCTAGTCCTAAGTTTAATTTACCCAAAAACGAGCAATTTGTAGAAAATCGAAAAAAAAAAATTATTTGCATTTTAGCAACTTTGTTTTGGCTAATTTGTGCAGTAAAATAGAATCAAATAAATATTATTATGTGTGCAATTAACCAATAAACTGAGCAATAAATACTTTTGATACTTAATACAATAGAAAATTTCAGAAAGTTTCGTTTTTTTGATGAAAATAGAATTGAAGCTTTGAAATTAAAAATAACGAATTTACCCAAACGCCATATCAGTCAACTTTTTGTTGCGCAGTAGTTCAGTTCTTGTGGGAACTACCAGTTCGATAGAGTGTGCTTATGAACTTTACACATAGATTTAGGAGTATAATTGTAAAGTTAATTATACTTTATTTAATGACTAATAAAAGAAGCATTTTCAGTATTTTAAAATTCAATCTACAATAAAGCGTTGTTAGGACTGCCAGGGTCGAACTACTTTAGTGCAGCACAAGTCAAGTTTGCAGCCCTAGTTCATATGTATATTTCCCACTGTTGGCCAACCCTGCTTTTGGCCGCATTTGCAGAGCTAAGCGTGAAAAAAAGAAAAAAGTTGTGCAACGTTAAAACTAAACAATAAAATCGAATTAAAACAATTGCATTCAACTAAATAACATGACGGTTAATAAGCGGGACGCGAATGCAACGCGGCCGCGTTGTTTTTTCGACATAACGCTGGGCGGCCTAAACGTCGGCCGCATCGTGTTCGAGTTGTTTAGCGATATTGCGCCCAAGACGGTTGAGAATTTTCGTTCGCTGTGTACGGGTGAAAAGGGCACCGGTCTTGTGACCGGCAAACGGCTACACTATAAAGGTGTCATATTCCATCGTGTGGTTAAGGATTTTATGGTGCAGGCGGGTGATTTTAGTGCAGGCAACGGTACCGGCGGCGAATCAATTTATGGCGGCACTTTTGAGGGTATGTTTGTGTGTGTGTTTTTTTTTCGTTTTCTTCGTGTGTGCTTAATGCATACACACACAAAATAGCATGCATTTCATGTACACAGTGGTTGTATGTATATGTATGTGTGTGTTATTCTGTGCTATCAAATAATTGGATTGAATGGCACGGTCTGATTAAGGCTTATTATTATTGTGTGTATGTTTTCATTAGTCCTCTGTTGTTTGCATGTTTCAAAGGCATTACAAACTTTTCAGAACTTTCAAACTATTAGCGATTGCAATCTATAGAATAACGCAATGTTAACAGTTGTTCTTTCTTGGGGTTTTTTTTTGTATCTTTGCAGACGAAAGCTTTGATAAAAAGCATGATCGACCCTTTCTGCTATCGATGGCGAATCGTGGAAAGAACACAAACGGCTCACAGTTCTTTATGTAAGTGGGCTCTCGTTAAAGCCCTTTAACCAATGTTAAAATCTTGTGGATTTGTTATAGTTTCTCTTGCAGCGATACAACATGAATTCATACATAATTCTCTTTAACTTTTTGTACTATTGCATATCGATTTAAAATACTGTTGTTGTTCATTGATCTATTGCCGTATAGCAAGTATGCGAGTTCTCCTTCCTGACCAGCGGACGATTGAGCACCCACCACCCCCCACAGCACACAGCACACGTTGACACCTGGCGCTCGCTCTCGCTCACCTTACCCAATTGCCAAGAACGCCGATGGCCAAATGTGTGTGTGTGTGTCCATCTCTCTCTTTCTAACTGTATTCGTGTGTGTGTGTGTGTGTGGTGTGTGTGTCTAGGTGGGTGCAACTGGGCGTAGCTGATAACTAGGCAGCGTCAGCGTCAGTGTCGTCCTTCCCTCCTCACTTGGCTATGCTTGGCAACAAACAAACAGCAAACACAACAGCAACAGATGCAAACAAAAGCCGACTTTCCCCTCATATATGTGATGATGAGATGACCAAAAAACTGATACCTGTCAATCGTAGTGGCTGGAGTGGCTGCTCATTTAGCTGCTGCCAACTGTTGTTGTCCATAGCGTGTACTTCTTGGGCGTCTTCAACTTGATATTTTTTTCGTTTGTTGTCTTCATCTGCAACGTTCAACAAAAACGCAGCAGCAGCAGAGGCAGAAGATGTAGCAACAGCAACAGCTTCAACAACAGCAACAACCAGCTACAAATAACAACAACAACAACAAGAACAACAGCAACAACAACAACTGAAATCGCTACCAACCAACAACCAAACAACAAACCGTACCAAAGTTTGCAATGTGTAAAGAATATTTTTCTTCTCTTCTGTTTTTCATTGTAGTACAACACAGCCTGCGCCACACTTGGACAAGTAAGTAAAATCTTGAATGTTATATTCTCATCTCAATTGAAACTAATACAATCTGCATTCACAGTATCCATGTTGTATTCGGTCAAGTATTATCCGGTCAGGATTTGGTGCGTCAATTAGAGGATCTGCCCATTGATCGCAACTCGCGCCCCTTGCAGGATGCGGCCATAGTCAACTGTGGCGAATTGGTTAAACAATCCAAGGGTAAATCCCACTCAGTATTCATATCAAATTCAATGATAAACATTTGAGCTTTTAAACTTGCAGCAAAAAAGGAAAAGAAACGCAGAAAGCGTTCATCGGCATCAGAGGAATCGGCCAGTGAGAATGAGGAACTGGAGGTTAAGCCACAGCGCAAGGAGAAAACAAAGAAGAAACGTGCACGCAAAGAGTCCAAATCAAGCGACAGTGAAAAGTATGTGAATGCCTTAAACTTGATTAATTCTACTAACGATAGTCTTTTAACTATTATTTAGCAGCGACTCGGGACGTGCTGTACGTGGTAATGGACGCCAGGAACACAATGAAGATGAGGAGGGCGAAATACATCCTTTGGTCACATTGACCAAAATTGATCCTAACGAAATACCCGAGGTATAGAAATAACCAAATCTTCAAGGAAACAACATGATACAGACCACGAATGGAAACTAAAAACAAACTATGCTTAATATTATTCTACATACTATTTCTCTTCTTTTTTTTTTGTTATCTGTAGGTATCAAATAAATTCCTAATGCGTGCGGAAAAATCACGTTCGCGTGAGAATCGCGGCGGTCGTGATGTTTCACGTGATGCCCGCCAGCGTGAACGTGATCATGAGCGGGAACGAGAACGTGATGATCGGGATCGAGGCAGAGAGCGTAATCGCAATGCATTTGGCTGGTCAAAGAAACAGGTGCCAACCTCACGCAGTGGACGCATTGTCAAGGGTCGCGGTGTCTTTGTAAGTGTGAATACCTTAAAGCTTACTTGGCGAATAATCTCATCCGTATGTATTTGCTTTGATTCACAGCGTTTTCGTACACCGTCGCGAAGCCGTTCGAAGAGCATAACGCCGCCGCATTGGAAGCATGCGCAGAAGCGTACGATTAAGTTGTCCGATCTGGAGCGCATGGAGGAAGAGAGTAAGATGCGGGACGAGGAGGTGCGTCGGCGTGAACTGGAGCGCAAGAAACGGCACGAGGAGGCCTCCAAGGATCCAAAGAAATCATACTTTGAGCTTTCACATGCCAGCACATTTGGCGGCAAGGTGACACCCGATAAATCACCATCGAAACAGAAACATACAAGCAGCAGCAATGCGGGCAAACGCAGCGAGAAGGACTCAGAGCGTGGCAAGGCCAAGGAGACGGAGCGTGAGAAGGAACGCGAAAAGGAGAAACCCAAAGAGGAGGCGCCACCAAAGCGTCGCAAATCAGTTGATATGAATGCCTTGGACTATGAACAGCAAACGGATAGTGAGTCAGAGCAGGAGACTAGCAAACCCATCCGCAAGCTAAGCGAGTCCAAACCGCCACCGGCCAAAGAGCAGGAACGCCCAAAGGTAGCTGAACCGCCAGCAGATAATCGCAAGAAGCGCGAAGAGCATCGCAATCCCGACGATAGACACCGTGAACCGGAGAGACCCAAGCGCAGTCGTGAACGTTCCAGTTCCCGCAATCGTAACAAAAGTCGCTCCCGATCCCCTCAGCGTCGTCGCTCGCCGCCTCGTCGCCAGCAGCGTTCCCCACCGCGACGTAACCAGGGCAACAATAATAACTTTAATAACAACGCAAACACTTATCAGGGTCAGAATCAGTTTAATCGCAGCCGTCGTAATCCATTTGCAGATCGAGATCGTCGCCAGCGTTCACAGGATAATGAGTACCGTAATCGTTTTCCGCTCTCGCCCATACGGCCACGCCTCTCGCCGGCGGCTCGCCGTCGTAATTCTCGAGAGCGTCAGCGTAGTCGTGCTCGTCGACAGGAGTCACCCGCTGAACGCAGACGCCAGGAGACGCCCAATCGCAGGCGTCCGGAGTCGCCGGTGCGCAAGCGTCAAGATTCGCCTGAAAGGAGACGCCAAGAATCGCCGGTTAGGAAGCGTCAGGATACACCGCCGCGAAAGCGTCAAGATTCACCAGCGAAGCGGCGTCAAGAATCAGCCGAACGCAAGCGTCGAGATTCAACCGAACGCAAGCGACGAGAATCTCCAAATCGCAAGCGAAATGCATCTCCAGAACGCAGACGCAGTCGTAGTCGTGGCAAGCGGCAAAGTGGCGGATCAAGGAGTAACAGCCGGTCACGTCAGCATCGCTCGAAGGAGCGCAGTGCGGCAAAGGGTGTGCCTGCAGCTGCAGCCGATTCAGAGGACAAGGAGAAGGCGGCAAGGGAGAAAATGCAGAAGCGTGCGGAGGCAGCTTTGCTGCTTAAGGAGCATATGCGCAAGGAGATCGCCAAGGAGGAGGAGCGACGGGCTGAAAAGCAGCGACAAGATGACCTCGAGAAGGAGCGTACTACGCGTGAGCTGAATGAGCTGGAGCGCCTTAAGGCGGAGACACTTAAGAAACTGCAGGAGGAGGAGCACGAGCCGGATCAGGATGCATCGAGTAGTCGTGCGAGGCGTGACAGTCGCGGCAGTAGCCACGATGCCAAGAAACGTAAGCATAAAAAATCCAAGAAGCAAACGACACGCTCTTCACGCTCGGACTCTGAATAATTTCCCAAATGTCACAGAAGAGAAGCCAACACCTCATTTAAAATCAATCAGTCATGCAGTTGAATATACTATATATATATATATATGTAAACACATAATACAAATGTAAAAATCAGTGCACGAATTAGCGCCCAATAAAATCCAACTAAACAACAATATTTTAATGACAATTTAAATGTATTCAATCTAGCCGCTTACTGCGTGTATGTCAAAAGCTTGCTGCTATCAAAGCACGATTTATGCTGTGGAACTTATGTGTTATCGAAAATCGATTTGTTTTAAGGCGCAAGAAATAAAGTTTTAGTTAATAATAAAACAATTATAAATAAGCTATTTTATTTATAAGCTTGCGCTTTAAGTCCACATGCCAAGCTCTGCTGTGTGTGTTGTTATATATATAGATTAATTAAATAATTAAGTTATTTGGCTAAGTTTTGTTTTTTTATAATTTTAAGTCTTTGTGGTTTTTGATCCGGCAACGCCATGAAGCAGCATTAAAAGTTCTGGCCGTTTATTTTATGCATCGTTTTTCTTCCGTTTCGCTTATGGGCAAACTTTCATTCATGGTGGCGAGCTTTTGACGCTGCCATTGAAATTTGTTTGTTCTTTTTGCAGCGCAAACAAAAACAAAAGTTGCCGTCAACGTCGGCGCTAACGTCGCCGGCAAATGCAAGCTTCCGAGTATATGTGTGACTGCCGCTCTGTATGTGCACGTTTGAGTGTGTTAGTGCGAGCGAACATGTTAGCAGCGGCAGTAGCGCCAGTTCGGACCAAAGCTCCCAGTACACGAATGGCGTACAAACTGTTTGGACGTGTTTGCTGCTCGCTGGCGACGTCGCGAGTCCGAGTTCGCATTTCAATTCGCACCGCAGCGTTGTAAACATTCAATCGGCGCTTCAGCAGCGCGCTCACAAATATACATACATTCGAATATTGAATGTGTGTGTGTGTGTCTTAACGCCGCCACAAGGCAACAAACAAATAATGTTGAATAGCAACAACATCAGCAGCAACAATTGCGAAAATAATGCTCGAGAGCGACAGTGAAAATACTCGTAATTTGTTGATTTAAGCGGCGGCCGCAGTCGACGTCGACGCCGTTGTTGATGTTGTCGCCGTCGAATGTTAAAGCGTGCGTGAGTGTGTATGTGTGCGAAAATTACAAATACAATCGCAACAAAAAAATAACAAAATAAAAGTAATATACATAGCATATAGAAAAAACCAAAAAAAAAATTCATAGGCTGAGCCAGCGAAATACAAACGCAAAGCGGAAATGCAAAAAAAAACACAACAAAGGTAGTAACAAAGCAAAGAAAAGCAAAGGCTATGGCGTCAGCAGCGAGTGTGCGGGGGCAGCAGGCAGCGGGCAGTGACGATGGCGGCAACAAAAGCCGGTGCAGTGCGTACACAAAGAAACACAGAGAGAGAGAGAGACAGAGAGCGGGAGCAAAAAAAGAGAGAAACACTAGGGCCATGTTTTTAACTGCAAATAAAATGAAATGTGATTCATTATTGGCAACTGGCTGCTGTTGCTGTTTAAATTCCGGCATTGTTGATATCCTGTGTCTCCTTATTTTTTTCATTCGTTCTTTCTTTTGCGAATAAATTATGACATAATAAGGCATCACAACAAAGAAATCAAGTGCGTACCGACATTGCCGTTCATCTTACTCAATCTGCTAGTGTGTGATGTGTGTGTGTGCGTTTGTGTTTGTTGAACGGGGGTGGCACGCATAAACATGAAATGAATATTTTAAAATGAGAAATTCCATGCAAACACGGCATCAAAGATGCCAAACAACAACAAGAAGAAGGAACAAAAAAAAAGGGATATGAAACGCAATAAAGCCACACGATTGCGAACTGTGGCTGCGGCTGCGAAAGCCGCCAAGTACAGTAGTAGTTCTTTGGCCTGGCCACAAAGCAGTCGAACCAAAAAACACAAAAAAATAAAAAGCACACGCACGCACACAGTGACAATACTGGGCAATAACAAAAACAACATCAACACAAGGCCACGAAAGCAACAGCGGCGGTAGGCAGGCAGGCAGGCAGGCGAGCGAGCAAGCAAGCAAGCAAAGCCAAAGCTAAAGCTCGGCGCACAAACACAAAGCGAAAGCGTAGCAAAAACAAGGAGCAAAACAGCGGCGACGTCGCACAGTGTACCAAATTGATTTAAAAACAATAGAACCAATTGCAAAACAAGTTAACAAGTCTTACAACATTTTTAAAAGTAGTTTGAATACTGCTTACTATCCATCTCTTAGATATTAGAGTTAAGATCAAGATTAAGCAATATTACACAAAAAATGTACAATTTTTGGCGTTTGTCAAACACTGTGCAGCGTTGGCGTTAACATCAGCAGAGGACCAGAGCCCAAGTGAGAGTGGGCTGCTGTTGTTGTAGTTGTTTTTGCTGTTATTTTTATTGTTGCTGTAGATGCGAATGTGGATGCTCAGAAAAAGCTTAGTAGGCTGCGCTGCTGCTAATTCTGCTGCTGCGGTCGCTGTTGCTGCTGCCGCTTCTGCTGTTGTCGTTTTGCAAACACAAAAGTACAAAATGTATATGACGCTTCGCGTTGCTGATGATGAAGAATGTGAATGGCGATGATGAAGAAATAAGAACACGAAGAATAAGCATAATAGAAGGCACAACAAGGTAGAATTTCGAGGAAATCGAAATTTGCGTCGTCGTTCAATTTCGACCGGCATCCGCAGCCGCAGCACAAAACAAACTTTTATTCATATATGTGTGTGTGTGTAAGCTTAAGTGTATGTGTGCTTGTGTATTTCGCATAGTCAAATTTGTTTTATATAATTTGCAACTACCCCGATATGATTTCCGTTGCGTTTCTTTCTTCCTTATCTCTCAATTGAGCTTGGCAAATTTTTTGCACATTTTTTCTATGTTTTTTTTTATTGGCAACCAAAAAAAAAAATAAAAATAAAAGCACCCGGCGAGAAAAACATTGTTTGCTCATTGTAGAAAAGTTTTTTGAAACACATAAATGCGTGGCAATGGCAATAAATACAAGTTTTAAACAATGAGCTTACAAACTTTACGCAATAAAAACCAATATTACATTTTAGCACTGACAACCACAAAAAACAAAACAAATATTTGACATTTTTCTGTTTGCTTGCTCTTTGGTCTGAAAATTTTCCTTTGATTTATAAAATTTGTATAAATTATATATTTCTGCAACCCAAAAAAAAAAACAAAGTTTAACAATAGCATTATAAAAATGCCGCTGCAGCACCAAATGTCACACACACACACAGGCACACATGTATGTAAAACTTTGATTTTGACTGCTACGTCAGCGGCGCTGCCACAGCTGCCGTCGCTCAGCCGCTGTCGACGTCGCCATCTGCTTTATTTGTACTGTTTGTTCCTCTCTTTGCACAAAGACACACACAAACAAAAAATAAAAGCCTTTGATAGTAGCTGAAGCAACAACAATAATGGCAATGTCAGCGCTGCCCAAATATATATATATTTTGGCATTCATTTATGCGACGTTTCTCTTCATTCGCAATGCTTTGCATCACTGTTTCTTTCTTTTTCAATTGTTTTGCCGCGCAAATTCGTGCACTCTAGCTAGCTCTAGAAATGTATATCTTATAGATACACGCGTACATTTCTCTTAAACATTGCTTGTGAAAACTGAAATGTACCCAGCCTGTTATGGCATCATCAGACGACGCCGCAACATCATTATGTTCACGATAATACAGTGCCAGAAGGAGTGGGTGACTAAAGCTAAAGCTAAAACATCAGATTGTCACAGATTGTCGCACAAACTAGGACAATTGCCAACGCACAAACTCACATTATGAACTAAACTTAGGATACAGGAATGAGACATGTGTACGAGTATGTAGGAAATAAATCTCTGAAACGAGAATATAATGGCCGAAATGAAGTGCTCTTAAATGAGCGGATTTTAGGTTTTTTCTCAATGGAATGCTTATATTATTACCTAATGCAGCATAAGGCTTTTTAACGATGAGTTTTCAAGCATTTGCCACATAAATATTTATGCATATTATAAACTGACGTTTTTTTACAACTGCAAGGGAATATTGCTATCTCTCCGTTTCGTTTCATGTGCTCATCAACTAATAGATAATCTCTTTCACCACTTTATAGTAGCCATAATTTTTTTTGGGTGTTTTTTTTATTTTTTCTGTACGAAATGTCCCAACAGTAAACTGTTGTTACGTAACGCCATTTGCAGTTTGATGGTGGCGCCACTGGTCGCTGTCCTGACTTTTGTGGCCTATTAAACAAATTACGCATACGCACTGTTGCACACGTTAAATATTTATGCATCAATTTTGACCGCTGCCAAATATTGTTAGCATACTTTTCTGCTCGTTTCGCCATTTTGTTAATCGAATTTGTTGATTTTGTGTGATTGAAGGTAAAAGATGAACTAGAAGAAGCAGAAGAAGAGAAATCGTATAAAAACGCATACATAAACCATGTAATGTCTGCATATATGTGTTGGTGCATTAAACGCCAAAAAGCAATGAAAAGATGCGCCTGAAAAGAACCTTAAGAGGAAGTAACAAAAAAGTAATTGAAGACGTTGAGAACAGCCAGTTTGTTATAATAATCGAGACAACAACAACAACAACAACAATAACAACAGAAACAACGATAAAAAGAAAAAGATAAGCATATAATAGCAGAGATTTGCGGCTAGCTGCAATAGGAAGTGCAGGAAAGGAAAGAAAAAAAAAGGAAAGGAAACTGGAAAACACCGGAACGGAAATTAACGCCAGATTGCAATGTTTTTGTTTTACAAACGACGCATTTTTGTGATTATTATAATTGAAATACTGCTGCTGCTGCTGACCGATGACAATGGACAAACGACGCTGACCAAGCCAAGACCAACAACAGGTAAGTAACCAGAACTATTTTTACTACTCAACTGTTAAGAACAAAACAAGAAAAACCCCTTGCCAAACTTCAATAATCATAAACTAATGGGCAAACGTGCAGGCGTGTCCTTGGAGCCAAGGACTAGCCCACAAGGAGAGAACTTGTTGAGTTCTGAGAGTTCCTCTTTATGCCCGCGCTACAAAACCCATAACAAAAATCGACAGTATAAAATATTAAAGTTGGTAAAACACGCGAGAAAAGTTTACCGTTCATTCTTTTTATTGTTGTTGGCTAGCAGCCCAAAATTTGTAGCCACCCTTGGCTTTCCATATATGTGAGTGTGTGTGTGTTTATTTCCTTTCTTCCATTTGGGGGTTGATCCGTTCTGGTACGCTCTTTGACTTGGAATATAGCCCTTTCGCATGTGTGTGCGCCATTGCGGGCTTCTTGCGTCGTTGATTTGGCTAAGCTAAATTATAATTCTAATTTATGGTAAGTGAACAAGCAGCATAAAAAAAAAACAACACAGCTTGCACCTTTTCGCACGACCCTTTCTTTATTTGCCTTAAAGATCTAAATGTTGTCAAATGACCCACAGCATCGTCTTAACTCTTTAACAATCAATCAATGCAAACAATTTCATTTCTTTCGCGGAATCAGTAAACATTTTCACTGCAGGGCATGGGCAAGTTCATGAAACCCCAAGGGAAAAGGATACAGAAAAAAAGTTTTGCACACATGATAAAACAGCAATAGAGATGAGGTAGGGGTGGATGAGTGTGGGTGCAGGGGAGGGGGTGAAAGTATGTGGCAAAAGACCAAGTCCAAGTCAAACGACTAAGCGGCATGTCGTCAATAAATTTTCCATTAAATTCAAAGCAACCCAAAAGAAAAAAAGGAAAAACTAAATCGAGGGAAAAGCAAAGAAAAACAAGCTTCGCATAAAGGAAGGTAGCGTCGAGTACACTACATAACTTTTAGTCGTTACATACAGATGAGAACACACACACACACACACACAGAACCCATTTTTGCATGTGTGTATGTGTGGGTGTGTGTTGTTGTGTTGCTTCCTGTCTGTCCTAGGAGGCCGCTTATTCAATTTAGCACTGTCGTGTGGCGCCATCTAGCGCCCACCACTGACAAGCAACCAGAGGGCACAGCAACACTGCCACAAAAACATAAATAAAATAAAACATCCAACGCTTTTCACATACCCTATAGCATAACGACAAAAAAACAAAAAAAAAAACTATGCAACAGGCAAAGGAAGTCATAACTTATTGACTGTTCTGGCATAGGATAATATGCAGATATTTCAACTAGAAGCTACTAACATTGGGCAATATCAATGTATTATCTTTATAATTATACGATCCCTGACTGATCCTCATCTTCCTTCACACCCTTAACAAACAAGCCGAGGCAAACAATTAAGGAACCTATCTGGCTTTGCCCATCTTTATAAACATGCGAGTTAAATCGATTAAATTTGGCAAGCTGGTTTTTAAAGAGATCACACCAGTATTATTAAGGGTCATTTCAATTTGGTTATCCTTCTCACATCGCTACCCTAACCAATTGTTAAGATAAAAATAACTATTAAATGTTGCATGTATCTGTATCTGTATCTGCCATTCGATAGAACAAACACACAGGAAATGACCTTAAATTGCTGAACCCTTGCACAACCTACCCCAAAACAAGTTTCGAAAAGCCATTGCCTAGCACTTTATATCAAGGGGTATCTTTGTATCGAGCATTTTGTGATTTTGTTGTTTTTACCGTCGGAAAGTAAGCTATTGAAACAGCAGCTCTCCCAACATCATCATGCTGCGTTGCTGTTCTGTTGCTGGTTTTATTCATATACCAAACAACATATCATTTGTTATTGTTGCTGTTGTTGTTGTTATTGCAAGCCGCGTGCCGCGTAGCAACCCAAAAGCTGCCTCTGATCCCTCTGTATTCATATGCAAATTCCGTTGGAGGACCTTTGGGCTCAGCTGCGTTTGCTTTTGTTGTTGTTGTTGTTAAGTTTTTCTTCTTTTTTTCTGTATTTTTTTTTTGCTTGTTGGCGCCCCGCGTTTGATTTCAATTTTCAAGTGCTTCCTGTTTTTGCAGTATTGCGCTCTTGTAAGTATTTGCTGCCCTCGCCTGCCGCTTTGCTATTTGACATCTCAAGCAGCGTTACTTAGCTGCCGCAACAGCAACAACAACAACAACAATGCGTACACATTTGAAATAGCAAGCTGAGTGACTCCGCCTCCACAGCACCCAGCACCACGTACTTCATCCTCCATCTACATCTCCTCTTGTTCAGCTGCTTTTGTTGTTGTTTGCTGCCGCTAACTACACAAATAGCAAATCGGTTCTGCTCTTGCCACAAAATGCGCCGGCATTTGCTGTTGCTCTTGACTCTAGCTTCAGTGTGCGTGTGTGTGTGTGTGTGTGTGTGTGCCTGCGCCTATGTCCATGACTATGCCCATGACTATGACGACCTCGTAAGAAGAACAGCCAAAGGCGCCTCAAGACCACCAAGTGGTTACTATGTGTGTGTGTGTGTGTTGGGTTATGTGAGGGATTGGCGTTTTGGGTCTTTGGGATCGTGTATTCTATAGCAACATTGCCTTGTGGCGCCTTTTGCGGCTTTTAAACCTGGCCTAAAGCTGCACGAATCTTAAGCCTTATATATGTATAAGTGTGTATTATATGGCAAACCATATATATATATCTATATGTTTTCACTGATTAAAGTAGACCAATCGCCAACATGTGTGTGTGTGTGTGTTTGTGTTGCAAAGAGCTGCCTGCAACGTATTGCTGCTGGAGCAATTTCTTTGGTTTTTATAGCCACCATTGAGAATACTCGACAGCTTTAAAACTGATTGCTCGTCGCTGCTGCTGATGCTGGTCGCCAAGGCAACATCCTGTGCGCTTTTTACCCCCCAGCTTTCGCTCAATTGCAACTCAAGTTCCGAAGGACTCAATTGTACGTGCTTCTCAGTGTGTCTGCATCATTGTGTGTGTGTGTGTGTGTGTGCCGTGAGATTCCCGGAAATCAGTTAAGTACGGCATGTAGCTGCGCCTCGGGCATTTGGCACCCAACGAAAGAGCACCAATGATTACATTTGGCAGCATTTTTCACTTCCGCCTCGTCCGCCTTCCCGAATGCGGCAAGAAAAATCATAATTTTTAATGTGCACAGGCCACGGGTCACAATGTCTATACTTATACTTTATACGTATACATTTGAAACATATTTTTTTCTTATTCATATTCGGACCATCGCCTCACAGTATTTATAATACCCCCAAAGCTGCTCTTATCTGACGCGTGCGGGTGTGAATAAAAAAACCAAATTCTATTAGTTCAATTAGACAGCTGCATGTACCCAGAACCCTCTTTATAATATATATATTTTTTCCCCCCTTTTTTTTGACACTGTACAGCATTATTTCATTTAAATATCGCTTTGTGGGCAACATTGAGCATTAGAAACTTTAAGCGCATTTTCCTTCATTTCTTTTTTGTTTCTCTTGTCTCTGCAACTGACGTTTCCCAGGCAGCTTATATATTTTCTTAGAAATCAAAAAACAACCTTGCTTTCAATTGTTTTACTGGCCTACTCATTAGTTCTTCTAATGCGCTGCCAAACTCATTAAAAATTAACGAATTTCAAGAGAAACCAACAGGATATCTTACACATGTTTGCTGCTTTCAATTAAAAGAAGAAGGCTTGGGCTCTAAGGTATATTTTTAGGTACAATTGTAAGCCCATTAGATGCTCAGTGGTTCTGTATCGTCATCTGTAAAACGAAACGAATCGACGGTGACGGATGATTCAATGGAAAGTTTTTTTTTTTTATTCTTGGCCGGTAGGCAAAGTGGCAGCAAGAAAAACACCACATGGAAAAATTACCCTTAGTCAGCATGATGTAAGCACTTTTGTTTTTTGTTTTCAATCTTACATACATATGTGTGTGTGTATGTATGTATTTGTGTGTGTGTGTGTGTGTGTGTGTTGAAAAGCAAGCTTGGAACTCCGTCCGCATACAATTTACAGCATAATGCGCAAGTGCTGCCGTTTAGCAATTAAAATTATTATTATTATTATTAGAAGTAAGTTGGCAGAATTTTCAAGTGGCCAGGGCGCCACATTAGAAAAGTTTGCAAACTTTATGAATTAGTAGAGCGGCACGCCTAATTAAGATGCCTTTCATAAATTGCAACTTTTAAAGTCCATAGAAAAGTTCTTAAAACTCCAAATTGGTCAGCTGCTGCTGACTTAGCGCCAAGAAGCCTTCGAAGAACCCTTTCATTTATATGTAAATGTTTTACTAAATTGTTACAATTTAACTATGCAATATTATTAAGTTATTTCACTTGAAACTCTTGACACTTAATTGGCCAGACTTTGGTTAAAGCCGAACCGATGAATGGAAAACGAACTCAATTCCTTAAATGAACAATTACCTTTAAAGTACTTTATACTCTATAGTTTATTGATTGGCAACACAAAAGCTGCCTGCTGCCAATCAATCTATTTCAATACACAATAAGCTTTTGCTCTATTGATAGACATACATATGTTAATGTCTCACCAATTTCAACTGTCTTGCCTTCATCAGTAAGTGCCTTTTGACTTCATACATATATATATGTGTGTGTGTATATAAATAGCATTATACCTGGTCATACATTTACAGGCCTCAAACATCTCGTACTTACCCACCCAGACGCAGTTGTACGCCTTGGTTTTGTGCTTGCTAACAGTGGCAAGTACAAATAAAAGCCATTAAATGTAAGCCGACTTGGTGTAGCTGAATATTGTTGCTATTATTGTTCATGTTTCTTTGCTCTTTACTTGACACTGTTCGGCATTAGAATGACGCACATTATATTGGCCCATATCATGAGAAACAGAGAAATAGACTGCGACAGAGAGAGAGAGTGAGAGAGATGGGATGTGGGGGAAGTTGTTTTATATAATAGCTGTGGCAGACATTATAATGCCTCGTAAAGCTGCAAATGGAAATCGTCTCAAAACATGTCCTTATTTCTGCATGGTCATTGCAGATTGGGGCCAAATATAAGAACAATCATTTTTTGGTGCCTGTTTGCTTAAAATAGCCATCAGCTTTTCAAGTACTTTGTTTTTCTCAGACAACCCCAAGGCAATCTTTTTTTAAATACATATCGAAGAAGAAGATAAATAGCAAAACGTGCGTTATATAAACGTATCTATAAACAGGAATAGTTTAATATGTGCGACGAATCGCTTTAGTTCGTTTCTTCTTTTCTTTTTTTGTTTCGTCTTTGAGTGACAGCAGCGGTGTCTCCCACTCGGCTGTTTTAGTCATTTGAAAACAACATTATTACGACTATTATTATTATTTTTATTGCGCGTATTATCAGCAGGTTTCGAGTTCATTGAATTCTCGACTGGCAGCCAGCCTGTTCGCCCTCCACTCTCCACTCTCCAAAGTCAGAGCCAGAGCCAGAGCCTTGGCAGGCAAGGCAAAGTGGGTCAGCGTAATCAACACAATCAGTGCCTAGGCATGCTTCGACTAGCATTGCCTTCTCTCTCCTCTCTCCTCTGTACTCTGCGTACTCCTTGCCAGCGCCACCCACACCACACATCTTGGGCTCAAAGTTAACGTGTGCTGGTGTATTTACACTACACTTCATGGTTGCCATGTCGCTGCGACATGATGATGATGATTGCAATAAATGAAATTAATGTGTATTTCAAAGAGCCAGACAGGCGAATCAATTGACAAAAAAAAATAGTGAAGTGGCGCATTTCTTCGACTCGCCGCAAATCAAAAGCCATGAAAAATAAGTAACAACAAATTGAAAACATTTTTTCGGGCATTCTATATATCTATCTGCTCAGGTCATGTTGCACGTTTTGTTGTAAGCTTTTGTCCATGCAGCTTGCGTTCCCATGAGACTATCAAATGCTTTTAGTTGCTTTTTCGAATAGCTCCTAACAACCTATGAATGGGCAGAAATTGAAAACATTTCAACTTAAACGCCATGATTGTCAACAATCAAAGCAATAGCTTATCTTTAAAACTTAAAAACATGATATGCGAATATATTGTGCATTAATATAAATATATATTATTTTACTCATGAATTACAAATTCTACAGAATTCCAATATATTTCATACATGCCAATCAATGCAATTCGCTCGAAAAAATCAAAATAACTGATATATATAATGCTTGAATATGTTTGACTCCTGCTGTGCCAATCAACATGAAATTAATGGATGCACACAACAGAAAAAAAAACTCGAATAGAATGTAAGCAGCATAAATTCATAATTTATTAATTTATATGCCACGCTGTGTGGACAATCCCTTAATAACAATTGTTGCAAGGCGCTGCTCTCCAGCTTAATACATATTATAGTGCATTTAACATAATTAACTTAATTTCATAAATATGTAATTACATTAATTTTTTATTTTTGTTTTCGTTTTTTTTTTTTTTTGACGTGGCCAGCATACATTGCATGTGGCTTGGACATTGCTCACAAACCTAACCAAGCATTCAAAGTTAGACCAAAAACGAAACCTATTTACCAAGATACAACTAAATTGTGGTGCATGAGGGTGTGTCCGCGGCTGCAATTAAACGCGCCGAATAAAACAGAAATTAGCATAACCAAAAACTCAACTAAAAAAGCATTAAATAAATGCCAAACAAAGAAGTGAAAAAAAGAGGCAGGCACAACAAAGCAAAAAAACGTCAGCTTGCAAATTGACACGAGATATGAGCACACGGACATGGATACACTAAGAACAGGGCGAGAAAAAATGACAAAAAGAAGTGAAGCAACTTGGCTTGGTTTTAACACTTCTTGGCTTGGATTGCCATTGGTTTTTTCTTGCCTTTGTTTTTGGCTAGCGAGCGCACCCTTGACGTTGCACAAATTTTTGGGGAGCAGGGGATCAAATGTTGGCGCAAGCTCGTTAAAAAGAATTTGGTTCACTTGCTGTTGTTTTTGTTGTTCAGCAGCAACAACAAAAAAAAGAAATAATAAACGCTGCACGTTGTGTGTGTGTGTGTGTTGTGCTTGAGACACAGGCTGTACGCCAAACTGGTTTTCGGACTGCATTCTTTTGGGCCACGTTTATAGCCAACTAGCCTGGCTCTAAAGCAGGCTCCTCGCTGCTTTTGCTGCTGCTGCTGCTGCTGCTGTTGCCGCTCAGTTTGCCAAGTTGTTTGGGCTGAAAACAAAATTGAATCATATGCGGCAGTGTGGCAGCATTAAAAACAACAACGATAAAATTAAAAAAAAAAAACACAGTTTCTATGAATTTTCAACCCGTTGCGTTGCGTTTGTATCGAGGCTTACCTGCTACAGTTTCTGGCACTGAAATTCTGTCTTAATTCTTCAGTTCTCCCGTTTTTGTAGTGATTTTTTTCGCTTGGTTTTTTTCTGTTGCTCGCATCTATATTTAGTTTTTAGAATTTCGTGCACGTTTCGCGCTTTGCATGATTAATTGTTTATGCAAATTGATGTTTGCTTTTAAGGCAAATACACACAGAGCGAATCGAGAAGAGACACTAAAGAGGGAGCTGTGTTAATGCTCACGTATGTATGTACATCGTTTGTACTTTGTTCTCTGTTCGCAACTTGATATCATTGGCATTTCATCAGCACAATTTTTTATACATTTATTGACTGTATCCCTTTATTTGTTTACTATTTTTCGCATTGTTATGTGTGTGTGTGTAAGAGCTATAGAATAATCCCCACCATAACACATGTATGTGCTTATGATTATTTAATTAATGCTCAATTAGCTCACACGCTGCTCATTTGCATATTATATGCGATGTGAATTCAATTGGTTACTTTTGTATACCTACTACGAATTGGACTTTATTACAATAATGCGATTAGCTTTTATTACAAATTAGCTGGCAGACTTAACGCCAACTCTCTGGCTCAAGATAAATCACTAAAGATAGTGCGACAGAGAAATAGACAAAATGTTAATTAACTTTAGACTGCCTTAACTGCTTAGTCAGCTTTTTTTTTTTGGCTTGACACTGTGATCCCTGTTATTTAAAGTGTTGAGTTTTACTTGAAAGTTTTTGTTTTGTTTTGTTCTTGACTTTTGTGCTTAATGGAGTGCAAAAGTTTGCTTTTTTTTAAATTATTTGTAATGGATTAGTTCGTTTTTGCTGTTGATGTTTTGCAGTATTTAGTAAAAGTTTTTTTGATTTGATTTATCTTGAACGTAAGCTTGCATTAAAACTTAAAACTGTTCTCACATCAATACAAAATTTTAAAAAGCTTTGCAAAATTCATTATGCTGTTTGGCATTTATCCATCAAGTCCCTCAGTTTCTCATTGTCAGTGCACACACAAAGTTTCATTGAGTTGTCCCACTGTGCGAACACCCAAATGACATTTAAACTGAATTGCGAACGCACGAATTAGCATAGTTCTCCAATAGTTGTTACAAGGCGCCGACTGCATGACTCTTGTATCAGTTGTGGTATACAAATATACCTACACAGAGATATAGTTTATGGCAGTTACTTCTAACTGGCTGACAGGTAATTGCAATAAATAACGCAACTAATTAGTTTTGAAGCTATCATAAATTATGTGTATTAGGCAAATTTGAAGCGCCCGCGCCGAATGCGTCAAAGCATTAGTGCTAAAACATGTTGCGCCAATTAAGCAACATTTGCCTTTGCCTTTTGAAAACAAATGAATGAAAAACGAGCCCCGAGTGCTGTGAGCTCAGAGTTAGAGTCATAATCGAATGAGGCAACAGCAACGGCAGCAGCAGCAGCGAACACAGTGAAAATGTAAAAGTAAAATTGATGAATTGGCTGACAGGAGTCGCTGGTAAAAATAACAACAACGCCAAAAACAGCATTATTTTGCCGCTCGTCGACCGGCACGTACCAGGCGTCGTATACGTATTTTCTAATTAAACGCAAGGCCTGCTGTTGCTACTGCTGTTGCTGCTGCTTTGGCTGAAAAATCAACTGCACGTGCCATTGTGAGGGCGATGGGAATCCATGTCTCCTCCCTATCATACCTCTCTACCCACAATATTCTATAATAGCCGCCACCTGCCTACACTGAGTTCTGTCGCCTGTTTAGTCCTGACATCAAAATGGCTGCCATGCGGCCATGTTATGCGGTGTGTGCTTTCTGCCACCATTTCCCCTCCCCACATTCACACACACACTGGGACAGTCTGTCTCTTGTGTATTTTGCTGTCATTTGTAGGTATTTCTGTTGTTGCTTTGGTAACTAATTGTCATATTGCCCCCGGAGAGTGCTGAAAGCAACACAAATACATACAAACACACTCATACAAAAGAATGGTGGGGTAGGCGTTGAGGGACTCAATAGCAGCGGCTGTGTCTGTGGTATGTGGCATGTGGCACTCACACTCCTTGTGTATAGCATATATGATTCAATTGTACTTTGTTTGCGCACATCGAACAGTTGTCTCTATATGCCCCTTTGCAGAAAGTATTCCATATATTATAAAAGGTCTGAAGCATTAAGGTTACTTTTAAAGAAAATTTGTTTAGTTGGCTTTTAATTAAAAGTACATTTTAATGATTTCAAATATTTTCTATAAATCGTTTTTAGATGTCATTTGAATGTTCATAAATTTAATTAATGATTAAAAGTATTTAACTTATGATAACTACTTATTCAAACTTATTTTTATTGACCTTTTCTTAAACGGAAACGCTGCCAATAATTAAATAATGAAATACACAAAAAATTTAACAGTATTTGCAACAATATATCAATACATATGTATATGTATGTAGGCATATTCATTTTACGTATCGAGTGTGTAGTCCTTTGCAGTAATTAATGACCTCGATGGTGCTGGACATGCCAGTGATTTATGCAAGCGATTTAATGCTCGCTTACTTAATAAGTGAGCTGTCCTGGACACTGCACACACACACACACAAACACACAAAAATATGCGTATACGTAATGAATGTATGTTGGCTTTTGCGCTGTGGAATTATGCAAGATTCGTTTCGTTTGATACATTTATGGCCACTGTATCTATATTTGTATATTTAATTAATTTTCTTTAATGTCACACACACACACACACATACAAGGGCAACAAATGTGTTATTTAAATTTTCTCTTATAAATTAAAGAGGCACTTGTTGATTTGCGGCATCCAATCAAGTGTAAACTAATAAAAATGATAAAAAAAAAAACTACACCCACTTCTGGCCAGGCATCAAAACAGATAGAGCGAGGGAGAAAGAAAGGAAGAGTGTGGGCTGATCTGTGCAGATATATGAACTCGTATAACAGGTTTCAATATATATACTGGCCACATCACATTTTGATGCCCACTCAATTTGTGTTGTCATAGAAACTAAAGACGCTGCTCGCATTTATTATATTTGTGTCCTGGCAACGGCAACGGCAACGGCAACGACAACGGCACAACACATAAATTGCAAGGCTATTTGTCTCAAGTAGCCCACACGGTCTGGGTGCTGAGAAATTTAGTGAGCGCTATATGAGTTTTAGACGAAGGTTATCAGGTTATTGTTTGTGGCTCGTGTACATTATTTGATTTGGCCTCCAGGTAGTAAAATAATATACTAGCAGAAACAAAACAAAATACTTATGCTTGTGTAAAAAGCTGCAAACTTGAAGCAAATTAATATGTATTAATAAACACATTAAAAATTGTTACCAACTGTATGTTGATAGCTTTATGTTTTAGCTATGCCTTGCAGCAGCTGAACAGCTAACTACAAATTATGGCATTGCTTTCCAAGAACTTCGAAAATACAACAACAACAACAACAACAACAACACGAATTCTCTCAGTTTACCTACTCTAGCTTATAATTAAAAGTCATTATGTTGAAGCCAAGACACAACGAACAGCACCTGAGGTTGTATTTTTGTTTACGATTTCTTAAAGCTTTTCACAGCACTCTTGGGGGAATGAAGACTTTATTCCACTCGACACTCGGCACTCTTCAAGTCTTGGAGATCGATAATAAATAATTTGGTAATTCTTATGCTTGGCATGTTCAAAAATGTGCTTTTGATCAAGTCATGGGATTAATCAATTCTAAGTAAACCAAAAACAGATGTCGCTAAAATCAGCAGCCATAAATCAAAAAGGTACAAATACACTGACATAAAAACACGTGCTTAGTATATACAGAGCTTGAAATTGTTAGCTAAAGATTATCAAGAAGCTGCTGTTTGTTTAATGAAGCGTTTGATTTCCATTTGTCGATGTGTTCCGCATTTGTTAATTAAATTGAATTGAACCTTTGCATGGAGCAGCTATTAGGGTGTAACAAATGGGAACCCCCGAATGATTTATGGTTGTTTGTCGAACGCCAAACTTTTCTAAAGTAATTTGCGACAAATCATAAAGGCATTTCTTTTTTCTTTTCATTTTTTTTCACTTTTTGTTTCTGCTATGTCGTCGTGCCGCATGCGGCGCAAAATTTATGCGCACACATGCGGCTCAGGTGATGGCGTTCACATTGGTTTCGTTTTTCTCTGTTTTTTTTTTTTTTCCTTTTATGATTTTTACAATGTGTAGATTACTTGTGCTTGTGGCAGCTGCCGAAAGCAGCCAGTAACATTAACTCACAGAAAAGTTGCTTGTGTCCATTTCGGAAAATCATTTTTTTGTTTTTGCTTCTTTTTAACTTTGGCACTGCTTCCTCCAGTTCTGCTGGCTCTTCGCTTGCGTTCGTCTCTATCAACATAATTAACACTTTAATATAATTTAAGAATTTTGAGAGCATCCATGCAGCAAGCATCTATTAACATAATTATGTAGGAAAAAAAATACAAAAAATTATCATGTCGCATCCATTGCGTTGCTTGTTGCTGGCTGATTTTAATTTGTTTTGAGTCAAGCCAAGCCAGAGAGCAAAAGACCAACACGTCCTGCCGTACATCATCGTCATCATTAGCGCTTCCTATATTCTGTAGCTACAACCACAACTACAACTATACAACTAGAGAGAACGGCTGTAGCCCTTTCTGCCACTTTGCATAATTTTCGAGGTGGTAAGAAGCGTGGAACGGACGACTTCCCGCTCCGTTGGCATTGCTTATGCTTCCTTATGGCAGTACTCAACGCCACTTCCCTTGGCTCATTCATCTCGCAGCACGCACAGACACACACACACACATTCCGTGAGTGTGGCACAGACAGGACGCACATAATTCAAGTTGTGCTCTTGGCACGAGGCTCAGCTCCGCTCAGCTTCGTTCAACTCTGCTCCGTTTCGTTCAGCATAGCTCAACTCACTCTGTTCGCTAGTCGAGTCTGGGGAAAACGGGCTCAGCTGTCGTAACTGGCAGTTTTACTTCACGCTAGCGTCAACACTGCCGTTGTTTTCGTTGCTGTCTTCTGTCGCTGTCGCTTCAAGTTGTGAAGGGTTTGTCCTCTACCTCCACGGGGGGGTGGGGGCTGAGCTTCAACTGCACCCTAGTCGCAAGCAGCAAGGCGACCCTAGCAATGCTTCCTTAAAATTTTCGTGAGCTGCGTTAAGTGTTACCCAAATTGTAATTATGCTTTTGCATTTCAACTTATTTGCTGTAGTTATGCCAGCCAGCCACCATCCTTTTGCCTGTCTTAAGCTGTTTTTTTTATTATTTGGCTGTTGCTTTTTCGTACAATTGAAATTGATAGCGAGTCAAATGTCTGGTATTTTAATGTTCAACTTTTTTATGCATTTCGACAATTGCATTTTAAGCAGCAAGCCGAACAGCCAAGGGTGTCGTTTATGTGAAATACCAAACAGCCAGCCAGCCTGCAAGGCTGCCTTGGCAAAAGGGGTATGTTTTATTTTTTTGTTAAAGCGCACGTACAACGCATCGTATGCGTAATGTCTTCTTTAAGTCATTGTTGATGGTGCTCCTCTTGTCTGTTTGTCTGTGTAGTGGTTTTTCTGTGGCCAAGTGTTCATTTCGTAAGCTAGAAAAGTTTATAAATCATTTCAATTACATTTCGCTGAGCTGTGACAGGAAACAGAACTTGGGCCACAACTTTTGCACCAAGCAAATGGATGCGTTTTCTCGGAAGTTTGTCAAAAAAAAAAATAAATGCTGAAGAAAGTTGATAGTACGCAACTTCTAGATGATATCTGCTTGATTCTGGCAAGAGAGCGAGAGCATAACAGTGTTGACAGCTTTTTTAAGTTGTTACCGCTTAAAGACCATTGGCGTTAAGATCACCAAAGCAACTAAGCAGGGATTTATTATTCTCTATACTGTAACATACGTATGTGAAAAGAAGTTGTGCGCTCAATAGCTTTTGATTAAAGAAAGCATTTGGTATTTGACCTAGCTTATTCATGGGAGTCAGTGATATTGATGACGCTGCCAAAACATCACGATGCCAAACATTACAATTCATTGAGCTATCTGCAGATAGCAAGATTGTGACAAGCCAGCTAGCAAGCAAACATGGCAAACTGCTTTCAATACAGCACCACCGGCCATTACATTATCTCTACTCCATGATGTCTTCGCTAATATGCCAGGCGTCTTTGTCGTCTCCTACCGTATTTTCTCTAGCTTTTACTTCCTTTTTTGTCGTTTCCATCCTGCTGGCCACTCGGCACCCACATTTCCGCACTGGCTACATTGCTGCCCTTTCGTTTTATGTGCTCTACATAATCAGATATCACATTTTATTTGCTCAGCAAGGAATAGGGGGTGAGTGGAGAGCAAGCTGCTGTGTCTCTCTGTTGCAAAATGCAGATAAATATCAAATAGAACGTTCATTGTGTTTAGCAGGCCAAAAGCAGCCCTCTGGCCTTACTTTATACACTCTCAATAAAGATACGCCACATGCATATAAAAATATCTAGACGACTTTATATGTACATACATACATATATATGTGTACACATATCTTATATGATATATTTTGCAACATTTATCACAAGTTAATTTGATTTTAATGAAATGAATTCGGCAAACACACTCTCTCATACCAACTCACGCGGGGTTAGACAAACTGGAAATGCCAAAAAAAAAAGAAAAAACAACTTGCAAGATTACAAAGGGTAGATAATGTTAATGAATAAAGTACAGGAGGGAACTGCAGGCAAAAGCGAAGCTTTTTTAGGGTTTGTTTGTGCTACGTAAATTCGACAATATTAGGCCATATTTAGTGTTGCCAGAGCCCTGCCAACTGCAATTAACACAGCTATACAACGAGCCAACAAAAAAGTTTCCATTGCTTTTGCCAGTTTTTATTATATATTTTGGTTGAATATTTTTTTTTTTATTTTGCAGCTGCCAGCCGTTGCCAGGGGGGAGCCGAAACGTGACGAGCATTATTTTGGCGTTTTTATAGAATTTTTACAGCTCCTTTTTTTCTGGCGGCCTTCTTTTTTTCGGTTTTTATGTAACGTATAGCAAAAGAATTAACATACGCGTCAGCGGCGCATATTTTAACTCGGTCAAATTGCAAGCGTCCGGTTTACAGGCTAAGGGGAGAGAGGGGATTAGAGTAACCCCCACTGCTTTCCCCCCTAATGCCGTTCCGCTCCTTCCGCCGTTAAGTCGTTTGCATAAACAAATTTGCAGCACCATTTGCCGGCCGGTTTCGGGTTGGCTGTATTTTTTTTTTTACTTTTTTTACTTACCATGCAATTTGTTAATGAAAGTTCCCACCATTAGAAACAGGTTCAGGCAGGCTAAGCAGACAGGAAGAAATCTCGCACGCTGATTACGCAAGATGTTCGTTTGGCAAAAAGTTTGAATTGTGCTTATGCAAATTTAATCGCGCCGTCTGCCGTTGACTCGAAGAAATATTTAGATATAAAAGCATTTAATGGCCGATTGAATTGATTTATTTGGTCATCGGGCATTGTTTCAACGAGCATTGATAATGCATGTGAAACTCGAAACATAAACAATAGCACACACACAAATAAATACAAATAAAATATTAAAAACGCACACATGCATAGAATGACGCAGATAATCTGTATAAATGGGCCGAGTTCATTGCACTTTAGGAAGTGAAATTTCATTCTCGTTTTCCTTTTCGTTGGCAGCCAAACGAAACGTGCCAAATTTTAGGGGTTGCTTCATTAAGCGTGGCCATACCCCGTTCGCCTCCTTGTTAACCCCCCCCGCCTGGAGTCCATCAGGACAAAGCCAAATGCCGTTAAGCGGCACACAACAACAACAACAAAAAGAAAGAAATACACAAAAAAATAAAAACGGAAACGAGGAGTGAAAACAAAATGATGTTATTGCGTTGCCAAAATGTCGTCGGGCTCAACAGAGAACATTGCCAGTATATATGTATATATTTAGAGTATAGTATGTTGACGATGTGGCATTGTTTGTTCTTGCATGCAAATGGCATTTGTCTGGCACATAGCATTGGTCTTGGTCTTGGTCTTGCTCTTGGTCCTGGTTGTGGTCGTGGTCCTAGTATTAGTCCTTGCTGTGGCTAGAGCTCTGCAATCCTTTGGCATGTGCAAGCTGACAGCCTTTGTTCCGCTTTGGCATTACGCACCAAAAACGCTGGTTAAAATGTCTTTGCAAATATTTATATAATTAATTCTCTAATTTTTCGAGCATTCCCTTTTTCTTGTGTCGTTATCCTCTTTATTGTGTTATTTTTGCATTCCTAATGTTGTTTTATCCCAATATCAACGACATTTAATTCGGTTAAAGTACTTTTAAGCATTTGTACATATGTTTATTTAATTTCTTTTTTAAATTCTAGATTTGCTTATTCCTCGGTTTTAAGAGCCGCAATTTTACTTATATATATATAATATACATTTATTTCTTTGACATTTTTAAGATGTTTTGGGTTTGTGTTTGTGTTCTTAAGGCGGTTTAGCAATAAGTTAATTGAAAATGTTGTGTCTTAATAAACTTTCAAGCTATTTGAATCAGAGTTTTGGCTTATAATAAATCTACTTTTATAAAACTTTCAAACATTTGCGAAATGTGTTTTTGGTTAACTTTAAGAATCTTTTTATATTTTTTCTTCTGGCAACTAATGTCTACTTCGTAGTAAATTGCAGTTCAAGAGGCGACTGCTTTGTCAATTTCAATGGCAACTACATTACATGGGCCTCGCCTACCCATTACAAGCTCGATAAAGCCATAAAATTCGATAAGGCAATAAAAACCCTTCTTCCACTATGCCTTCCTTTTTTTTCAGCTTGACTCTTGCCACCTCTTGCCGCTATTATAAAGAACTGCCAAAAAAACAGCGAGCTTTTCGAAGACGCATTGTCGCTGTTTCCCTCTTACTTAACAAAAGGCGTCCGTTGTATTTAAAATGGCAAACCCACCCACACACACACACACACACACATGCATGTATACACGTAAGCAGTGGCACACACTCCGTCATTGTTTTTGTTGTGATGTTGTATGTGTCGGCTACAATTTGACGTCATGCTTTAAAGTAACGTAAATCACCAAGAGTTAAGCACAGGGAGAGAACACGAGAGAGTGCAAAGGAGAGCATAAAATAAGTGGCATTAAAGATGAGACAGAGAGACAAAGAGACAGAAAGAAAGAAGGAGAAAGAAACAGCGAAGTTTTATACGGCTGCTTAGGGTTAATGGAGTTGCAACGGAGACGACAGCAAAGTTGCAACCGCATTGTTGTTGATGACGTCGCCGCAGCAGACATTCAATTGACAGACGACCACCAGCAACAAACTCACACATACACAGTGAGAGAGAGAGAGAGAGACAGACAGAGAGTGAGAGAGAGACTTGAGGCAGAGTGAAACTTACTGAAAATCACGTTGTCGTAGGCCATGGTCGACGGGTCGACCAACATCATCATCATCACATCCTGAGCATGTTATTCATTTTGCTTTTGTTTAAAGCCTGCCAGTTGCTGTTGCTTGTGTTGCAGCCTTTTGTTTTGAACTTCGCTTGTTGTTATTGTTGTCTTGGCGTTTGCTTAAGCCACTTGCAACAGTTTCTCATCGAGCTGGCTGACTGCATCACAAATTCGATTTGAACAGCGTAACGCAATATTTTCTTTAACTTTTGAGCTGAGAGACTGCCTGTTGACCACACCTCCCGCCCAAGCTGTCAACCATACTTTTTGCATTGTGTATGCCTCAGATGACGGCATTATAATAATGAAGTTTGATTGGATTACATTGCAGCGGACACTGAATGCAAAACGTTAACACTGTTCAACGACATCTTGGCATTGGCCAAATGCATTGAGCAAAAAAAACTTTCATAAGCAGTTTTTCAAAAGTTTTTTCTTTTCAGAGTGCCTAAGGAAGCAATAGAGGTGGAGTTGCGGGAGAGAAATCGGATGGGGTATTCAGTGTTTGACGCCGGATCAGAGGGAAGTTGTCATGGCCAAAAAGTTTTCTTACTTTATGAAACGCTTAAAATTTTGTACATTGACTTCCTTTACGATTTGTGCTGCAAGTGCTTCCTCTTTGCAGTTTTACAGTTATGCTGCAGCGAAAGTCAATTTTGAAAATCAGATGCCAGTAGTTTGCCAGTGTCAAGAGTTGAGCAAGATAAATGGCCCTTGGAAACATTTACAACATCAACAACATGCCGAACCACTTTTTGTGACACAATCAAAATGTTTATTTTCTTTGCTAAATGTGCTTTTTACCACCCAATCTTCCTCACACCCCCTTATTCCATGTATTTGTAAGCAGAAGTTGACACTGTATGGCTGCAATTTGAAGTTTAAATTAAAGATGCCAAAGTAGAAGAGAACTGTTTCTGAATGGCATCAACTAGCAACATCAAAGTAGTAAAAAGTATATATGTTGCAGTCAATAGCATTCATTGATTTTCACTGTAAAAAGAAGTGCAAACAGGAAATTACCTTGTTGATTACTTTTTTTATACGCAAAAATCAACTAAGGTAATTTTTGTGACACTTTAGAAATGTGTAAACTTTCTTATCCCTGATACTTCTCACTGATTACTTAGAAGGAAATCCACTGTTATTGATTTCTTAGAAATTTTTATAAGCTTATCAAAGTTGTTTCCGCAAATCAACTTGTCTATTTTACTTATGATGCTGTATAGATATTTTTTAGCAAGAAATTCTAAATGATAAGGCAGAACAACCCAGAACTGTTGACAAGCTAAAAATCATATTTTCCAAGAAAGCAATTTCCTTGATTATTTTAGCTTAATAGAGCAACTTAAAGCCGCAATTTCGCAGAATATTCTCATGCACAGTAAACACATTATGCACATTTTAAAAGTGCTGCAAGTGCAACCAGGTAAAGTTGTCAGCCACTATGATGCTCTTAGTTTTTCGATTCGCTCATTCTCTGACTCTCTTGGGCATAATTTGAACGCACTTAGCCACTTATGCCGGGAATTTGTGAATAATATGCAAAATGTTGATTCGTTTAGTGTCGCAACTCACAAAATGGCAGACATTGTGCAAACTGTTGCTCCACATTTTGTTTTAGTACTTCTTGCCAGCTAACTGCCACTGCTTTTACTACATTGCGGCATTTGTCACACAAACTGTAGTCTGGGTAACTTGAAGTGCTGCATAGTGTTTTTTTTATGTATTTGTATTTGTATTTGTATCATTTACTCATCATGTCACACTGACTTGACTGACTGGATGTTGTTTTTAGTTTTATTTGTTGCTCTTGTTGTGCTGCCAACTTGTCGTCGTTGTTGTTATTTTTATTTGCATATTTACTTAGCATGATCTACAGCAGCAGCAGCAGCAGCAGAAGCAGCCATAAGCAAAACCATAGCCATAATGACAACAGTCTGAGCCAGAGCAAATCCTTCTTTTTGCCTGCCTGCCTGCTAGCTAGCTGCTTTTCATTTTTGCTCGCTTTGCTTCTCTCTTTTTCTTCATCTTCAATGTTGTCAAACAATTTTTACGAAGCTATTTTAGCTACGCGCCTTGAGTTTCTACTACGACTGGCTTTTTAGCTGCTGAAGTTATCGAAGTTGAAGTGCAATTTTAATGCAAACAATTGAAGTTGAAGCGTGCAGAACGCATAAAACATGCAAGGGCCCTAGCAATAAACAACAAAATAAAACACCAACTATGAATGATGTTCTTAAGATATATCGACTAGAAGATACTCTAATGTTTAACCGTGTTTTCTATAAATCTGACTGTTGTGAATAATTGAACAACAAAATCTCAGAGTCCTGAATAAATGCAAATATTCAATCATACTTAAGCCTGTTACATGCTCTTACATAACTTCACAATGCCCCTTTTTAACCCGTTTATAATGTGTTAAGGGTATAAACACACACACAGCTTCTTGCTGCTTGAAGCTCTCTAGTTCGTATCCAGCCGATTTTTTTGTGTTTTTTTTTTCAAGCGAACGTACTTTGAACCTGGTACAATGATGCCTGGTGCTAGTGCACAGGTTTCCCACTAACCCTATCGCCCCATCACGCTCTATCGCTAGTGCGATTCGGTTGCATCTATTTCACTCTGACAGTCGCTTTGTGGCTGCGTTGTGTTGATTGTTGCCGTTGTTGTTGATGCGGTTGCTGGTTGTCGGTTGTCGGTTGGCGGCGGCGTCAGCGGCTGTCGTTGGCTTATTGAAATGCATTTGTTCAATATGTTGTTGAACATGTTGGTTGCCTAGTGGGTGTAGCTAATGTTGTTGCTGCTGTTGCTATTGTTGATGTTCTTATTGTTGTTGTTGTTGCGGTTGTAGCTGATGTTTCTGTTGTAGTTGTTGTTGTTTCATTGTTGTTAGCTTAAGTTGCCACTGAGTGACGTCGTTGGTGGCAGCTTCATCGTTGACTGTTGCAAATATTGACAATGCCAATGTGTGCACTAGTATGTGTGTATGTGTGTGCGTTTGTGTGTTTGTTGTGGGAGTAAGTTTTAGCACTATTAGCCATTGTTTGCATTGAAATGTAGCTGGAGCTGCATTGACAGCAACGCTCAGTGCTGTTAGCCGCATTGGCAGTTTGCCCATAATACGTATACGCCACATCACAGGCAGCCCCAACCCGCCACACCAAAGCTCTCCATTTCACAAAACGTTAAGTGCTTGACTTTGCGAGTGCTAGTACGAGTGTGTGTGAGTGTGCAACTAAAGTGACGTTAATGCGTTAAAAGTGGTTCGGTTTGGCTTGGCTTGACTCATCCACATTTGTATTTGCATTTTGTATTATTTACAAGCCAAACCTGAATATTCAGGTAAAAGACTTGCAGAGGGAGTGATGTGGAGGGATGAGTATGACGACTTCATTGCTTCCAATTGTCGTCCTGCTGCTGCTGCTGTAAATAAAAGCCCGAAACGAAAATCAATATAAACTGACAGTATCTATGACAGATGGCAGGGCTTTGGATTGTTTTCCCATTCTGCATGCATGTTGTTGTCTTTCTTTCTCGTCGCTTGTTTATTAAGTAAAGCGACGCGCAGCAGGCAACAATAAAAATACAAAACAGAGTAAAGTTAAAAAACACAACATTGACAGTGCGAAAGGATTCATAAGGATTCCGGAACGTACGCAGAAATACACACACACACACACACACACACACACATACGCACACACGCATACATATGCCAAGAGACACGCATATGTACGCATGTAGAATGTTATATAATACATAAGCACCATTGTTATTCGCCCGCTGGCGCTGCGGGCTTTGGCCAAATGCATTTCAAGCTTTGCAACCCCTTTTGCGCTTGGCAGGCAGCACCAAGAGGCAGGAGAATAGCAGGCAACCGCAGCAGGCATAGCAGCAACAGCAGCAGCCGCAACATAGCAGACTTCAGACGTCGAGTGTTGAAGCTCAAATGTCGCATTGCAATAAACTTTTGCTGTTGTATGTGTATATGTGGCATTATAATGCCTGCACAAGGGTAGCATGCAAAAACAAGGGGCAAAGCGTAACATAGAGAGTATGGCGAGAGGGAGACGGAGAGACAGACGCTGGCAGAGGTAGGCAGGTAACATCATGAAAGCGCATCAAGCACAAATTTATTAGGATAGGTTTCGGTTCAGAATGCCTGCATTTTGATGTGCTTATAAGTGTCGTTCCTGTAACATTGCACACTGGGCGAAAGAGAAACACAGAAAGAGAGAAAGGGAGAGAAAGCTTACTCCATAAGAGTAAATGCATTGAATGCTTACACCGCATTTGTTTCACTCTCGGTGTGTGTGTATGTGTGTGTAGGCCAATGAACTCTTGTGCAATATGAAAATTAGCAAAGCAAAATCGAAGTGTTTGTGGTAAACGTAACACATCCTCCCCAAAAAAACAAAGCACAAACAAAAAAACCATAGAAGAACGTAAAACCTTTAGCCTTGGGTTATTGTAGTTCACACAGCACACACACACACAGACACAGTTTTCACTTTGCAGTTCCATTTTTATGCACACAACGGCCCAATTAAAGTTTGGACATAGAGGCAGAAGAGAAAGAAGAACGAGTGTGTGTGGGTTTTACGAACACCCATTTAGGCAACTGCATCATTCATCAGCATTTGCTGTGGAATAATGAAAAAAAGGAGCAAAAAAAAAACACGTAAAATTGCCGAGGCAACATTTGACCAGGCAAATCGAAACTAACAGTTAAGTAACTAATAAAAATGAAAAAATATGGTTAAGGGAGTAGTAGGTGTGCAGTTTGTCAGATGTGTTTGGATTAGTCGTAATACCCGAGTAAGTGCTTGTTATGCAGATTGACAGATAAATTTGACATGTTCTTAATTAAGATGCTGTCAAGATGAGGCATTTCACAAATTTTACATATGTACGAATCTAATATATATGTATGGATTAATTGCCAATGGCTATTGTTGTTACGAGCAAGGTGTCAAGTGAATTAATGTGCACACATAGGAATATTCAGAGTTGTATATACAATTTAGTGTTGTAATAGCACACTATTGGCCAAACCTCGACTTGAGTGCTTAATTAGTGGTATACGTAGTCAAGTTCTATTGGGAAGTCCATTAAATCACTTCAGGGCAAGGATAATACCATTCAAAGATTCGGTTGTTGTTTTTGTTGACCAATTCTAAAATGTAAATAAAGAGTGAACTTTAAGTCGCTCAGTGCTATGGAAACCCGCGCACAAAATCCTTAAGTTAAAAAGTTTTTTCTGGTTCTTCTTTCTTTTCCTTTTTTTTTCTGTTAAGCTGCTTTCGATTTATGCAGATGAGTTGGAATTGAAATGCGAAATAAAAAAAGTGAAAGTACGTATTATATACATAAAGATGATAAGACGGTAATGAGCATTATTTAAATGCTTTGGTCGAAGTTAATGATAATGCTACAGCTGCTGGCGTTGCTTTTGGCTATGGCTTTAGCTGCTTATCAGTGCCCTTGCACTCGACATACCAAAAACATGATTTTTAATAATGAAATTTTCTACACACACACTCATACACACAAAAATACATATACTTCTTTCAAACGAGAAAATTCTGCCTATAGAACAGCAGCTGCCCTCCATAAAAGAAGGAAGGAGTCGCATATTTTAGCATAATGCTTCAAATGATGTGCTTTCCACTTTCCACTTTCGACACTCTACATTCCACATTCTACTTTTTTTTTGCGTAACAAGTATGCAAAATTTAATGCCAGCAAAATGAGCACAGCACACTGTAAATTGCCACGAGAAAAAACCCTTTTTTGTTATATCCTTATTGTTGTCGTTGTCAGTTTTGCCTTCTTGCCTTGCTACTGTGTTTGACGTTAGCTATGAAATTATTTTAGCTTTTTGGTATTTTGTTGGTATGTTTTTTATGTGTGCTTGTCCAGGTCCGCTTCTGTTGGCTCAATTTATGCAAATTAAATTGCAATACTTTATGTTTTCATTCTTTTTGTTATGTCACCAGGACACAACAAAACGGCCTACATAAAAGTCTAGTGTGTGTGTGTGTGTGTGTGTGTGTGTGTGTGCTGTGCATGGTTATAAAATTATTAACGTAACTTTGATAAATTATGCTCATAAAAAATGCTTAAACGGCAATTTAAGTACGCCCAAAGTTTTTTCGTCTTTGGTTTCTTTTTCGATTTATTGGCCATAGACTCATTTGGCCAAAAACTCATTTGCCAACACATACGAACATGCTGCACAGTGGCTACCAAAATACGCGCCACAGCAACAGCCATAGCAGTAGTCGTTGTCATAACTTTAAGCTACAACTGCCACCTGGAAATGAGGGCGTGGGTTGTGTGTAAAAGTGTGTGTGTGTGTTTGCATTGCGTTAGATTAATAACAACGATGATGTTGCTACTGGGAACTTGGCGAGCTGGCTGGCTGGCTGCGAGAGTGGGTGTTGCTGCTTGGCACCTTGGCAGCAGCTAAAAATTGCAGTCAAGAGTTTTGTGTGCGGCTGTCTGGGTCTGTTGGTCTGCCCCGTTTGCTGGATGACGAATGTGAATGACTTGCCTCGAGACATGCAGTCAACTTGACGCGCATTTGTCTGGCAATGCGTCTGCCCGAAACCTACACACACACACTTATACAAAACATATATAGTAGGTAGACAACTTGTGTATGTTGTTTATGCGGTTGCTGCTGCTGTTGCTGTTGTCTCTGTCAAGATGGCGTCATTTGCCAAATGCAACATGCAGTTGATACCTCTGCTAGCTGGCGTCTGTTTCTGTAGAACTAGATAACAAGCTGTTGAGATTGCAATGACGTGGGCATAATTTGTTTTAGTTTATGCATCTCATTTCTTTTTTTTGCGCCATTTACACAAAGTTTTTAAAATCAAGCATTGCTTAAAGATTACAGCTGCTATTTAAATATTCATACATTTCCTTTATGTACATTGCCTAGGAAAAGTTTTGTACACACACACACACACACACAATGTTAGACTACAATTATTTTATTTTATTTATTTAATTTATTTGAGTTGAGTCAAGTTTTGTGCGTCTGCTGTAGCATACATAAAGCATACTATATCCATATCCATATCCATATATACCGCATCAACTTTTAAATCTTATAAAACTTTTACATCCTTTTGCAGCTTTTCATGATTCGTCGTGCACAGATTTTGTGCAAACGAACATTTTCATTCTGCTGCACATTATTACATAAGTTCTTTTTTATACTTTTCATTATTCTTTGTCTTGGTTTTTTTTTGTCTTTTTTTGTTAACTGGCTGCTGCTGCTGTTGCTGCTTTTGGGGCTCATCCAGCGCAACGGGTCGCTTAATTCAATTAATTTTTATTTAGTTTTCGTTTAATATTTGCTCGCTGTGCACATTTTTTGAGCAAATATACCAGCCAACTAAATGAAATGTTATTTGCATAAAAAATTCCAAAAGTTTTTTGTTCTATTTTCATATTTTTGGGGTCTTTTGTTGTTTGCCAGCCGGGTGCGCCATTCTGCGGCACACTTTTCTACTATCTCCTAGCTGTTGCGTTTTTTCTCTTAAGATTCTTCTTCTTACTTGTTTTTTGGTTTGCACATTAACACGCAGTTGCTGTTGGGTTTCTTTCCCTTTTTTTTTTTTTTGTCTGCTGTACTTGTTTGGATCCGAAAGACTAAGCGCATTTTTACACATTTACCAGTGACTGGCGCACAGCGCCTTTTCACAATTTAGTTTAGTTTCTAGCCGAGGGCGGCAAACAGGGCAAAAATAAGAAAGAACGACAACAACAAAAAAAATACAAGGGGCGGGCTTCACTTGCCATGTACTAGGTGCAGAATTGTTTTTTTGCGGCGCCGCGGCAGAAATTACTTTATTTTAATAGGACTTCATTTAATCCGAACGCATTATAAAGACACGTGGGTCGCAGGGGGGCGTTAGGCAATTGGTTGCGGATGTGTGTGTTCGGGGGAGAGGGGTGGCATGGTTTTTCATTTTGTATAGCACACGCTGCGTATACGCAATCTGAAATGTATGTACCATGTTGTTGATATTGTTGTTGTTTTTTTTTTTTTTAATGTAAACTGAACGCTTGCTGAAAGGCAGACAAAAAACGAAAACATGCCCACTTTCCTCGCAGATACAAAAGCTGGGCGGGACAGTAGGTCGCGAAAGGGGTTGGGGAAAACGGGTGCAAGCACATAGATAAAAGCAGCAACAACAGTCTACTTGTTTAATACAAAAGTTTCATTTCCGCTTTTCATTAGCTCACAACGGTGACACAACAAACAGGGCGAAAATGCGTAAATATCACACATACACGCATGCACACAGGTATACACGCATACATACGCACAGTGGCTATACACATTTAAGGCCATAATGAGGTATATACAAAAGCCGAGGCTGGCAGAGCTCAGTGGCAAATCGGGCGAGTGTCAACCTCAAACCACGTGTTAATTTTACTCCTTTTGCCAACCCAACCCAAAAACATTTTTGCTGCTGCTTATTGCCTGGCTGGCTGCCTGATTGTTGTTGTCCTCAATGGTGTTGTCTTTGTTGCTGTGGCTGTTGTTGTTGTTGCTGAACTAAAAAGCCTGAAAAGGCGCTTACGTTGAGTTTTATTTTGTAGGGCTGCAAGTTGTGCTCGGTGCGTATGTGTGTTGTGTTTTTCTACCGCTTTTCATATGGCCAAACTGGGTTCAAGCCAACTAGCTGCTATATTAACTGACTTACCGCCACGCCTACTTATGTGTGTTTGTGTGTGTGTGTGTGTGTAGGTGTAAGTGTGGGCGTTGCAGTGTGTCTGTTAGCTCAACACGCACCGTAATGAAGTAGCCTGCGACCAAAAGCCTCATATGTATATATATATGGGCAATGCCTGACTGAGCCTCATACTTAATAATCTTACTCTCAATGGATGTGTGTGTTTGTGTGTGTGTGTGTATGTGTGTGATACTCTGAGTGCGCCTGCCTATCTGTCTGTTTGCCTGTGTGTGATCCTAGTGAGCTGGCAAACAGAGCACAGAAAGATACAAGCAGAGGTTATTCAACTGCAGGCCGCTGCCGCTGCCGCCGCCGCCGCCGCCGCCGCCGTCGTCCGCCCCAATGAATGTGTGTATGCGTGTGTGTGCTTTAGAATGGGTGTTGGAAAGTAATGTAGGCGTTGGGTTTGGGAGATGCGATGGTGCGTTTTTGCTCCCATTTTACCAAACAGTCGCATCCGCTTCACTTTGCACGCCATTTCCGCCTCGGAACAAGGCTGCCAGGCTGCTGCACGTCTATCGGTATCTATTGCCCCGTAACCTAAACGTATGGATAAATACAAATGAATGTATGTGTGTGTGTGTGTGTGTAACCCACTCTGTCATGCACACACATATATCACAGCGCCATCGTTAGTCAGTTTTATTGATTTTTTTTTATCATGCGCATTTAATAATAATGCCCTGTGCAAATGAAGGACTTGCCTGCGTTCTTCAATTCTCTTCACTTCTCTGCCTGCCCAACCTCTATCGTTTCCCATTCTCAATTATGAGTGCGCATTAAGCCTTCTCTGTTGCCCCGTCGTGCTGCTGGTGTGGCTACTCCTATGTGGTCCCTTGTGGAGCCAGCTTTCATAATGCTGCTGACATTATTATTATTATTGAATTATTTGTATTATTGCATTATGGGACGAAAAATGTTAACAATATTACTTTTAACAGGACTGTGCACATATACAAATGCAATTTGTGCATTGGCTTCTGTCGATGTCGTTGTCGTTGTTGTTTGCCTTTTAATTATTTAACATTAATTTGTTTATGCAACGTTACGAGCTCAATTGCTATAGGCTATAGGCGCATTTGTGCTACCTGCAATTCCAATTACCAACAGTTAATGAACGCCATTAATTGGGAAAATACAAAAAATGTGTTTAAAAAAATTTTTTTTTTCATTGTTATTATTATTGACTATCGCATTACCAGCTTAACAATAACAAATTGCTAGCGACGCAATATGTTCACATTAATAAACTGAGCCGCATGTGCAATTTATACACATGTGTGTGTGTTTGTTTGCGCTGCAATTTGCCAACAGCTGTAGAACAAATTGCATATTACGCATACGCCGCATTGTACATGTCGTACAAATTTCGCATATGTTAGATGTTAGAAAGCACCCACAAACAACACACACACACACACACACACACGCCAATCTAAAAAGAAACAAGCACACAAAAATTTGTTTGTCTGCCCGTCTGTGTTTGTTTGTTTGTTTGTTTGTCTAAATTTAAAGCGCACTCAGAACAGCGCCAGTTGCCATTGCCATCGTCGTCGCCGTCGCCGTCGCCATTGCCATCGTCATCGTCTATAAATCCTCGCACACGCATCGCGTTCATTGAACTTTATTTTATGTATTATTTTCCCATGTCTTGCTTTGAGGGCTGACAGGCATATCAGCTGGCAGCATTTGCTATGATTAAATGGAAATTGTAGTTAACGAAGACTTAGAAAGTTAGTGCATTAATTAAACATTAGCTTAGCTAATGCTCTCCCTCTATCTCTCTCTCTCTCTCTCTGTGGATATATGTGTGCATATTGGCAGGATTATTTTACAATCATATAACAATTTGATGAGCTTCTGAAGTTAAATTGAGTCTGCAGCACAGAAGGCAATTAGGGCTTGAAATGTAATAGGTTTCGTTTGATTGTATAACGAATAATCTATTAAGTGTTGTGTAATGTCTGCAGGTTATATTAGCAAAGGCATTAACGCATAAAATTGCAGTTAAATAATCTACATCAGAACAAATAAATATTTAACACTGATGTTTAACAATCAATTATTTACTGAGGTGTACTTTAATGAACCTATAAGAGATTATTCACACTACATCTAGCATTCCCAGCTGTCATTCCTTTTTTTTTCAACACATCGTAAATATTCACAAAACATATTGCCTTTTTCGTGTATTTTGTTATAATAATTTAAATGAAAAAACAAAAAAAAAAACCGTTGTTAAATCAGTTTATATATTTTAAGCCGATTTATATCACAGTTTAAATTTAAATCAATTCTCAGCTATGTGTTAAATAATTTATTTTATTATGCGCTATACCAGCTGACAGCTAATTAAGCTAATGGCAAAGACAAGTTTTTAAAAATAAACTTTTTGTTGCCTAATTTTATTACTTTTTTCCAATGTGAGTTTAATCTAATATATCAACTTGAAGTGCTTAACTAAAGAGCGCTCCAAAGCTTAGTTTGCTTGTAGTTTTAATAAGCATAAAATAAATTAATAATAATTTAGTTGTATGAATTCAAAAGGCATCTTTGCATCTTGTATGCAACTTGTGCGACTAATGTGTTAAATAACCATACAAACATTGTGTTTATTCAATTTGTATTAGGATTTATGCACTTAACCCAAAATGTCCAAAATGCCATGTTCAGTGTTTAAATTGCTTTTCCACACACAAGACATATACATATTATGCTTGAAATGATTGCGTATGTTATGGTTTTATCATTACATACATATTCATACAATGTTGGCTTTAAAATATTTTGCTTTTGGCTATTTGGAGTAACTTCAATAGCTGTTTTGCTTAGCTGCTGCTGCCATAACAACATGGCTATAATCGCTCTGCCATTTGCAAGAAAATCGCTTTTAAGCTCTTAATGCTGGATATAAAAATTCTTCTTGCTTGCCCACAAATGCCACAACAAACACAACACACACACACACACACACACACGCGCACACTTCACTGGAAAAATGTATTATGTAATACAATTTAAATTTGATAAATGAATCCGCCTAGCGGCATTTCAGCTTTGACCAGTCTTTCTTAAAACAAAGATTATTTTTGAACTTTTTGGTTTACCATATGCAAAGCTAATAATAACAATGGTAGTAACATACAAAATATGTATTATTTTTTTAAATATTGTGTTGGCTTCTTAAACCTAAATTACCTTTAAAATAGTTGTGTTAGTAAGATGAATATTGCAAGTTCAGCAAAACAACTTTAAATCGAACTTTTCATTATTCCTTGACTTCATTAGCAGTATCTTCAACTTTTGCTGTATTTTCAATTAGAATCGCAGCTAGAAGTAAAAACCCTAGGGTATTGCCTAGCTAAACTCATTAAACGCAAGCATTTTTTCTCCCCTGTTAAATGCTTCATGTAGTTCTTGTAAGTATTCTACACTTTAACAGCTTATATGCTGCTTTAGTTTTCGTTGTGATTGTTCTTAGCCAAGCGATTGCGTGTGTGTGCGTGTGTGTGTGGCAAGTGGTTTTCAACGCTACACAAAATTTTATTCTGTGAAAAAAATAAAATAAACTTTTATTGCCACGCTGCAATATACAAAGTGTTAGAGGAAGCAGAAAGCAGAAAGTTGCCAGCACTTGAATGCATTCATTAGCCAACGTCTACGTGGTGTAATTTTAAGTGTTACTTTTAATTTGTTTTACTTGCATGGAACTTCAATTTCGAAGCTACATGGGTGTATATGTATGTGTGTGTGTGTGTGTGTGTGTGTATACACTTTTATTGCTTATTAAGCGTTTTTACTTCAATTAAATCGTATAATCGATTAAATCCCGGTGATAGAGAAGACGACGACGAGGTCGACACTCACGTGCCCGCCATTTGCAACGTCGCGCTGTTTCTCTGGCCCTGCGCACTCAGACGTGCGACGAATTGTCTGGGGCAACATCCACATCCAGCTGGCAACAAGCAGCAGGCAACAGTAAACCAGCAGCTAACAGCTAACCGTCTGACCACTCCGCCCACTCCCGGACACGTTGATTACTGCTGATTGCCCGACAGCAAACAACGGGCCAAATAGCAGGAATCAGACCTCCAACTGAGCTGGCCATCATCCTCTTGCCATCATCCCTACCCGTAACCGTACTCGTACCCATACCACCGTTAGGCATTAATTGATTTGCTACAATGAAATTTCCACACTCAATGAAAAAGTCTGATGAAAATTTCGTTAATGCCGGAGCTCTGTTTGGCTTTATTGATAGCACAAGATAGACAGACTGATGCGTTTTCAAGCGAATTGATTTGATGCAAACAATCTATAAATCTTATTTTTGCATTTCAGTTCTGCTCCAGAAATGGGGCGGTTTAAACGGCATTTTCAAAGCCTTGCCAAAAATGTAGATTTACGAACTGTAATAAAATAATCGTAAATTTGGCCGCATTCTTATAATATTTTTGTTACCACAATTAAATTGTGCAAATTTGGCAAATTCACAAAAAATGTTAGCACAAATTTTTTAAGTTATTTGACATTTTTATGAGTCGTCGTCGTTTGTCGTTTGGCATTCCAAGTCCGATTTCCAAGTCTGATTCTCCAGCTTCAGCGTCCATTGCCATACTTGGACATTGGCTTGATTTATGAAGTTGATTGTCCAGCTGACTGGCAGCTAGCAGCCAAATGTCGTCTCTTACTCTCTCTCTCTCTCTCTGTCTCTGTGTTTCTCTGTGGCACATTTCTTGCAGTGTATTTGCGTGTGCACGCTTTATCGTTTATTCCACATTACTCAAGTCATAATTAAGATCTTGGCAGCCGGTGGCCACAGCGGCAGCAGCGGCAACAGCCGCAACAGCCGCAACAGCAGCATCTCTCATAAATTGTGGAAGTGGCTCATTGACAACTTCATTTCCGCGCATGGTGAGCAACAGCAACAAGGGAAAACGGCAAAAATAACAACAACAACCTGCTTTCAGCTGTGGCATGTGATCCGCTTTAAGATCATGGAACTCACAACTTGGCGTCATCTGCTCAGCTGCGTCCACTCTCAATACACATGTGTGTGTCGCAGTGCACGCAACGCGCTGCTCAATGACATAATGAACTGCATTATTTATGCGACACACTGTGCATATATAACCCCCAAACAGCAACAACTCAGCGGCTGGCAAGGCAGCCTCTGTCTCAGAATCAGCAACAAAGGCGACAATTTGTGCGTGTGCCCGATAATAAAACTGCTGACATTTTGCCTTATGATGTCACGACACTCGCTACAATGCAAGCACACCCAGGCGCAGTGGTTTTTTTTTTTGTGTGTGTCGTGGTGTCAGTGGTTAGTTCCGGTTGTAATATCCTGCTGCCTTTAACCCTGGACAGTCCAGCCGGGACAAGTGCCAAGCAACATTGATGAATGAGCCTGTTAATGATCAATGAGTTGTGCATTTCGGATTTCAGCTGATCAATCAAAGGGACACTGACACTTATTGCACGGATGAGGCAACAGAAAAATCTACTTGAATGTATTGTCAGGCATACCTCGATTAACGTACCCTGTCAATTAGCGCAGTATCACTTTGAGTTGTGAAAAGAAAAGTGTACGAAATAAATCAATATAGCAAATAAAATTTTCAAAATGTTATCTTTAATAATGCCGTACTTTATTTATTTTATTTTAATATTGTCAACCAAACAAAATTAATTATACCCTTTACATGCATCCATCACCTGTTGAAAACAGCATAATTAAATATTAACTTAGTTAAGCAATGTTTTACAAAGAGAACTGCCCACGGCCATCAATCGATAAGTTTAATTACGTCATTTAAATCGTTAACACCCTTTGAAATGTGTTCTGTTTGGCAAACTTTTTACTACTTATGCATTAAGGTTGAGTTTATTTAAGAGCTAACATTTTCAAAGTGTTAAATGTAAGCCAACACCTAACTGTAAACTAATTTAATTGGTAGTCAGGGTATGCTTAACAGTGATCAACTAATGGGCAAGTCTAATGCTTTTGTCCAAGATTAAGCTACAAATGACTTGAAGATAATTATTCTGCTCACAATTGAGTTTGACGCAAGCAATTTAGTTTTAAATTTTAAAATCTATTAGCCAGTGGTCTTTAATATTTCATTCCTTAAGGCCATGCTCATAAAAAAATGCCATGTTAAATCCATTACATATTTATTGACGCAATTTACAGATCAAAGTTGTTGACTTTAACCAGTTTGCATAGCCAAATGAAATGCATCTCATTTATATTTGAGCTAGCAACAGCCATCTAATTAGTCTCTTCAAACATTGACAAACAGTTGCTGTTTGGCTTAGTTGGTTTTTGCATTTGGTTGCGATGGGCTGGGCTTTGGACTAGTGTTGGTTGCGTTTGAGTTTGAACTTGTGTTGGGGTTTTGTTTGGTTTGGGTTTAATGCGGTTTCGGTTTTTATGCTCTTGCTCGCTTGTCGGTAATTTGCAACTATATGCTGCATGGCTATAAACTATTTACAGTATCAGCTTTTTACCGCTTTTTGATTACGCCGCATTTGTTTGTTTCCTGTGGCCTTAATTTGCACAGTCGTTAAATGACAGGCGCTGTATAAACACACACACACTTCTTACTCACACCCTTACACACAGTTGCATACGCAGGTGGCGTTTCACGTTTCACGCGCTTTTAATTGAGTGCTTCCGCTGCAATTAACAAGTACAACGCATCCCAGTGACGACGCTTGACTGGCTGGAGTGTCTGGCTAGTTGGTTGGTTGGTTGGCTAGCTGACTGACTGGCTCGTTGGTTGGTTGGTTGGTTGGTTGGTTAGCTCGTTCAACGCTTGACCAGCAGCTGTTGGCAGTTCTCCCTCTCGTTGAGTGGATGGATGTTTTGGTGTTCTAGATTACAGCATGCTTACGCACTAATGCCTCTTTAAGTTAATGCAAAACCATTTAACGTGTTGACTGCCACATTTTGTGTGGCATCAGCGGGGGCATCAGCATTATTACTGCCACTGGTGCCACTGCCACTGCTCCTGTTGCTGTTGCACTTTTGTTGTATGCACAAATTAATTATCACAAAACTGTTACTGGCATTCAAATCGTGTGGAATAATACATTTTGGACCCATTTCGCCTGCTTTAAAGCGATAAACCTAAACGATACTGTTTGTTGCACTCTTTTGGCAGCTCATTTCCCTCCGACCTGATTTTCAGCAAATTTTCCAAACATTTCTCTCGTATACCAACCAACTGTCAGTTTAATTTGCAATTTTCCAGCTCAACGATAAATGCAAATAGATTTTACCTGCAGACGTTGTTTGTCCAACATTTTGGAGAATCTTTTTTGCTAAATTATGCGCATGGCATTTTCTCAGCTACGTTTCAACTGAATGCTCGTTGTTGTTGCTGCTGTTGTTTGGATTTGTCGCAATTGCTGTAACTGTTGTACGCTTTTGGCTTCAGCATGTTGAGTATTGAGAATCATGTATGAGTTTGACATTGACAACTTGGCAGCAATCTAGCTACAGCAACAGCCATGAAAAAGCTTTAGAGCCAACCTGTGATTACATACAGAACGATTATATTAAGAGTCAAGTAAGGATGAGGAGGAGCAGCCAAGTCACATGTTGTCGTCGTCCATAGAAAGGTAAAAGGAATTTTTACATTTATTTACATTTGCTCAGTTGAAGTAAAGCTACACAGCGGGAATTTTGTATTGAGATGGGCTAGGTTCACCAATTTATCAATAGAATTCGTTGACAGCTAACAGTTGGTCTTAAAAGCCAAGTGTTTTGATTTGAAATAACTGCCAAAAAGCTTAACCAATTAAGCTAAACATTAACCCACTTAAGCATTCGCCACAGTGTACGCCCAATAACTGAAACGGCAGCAGTAAAAGCAGCAACATTTTGTTTCGGCTCCTCCCCGTTCAGTGTGTGTCCCCATCCCGTCCAAGTCCATTCAATTAGCAACTCATAATAACAATAATTTTTCTTCGCAATTCGCATTCAGTAAAACATTTTGCGGCACGTTCGTCGTTCATTCGCTCGTTCGCTCGTTTGTTCGTTCATACTTCAATGTCGATGTTCGTGACGTTGCCTCCTTCGACTAGTGAGTCAAGTCTGGGCACCGAACCACAGCACCAAAGCAACTGCCACATTGCCACAGAGCCACAGGCAAAGAGGCAGGCAAAGTCATAAAGGGAGTAATATTCCTCATGCTCTAGTCATTGACTGCAACAATGTTGCCTGTTAAATGATGCATAATAATCGGGAGCGAGAGCGCGCTTTCTGAGCTTTGCTGGCAACACAGCGGGTAGGGGAGCAACAGCAACAGCAACAGCAACGGGGCTAACGTTGATGGGATGTGGGACAGTAACCCGAATGGGCCAACGGCAATGCCAAGCGACAGTGGTTAAGAAATTACACAGCTATCCTTCTCAACTCTAATCACGCAATACATTGGGCCAAATTCATTTTAGTTTGTTTAAAATGTTCTAAGAGTTAACGATAAGTGTATGATTTGAAGAAAAGAATATTTAATATCTTTCTATTAGCTTGATGCACTTTTTATTGAATTCACTTTGTACTACTTCGAATAGAAGCTCCATTTAACAATGCATTTTTAATTATGTCAAACAGAGAACTTTTATTTAGCTTGGCATAGTTGAAATAATTTAAGCTTCTGTTCAATTTGATGTTCATAAATAAATAAATATCTCAGATGACATAGTATCTGGTCCCATTGTGTTTTGTTATGGCTCTTCTGATTGTGTTGATGGTCGCCGGACGTTGTTCATACTACTCCGGTCCCTACTCAGCAGTCAGTGCATTATAACCCATTCCGCCCAAAACGCCCTTCACCCGTTCACCCTTTCACTTACACCCACATCCACACCCACACAAACTGCCAGGAACACGCCCACATTGACGCCCACCTTAAGGAGAACATTTTTGCTGACTGCAGCTGGATTGTTGGGTTGCGGATTTTGCGGGCAGCTGGTCATTTGCTGCGTAGCTGACGAAAATTCGCTTGGCTTCCGTTGTTGGTTGGTTCCGTCCCCATACGAACACTCTTTGCCCCAAGTTGGTCATACCAACTGCTGCTAGCAGTAGCCAGAGTTTGTGTACCTTTCAATATTTACTCAGCTTGAAATGAAACATTTTTATAATTTCTTTTCGCTTCGCTGTTTACTTCTTTTTTTTCTCATTCTTTTTTGTGTTTTTGTTCATTGCATGTTGTTGAGTCGCTTAGCTTTGGTCAGTTTTATTTGTTGCTGTTGTTGTTTGGTTCGTTGGCTATTGGCAACATTGTTATTTTCTGCTATTTGGCCATTGACTATTGACCATCCATGCCATACCATAACGTTGCCGTAGCCGTAGCTGTGGCCATGGCCCTGGCCCCAAGAGCTCAGCACTTTTTCAACGGTTTATTTATTTATTTCGGTTTCATGCATGTTGCCTCTGTGTTGCCTAGTGCTTTGTGTGTGTGTGTGTGTGTGTGTGTGTGTGTGTGTGTGTGTGTGTGTGTGTGTGTGTGTGTGTGTGTGTGTGTGTGTGTGTGTGTGTGTGCTTCTTCCCTGTCGTGTTGTTATGCCCCCGCGACTGCTCCTGCTTTCTACCCTTGAGGCAGGTTTCCTACCTCCTGCAGCTGTATCGCTTCGTTTGGTTCAATTCCAGGAAGTTGTATTGAGTCATTGGTAAACGGTTTATGTTTAACCCATTTAAAAATGCAAAGCGACCGGAGAAGTTGCCGAACGCACATTTTCCACGTACCACAATTTACCAATGGCATTTTTAGCATACAATGTGGCCAGAACCAAAACAAAAAACGAAAAAAAAAGCTTGCCTGAATTATAGACTTGAAGCTATTGTATTCTCTCGCACTTTACTGTGTATTTCAATTTGTTATTGTTTGTTTACGTCGCCAGCGTAAAATATTGAACGGAAATATTGCAATTTGATTTATAGTGAGTGCATGCGGGAGAGAGAAAGAGAAATAGAAAGAAAAAGAGAGAGAGAGGGAGAAATGAATTGGGAAATGAAAGGGAGACAATGTTTGCACCGCATGTCGCTGCTGGTGCCAAAATTCAACGGAAATGAATTCGTTTATGGTATAGCATATTGTATTTTGGTTATCCGCTGTTATGACAATTGTCTCTCTCATTCTTTCTCTGTCTTTTACCCAGTTGCAGTTATGATTTGCAATCGGAAGGTATTTGTTCGGCATTTGCTAAAAATGGCCAATTGTGGGCAATATTTGTTTACACACAAGCACACACACACGAATATAAATAATAAATCAACGCTTCTATTTCGATTACATTTTATCGCAATACAATAGAATTTTCATTGGAATTTCGCAACAGCAACTAATAGCGAATTAAAATCTTACTAACGACTTTTATGCAAATTAATTGAAGGGGCTTTAGTGTGGCTGATAGTTAAAAGCGGCATTGTTAAGTCAACTTTTTCGGCTATGCTACTATATAAGTAATACCATGCCCTTTTGGCTTTATTTAGATAACAGTTCTTTGTAAGTCCTCCCCCCCCTTAACTCACAGCCCTCAAAAAACAAATTCGATGGCCTGACAATGCAAATTGGCAAAGACAATTTATTCAAATTGCTCGCTGTGAATTTTCTATAGTGCCAAAAGTTAAGTAAATATGTCAATTGAATGTTTGTGTGTGTGTGTGTGTGTGTGTGTGTGTTTGGGTTGTATGCAAACAAACAAAGCTCAGGACTTTTGCCAACTAAACCAACTAACCAAACGGAGCTTGTAGTTTAAAAGGCAATTTATCTTTGACTTTAGCAAAGTAAATTCCCGCCATTGTTTAAAGTGCTTCCAGAATCGGGGAATACTCCCCAGACTCGTAGACCTCCCCCTTCAGCTGCTGCCTGGCATTCTATGAATACATATGTGCTTTTGTTATGAATGTGTACAAGTGTGTGCGTGTGTGTGTGTGTGTCTAGTAAGCGCTTTTAACTAGTTCACAGCGCTTTGGTAGCAAATTTTCGAGCATTCTCAACCACTCAATTACACACTCCAACACACACACACAAACATGCACACAGTCATATACGTAATCAATTGAGCTGCCAGGCAAAAGGCATTAGGCAAACAATGGGCATTCTATGTAGTAGCAGTAGTAGTATATCTAGAATTACGTTGAAGTGCAACGATTGAGAGGATGGGGAAGTCGAAGACTTTCTCATAAATTTCTTGCGGCATTTGGAAATTGCATTGGGGAAAAATGCACGTAAAAACTATTTGAGCTGCTAACCCAAATAAGCGGTAACTATAGTTGTAGAAGTAGTCGTAGATGCGAGGCCAATAATAAAACATTGTAAACAGCAGCCGTAAAGCGACTGCAATTGGATGCCATCCAGGCAAACCAGGCAGGGAGGCAGCACACAATATCCACACACAATCCTCAAACTGTAAAATGTGGGCATTGCCACCACAGCAAACGTTCACTCTTCTTATCTTGCTGTTCCTCTTCTTCTTCTCACTCGTTTGCCAATGAACTGTGTGGTGCAACTTGCAATCAATAGATGCGGCGGCTACAACAGCGAGATACAAGATACTTGCAGTGCAACCGTAGAACTTCCCACATGCTTGTGCAGAATGCCATGGAATGTGCACACGCATCTTCGATTGCCATGCAAGACCAGGCATCCCCCCCTCTCTCTGGAGACCATCTCTTGACGCTAGCTTGCGGTGGGTGTTTGTAGATATTATTGCAATGCACTGAGAGAAATGCGTAAGCACAACTCAAAATGTGAACAACTAAACACTTAAAATTTGATTCATATATTTACTTAAAAGATTTGTTGGACTTATGCTGAAAACCAGATAAGTTCATGATATTGATACTGTCACAAAAGACTTTTATTTTCCTTAAGTGCACTTTCTTCTTCAGCGGCTGCAGCATCACTACGTTAGGAGCTAGGCAAGTGAGGGTGTCAGGGGGCTGTGTTTGCTCGGCAGTAGCTTACACTTAAGCGCGAAATTGTCGTATACATTTGCACATTCATAAATTCTCGTTGAGCGCCCCCAAAGCGACAGGCCGCAGCACCAAAGAATCTGCCATTCTCCTAGACGATGTAGTTGCATCCAAATGAGGGCAAGAGGGAATGAGTTGTAAGCTGCTGCAGTTGCTTGGCTGCCGCTACTGCTGCTGCTGCTGCAGCTCTTGCATTTAAATTTCATTTTAATTTTATTTTTATTTTATACATTTTATTTTATTTTTTTATGCTATGTATATATTTTAACGCTACTGTTGCTGCTGCTGCGTTTTATTGCCGCATTTTATAACAACGGTTTGGGGCAAAACTTAGAGCAGCACGTCATTAGGCGATAAATTATCTCTCTCGCAGGCGAGCTTTGCACAAAAATGTTTGCCACGCTAAAGCCGCAGAAAGTGTGCCAACAGCTGTGCCACAAACTCGCTGCCTGCGAGCCTGGACCTGGACCTGGACCTGAATCAAAATTTGAGTCTGTGAATCTGGTGCGCCACTAAACAGTTGCAGTTGCAGCTATAGCTGGCTCTAAGGGGCATTAAAAGGATGCCAGGCAATTTGAATTTGTGAAATTCCATTGGCCGTTCAAAAGCTGATGCCGGGCCGCCTCACTTATCTATGCACAAGATGTTGCCGTTTGATAAGCGCAACGCTGCGCAGCAAGTCAGCAATTTATGTGCCGACGCCGCCGCCGCCGCCACCGCCACCACCGCTGCTGCTGTTGCAGTTGCATTCATCATCGACTGCAGCCGCAGCAGCAACAGTTGCTGTATGGAATGCGCCGCTGCTGCTGCTGCTGCTGCTATTGCCGCCGTCATCGACGTGCGTTCAACTATGCAAATTTGTGCAAGTTTTCCTCTTGACTTCACCGCCCGCACAAACCAGCATTGACTTGCAACTTGCTACAACTTAGTAACTGGCTGTATGTGTGTGTGTTTGTGTGTTTGTTGTCAAACAGCATTCAAGCACGATTCTGGGAAACATTCTTCCCCAGTGAGTTTGAGTGCAAGAATTTTTGCATTGCTTTGGCTTTAGGTTTTTATTTTTTTTTTTGCTTTTCGGGTTTTGCTGCTTTTGTTGTTGTTGTCCTGATGCCCGAGCAGATTATAAAATAAATGAGCTAAAATTATATTGAAGATATGGTAGGGTATCTGTGGCTATGACTACACAGATATAAAGCAAAGATAATCAGATCAAGTGCCTGCAACGAACCAAACCGAACAGAAAGGAAAAGAAAACAAGGTGAGTGTCATGACAGTTCAATCATTGAGATTGTCCATCTTGCTGCAGCATGGAGCTGAGTTGAGTTATGGCCAACAATTGGCAACATGAAAATTGCTGCTCAGCATTTCAGATAGTAATCTAATAAATGATGCCAAGCAAGAAGCAAAAACTTTCGCAGTTGTGTTTGGTAAAGTGCTGCAATTTAAATTCAATAAGTTCAACGGGCTTACGCTCTGCTGCTAATGATTCTCTGCCGTTGACATTGCCCCCTTTTTTTCAGGTATGATAAATGGACAGTAACAACAGCAGCAGCAGCAGCAGCAGCAGCTGTGGCTCTAAGGTGTGGCAGGCAATGACAGTAGCAGAAAAAGCCCGTGGCCGAACTTTGACTATGTGTTCAGTTTCTAGAGCGCAATTAAACGCCCTGCCATTGGAAACAATTATGCCATAACAATTACGTTTTGGTTGCACATGCAAAGAGTCGTGCCCCCAACCCAAACGCCCTAACAACTAAGCTGCATGTTCTGCAAATTTGCCGCATTTAGCGCTCAAACTACGCCAGCTACTGTGCTGCTGACATGGCATTTCATTCGGTAGTTCTCTAAGAGTTAAGAGTTAGTCCAAGTCCAAGTCCAAGAAATTTTCATGCGTCAAATTGCCGCTTGTGCATTGCGTGTAATTACAGCAATAAAAATTGCAACACATTGCGTACAAACATGCAACATTTATATATTTATTTATTTATATATATATAACAATTGTACCGCGCGCATCTTTCGCATTTCGATCAAAACTTTACTTTTGAGTTGGAATTTTAGTTTGTTGTTGTTGGCTGTTTGTTGCAATTATCTTATTTATTTCACTACATTTATCAAAAAGAAAAACTTGAACAAATTCACAGTTTCCTTAGAACTCGACACAAGTCTTCGTCTTGGTCTTCTTCTGGCTCTATGTGTTTGCCTGGGCTCGTTAGCCCAGTTGATGATGGCAGCAGCAATTGAAGTGAGTGCGCATTGCCCGGCTGGCTGGCTGCCACTTGGGTGGCCGGGCATGGCTGGAGCGTAACGCTAGTTGATTGCATTTTTAGCATAAATTTCAACGCATTTGACTAATGTTTGGCGATTTGTTATTTCGAACAGTGCAACAACGCTCTTTGCTTGCCACCATTCTTTATATTCACTTTACGCTTGCAGCCCGCAAGACGCAGGAGAACTTATTGCAGCTAATAGATATTTTTTCGTATGCAAATGCTTCACTTAGGCGCACACACACACACACACACACACATCCACCCAGTGCACAGTGCCATAATATTATGCAATATTAAGTATACGTAACTTGGCTTGATCAGAGTGCTTTGCTTTAATGTAGTGACTCCAAGGCGTTCGCTGCAACGTCAAAAAGCAACACATCATCAGCAGCAGCAGCAGCAGCAGCAGTAACAACCACAGAAATTAATTAACTCTTGAAGGCTTTGGTTTCAGCACTAACCAGAAAATCACAGCCAGTATCAAAGCTAACAACAAAGGCAATAAGAGCAACAAAACCCGAGCCCAGCACGGGATTGCCATTTTTTTGCCATCAATTTTATGGAGTGTCCAGAGTGTCCAGAACAGGAAAAAACCAGCAAGAAAAAAGCAGGCACAAACAAAAAAAAAAAAACCAAAACGAAGGCTCCAAAAAGGCAGACAAGTCGACGGAGTTGCTAAGTGAAAAGCGTGAAATTTACAGCAGCCAATAGATTATGTCCCGAATATAAATAACACTTTTTTTTCGCTTTGTTTATTGTCTGCACAAAGTGTACTAGATTATCAGAGACAAGTTTTTTCATTGCTTTATTCTGTTTTGTTCGTTTTTGATTTGTTGCAGTTGCTGCCGTCACACAACCGAAGAACTTAACCACATTAAAACCGTATCTACAGATCAAGAAGCACGCCCACACAAGACTGACCATAACCAATCCACATGCAACATATTTACTACACTGCAATCCCATTATAAATCCCTATGATTACTATCAGGGTAAGTATGCAATATATATTCATATATTTCAGTTTTATATTGATTGAGCCTTTGTGTAATGCACACTTAGATGGTGCTCCCATTTACTGCAGCTGGTATCGCAATGATGAGGCCATTGAACATTTGGCCATACGCAAGAATGAGTTCTTCATCTATAAGAATGGAACGCTGCGCTTGCCGCCCAATGAGCGTGCCAGCGGTGTCTATCACTGCCTAATCGAATCGGATGACATGAAAGTCATTTCCGACAGCATCACAGTCGAATATCCTGGTGAGTTAGCTAAAACTTAACTTGACTTTATTTGCATCAATTAACACTGCTGCATTTCTCTTCATTTACAGTGTTGAAACGTCTAATAGTTGGCCAGCAGCAAAGTGCCAATGTCAGTGTGCTTGAGCATCGTTTGCTTGTGCTTGGATGTCCTTTTCTCAGCGTTCCCCCAGCTCGCATCAGTTGGTACTTCGGCAACGAAACCCTCGCAAATGACAGCAGGCGAGTAAAGATCAGTGTTGTTACATCGAGCGCTTGCAGCGGTTGCAACTTGCATTATGTTGCTCTGAAATATATTCCGAAGCTTGCCTTGATGGCAACAATAACGCTAGACATTTTTACATTTTTGGTTTGTCGCTGAATCTTTTGAACTAGCATTAATCTTGGCTTCTCTTATTTCCTTACAGTGCACTTATCCTTAACAATGGCACGCTTGTACTAAGGCAATTGCAAGCGGAACAGGCTGGCAAATACAAGTAAGTTTAAAGGATGTTTTTACCTTTCTTCTCCTGCTTAGGATTCAAATTCAATTATAGAACACAAACTCAAAACATTGGTTTTTCACACGCACCATCAATATATTATCTTTTAATATAGCAATAAAAAATACTCATTTTCTCTTACAACCTAATTACCTACCTAATTGTGTATGAATATAGAATATTCATAAAAAGAATTTATATTTTTATGAATATTTTGTAATTTATCACGATAAGCCTTTGTTTAAGCACGCATGTCGGCATGAATTTAAAGTACTGTTGTTTTATGTAATTTATAATTACATTTTGCTGCTAGTACTTTTACTGCAGTTGTTGATGTTACATATCAACACCTTGGCCGCAATCCATCAGCTCATCATCATTGACAGTAGCAAGGCAAGAACCCTTTCAAGAGGCTCTCCCCTCAAAATATGCATAAACTAGATCGTGCATTAATTAACACCACGCATTTGGAGTGGTTGGCATAATTGTGCCTACTGCCCATGCCAATTAATGTATGTGAAACATTATCCGTTACAGATGCGTGGCCCAGAACCAGTATGCCAGCAGGAGTCATCGCCAATTCGTGTGGCAAGTGCGCGTCGAATCATTCAGCAACAACAACCACACCACCACCAGCAACAACAGTAGTGGTAGCAGCAATAGCGATGAACTGTTGGCAACACATTTATTGCCCGCTTTCCAAAATGCCACATTGTATGTGCCCACCGGGGGCACGTTGCGTTTGCAGTGTCACGCCCTTGCGGACTATGTGCCCATCGAATGGTGGCTACAGCATCCAAACAATTCGTTATCTCAACTGAGCAACAACAGCATGACGCTAGAAATATCGAATGCTACCATTACGCAACATGAGGGCTACTACATGTGCACCAGTCCAACCGATAGACAAACGTTTCATGTGGTGGTCACCAGTCCACCGCGTATAGTCAACACATTGCCGGTGGAATTGGGCTACATAAGCATGTCGACAACGTTTAGCTGTCGTGCCGAGGGCAATCCACAACCCAGTCTCACTTGGTATCACAATGGGGCAGCGCTCAATAGTTCCTATACACGCTACATTAGCGGCAATGAGCTACACATACACTCCTTCGACCCGGAAGAGGAGGGCATCTATCAGTGTTTTGCCCGCAACGTTGCTGGCGAAGATTCGGTCACCGGTGAGATGCGCTTCAAGCGACAGCCAGAGCAGCCAAATCCATTGCAGAATATACGCTGTTATCCGCACAGTTTTCACACCATCAACGTCACCTTTGACAGTCGTACCCTGGAGGTGAATTCATTAAACTTATTTGTTCTGTTTGCGATATATTAATAAGTTGTTATTTACAGTCAATGTTTGTTGTGCATATTGTGCGCAGTAATCCGCATCAATGGAGCTCATTTGAACCCATGAAACTAAATCACACCTCCTTTGTGGTCATATCCACGGGTCTGCCCATCTATCGTCCCTTTGCTCTGATAACACGGTTTCTATTGCCCACCTCGGAGGTTCGCTCGGGCAGCGCTGTCCCACAACAGATGATGATCAGCTCATTAAGGAGTCCAGCTGTTGTATGCTGCACCCAGGGATGTAAGTTAATCCGTATACCTAGCATTTACCTTTCATAACTTACCTTTAAACCTTGTTAGTGCTTTTACGTCTGGTCCATCTGGGCAACGATACCTTTGTAAAGTGGTCGCAAGCGGAATTGGACAACAAGAAGTACTTTATACTGCAGTTCTCTGTTAATCACACTCATCCACATCCCGCCCAGCTGCTGGATGGACCACTTCATGGCACTTTATCGCCCGTGGAGGAGAAGGCGGATGAAGTGCGTCGACATTTAACTATCATTAGACCATTAAATCAGACAGCTGCTGCCACAGTATTGCGCAATGCCGAGCACGAGGTGCTGGACAATGAGGTGGATGATGTTACCCTCGAAATGGAGGAGGATATCTTCAGTCTGGTGGTAGATGCCAATGTAACGGGTCTGTTGCTGCAACACTTTAGCCGCATCAAGATGCGAGTGTTGATCATAACCAGCGAGAATGAATATCTTGCTCAGGACTTTCGCTACGTACAGTGGAAGATTGTGAGTAGACTGTACTGTAGTGGCATAAGTTCAAAGACTCCAGCGTCTTCAGCGCTTTCCATTGCATGCTCTAAAGTCCAATTCACTTCATATCTTCCATACAGATCGAGAATGGCACATCGGATCAATCAAACATGTCATTTCGCTTGATCACCGTGGAATCACGCATGTTGGCTTTTCAATTCCTGGACAGCTTGAATGATACTTGTGTCTATGAATGCCATCTGCATGTTCAGTTGCCATTGCGCAAACAGGAGCCCAAGTGCAAGGAGCGCACCATTGTCAACTCAGTGTTACTTGTCAGCGGTCTGAGTGCCAATGAGCGTTACAATTTTCATTTCTACAATTGCAAGCCACAGATTTTCTATGGCGAAATGGATGTGCAAACTCTGCCAGATCGTAAGCGAGAACTTTTTTCATGTTTATATTGTAATATAAAATAATTCTGTTATCTATTTAGCACCTGGCACCATAAGCAACTCACGAATAGTTAAGCACAATGGGCTAAAGTTGGTTTGGGAGCCACCATTACATCCCAATGGTCGAGTCCATCACTACAATATTCTCTGGACATTGGGCAATGTTACGCATGAGGCAAATGTTCTCGATTGTCGCAGCTGCTCCTATAAGGTATGTCCTATTAAAGCTTATCTTTTCAAAACTTTACTCTAATCTACCAAATTGTTGCTTTCAGTTTCCCAACGTTTCGGAAACCGATAAAATTCATGTGGCAGTAAGAGTGGTGGGTGAAACAGGTGTGGGTGCACCCATGTTTTTTGACCTCGTTAATCATCATATACTGGAAACGGTGAACAATCACTCCAATCATGAAGTTTACAGTGGCATTGCCATCGGCTCTCTGCTGTCCACAATTTGCGTTTTTGGCTTCGCGCTGTTCATCGTATTCCAGCGGCGTCGCTTCAAGGCACGCGTCCAGGGGCCCACACACTTGACTACGCCCACGGATATTAACTTTGGCAATTTGAGCAGTGCCTCCGGTATTCCTGGAGATAGTGCTGGAGGTCTTAGTGGCAGCACATTGCAGCAGGATTGCCATGAAATGCAAACACTGATACCACGATCCCGCTATCACATTGAGCTGCTGCCGGAGCACACGCTGGAGTATCAGACGAGCACGGCGACAGCTGCAACATTACCCAATGGCAATGGCAACGGACCAATTACACGTCGACCCGTTGATCAGGATGTGCAGCTGGAGCTGAGCATTGCTGGTGTGCACAATCTTTCACAGTTGCCGCTGTGCGGTGGCGTCTCACCCGAGCGCAAGACCGTGCAGGATGCCATGCTGCAGGAGGCAAAAGCCTTCTACATACCCTATCGCCATACGCCACCCAATGCAGTTGCTTTGCAGACTGCGTCCGCCAGCAGCACCAACAACTCGAATGCCAATCACAACAAGCAAAGCAGTTCCTTAAAGAATGGCGATAGCGGCTTGGAGGTGGCTGTGCCACCCAATTCCCTACCCCTGGTAACCACTGTGCCAGGTTTGGGCAGCGTTAGCTGCCGTCGCAGCGGCAGCCTTAGCAGCAGCAGCGCCAGCAGCAGCAGCAATGGCAGCAAGAAACAATTCCATACAAATTTTACGCGACACTCAAATTCCAATGATGGCATCTGCCTGCTGGCCGAGGAGGAGTCGGCTGCGACGCTGACACCCACATCGGAGCATGAGTATGCATGTGTTAGTCTCACCAATGGTTTCAAATTGCCCGTCGATATGACGACCAAGCAGATGCCAACTAAAACACAATATAGTAACAACAACAATAGCAGCAGCAGCAACAGCAGTAATCCAAAGCCAACTGTTGTTCAGCTCAAGGATAAACAGCTACAACAACAGCAACAGCAGCATTTAAATGCATCCATAGTTCCTGCCAACGGGCCACAGACGCCGCACTCTGTGGGCGTTAACAACAAAAATAAATCGACAACGACGACAATGGCCAAACAGGCGTGGCCAGCGTCAACGGCTCTGCATCGTCGTGCCCAAGTTGATCCAAATGGTTGAGTTTAAAGTTTTTTTTTTTTGTTTCGTTGTTTTTTTTTTTTTATAAAGGCCATTGTCGTCGTCGCCTCGCCAAGAGAAAGTATTTTATGAAGCTACTATAACACACACACATATATATATAAATATATAAACACAAACATTCGCAGCTCGAAACATTCCAAAACGTTATGGATCCCTATATATGCATATATTTGCAATAAATTGGTATAAGGATATATAAGTGATTATGCTTAGTTATAAAAAGATACATTTTATAAATGTATGTTTGGCTTAAAGAGCTAAAAATTTAACTATATTTATATACACAGACACACACACACACCCACACAAACATACATAAAACCATATTTTATTTAAGTTATGCGTAGTCAGTTTTTTACCTAGTATATTAAGTACATACATGTACACGATATAAATATGTATTTGTTTTAATTTTTGTTTGTTTTCTTTCGTTAATTGAGGCTAAATATTATTTATAGTCTATACATATATATTTAATTTAACCAAATAATTTTTAATACATAAATCAAACTGCCGTAATATTTTATTATATCGACACATAGCCAAGAAAAAAAAAGAAGAAATATTTAAAACAAACAACAATTGCAATAGCCCAACAATCTCACACACATAAAATACAACCACAATAGTCACAAGTGTTCATATCGATTCAATTCAAATATCTCTAAATATTTGTATACATATTTAAGCATAATACTTTTAAGTTCCGCATTTTATAATAGCTGCTTTTTGCTTTGTTTTCTTTTTCTATTTTACATGTAATTTGTTTAACCGATATATCAAATGTACCTGATTATATTCATTTTGCATTTTCGTTAAGAGCTCATTTCCAGAACCAAACCAAACCACACACACAAATACACACATATATTAAATATTTCTGATACCAATTTAACCGAATTTTACGTTTATGCCTAACACGCATTCTAAATGTACCGCAACCGTATTGTACGAGTCTATCCCAATTACCGACTGTACCTAGTTTGTACAAACAACCAAACCTCTAGCTATACCACATACACACAACCACACATAAACCACACTTTCACACACACACACACCACTTAAACTATTCAGTCAACAGCAGATATTATTATTTTTCTATAAGCATTGACAGGTTAATATAAATAGAGAATATTTCACATTGAGCAAAGGCATTGTAGCATCTATAATATGAATTTTGTAAATCGTTGTTCAATGTTCAAAACGAATAGCGTGAAAGTTGTTATAAAAATACATACATAGAGACAGTTCACATACATACAAACACTTAAACATTCCATTTCCATAGACATGCATACATATGCATATATTGATAAAAAAAAAAAAAAAATTGAATAAAACCGAAAACTTATTAGAGTTAAATATGTAATATGAAAATTCAATTTAACAATTCAATAACAAGAAGAGTAAACACTATAAATGTATACGTATTTAGAACTAAGTGCAATAAAAAATATGAACCTAAAAGATCCGTGTATCTAAAACCAACCAAACAAAGTTAAAACATTATTACAAACAATAGTACCTTTCCACATAAGCAACAATGTAAACGACAACTGCATATTGTCAAAATATTTTCTTTATGGTATATGTATGTGCTCTGTTATAGAAAAAACAAAATAATTATCTACCAATCATATTTGTGTTCATATTGAAATAAGCCACAAGCACACATAATATTCACAAACAATTGCATTTCGAATCAACTGATCGACCATAGTATTAGCTACATACAAAACATTTATAAAAGAAAGCCAATTTCCATGTATACACATATAAAACAATAAGAGGAAAAACTCATTTGGATGGACACATAAGCATTGCATTTAATTAATGAAAATATATTCCGTAAGTGAACTCAAAATTCCTAAAAACAAAACAAAATAAAAACAAAAGAAAATTTTAAACAAATGTAACAATTAATATTATGCAGCAAAGGGCAGAACATTTATGTAATAAATACAATACATATAAATTTAGCTCATAGGAAAAGAAAAGAAACAAAAAAGGCGAAAGTAAGATTAAAGTAAAAAATATAACTGCGATTGTGATCGCTGTGTAAGTGGATGTGATAAATGTTTAAATTATTTAAGCGCAAAAACAATAAAAATGAAATTAATTATTCGATGGCATGGAAATGCCTTTTGCGACTTTTGCATAGGTTTGGTTAACGAAAAACCAATCAATAACTAAGAGTCCACTAAAATTTTAAGCAAAAAAAAAAAAACAAACAAAAATAATATATATATATATGTATGTATATGTTCTTAACTCTTTGGTAATGCTGATCCTAATCATTATTTTTAACTAAGCATGTTTGATACGTAATTTTAGTTTGGGTTTTAAGTCCTCATTCTGTATACCTCATTAGTAGAGTGGAAATTATATAACTAAACAACAAAAATATGTATTTTGTTCGTTCCCCAATGTTTATATGCAAAATTGCTAAAATGCTAAACAAAAAGATCGAACGACAATTTAAAAGAAAAAACAGCAACAACAAACTAATGTATTTTTTATGTAATTTATATACACTGTATATGCAACAGAAATATAATTGTATTGTATGTAGAAATTAAGCTGGCATATACATATATATATTAGATATACATAAATCGTGTTAAAGTTTTCGGTGCAAGTAATTTGACATGCCAACCAGCAATTAGCGCGGCTACAGAGTCTAATAAAAATGTAATGATGATTTATGTACGTGAAAAAGGTGAAGAATGCTCGAAAAGCAACCTTAACTATTGGAAAGAAAATGATAAGAAAGAAAAACCCACATATATATTAAAACTAAGTTATGATGACAAAAAACAAAACATAAAATATATATGCCTTTTTATTATTCAATGTAAACGTTTAACGTAAGTATATACAATATTTTGTTTTGCTTAGTTGTACATCTTTAGTAACTCTCAGTACTTTACAGGTTCATATATAAAATATCAAATGGGCAATATCATAAGAAAAAAAAACTGTCCTACACGTTTGTGTTCGTTGGTAACGTTTAACAGCGGTCTTTAAATATGTACAGACATATATATATAAACAGGTAGCTTTCTATTGGCTATGGTAAATATATATACATAATACCTGTATAGTATTATTAAGATCACAATACAAAATCGCATAATTTGTCATAACTACTAGAATCGTATGAGGATAAAATTTACTTGCTAAATGGCATGCTTAAACGCATCTTCTTGAGTGTGTGTGTGGTGTGTGTGTGTGTCTTACAAGCGAACAAATTTGTTTTTTAACACTAACCATTTCTATTTCTAACAAATAAGCAAATAATAATGAATTTTATATATATATATATATAAATAAGTTTCTATGCTTTGCACCTTAACAAAAAAAAAACGACCCTTCTCAATATCTTTTAGGTAATCCTTGAAATTGTAATCCTATTCACATTTCGATTTCATTTGATTTGGGCAACTTGAAGTTGTAATCCTATTCACATTTAGATTTCATTTGATTGAGGTCCTGTCGCAATATACTACAGTAATTGACGAGGCGCTCAGCACACCTTCTTTATCATTTTCACCAGCTCCTTGTACAATATACACTCCCGACTGCGCGGCTTGCAGATCTCACGATGATCCAGACGAATGCCGCACACCTCACCAAAACCAGGATCTGTCAAAGAGTAGTTAGTTTGGGTTTGTTCAGTTGGTTAATTTTTAAAAGCTTACCGGCAGAATCTACGCCTACAATACGCAAATATAGCACAGACATAAGCGTCAGTGCTGTTTCCACAAAACTAAATACCTCAATCTTCAAATGACCCATGTGATAGAGTCCTGCAAAGCGTCGATGTAGCTCCAGCAGATATTTGTTATCTGATAATGCAAAGGGTTAGACAAGAAACTCAATTGTAATTCAAAGCTTGAACTTACTCTTTTCTATTTCTAGCAGCTCCACGGAACGCGACAACAGTGGCGCTTTAATGGAGGCCAAATGTGAGCCACGATGCGGCACGGAGTAAAAGAAACAGCCACGGGCGGAGCGCCAAAGTGGCCGCATGGCTGGACGACCACACTCCCAGGCATCCACCATAAGCTGCTTGATGAACAGGCCACCTTTGGAGTGGCCCACATAGATGATGGGATGACCATGGCCAACGCGATGTTGCATAAGCAGCTCGGCCATTTCACGTGAACGCTGAATGAGACTGGAGCGTTGCTCCTTGGTCTTCCAGAGCGGACGCCACAAATATGGGTCCGTTGTATAGTTGACAGCAATGACCCTGACGCCCGGACAGTCCAGCGGCAGCCAGTCGCCAGGCCAGCAGTTGGAGTAGTTTGGATCATTGGCTGATGGTTTCGCCTTAGCCTTGCTAGACGCCTTGCGCGACTTGGCGGACTGTGTAGTATCTGTGTTAGAGCTATTGTTGGCCTCGGCCTGCAGCATGTTCTCCAGCTCGACCTGCAACAGATGGCTGTTGTCGTGCATGCGCAGACGGAATGTCGGAAAGCTATACTCGATGCCCTCACAGATTTGTATATCGTCCGGCTCGCCACACACATAGGCAAAACTATAAAGAGCAAAGTAAAATAAGAATAGATTCAAGAACAGAAGTTTATATATTCTTGGAGTACTCACTCTTCGGCACTGTCATCATCGGAAGACGATATGGGATAAGCCTGTGGCTCAGGCATTTGTGCTGGCTGTGTTGGCTGCCATGCAGCACAATCAACTGCGGCATCTGTGTCCAGTACACGCTTACAGGAGGCAAACTTGGCGCGTTTCACCCGAGGCGATGAATGTATGGCAGCGCTGCGTGAATGGCGTGGACGCTTGGGTGGACGCACTGGTGGACGTGGTGGACGATCAAACTCCACCGGCTGACGTTCGTTTTGCCAGAGACCCTGACGCCATGTGTTAACCAGAGAGCCGTGCAGGCCATGGATGAGTACAATGTCCGCTCGGATGGGCGTGCCCGGCGGAGGGGCGGCAAGAATGTTGAGTGTGCAACAGCTGCCAGTTGAGCTTTGCACAGTGTAGCTCAGCGGATGCTGAAACAATGTACCACTGGGCGTTGTAGGCGATGAGGGCATGGTCGGTGTACTTGGTGTTGTCAGCGTATCGGGCAGAATTTCCAAGCCATCTTGGGACTTGCGCAACTTGAGCAAGTTGAGCAACGGTCCCAGACGATTGGAAACTGTCAACGAAAGAGTTTGGGGACAGAGCGATAAGCATTTGATATGAAAAGCTGTGAGACGAGCTATGAGCATCACAATATTTGGTACAATGAACAATTGAATAACTGACACCATGCAGTTAGTAAATTAATTTATCTTCAAACACTTACCCTGCACAGAGGATAGATTCATTGATATGGTATTTGCGGCAAAGGCGAGCACATTGGTCAATGCCTGGCGACTGGAGGCAAGATTGTGCAGCACACGCAAGAGACGCACATCACGAATACCCTTAATGCCACGTGCAACACCATGGGCCAGAGGCGACACCAGACGCACCAGAATGCCAAAGACAACACGCATGCTGCCACTGTTTTTGCCTCTAAAGAAACACAGCTCAATAAGTAATTGAAAAGCTGTTATAAAATCTAAACTTACGTTTCTATTAACGCATTTCCACTGGACGACCGCACCAATTGGCTAATTGCTTGCTCCTCCTCCTGCCGGTCGATTTCCACTTCGTTCTCATCGTGGTTGCTTGTGTTGTCTGGTGGCGTCATTTCGACAACTTCCTCTGCAATATGCATCATGCCAATGTCACACACGTAATGCTCATCGATTGAGTCCAGCAATAAGCCTTGGTTGCTGTTGGTGTTGGCTTTTAGGTTATTACTGTTGTTGATTTCAGCGTCGCTCTTCTGGCTATAGACATTGGTACTTGTAAACATTATCGATATTGCTTTCAATGTTCTTCCTGTTTGCTTGCTCAAAGATAACAAGACTGCTTTCGTGTTCCTTTTCTCTTTCTTTTTCTGTTGCTTTCTCTGTGGTACTCTGGCTGGCGGCCAATTAGCACAGATTCAACATGTTGCCGGCCACGAGCTGTGCGCTAAACTGCAATATAAAAATTTTAATTGTCTTATAATCCATATGCATTCAGTTTGAATAGAATACGCCACAAAATTGCAATGTCAATGCCATTGCTCTCGTTCATATATAGTGTAATTATTAGACCCTCTTTTCTCTGTTTGTTTACCATTCAGATTTAAGTGGCAATTGCCAAGCTATAAATAAACACGCACTGGCCCACTGACGTCTCACTCAATCACGTATACGACTTGTGGCACTGTCAGAAATCCGTTTAGCAAGCACACAAGACTTTATACAATTTATAAATGTTGCACAAAAGTTTTGCAAGCACTGGTTACAATTATAAACAAAATTCTGGCAGCAGACGTACAATTATAAAGTTACTGAAATATTGAAACAGAAAATGTGAGTAGATGTCAGAACATGACACAAACAGCACAAACTCAACAGAATAATATAGAATATCTAACCAAAATTTAAATACACAGTACATTTAGCTTAGTTCTATAAGATCATTGCTTAAAAAAATTCTCACAATGTAGAATTTTTAAGTTACTTTGCTTATGCTAAACAAATTATTTGAACCATACGTACATCACTTGGTCAATCACATTTATGATTTCTGACAGCAATCCCATTAGATAATGCACAAAACAGACGTCAGAAAGCCGCATAATAAAAGGCCGTTAAGTTAGTTGTTATGTCTGAATATGCTGCATGCCGCAGCCATAGCTAGAAAGGTTCAAGTTGAGGGTCATAACAAGTCACGACAGAAAAAGGGCAAAGCTTGTTGCATGTGGCAGGCATCACATAAACGACAGCGCCAACAACAGACCCAGCACAAGGGCAAACAGACAGCAAATGTTTATGGCTATTTTTAGCTATTTGTATATGAATATGCCACAACAAGCAGGAAGCAATAACTGTACATTTGAATAAGTCGCAACAGACATTTAAGTATTTGCATTTGCATGCACAAAATGTAATTACAAAAATCATCAAAACACAAGCAAATGAAGCAGCAGCACAATAACACACTATCTCACAACAAACAATAATGATTACTATGAGAAATGAAGGTGGGCGAGGGAAGTAAACCACATCAATCACATCATTGCTAAATAGTTCGACTTACACACATACAAGTAACCTTAATTTTCTATGGTGAACCGCACACAATGCAAATCAAAGTATAACTACGAAACAGCACCTTCAGACGGCTGTTGTGGCCCCAGCTGAGTGGCTGATGTGCACCACAAGTGGCTCAGTGTTTGAGTGGCTGTGAAAAACTCCTCCGAGTGCTACTCAACAAATGCGACAAACACGAGAAACGAGTATCGAGCATCGAATTTGAGTGCCACACGCTGCAGTACGTCGATTGCAGTCAACTGCCGGCTTTGGGGCTATAGTTTTCGCACAATTGTCTATGCCGTATAAAAAGACAGTTCAATAAAGCGATAACACATTAAAGGCTTCATCAGTTCTTATCTCTTGAGGAGCAGCTGCTCTTGCCTTTTCTAATTGGGCAATGTCTTTCTTGAGGCATTTGTTTATTAATTTTGTATACCCTGCAGTAGATTGCGATAAAGATGTAATACAATATAATCAAAACAAAAAAATCGCTCTTCAGCCAAATTAAAGCACTTCATTTTTATTTATCATTAACAGATGTATATTGATATATGCGCTTCTACAATAACAATAAGCAACTGCTGCTTGTTTGTTTGTATAATTTCAATGGGGACTTTGTCATCACCGCAAGTAGATTTCGTCATTACACTTGCACTTGATGTAAACCACAACCACAAATGATCAACAAAGCTTACTTGTTTACGGATTTCTATATAATTTCTTAAATAAAACACCTGTCAGCAGGGTATTTGCTAGTCAAGCTTATGTATTTGCTTGACTTCTTCTGGTATTAATTCAATTAAAGTGTGAGCAACTGATAAGCATTCTTTCACTGCCACATTATCACAGGGGCCTCCAATTTCTTTTGGTGGCTTGAACTTTAATTAATTGCTTACGTTGATTGCCTTGATATAGACGTCAAAATATATAGTTATCACCAGAAAAAAAGGGACTCTTATTATATATCTTATAATTTTGGGGTCTGTGAACTTTGACGCAAATGACGAGACATATGAGTGCATGTGTCTGATTATTTGTAAAGAAAATTATCGGTTAGCTCAAGTGCATGGCTTTATTCTATTGCTGTGCGCGATAAGCTGACTGATAATATGTCTATCTCTAGTGCTTTTGGTATATAAACATACAAGACCAATACTATTCAACTTGAAACTTGAAACTGCTGCTGCTATTGTTGTTGTTGTGCACACAATTAAAACTACAGAACAGCACAGCTCACGACCAGCATACATATCCAAAGCTAAGCGGTGTGAATTTCCAATTGTGTTGTGCAATAGTTGGAGGTTTTGCAGTGGTTGTTTTGTATACTCTGTAAACATGGAGAGGTATGTATAAAGATGGTAGAATAAGTCCCTGCCAATGTATGTGACGGGAGTAACGTAGTACATTGAATATTAAAAGGTCTATTAAGCAACATGCATAAAGAAGAAAGCTTTTAGCAACTATTTATAAGAAGTTGATTCTTGCTGAGCTTCTGATTGCAATTCAATTTTATGTGTTCGACTTTAGACTGGTTTTTAGAATAGCAATCTGTCTCACAATTTGTTTTAAGAGGGTCAAGAGAATACATTAAATGAATTCAATTGGCATTGTCATGGAATGTGAGCAGGTAAAGTCTAAGAAATGCAGCTAAATAAAACAAATAACAAAAGAGTTGCAAAACTCTTCTTGTGTCTTTATCGATTTCAATAAAGGTGTTTATATGGTTGCAAAGATGTGACGCTGCTAAAGCACTGTATCGCAGCAACGGGGCGGATACGTGCACTTACACACATTACTCATACACCATGTGGACTTTAAACAGCAGCCAATCTACGCTACGCACAGTTTCGTTGCGTCCGCTGCCGCTTAATCGCATATCAGTCCCAGTTGTAGTCGCATTTGTATAATTGTTGCTGTCTTTTATCAGAGAATGCGGCGTAATAAGGCCACTCGGCAACTGCACGGCCAGACAGTTAAACAAATAATTAAACGCAACGCCTCTGAAGACTGCGCTGCTTTTTATTATTTATGTTAACTGATTGTGTTCATACAATTTTGTTTTTGCATAATCATTTGGCCAACAAGCTGCCAAGCGTGCCAACTTTTATTAACTAGAAATTGACGCTCAATGCGACACGAAAGCCCCACTTTGCATCGTAATTGAATTGTCGCATGTGGCAGCCACGTGAGGTCCCACTCTCTCTGCCAAATAATGTGCTAAAATCAGTTTGCATGCGTTAGGTTGGCCAACAGGTTCAGGCAGCAACAAACTGGAACAGCAACGAGTTGGAATCTAAGCGCCATACAAATATGTAAAGTATAGCAGTGACATAATGTATATATATTATTAATACGCTTGGATTCACAGGCATGACATTCGATATTTTGATGGAATATGTTGCATGGCAACATTTAAATTTGACAAATTATTATAGCTGTATATATGATTATCCGTAATGATAGGCATACCTATATGACCTTCTCAAATATGATGTCAACTTGTCTAGATGTGTATTTTACAGCCATAATTGAGAGAAATGTGTAAAAAAAAAATTTCCATATGCAGTTAGATATTTATAATTGAGCTGAATCAAGATTTCAATTGTCTTTATACAATTCAAGTGCTTTGGTAAGGGCAGTCTGATCTTGCAACTACATATATTTATTAAGCCAAAAATCAATATACATACATAAATGGCATTAAGACCCGACAACTTATACTTGAAACAAGAAATTGGCATAAAGCAGCTGTTTTATTATTTTATTTCTTTTTTAAAAAAAAGGTCGAATTCAAGGCAATCCATTTAAAAGGGAAACAAGTAAAACACAAAAAGAAAATATAATAAATATTATAAATAAATGTACGTTGAAATAAATGCGTAAAATCCGATACAAAGGGGAACATACATATTATATTTCAATAAAATAATAAATTCAATTGATTTGGGATTTTCTTTTGAGTCTTTTTTATGTGTTTTTTAAAAGATAAATTGAATTTTTATTGCTGCCATAGATGAAAAAATGCAATAAAAATTAGGGTAACATGAAAGCATATTCTGATTGCTGTGTTTAAACAGAAGCTGGCAAAACATTATCATAATAAGCATAACTAAATCATTTTACTTATGTTAATTTATTTCACATAGAAGTTGTCTAGCAAGAAATCTTAAACAAGTTATGCAAAAACCAGCCAGCAATGGAATATACTCACATATATGTTTGTATAAATAAACACATAAGCGTGTCTGTATCCATAGGCATATATGCATGTATATCAGGCGATATATTAGCAACATGAGGCCACATTATAAGGCACACATCAAGATATATGTATATAAATATATTGTTTGGCTTCTTGCTTGCTGCTATGAGGAACAGAATCAAAAGACTGCTGAGCCTTGGACCACAAAAGAATCGTGTACAAATTCTTAATGATGTTGCTTTCAGTCATGTTATCATAATGATGTTGATATTGATGGTGATTCGTGGTGGTATGATAAAATTGCTAAACTGCTTTGAAATCATTACATATGTGCACATATGTGGCAAGTACTTACGACTAATTAATTCCCTAATCGGCCAAACAACAAAAAGTGAAAATGGAATGAAAAACAGCTGCTAAAAACGAACGTTTCCAAGCCATTAGAAAATCAAAAACTCTAAAGTTATGAGTGTAGATAGAATTGCCATAATAAAGCAGAACAACACAAAGTTGTTTAACAATGATGCTAGCGTCTTTTTGCTCTTATTCCGTTTGAAACGACCGGCACGCGATAGCATTAGGTGTATTGGTGTGTGTGTAGGTGTGGTTGTGGTTGTGGCTGTGGGTGTAATTTAACACTGGCTGGGTCAAAAATGCGCCTTAACCTTCAGCACGCGTGATGAGCGTTAACAAAGTGCCAAGCATAAGCAAAAAGAAATGAAATAATTATCGGCCTGAGACTTAGCATAATACTTTTATTTTTTCGTTGCTACTGCTTTTGTTTGTGTGTGTGTGCTGTGTAACGTGTAAACGTGTTTTGTGTGCACGATAATTGTTTGGTGGCGAACAGCTGGGCAACTGGTACACCGCTGTCCAGTTGACTAGAAACTAGTACCAAATGACAACTCTTTGGTTCGTGATAACGTTGAGTGACAGCGACGATTGCTCTGTGAGCTTCGTTGTGTATCATTGCGAGGGCAAATACATATATGCATGTATACATACGCATAATAAATTGTTTTCAACTGCGGTTCAAGCACCGTTTGCCCATGCGAATTTGTCAGCACTTAATGAATCCTTTAGTTGTTAACGCTATTATCAAATTAGTTTAATTGGTTTTGTTTTTAGTTTTTGTTGAGAATTTCATTTAAATTTCGCACCTGTTTGTTTAACATTTAAGTTTCATCAGCTTTTGATCGAACAACTGTTCTAATAACAAATTAAATCACATTTCATCATATGTTGTTATTGTTGTTGTTGTTGAACGATGGCAACAAGAATCGAAAAGCCCGCGACGTTTATGGTTGTTGTTGTTATTAATACACATATTTGTTATTGTGGCGTTTTGTGGAAAGAGGAAACGAGATCGAAAGCCTTTAAAAGATTTTAAAAGACATTTTTGCCAACAGAATTCATAAACTTACAAACGTTCTTACACAGAAGTGTGTACGTTTGTATGTATGTATATACACTAATATATATTAGACGGATTACAACAATAGAAAACACTCACACTAGATATTTCAGTTAAACAAAAGCAAACGCTTTTTACCACAGCGCGTCCACAGCGCTCGAACGCTCAGCAGCAACTATTTATTATTACACAAAACCCAAACACAACACATATGTATCTACATTTGCGCATGTACAAGCCCGCGCACACATGCTTGTTTATATGTGAGTTTCAACAAAATTTGTACACTATAGTGTTTTATTCCCCAGCTGCCGCTGCTAGGCTTGAGCTATTCAATGTGCAGAGAGCTGGGGAAGAGCACAAAAGCGCTATTACAAGCAGAAAGCTAAGAGAGCGAGAGAGAGAGAGAGAGAGAGAGCTATCATTTACGATGCGTGTGGCTGCCAACTTGATTTAAAAAGCTTGGCGCCAGTTTATTAATTTAAATTTGAGTTGAGTATTGCAGACATATAAAAATATATGCATATAGGTATGTAAATATGTTATTTGACAAACTCTTTAGACCTCTTAAATGGGTCGCTTACAAAAAAACCGACAGCTTTCATTAGCGTCATAACCAAATGAATTTTTTGGCTTATACAAATTCAATTGTTGCCCTAACGTGCATTCTCGTTTAAGATGCCGTTAGTCAAAAATTTCTCCACAAAGCTCAGGAAGATGATGATGATGAATCCGAGCTGCTCGAACTAGAGCTAGAGTGGCTAGTGTGTCCATGCTTGCGGCGTCTGGATTTCTTCTCATCAATAACCTCATAGCTGGGCAATGTAGAGTTGCTAGAATCCGAGCTGCTGCTGCTTGTACTGCTCGATTCCTCAATAACGGCCTCAATTTTTCGTGATTTCCTTTTATAAAGAGTGTTAAATTAGTAGATTATTTGTGTATGTTCCCTATTACTTACTTTTTCTCAGCCTTTTCAGCATTTCTAGCGCGTTTTAGTTTCTTTGCATTAACCGGATCACAGTCGCTTGGTGAGCTGCTGCAGTTACGCTTTGATTTCTTGCCCTTTTTATCCTTGTTGCTAGCCTTGGTGGAGTACAGATTTTGTGAGCTGGCAGTTGAGTATCCCGTATCCTTGCGTGTGCGTTTCTTCCTTGAAGCAGCAAATTATGTAAATAATTTTGTTGTGTTACAGTTTTATTATCTCTTGAACTCACTTGTCCCTTTTGTTTTTCTTCTTTTTGCTGTAGCTGGCCTCCGGTTCCACAAAGTCTCTATCCTTTGCTCTGTTGAAAACTGTATTTAATGGTCATATATAAAATATTGTGTTAAGGGCTCACTTCTTAATCTTCTTCTTGACATCGCCGCCACGTTCATTGGATATCATATAGATGCTGTTCTGATCCGCATCGTGAACACGTCGACGCGATTGGTATTGACGTGCTTTATCCATTCGACTCTCACGCCGATTCTTCCAGAACTCAGCATTAACCACATACAGTCGATAAAGCTGCAGTATTATGACCAAGGAGTTTTTGCCTATAAAAAATAATAATGTAAATCGATTAGGTCAATGTTGATGACACTATTTACATCATATTACTTACAGGTGAAAAACACGTTCATATAATTAATAATCTTATATTTAAATATGATAAGTAAACGGAAGGTCAAAAAGGGTGCATCCTGCAATATGACGTTTAGCACTATGCCTGTAAAAAAGTTAATTGAATTTAAAAAAAAACTACTAATTAAGTATCTATATCTTACCCCAGACATCGATGCCGCAGCAATAGTTCTGGCAGCAATCCGTATGACTGAAACATATAGTTAATTATTGATTGCTCGGCTTTTAAGTTCAATGCACTTACTCCTCCTTGTTATGGGAGCCACTACCTCGAGGTCGTCTACCCCGTGTGGCAGACAGCACAATTGTAAACTGCATAAGGCTCCAAGACCAGATGCCCAGAGTGAGAAAAACCAAAAACCCATCTTTTGCTATCGAGTCATCCTTGTAGGAGTCAAAGAACTCAATAATATCCGCCGCCGTGCCTATGTAAACCAACAACAATTGACTCAGCTGATCGCGTGTTAAGTCGCCTTTGGGCAGCAGCCAGCGACCAACAATCAGGATTAGCATGAGAAACTGTTCAATGAGTTGGGTCCAACTATCTGGACTAATGACGGGCAATGTGATGCCAGCATCATCCAACAGATCAGCTACTGGTGCCATTGCACTGTTGTTTGTGGTGGTGGTGGTGGTGGTGGTGCTAGCGATGCTGGTGTCATTGCTCGCTTTGCTGGAGTTTGCAATGGCATTCATCACCTGGAGACGGCGCTCAATCTTGTCCAGCTCAAGTAGCCAAATTGCCGGCACAACGCTGCTCAGGTAGAGAAAAACCGAAGGGCAGAACCTGCAGAAAGAAGATAAAGAGAAGGGGCCAATGAAAATTCACATAACAAAAGCGAATGTCCAAAACAAACAAAGAGGTCAAAGTGAGGCGCCAAAAGGTAAACAACAAGCACAAGACACCAACTAAGGCCCACAAAGTGAAATTCCATTAAAGTTTTTACTACACTAACAGAGCGTGGGTGCTTTTTGGCTAGAGGAGTGGTCTTTGTGTGGCAAGCTTGTCTTAAGGGGGGAAAAAAACAGATTGGTTTGCCACACAAACACACACACACACAAATACACATTAAACACATGATTTCACTTTTAATTGAAAATCAAAACCACGAACATGACGTCAGCATCAGCAGATTTTTGTTTACATTGCCCTCAGCTAGATACTATAGACAACATGTACATATGAGTAATCCGCAAGGATCTGTCGACTTACCAGCGCCATTCTTGTGTCTTCTTGATCATAATGGTAAAGATGCCTTCGAGCAGCAGCAGAAGCAGTGGACCACATAGTGACCAATATATGATATCCTTCTTGAACGTCGTGACTTGCCAAATGGCTAGCAAGCTGTGTGCACTGAATATGATGCGCGTGAGAATGGCCTTAATTGTTGATATAATCTTGGCCATGATCACATCATCTTCACTATTATCCCTCAGCTACTGCTAACCGTTAGAGTGTAGCGTTGACAAGGCCAAAACCCGACGCTTAACTTTTTCTATTGAACCGCACGCAGTGAAGCTCCAAACGCAACTAAATTGACTGACAGTGAAAATCACACAGGCCAAATGCTTTCATTAGATGTTTAAACGCTTTTTAAGAAATTAAGGACAACGCAGCGAACGCCGCGATACATAAACGCGAGTAATTGCTGAATGGACATGGCTTGTGTGGTCGCCTGCTGAAACAAAATGCTCCCACGTTGTTGCAAGACCAATGTGATTATACTTTATACTATTAAGTTAAAATAAACTGAACATCTATTTCACTTATCATAAGCTTATTTTTAAAATAAATTCTATATTTTTATATAATTTTTTAAAATTAGAAAAAATTTATTGATGAATAAATCGCAAAATATAAATCCCAACTTTAATTCTCATACTAACAACTTTTTTTTGTTTATATTTATATATATTTATATTTATTATATTTGCTGCTTCAAGGAAACCGGATCACAACTTCGCTCTGGGCGCACTTCTTCAATGAAACGCTCCTGTCCCATGACTTTCCAAATGAAATTGAACGCACGCTTGGCATGTGGCACATACACATTCTCAAACAACTAAGAGTCACATGACCGTTAAATGCTTTAGTTTTAGCTGTCTTTCGGACCCAACCCACCTAAGACACACTACAAATGCAATGCAAACAAATCGCGAGTGTAAGAACCCCAAGCATTGGCCATCAAAAAATCACACTGTCTATGTGTTTCTGTATAGGTAAGTAATACTTATCAATTAACCACCCCCTAGAATCTTTCTACTGATGTTTACGTTAAAGTGGGAAAAGTTAGGTCAATGTTACTGTGCACGTGAAGTTCTTAAAGGGAGTAATTAAGAAACAACATGCGACCAACTGTTGACAGTGTATTTTGATTTTGTTGCGCTGATTAACTTTTGTTGTAGAGCTCAATACTTTTTAAATATTTTACTTAACGCAATGCGTTGCCGGATCAATGGAAAAATAAAAACAAATGCAAGTCTTTTGTCAAGTGATGACTATCGATAGTTCTGACAGTAGAAGTCATCGAAAAGGCTCACGACCAACCAAGGCGATCATAATAATAACAAAACACGTGAAATTTTGCGTTCAATCACATATTAAAGTCAAAGGCTGTTAATTATGGAGCCATCAAGCGAGTCCTCGGTTGAGTCCGAGCACGATGCCGCCAGCGAGGATGAAACAAAGGTAATTTCATTCTATCAATATACGAAACATGCATAATTTCAAGACTTGTTTATGCCACAGAGTGCGATTCGCGACGACCTCAAAAACATGACTTTCGAAGAAATAATGAAACTTAAGGAACAGCTAGGCGCAAAGGTCTACAAAGAGGCAGTACTAGGTGACAAAAGCGCCAAGGTAAAACAGTCAAGGAATAAACCAGAGCTGAAACGAATAAATAAAAATCGTCCTCGCGAAATCAGTTCAAGGCGACAGGTGCCATTTTTAGGCGCTGAACTGCGAGTAGAGCGAAAGAATGGGACTGAACTACGCGATCCACGATTCGATGAGAAGTCGGGAAACTATGATACTGATACTTTCAAAAAGAACTACAAATTTGTAACAAAAATTCGTGACAAAGAGGTTGGCCAACTGCAGAAACAGCTACACACCGTACAGGATGGTGAGGAGAAGGAAAAAATCAAACACACAATGCAAAGACTCGTGAATAAAAATGTAGAGGAAAAAAAGTGGCACCTCAAACAACAAATATTAAAAAAAGAACGCCAGGAGATACAGAAGGCACACAATGAAGGACGCCAACCGCACTACGTTACAAAGAGTAAGTTGTTTCTAAATGAAGTATACAGACTTTACTTAATCCCACTTGCATTTACAGAGGAAAGACACGCCAAAGAACTGGTTGCTCAGTTTGAGCTTCTCAAAAATACTGGCAAACTGAACAAACATCTGGAGAAAAGACGCAAGAAGAACGCTGCTAAGGATCGCAAGCGCATTAGTATAGAATAGAATATTAGCTACGTTATAAATGTATATTAACAATTAAAAATTTATTTTCACAACTAAAGTTTTTAGCCTGTTCGCAACATCTTAGCCTCACGTTTCTCCTGCAGCTCGCGTCGTTGGTCTTCGACAATTACTTTGCGCTCCTTAAGGAACTCTCCATATTTCGTGGGGTCCAGATCACGCACTACTTTGATGCCGCAGGTCCGTGCAATGCCAATAAGCATTTCACACATTTGCTGTGTGAAAAAAATGAAAAGTTAGTCGAGAATATCACAACTAATCGAAAAGCCCAGCTTACCTGCATTGTAAGCAGCGCATTAGGTGGATCTTGTATTTTGATTGCAGCAATTTCGTACAAATGCTTAAGGGTGATCATGCCGGCAACCTCTCGACCAGGTGTCATTGTGCCTCGCTGAATGCCAGCTGCTTGCTTAAGGAAAAATGTCGCTGGAGGATGATGTATGACCAAATCGTAGCTGCGATCGCTGTTCATTGATATGCGGCAGGGCAAGGGTACGCCCTCTTTCATTTCCGCCGTTTTTGTGTTGAAGTCCTTGCAGAATGCAGCTATATTGATGGCACGCTGTTTATAAATATAGGTATTAAACATATCATATCGACTGTGTCATATTTATACCCACCTGACCCAACATGGGACCCAGTGGCGGGCCGGCTGCTGCCATGCCGGCAGGTATATTTGTTTTCAGTTTAGTTGTATGCGTTACTCGCTCTACTGTCTTTTTTAGCGATTTAAGTTTACCGGCTGCTTTTGACATTTTAATTAATGTAACTAGCTAAACAAAAAGAACGATTGGATGTTATGCAAAGAGGTACAATGCGTTTACGAAGAAGAAGACTTATCAGCTGTTGACGATTTACTGCTGAACTATCGGTTACCGATATGAGCTATCGATATTTTAAATTCTCAGTTAGCAATTGTTTTCAGCTGTTAATTAATACATTTAATTTGTGTGAAAAATGTGTGCAAAGTAGATGGTGGGATAATTTTTTGTTTTTGCTCAAGCTATAAGTTACAATAGGAAATTTATTAGTATTGTTGTTGTGTTTGTCAAAAACCATTAAAACCGGCTTAAAATAACAGGTAAACAAACTGTTAAAAATGTGAACAACAGATTGAACTAGTCGCTCACTTATTGGTTCAAAAGACCTTTTTCCGAACTATTTACAATTTTTATAGAAAACGCGTTTTGCATTGTTGAAATTAAATAAAACAAAATAAAATCATGTCTATTGAAATAGAATCTGCGGAGTAAGTATATTACTATCATCGCCATGCAATCTACTTTATTTACATACTTCTTGTAGCGTTATAAGACTTATTCAGCAGTATCTGAAGGAGTCTAATCTGCTTAAGACGCTGCAAACCTTACAAGTAAGTTTTCGACTGCTTTTTTACTGCCTTGTGTGTATTATTAATGCGAATTATTCTAGGAAGAAACTGGTGTCTCGCTCAATACGGTAGACAGCGTAGATGGCTTTGTGCAAGACATCTCAAACGGACACTGGGATACAGTACTTAAGGTAACGCAATCGTTGAAGCTGCCTGACAAGAAACTGCTAAATCTCTATGAGCAAATTGTCCTGGAATTAATAGAGCTACGAGAACTGGGTGCTGCTCGTTCGCTACTTCGTCAAACGGATCCAATGAGCATGCTAAAACAGCATGAGCCGGAACGATATATACATCTGGGTAAGTACTAGAAAACACACTCTTTGATGTAAGGGTAAAGCATAAAGTATTGTCTTCAGAAAATATGTTGCAGCGTGCTTACTTTGATCCACGAGAGGCGTATGCGGAAGGCAGCAGTAAAGAAAAGCGTCGTACTGTAATCGCCCAGGAGTTGAGTGGTGAAGTGCACGTGGTGCCGTCTTCAAGGCTCTTAGCTTTGCTGGGTCAGGCACTTAAATGGCAACAACATCAGGGACTTCTTCCGCCCGGCACCACTATTGATTTGTTCCGTGGAAAAGCAGCCATGAAGGATCAGGAGGAGGAAATGTATCCCACACAACTGTTCCGTCAGATCAAATTCGGTGAAAAGTCTCATGTGGAGTGTGCACAGTTCTCACCAGATGGACAGTACTTGATAACTGGCAGTGTAGATGGATTTCTCGAAGTGTGGAACTTTACAACTGGCAAAGTGCGTAAGGATTTAAAATACCAGGCACAGGACCAATTTATGATGATGGAACAAGCCGTGCTGGCATTAAGCTTCTCTCGTGACTCTGAGATGGTTGCATCTGGTGCACAGGATGGCCAGATCAAGGTGTGGCGCATTATAACTGGCCAATGTTTAAGAAAGTTCGAAAAAGCACATACCAAGGGTATTACGTGTCTGCAGTTTTCGCGTGATAATAGTCAAGTTCTGAGTGCATCCTTTGACTATACGGTGCGGTTGCACGGCCTGAAATCGGGCAAAATGCTTAAGGAGTTTAAGGGACACACCTCATTCGTCAATGAGACTACATTTACGCCGGATGGACACAGTGTGTTAAGCGCATCTTCTGACGGCACAGTTAAGGTCTGGTCGCTTAAGACTACAGAATGTGTGGCTACGTACAAACCACTTGGTAATGAATTGGCCGTTAACACAGTGCTTATATTGCCAAAGAATCCGGAGCATTTCATTGTCTGCAATAGATCCAACACGGTTGTCATTATGAACATGCAGGGTCAGATTGTGAGATCTTTCTCATCGGGTAAGCGAGAAGGCGGTGCGTTCATCTCAGCAACCCTTTCACCACGCGGCGAGTTTATTTACTGCGCCGGAGAGGATCAAGTGCTTTACTGCTTCTCTGTCTCCTCGGGCAAGCTGGAGCGTACCTTGAACGTAAGTTGTCTGTGGCCAATGTTTTGGTAAACTAATATTAACATTTTGTTGTGTATTAGGTACACGAAAAAGACGTCATTGGTCTGACACATCACCCACATCAGAACCTCTTAGCGAGCTATAGTGAGGACGGTCTGCTCAAGCTATGGAAGCCATAGATTATATAAACACGCTCCTATCCTAATATTTAAATTTTGACTCAATACTTTTACCTGACACAAATAATTTAATTTAATTTAACTGGCCTAGAGTATCAGCCAAGTTTAGATTTTCTCATGCCCTGCATCAATATCGTCAATCATGTCCATATCAAACAAATTGACTTTAATTAAGAATTATGCAAAGCCACAACGATAACGACCGCGGTAATCCGCTGTCTTCGTTTCAATTGGTCTCTAGACTTGAATTAGTCAAGCAACTGCACTCAAGCGGTCCACTTGTGCCTTGTTTACAACCATGAAGAGCGACGAAATAATCGAAAAAATACGCAATAAGCTGAAGGAGTCTGATCCCGGCAAACGCACTGTAGTCAACACATTTCAGTTCAACTTCACCGACAGTGATGGAAATCTAATAAAAAGCATGGGTGAGTTTCTGCCCTTCTGTTCGTTTGCTGTGTTCTCGCTGACCGAAGTCTCACTGTAGTCTTTGATTTCAAAGCTCTGGACATATATGAGGGCAAGGCACCTGATGCCGATGGCCGGGTAACTATAGCTGATGAGGACTTTTATTTGGTTGGCACTAAGCAGAAGACTTTTGACCAGATGCTGGAACAGGATAAAGCTAGAATTGATGGTGATGCAGAGGCAATTAACAAAATGTTAGACAAGTTTCGTTTGAATTCACAAAACTGAAATCCAAATATTGTATGTTTGCGTATATATAACCTAAGCTTAAAAACCATTTGCAAGCGATAAAAGTATATTATTTGTATACCCTCTTTTTTATTGAATAAAACTAAAATGTAATAATAGCTCGAACCTGCCATATTTGGGTAAAATTAGCTCAAATAATACACAAAATTAGAACTATAAGTAAGTTTAATCAAATAATTTTAAATAAACGTAAATAAATTCTTAATATGAAAATATACAAACGTCTAACAACTGAATTTCTTATGAGCAGAAATGACTAAATGTTGGGTTGCTGCATTGGCTAAATAAAAATAAATGTAGCATACTTTAAAGATTTAAAAAAATATTATTAAGACTTCACCAATAAGATAACGTATTTGATTTTTTGGTTTAGTATTCATTTATTTAATTACCTTTATTTATATTTAATGTTAACATGGAATTGTTTTTGTAGGTGTTGTTTTTCAATTTTAAAATTTTGCCTTTTAATCAACTATATTTTGCTAAAGCGCTGCGTTCTATGCCAATGCATACGCTTGGGTTTGGTTTTGTTTATTTTATTTCCCGTTTGTTTGGTTTAGGCTTTACATATTGTTTAGTATATCTTATCTTTCTTTTGCTTGCCTTGCTTATTTATAAATTTAATGGTAAATTTTAACACTTGCTTGTTTAATTTAACTTTGTGTGTTTTGTTTAGTAAACGCTTAGAACTTTTTACGGGGATTTGCCGTGTGTTTCTCGAACATGTTTATTACATTTTTTTATGTTTAGTAAATAGTTTTTTAATTTATACTTTAGTTTTTGGTTTTTATTGCTAGAACACAAATTCAATTTTTTATTTAGTTAACTAATTTAATTGGGGTTCACTTTAAAGTCATACAACAACAAAATTTATACACTTAAACTAAATACTCATTTATTTTTATTCTGCAATTATTTCAAAATAATTTATTACCTATGAAATAGTTGATCTTAATGCATTTTGCAACAATTTAACAACGTTTTACTTCTTTTTCAATGTGTTTGTTTAATTTTTTACGCTTTTATTAAACACCTACATACTTTTATTAATAATGATTTTTACGTTGAATCTTTTTTTTTAAATTTTCTCATTTATTCAAGCATTTTTTAAAAGTTTTTGTTTTATGCAAAACGTACAAGCGCTATGAAACCAATAAATTTTTTATTTTGTCAAATTTTCATTAATGTCTTGTCATTATTCTCAAAACTCTGAAAAAATAATTTAAAATAATAATACATCCCAACACTATTTGTTTTGGGAATAATATGAAAAAAAAATAATCAACTTATGTGTAACATAAATGGAGAAAAAATATAATAATATCTTAACAGGCTGGGCACAACATTTTTAATTATCTAGTCAGTTGTTATTTGTGTTAGATTTTGGATTTTAATTTACTGTATAAGTGTTTATTATCTTTCTTTTTAGCGTGTACATTTTTATAAATAGTTTTGTTTGTTTGTTTGATTTATTTATTTATGTTAATGTCGCTGCAACATTCCCTTTAAACGTCTATAAAAATGTGCTTAAATAGACAAAAATGGTTTTTAATTTTATCAATTTGTTTGGAATTCGATGCGCACGACAAATGGCGCTACTAAATTTATTTGTATTTATAAATTTATTTATTTATTTATACACATCTCTCAATTAAAGGATTTTGCGTTTAACTTTTGCTGGAAGATACAGGTTTGATAGTCACTAATTCTTTTATTTATGCATTCATTTTGGATTTTTATTTTACCTTTGTGTTTTTTTTTATAAATGTATGTATGTATATTATTGTTAAAAACTTCATGATTTTGCTTATTTTCAGTGTTGTTATTGTTTCTTAAAATGTTAAATAGTGGTTGTTTGTGTGTGTTTATTGTAAAAAAATGTGTAAATAAAAGTTATTCGCGCCTGTATAGATATACTATAGGTATTTATTTTTATTGTTTTATGCCCTTTAATAAGTAGAATGTTTATTTTTTGCTTGCTTTCAAATTTATTTATTATTCATGTGAATGTGTATTGGTTTTTTAATATTTTTTTTTTGTGTTTTTTTTTATATTTTATTCATTTGGTTTTGTTGTATAATTAATTCAATTTATACTTCACCTAAATATTACTCGTATCAAATATAAAAATCAACAACTTTTTGCGGTCTCTTGTGGCTAAGAAAATGCAATGCTTTAAATATTTTTTATTTTTGTTTTCTTTCTTTAAATCCATTCAAAACCAACAACATGGTTTTCGCATTTTTCCTGTCATACGTAGACGCTATGTGTATAATATAGTATGTATGTATAATTAAATGTAATTATTATTTGTTGTCTGTCTTTTTTGTTCATCGTTTATCGTTAATCATTAAATCGTTCATCGATACTACTTTGTTTACGCCCTACGTTTACTTGCGTCTCGTTTATAGCTTATTAATTATTATGTCTTAATCAATTCGCACTTTTGCATAATTTTTCGTCTTTTAGGTATTGTTAACTTTTGAATTTGTTGATCTTGTTTGTTTCAAGTTCATCTTTGCTGAGTGTCGCAGTCTGTATACAAACATTCGCACAGCTCCTACTCATCTTATTCATAATTCACTTATTTATGTATGTGTTCCCCCTCACTTTGCGAAGGCTTACCTAAGGTGCTCTACAGCTGAAACTAGCGATAAAAATGCTTAAAATATAGTTCAAACGTTTGCCATTTGGTTTACATGATCGATATTATCCTCGTCGAAGTGCACATCGTTTATGAATATATCCGCCGCCAGCTGATCCTCATCCAGATCAAGATCGTCATCGTCATCATCATCATCCTCGTCGTTGGACATCAAACCGTGTGACATGTCAATGCCGGCAATACATATATGTGGTGGTGGTGGCACGCTTGTGGGTGGCAGGGGCGCTGGTGGAATGATCAAGGTGCCGCTATTAATGCCATGCAGGCTGCCCGCAATGCTCGCCCCGCCACTCTGTAAATGCCGACGACTTGAACTGAGACCAGCTGAGGGAATATATATTAAGTAAAATGAATATTACCAGCTTCTAAAGAGTTTAAAAACAAAAGTTACCTTCGAAATAAAAAGAGTTTAAAGAAAGCCTATAACAATAAAACAAACAAAAAATAGCAAAATAACAGAAAATGTTTGAGTTGAAAGATATTTCGCAAACGTATTTCTTACCCGTTGCACTTGTTTGCGAGTCATAATGCGCATTCCGATGTAAACCCAATTGACGCACATGATTTCTACGTTTTCTTCTGGAGTGACAGAGTGTGCATAGGAGACAGATTAGGGACGAGACGACGACTAGTGTTATTATAATTAGGACGTCGTGATCCTCCTCGGCCGCTTCCGTGATACCTGTATTGGGTATTCAAATATAAATAAACCAAAGTACAGAACAAATCGAACAAATGTTAGCTGTAAAATCATACACATTATCAAAGGCTTCCAAACTCGGCGATTAAGGTTATGATTAATGTAAATGAATAACTAGCTAACTGATAGATTAAATGTTTTTCTTGTCTTACTGCTGTGCAGTGGATATGTTGGCATTGAAGTATTAGTATATGGTATTTGAGGTATAACTGTTTAGAATGCAGCTCAGTTTTAGTTACATACTATGTTTAAGGTATTGCGGGTGCAGAACATAAAAAAGCCAGAATAATAACGAATATATTCCATTAACATGCCAAAACTTGCAACCAAAAACTTTATATGTTAATCATAGGGACTTTAGCTTGAAACAAGCATTAAATACATATTTATCTAACTAGATGCATAATTTGAACAAGTCGTTTTGTGGAGAGTGGGGTCTGGTGGCTCATATCGAGTGAGTACTGTGCAAGTGTTTCGTGATTGTGGCTGTGGGCGTTGTGGGCGTGTGCAGCGATTTGAGACAAGTTTATGCAGGACTCACGTGTTATATGTGACCAAAAGTATTATTATGTATTTCTTATATTTCTTATACATTAGCATTTACTTGACGTGTAATTTATGCTTAGAAAATTATTAAAAATCTTGCGATTGTTTGGTTTTAATTAGTTTTCTTGTTTGTTTTTTCTTTTCTTTTTGTTTGTTATTATATTGTAATAGTTTTCATCACTTTTGATTCTCGTGGAAACTCCTTTTGATTTAGCAATCCAGTTAAAAAAATTTTGATTTTCTTAAGTAAATGTTTGGTTTTCTTGGTTTTTGGTTTCAGTTATACGTATTCAAGACTAATGCCGTAATTGCTAAAACAAATGTCTGTAGAAATGTGGGCAAATGCGTGGAGTTTGCGTCGCCTGTGTTTATTTTATTTTATTTTGTTTTTGTTTTTTAGTTGTTTTTTTCAGGTATTTGGTTAAGATTTGGAGGAGTTTTAAGATGTTAGGCAGTTTAGTTTAGTTAAGGTTGTTAGTTTTAAGTTGGTTTTTGAGTGGAAAATCACATTGAGAAAGTATATATATATATTTTTTTTTATAGAAAAGATAGACGAAAGAACAGAGAGAAATAGAAGAAGAAGATATGTGAGAAAGAGAGATAGATTTTAGTGTGGGCGTTTCTGTTGATATTACTGAGAGCGCTTTGGTTTTAGTTTAGTTTTGGTTTGGTACGATTAAGTAGTATGCCATTTGATAAATGTTTGAAACTGCGACTAAGAGCAACAAAAAATTTGTGTGTATATGTGTGTGAGTTTAGGTTGAATAATACTTATGCATAGCTTAAGGGTAAGATTTAAAATAACTGAGTCTTAATTATTCAAAACTGTTAATATTATGTACACAAAAATCTGGCCATGAAAATTAAGTAACTGAAACAATAAAGAGCTTTCAAAATTTTGGTGCTTTGAGTTTGTAGTTTTTAGTTATTATTAGTTATAAGTAAGTTTAATTAGTTAGCATATTTAATTGATACAGTTTTTTTTTCTTTTAGCAAGTGTTTCGTCGGGTTCAAGTTTTCGTGGTAATAAACTAATGAAAAGCATAACAAACAACAAAATATTTATATATATATATATATGTATATATATGTAATGTTTTAAGTTGAAAGAACAAAGTATATGGAAATCATGATATGTAAACAAAAGAATTACGTATACGTTTTTCATGGTCGCTCATTGGACACACTGAAAACACAAACTCAACGATATTCAAACATATATAAAACGAGAAATAAGTAATATAAGTTGTATAATAATAAATAAGTTAGATCAAAGAAGAAAATAATAAATTGAACTGAACCGTTCGACTCACTCACGACTCACAATGCAATTCGTCACTATCATCGCCGGGACCGCAGTTCTTGACGCCATCGCAGCGCAGCTTGTCCGATATGCAATATCCTGCTGCGCACTGAAAGTGATACGTGGATTCGCAGAGCAGCCCAATGGATGGTGGTCCCGGGCCCGAATCCTGTATCTCAGTCCATACAATGCGGAAGCCCTGCACATATTACATATTTGATTAATAGCTTGCATTTGTTATCAGTCGGGAATTGCAAATTCCCAAGCAAAACAAAAAACGGCATACACTTCCGTTTCCCCCCTACCAACACACACACACAAACAAGTTTATAAAATATAACATTCATTGCTTACCGATGCACCAACGGTCTTGTCACTGGTGGTGAAGCTGATGCGCGCCGTTTGGCCAGTGGATATATAATGCCAATGCTCTACGGGCGGCTTCTCGCCACACAGCTCCACGGGCGGCTGATCCGAATCGACATTTACCCACATCCGCAGCACAGCAGCGGGACAGCCACGATCTAATAAATGTATTAAATATTATATTAAAGTGTGTTAAAGCAACGTTCATAAATTTGACTTACTCGCTGGATCGCCCTCAAGCCCAAACTGCTCAAAGTTGATGGACAACTTGTAGCCGGCACGTGCGGTCATTACCCAGTTGCAGGCATTGGAGGCCATGCCGCGACCTGGCGCCTTATACCCAGCTGGATAGTTTGGCGAGGTGATAATGCCTGAATCCTCGTTGCTAAAGTTACCACCACAGTCACCGGCATCGGATTTGGCCGATTCGAAGAAATAGCGTGCCTTGAAACCGCTGGCAACGCTTGACTGATCCGTATGCAATGTGATGCGTAGACCGACTGCGCCACGGGGACTTTCCACGGGTCCAGGTGCAGTCAAGCCACAATAGCGACCAAGCAAACGATCATTGTTATCCCGATACACCACATACATTT